>CAWUFW010009042.1:0-600000 GCA_963921515.1 Calotriton arnoldi | reverse complement strand
AAATAATGTGTTCTACCTACTAGTCTTCACACTCTTCCAAACCAAGATCAGGTAAAATTATGAATATCTATTTATTAAAATTAAAATGCCACAAAAAATGGAGAGCAAGCAGACAAAGAGTAGATAAATTATAATGTATGCATTTTAGTTTATTTCATTTTATTGGAAATATGTCTATAGTGCAAACCTAGCCCTGGAATGCAGCAGAGCGCTGCACATAGCACTAAGATGCACAGCCAAGATGTGTAGTTGGAAAGACATGCAGGCATATTTACAATGATTATTCATGATAATAAATGTGAAAAGACATCAGAGGAGTGAAGTGGGGGAAGAGGGGATCTTAACTAGGATGAAAGGAAGACTTTCGAAGAGGTAGGTTTTGAGACCTACCCTGAAATGCGCATTTCAGTCTCTGGGCCCTATTCACAAAGGTAAAGTTAGACCAAAACTCTCATTTTAGACCTGAAGTCTAAGATTAGACCAAAAGTCTAACTTTACTACCTTTCGGTATTCACAAAGGTAAGTTACCACAAGTAAGTTTACTACTAGCAAGTTTACTAGTAGTAACTTTGCTACTAATAACTTTACTACTAGTACGTTTAATAGTAGTAAACTTAATAGTAGCAACTTACCTTTGTGAATACCAAAGAGTCATAAAGTTAGACTTTTGGTCTAAGTTAGTCTTAGGTCTAAACCTAGACTTTCGGTGTAAAGATAGACTTCAGGTGTAAAGATAGACTTCAGGTGTGAAGTTAGACTTTAGGTCTAAACTTAGACTTCATGTCTAATTTAGACTTTTGGTCTAACTTTACCTTTCTGAATCAGGCCCTCTGTTTCTCCTAAGACAAATAGTAAATTCTACCTTCTCTGGGTATGTGGTTTGCTCTATGTCAGTGTCTTTCGATTTCTAGTGTGTGGCCACTAAGGGCCTCAGTATGGAAATTCTGGATGTGGTCATTCTAGGCCAGGGGTCACAGAACTCTAGCCCACGTGTGATGAGCATTTATCTGTGCTTTGGGTTTCATCACATCAAAGCCTTCACCAGCACAGACCTCCTGCCTTCTTACCAACCTAAATTTAACTTAGCCATGCGGTGGTTAACAGGCTTTCCTGCTACAGCTCTGGTAATACCCATGACTCCATAATACATGACTCTCAGGACTCAGCTTGCCTTTCCACCATTCTCCAATTGCCTCCACTGGCGCGGAGTATAAGCAGTCGCTTATGATCTACAAATCCTGGTTCTATGAAGGAGAGAGCTTCAGTGGTACTTGGGAGGACGTAAACATTCTGCTTGTACATCAGTCTGATTCATCAGCTTTGGTTCGTTAATATAGACTACAACAAATGCTACCTGGACATGCCTCTTTAATTTTGGACTCACCCATTTCCTGTGATCTGGCCGACCATAGAGGTAGTAACCTTCTGAGAACGCATTGTTGACATCCTTGTCCTTCTCATTTGTCTGGTCACTCGCAAGGGACTCAGTCGATCTGGGTTTCTGTCCATGAGAGTAGCCTTGGGTCTCAGATGAACAATCACAGAATTTCCTGTCATGATGCTTACGGTGATAATCCTGTCAGTGAGTATTCACCCTAACTTTTCTGTTCTGGCTTACTCTCTTGGCACCCTACTGGTTTGCTTTCACAGCCAACTGCTTTGAGTCAACAAGAATTGTGGCCTCACCCTGCATTTAAGCAAGATACTTGTACAGACTTGAAGGAAAAGTGTCCAAAATGAGCTCTTCCAAAAGAGAAAAAGAAGATTTTTAAAAACTCTCAAACATTGCCACCTGCTGACATTTCCCCTTGCCATTTACCTTTTAGTAGCATCATACATCCAATAGCCCATGTGTATTGGACTGCTCAGTATCTTTAGACCACACTGCTCCCCCTTGATCTGGCTGACTTGCAAGTCATCTAAGGGCAGGGAAGACACCAAAGCAGTAAGGTCGATGGAAGAAGAAAACAACTAAAGAAAAGGTGATACTTAGGAGTGTGCTCTCTAGGCAGAGTAACCACTCAGATTACCTACAGCTTCTTGAGGTAACTATTCTCTATTCACCCGTGAAGGATAGAGAATGCTTCAAGATGATGTGTCTATATCAATGGCCTTCTTGGGTTGGCTGGGGGCTTCAATGCAGGCTAGGGCAGCAGCATCAGAACAGGTGAGCAGAGCTTCAGCATAGTTTGTTGGCAGTAGGACACGGCACAACATTCTGAAAGCATGAACAGCCACGGGATGCATAGATCTGTGTCTCAGAAGTATTTGGCAAGCTTGAGGGTCGCCCTAGCTTATATGTTGAAATTCAGGCACTTGGCCCATGACCTACTGCTAATCAGGGGCAGTGCTCTCTGCAGCTGCAATGCAATCTGGCTGGGCAGGGTTTCCCGTCTCTGAGGGGATTCTAATAAGGACCACTTACTAGAATGCATTGCAGCACCTACTGCCTATGAGCAGATGGGCAGGTTCACCTTCAATGGGCCTATTATGGAGGGAAACTTGTGTATTCCTTCTAAAATGTCATGGAAATCAAGAACCATAGGGAAGGAAGACATGAGGCATGAGGCTGCCCTTATTGTCTTCTATGAGTATCCTCAATCTTGGATTTGCTATTCTTTCAAACATTCAAAGATAAACAACAATGGGTCTCTATCTGCCTGGAGCTTCTTGACTTAATTTACACAGGAGGCCAGAAGGCATCACCCCTGAGTGCAGTTAATGCACCTTTAACAAAATATAATATACTGCTTTGCGCCATGGCCTGTGCTACAAAAAGCAAGTTTAAGGGGGTTACCAATTGAAACTATGCATTCAAGAGACCTATTGAGGGTCTCCTCATCTCATGATGTACCTAAGGGTGTTTCTAAGGAGCACCAGATCTGTAGTTTGAAGGGGTCCCTGGAAGTTTGGGGTCTCTCAGGGACCCTCAGCAAAATCCAGCAAATAATCTAGAGACCAGGCAGGTCCCATGGTATTTGGAGATCTCGTTGCCATCTTGCATTGCCACCTATAACAAACGCCCCAAAGGGTTTCACATTGAGGAACCTTCTGTGCTCCTTTGTTACTTCTCACTGGAGATCGTCCAGCCAGTGCCGGCCTCCTCAGACTGCAGAGAATAGTGCTTCTTCATAAATGGTCCTGTTTTTAGATAAACTTGCAACTTGCTTTTCCTTATGGACCTTTAGTGGCATTGTCTTGTGTCACTCTTGCCTTGCCACCGGACTTACGTGGAGGCATAAATGTTAAAAAGTGTATACCTTAGACTTACTGGATGACAGTGCTCCAAAGTTGCCAATTGTTTGTCACGTTTTTCTGATTTGGCATTGTTGATAATCCCTTCCTTAGTTGATAATCCGTTCCTTTGCACTAGAAAAAACATTGTCTCCACAAGAGACGCGGTCTATAAAACCATGTCTTCCCTGATCTTGAGAAAGTCTAGACTTTGCCTTCGTAAGAAAAGTGGTGCACTGAACTTTGCCATCCCAGCCGCTGGGAAACCTTGGGCTTTAAGGATATTTCATTTTGAGATATTCTAAGTGTCGAAGCCAGGCCTCTTACTAATGTACTGAGAAGATGTCATGGAGCTCTGAGCACTTTCATGTTAAGGTGCACATCAAGAATAATGAGTATTACATAGTTTATCATTTACACTTTTTTATCATCAGGTCACATAATCTGGTGTTGACTTGGTACCAATTATGAGGCCTATGAGTTATTATGCCTTTACCTCAGTTGATGTTTTTAGCCTATTCAAGACCATAAGCCAAAAACATAGAAATAAATAGTGCCTGGTGAAATATCACAGATTTCTTAACTATGCACATACACGTCACACGCAACTGAGACCCTGCCCATAGGCCCTAATTCAAAATCTCACTCTAATAATGGTTTGAGTGGAAATAGGCGTTTCCACTCAAAACTAGTATTACAGAAAATGCAGTAACCGACGCAGTATTACTACACCTGATTTTCAAACACTTTTCATATGGTCGAACCTGGTAGAATTTGTCCCTGGAAAATGACCCAGAATTGAGGAATTCCCTGTGGAGATTGGATTGTAATACTGATTTTGATGGCAATTCTCCTTTTCCATAGAGAGTTTCCTGTAATCACATTGTAATTTATTTCACATCCTGAAATCGCCGATCCCTGCAGAATTAGTAATAGCAGCTGCGAGGAGAGGCGTCCTAGTGGCTGAAACTGCTGACTTTAGATCCTGAGGATGAAGACTCAATCCCCAGTCTAGGCACATGAGATAACATGTTAATGTTAATGTAACTTATTGAGCGCACAAATACCCGGAGGTGTTTTGGCGCTAAAGAACTAAAAGTAAGCCCAAAAGAACATGCATTAATTCTGGAATAACCCAGTCTTGAGACTCTTTCTAAATGAGGCTAGTGAACTAGCAGACCTGATATGCATTGGAAGCATATTCCATAGCTTAGCCGTGCCATAGCCAATGCTAGAGTTGCGAATCCTGGGCACCATTATAAGCTTGGTACCAGTAGAGCGAATCACACATTGTGTGATTCTGGGCGAATTACAATCTCCTGTTGGCTAAACATTGTGAAATGTAATGTAAATGCATAACTCCAACTTGATGTACACAATTTTGATCACCTCTTAGAATCCCACATAAAGTGCAGAGCTCCCTTACTTCCTAGCTAGTTTTGCCCTATACAAATACCAATGCATACATACATACGAAATTACCACACGACTCCCAGAATAAGGGGCTACATGGACTATAGGAAAACCAGTCAGAGGCCTGGAAAGTTCACAAAAGTTCTTCCTGATAATTTGCGAAGTTGTGTACATCGGGGACAAAGTCATACATGTCTGCAACGCTTAGCTTAACAACTTTTTGAGTTTTAGAAATTTCGAAACCTGTTACCGGGGTACAGATTGGGAATACATTCAAATCAAATCAAATCAAAACAGCTTTATTCGGTACGTTAAATTCGACCATAAAAGCATTCTAATCACAATATACAAGTTGTGTAGTTATAAAAACATTAAAATCAATACATTCTAACAAAGTGCTATGCGATTCAGTTTCAATTAATTACTCAAGGTATTAGGTCTAAAAAAAAATCAAATTATGTAGAGCCTATTAAGAATCATATAAAACAACATATTTCGTTATTATTTAGCCAGGGTGAAAAATCGATGAGGGAAGTAGAGTGCAAAATAGTTCCTTAGCCTAATCATCTTATATATGAAATAAACTCCTAAAGGCGTACTGTGCAATTTGCATACATCGAGATCTTAATTATATAAAAGCCTACTAAAAACCATATAAAACAGCATATTTCATTATTATTAAGCCAGGGTAAAAAATCAATTAAGGAAGTAGAGTGCGCGATAATTCCTTAGCCTAGTCATCTTGTATATAAAATAAACTCCTAAAGTGCGTACTGTGCAATTTACAATACATCAAGATCATATAAAAATCAAATTTTGAGGTTCATCGAAAAGCCTATATTCTTTACGTCACCATAATCAATCATATTATTGCTCATAGACTAAAGCCTCTAAAAAGGTAAGTTCCTTGCGTCTCCAAATAGCCATCTGAATGAATCTGATAACAGTATTCATAGTTTTTGCGCTCTCTAGATTACAAATAAATTAAAAGCTTTTCTATAATGATAACATTTATTTACTAAAAAGAGTGGTTTTAGTACAATTTTTCTAATATCCCTATAAAAGTTGCAGAATAATACAAAGTGCAGTGTAGACTGCGGAGACTTCCCATCGCATGGGCAATTCGGAAGTTTGGGACACCACTCTCCCATTTTAGGGAAAGCGGTTAGGAGGTGTAGAGTACCGAACCTAAGCCTCGTTAATAAAAACCTTTGCTGGATGTTTCGTATCATAATAAGATAAGATTGAGTGCCCATAAACAGAGGGTACTCACGGTATGTAATCACACTTTGTTTTCGGCCTATTTCAACCTCTCTTTCCGTTTCTTTAGAGGAGATAAACCTTGACTTCAGCTCCTTTTTGCTATATTCCTGTATGAGCGAAGGATCTTTTCGATCTAGGTGTATCTTACAGCCATTTAGGAGTGTGTGAATATACTCTAGCCAGGGGATTTTCCTACAGTTATCTAGGGCCAAGCAGTCCAAAATTATATTTTTTATATTTTTTGTAAACATCGTCTCTTCCTTAGTCCATATCCCATACCATAGGGTGATTCCTGCCAGGCCTATGAGGTCACTGATATAGGGTACATTTAATTCACTATGCACTATATAATTAGATGTAGAGGTAGGGACTGCCAACAATCGTTTTAAAAACTTATTCTCCTGAGTTTGTAGGGAAGTGACGTTGGACCTTCCCCATATAGCTGCCCCGTAACATGCGGTGGTAATAGATTTGCTCCTATATAGGGTAAGGATTTCCCTTACCGGTTTGTTACCTAACTTTGTGGCAAATCTAAAAATACCCTCCATAGTGCGTAGGAATCTTAAATTGGTTGCTTCAATGTGTCCTCCCGATGTACCGTTCTTATTAAAAGTTAGGCCCAAATAAGTAAAACTTGAAACTCTATCAATTTTGACGCCACCCAGATAGTGCTGTTTGGTCCTTGCTCTGTTTCTCCCACAAGTCATGACAAAGGTTTTTGTAAGGTTCAACTGTAGATCTTTTTCAGTCATGAATTGGGTACATTTTTCTAACAGACATTGCAGCCCGTTCGCTGTCCTTGAAATGAGGACAGCGTCGTCCGCATATAAAAGCACTGGGGTTGGGCGATTACGTACTCTTGGGGCATCTGTTTCTAAAATTTGTAGGTAGGGATCAACTTTGTTTATGTACAATAAAAATAAAAGGGGAGCTAAAACGCATCCCTGTCGCATACCTCTTGTTACCCTAAAATCTCGCGTGCATTCGCCCTTTATACCAAACCGGACTCTTGATGTTAAAAGGGCATATATCTGTGAGAGGTAGGTTACTATATCGATGGGGGCACCTAGTTCAATGAGTGTTTCCCAGAGTTTAACATGGTTAACCATGTCAAACGCGCTGGTGAGGTCAACAAAACACAAGTGTAAAACCCCTTCTTTGGCTAGGGTATATTTCCCTACCAATAATTCCAGGTTAACACATTGTTCCACCGTCCCAATACCCCTTCTAAATCCATACATTCATGTAGGTGAATGAAGGCATGAGTCGTGTTTAAAAACCGTATAAAGGGAACATGTCAAATAAAAATGATTTTGCCCCCATATGGTGTGTATTTTTGGAGACATGTTGCCATAACCTGAATACTATTTTGATGGTCTTCTGCTGTGAAGAATGTCAGCACAAAATGACAGTGTTTTGAAATTCATGTGATACTAGCATTAGCCAAGGCCCTACAATCATTTGCAGTGCGTCATAACTATTCCTGCACACTGAGTGCAAGCCCTATGGCCCACTAACCCTGGCTTTAAAAAAAATGACAACCATCAACAGAATGACGAAATAACAACTTGACGTGAAAGACTGTGATTACTTGCCGTTGAATGCAAGCGGTACCGTTAACTTCATCAATGCGATGTCGTTGCTCATTGAGTTTGGCTTGTATTTGCTGTGATATATAATTTTTTCCACTCGATTCCACAGGATCTGCGTCTCTGGTTGGCTCACCAGGCCGACTTGTACACTCCAGGAAGCAGCATAGAAGAAACTGCAGAGAGAAACAACAGACAGACCCCTGAAGCAAACTGACCAATCACAGACAGCATCGTCCCAAACATTGCATCACTTTTTTACTGCATTGACATGAGAGTTGCTTTGCAACATGGTGATTTGCTCTTTATAACATGGTTGTTGCAGCTACCTTAGTCACATTTCTTTTGGTCTGTCTTCACTTGGTAGATAGCATTATAGAGCCTCTCATATACTTTATATCTATAAAAATATATTTATAGAAGCCATCTTAACCATTGTCTTGCTGTGATTGTTGGGTTGTGATCGTCACTGTGGAGTCATCATTGATTCGTAATCCTCCTTTTTTCTGAAAATGACTTACTTAACTATCAGGCACATGCATCAACCATTTTTGCGAGCGCAAACGGTGCGATTCGCAAAAATCGGCCGTTTGCGCCCGCAAAAATGGCATTTGCGATGCATCAAGGTTCAAGGCACTCGCAATTTGCGATTCCTTAAATGCAATGCAAGAACCACTTTAGAATAGCGATTTCGCTATTAGGGGGTGCAAATTACCATGAAGTTGAACTTCATGGTAATTTGCAAAAACTGTGAAAAATGCACTTTAGTGCATTTTTCAAAGTTTCATGTTGCGCACACACATGCCCTTGGGGCATGTGTGTCGCAACATGGGTGCACATCACTTTTCAGGGTGCAACAGGGTGTCATTTTGACACCCTTGCACTCTGAAGTGCATGCGCAATTTGCGAGTACCTATTGGTACTCGCAAATTGCGCATGCAATCTCCCATTCATTCCTATGGGCCTGTAGGCCCATAGGAATGAATGGGGAGCCATTCCTTAATTGCGACTCCCAATTTGCGAGGCGAAATTAAGGAATTTGTAGGAATCGCTATTTTCTCAGCGATTCCTACATGCATAGGCATTTGCGCTTCCTTATTAGCGAATCCTTATTTTTCGCTAATAAGGAATCGCAAATGGCATGTTTGATGCATGTGCCAGTTAGTTGTGAATAATACCCTATGAGAACAGAATGCTTGGTATTGGACAATTTGGTGCGGATCAGCAACCGTTTTATGAAAAGCTCCATGAACAAAGGCAGAATGCTCTTTGAGCATCATGGCTTGGTACTAACCTGTTTCAACTTGCACTTCAGAATGTGGATTTTACATATATCGCACTGTTTGTGTAAACAATTGTGATTTCGTTTTTATATCTGCTCCAAGTCCACTAAACCCCCAGCATTATTACACAATCAACGTGTTGTGTTGTACATTGCACATTTTAGCTACACGTAAGTGTAGCCTCATTACGGAATTGACACAACAAAAGTGGGGATTGTAGAAATTAGTAGGCAGTCTTTTGCTCAGTACTATCTCCCAAGGTCTTCTCGCATTCTCCCTACTAGAGGAGCTTGGTATGTGCTCATTTGCATCTATCTGCAGTTTTGTTCCATCACGTTCCCCCATTTCAAATCACTTACATTAAAAACAAGCATTTGCAATGCAAATTGGTCTCGCATTTTAGAGAGTTAGAGGTATTGTAACTGACAATGTATTTTACCCATGTGTTTTGGATTGGAGTGGAGTAGGTGTATGTGGTGTTGAGTGGAATTATGTGGGTTGGATTGGAATGGTTAGTTGTGGAATTGTGTGTGATGGAATTGTGTGGTGTGGAGTGGATTTGTTTAGTGGAATTATGTGGCATGGTGTGCATTATGTGGAGTTGGATTGTGTGTCAGAGTGTAATTATGCAGAATGGCATTTTGTGTTGTGGAATGGTATGTTGTGGAGTTTAATTATGTGGTGTGCTGTTGAATTTTGTGGCATGATGTGGAATTCTGTGGTGTGGTTCGGATGTATGTGGTGTGTTGTGTAATTGTGTTGTTGATTTGAAATATGTGGTTTGTTGTCGAATTATGTGGTGTGGAATGGAAATGTGGAGAGTTGAATTGTAGCCCATTGCATTCACTTCCGGCATCGACAAGGGCATGGTGACGTCACCCAGCGGCTTGTCTGTTATCTGTGCCACTGCCCGATTGCCCTAGAGGCCAGTCCGACTCTGCTGTCGGGGGGCCATTTTTCTTGCTTGCATTAGGGCTGAAATGCTGAGAATAATGTTCTTGGAATGCCCCCACAGTGAATACCAAGGAACAGCCACATGGCACAGCAACAATAGCAATAACTTGCAAGCTAAACACAGCCAATCACCCATGAAAAATAGACGCTCACAGTTGCCAACGGTCCCACTTTTGCAGGGACAGTCACGGCAAGTTGGAGGCTGTCCCAGGTAATATTGTTGCAGAAACTGTTCCTCTTTATTACATAAAGGTATGCAAACAAGAACTTTCTATCTGCAGCAGCGCCGTGCTGCAAAGTGTTCCGGGATTTTTTTTTCAAATGTTGGCAACTATGAACGCCTTAAACGCAGGTTGGTATTCAAACAGTTACGTATGAAAACAAAATTGCAACACAGTGTCTATATGGGCCAGAATGCGCCTTGAGGCTTCAACAAGGAGTAGTAAAGTGCTATTGAAATAGTGCAATATATCAACTCTGCCCCTCAGTCAACCATATAAACACACCTGGAAACCTAATTAAATGCAGTCTGCGATGGATACCCCAGAATAGTGCCGTGAATCTTACACAACCAACAGCGCTGGAAGCCCATACTACTGACATATAGTGCAGAATACCAATGCCAATTATATATCTTTATATAATAAAAGAGGGATATGGATGCCACAGCCTGCAAGACAAAATCCGAGATGAGAACATGTGTCATGCGCTCATCAAAGGACAGAGAGAGAGAGCGAGAGAGAGGGACAGAGAGAGCGAGAAAGAAAGGGAGAGAGAGAGGGAGGGAGAGAGTGGGAGAGAGAGGGAGAGAGAGGGAGAGAGAGGGAGAGAGAGACAGCTAGAGGATGAGAGGGCGGGAGACAGCCGCCCCTGCGCACCCATGCCCCACAGCCCACCTGCTGCAACCGGTGTGTCTCCAACCACGTGCCGGTATCCACTGCTGTCCACCATGTCCTTTCATCTGCAATGGAGTCCAGATGTAATGATGGCAGAGTACATACCAATGTACACGGCAACATCGCCCGCCCGCCCCTGCGCACACATGCTGCTGCACCCCAGCCCCTCCCACCGCCCATTGGACATTGTCCGCCCATGCGCCCCCAGGCCTCACTGCTCACCTTCCGCCACCGGTGTGTCTCCAACCACGTGCCGGTGCGTGCTCCGAGCCCGTGACACGCGACCTTGGCAGACTCCACATCACGCAGACACGCCCCGCGGGCCACTAGGTCACACACCTGGATCTGGGCCTTGATTTCGGAATAGGAGAGTCCATAACAGTGCACACGTCATCAACGCTGGCTGCACACCCGCTCAGCATCATAGGTGCCACTAACTCCGTGAACCTTAAGGCAACGCCACGTGGTGGTAGGCCCGCGTCACACGCAGGCTCCGGCCTACACTGCGGTCCAGCAGGGCTCACACCAACCCTCACCAGCCAGGAGGGGGCATCATCGCAGGCTGCGCACCCGCTCAGCACATCAGGTGGCCCTACCTCAGTGCCCCGTGAGTCACCGACCCGTGGCGGCATGCCCGTGCCGGCCGACGTGCTCCATGTGCCACTAGCCTTGTGCGACGAAAGTCACCATCCTGTGTCGCGCGGGCCGTGCCGCACGCAGTTCAGCTCTGTGCCCCGCAAGTCATGGTCCCTTCATGATTGCGTCACGTGACATGGCAGGCGGGCGCAGCATTGTCCCCTCTGGCATTGTTGAAGATCTGGTCCATGTAGCTCTGTCGTCTCACCCTTTATACGTATACGGAGTGGGCTGGGCTTGCGTACGCACGTCCAGCGTAGGGGGGTGAAGTATCATCTGCGGGATCTGGGTGTGGTCCTGGTCTGGGCTGGGCAGGAAATGTACATATGCGTGTGCCTCTGTCGCAGTGTCTGCGCAACACGGGCCGCGATGTGCAATGTTGCAATGTTGCATGCAGCCGGAGGGCGCACGCGCACGTGGGAATGTACAAGGTGCGCAAGTCCGCTCGGGCTCTTGGCTCATGCATGCCAACTGCCGTGTGTATCGTTCTTGGTGCGCCATGGGCCTAAGCCTAGCCTCAATTGCAGTGTGTAGACCACATCACATTTCCACATTGCAAGCAGTAGTCAGAGTGACATCAGGGATGAATGTCTCCACACAGGAGGCGGACGGGCATCTGCACCTCCGACCTTGGACACAGCATGCTGTAGAAACCCCCTGTGAGTGATATCATAGCAGATGGCGACGACTCCCACACTTCACACAGCGATGATGAAGGACCAACGTATACACACCCCACACACAGAGGCCCTTGCCCGGGGTACTCTTGCATGGAATGGCCTTCACACTTACGTACACAAAACACATACGTCCTAACGTCGCATGCCCATACGACTCATTGCTCCGAGCTGTGGCTTTTCATCCACATGACTGCCGCAGGTCAGAGGAGTGGCGGTTCTGCGAGTGCCACCACCGCAATGGCCAAACATCACGGGCACATGCACAACCCCAGTCACGTGGGACTGTACCGTGCCCGAATGCTGCAAATGTTGGGGGCCCTGCCGCTTGCAGTGTTGCGCATCAGTTACCGTCTGAGCTTCCGTCTTGCGTACGTCACCTGCGTCCAGCCCTGGTTCCACTGTCGAACATGCATATTCGAGTGGCCCATGGTTGTCTGCCTATCCAATGCAATGGTGGCTGAACTGGATTATGACTTGTGTGTGCGCCCCCTGTTGGCCCATGACCATGAGTGTAACCGTGATTCCCGTTCACGGGATGCCTGGATGTTTGGCATATGTGCTGGCAGTTGGACATGGGAGTTTGCACGATTCCTCGTGTGCAGTGACCACATTGAGGCGCCCCCCTATTGGGCTGTTCTGTGGATTGGTGAGACGGCGTGGACGGAGCACATCTGTCTGGACCAGTTGATGGATTGGCTCCCCTCGTGTTCCTTGAGCTCGACAATGACGTACTCCTGGAACTGATTGCACAGGAAGCTGTGCTCGCTTTCATGGAGGACTAACGATGTTCCAGCAGCCACGACTGATGGTAACCCATGGCACAGGTCCCAACACCTTGTTGCATTCTGGTGATGAGTCCACATTTGCCACAACAACAGTGGGCATGGCTGCATTCCTATGCTGCCTGTGATTGTCTGATGCCTTGGTCTGCATGTTGTGGCCCTTGTATTGCCCGTAGTTCCACGCACATGCCAATAAAGTCTGCGCTGCCACACTTGTGTTCAACTGTGATGGGTGTTGGGTAGGAGGGCAATTCGTGTGCCTCATTGGGCATTGTCCGTACACAGGGTGGGACTGGATGACGCATTTCATTTAGGGGTGAGTCCCTATTGCCAGGTCCACCTCTGTGCGCCAGACTTGGTAGTTTGGGATAGTTGCTGGTAGACCTGTGCAGCTCCGTGACATCACCATTGTGGGTATGGGGTCCGATTACTTGGCATGTGGGTCACTGTGATAGTTCTGGACAGTCTGTGTCCGCCCAGGTGGGTGTGGGTAGGTATGCGACGGTAGGTACTGTTGTCACATGTGATGGTGGACACACCTTCAGGCCTGCTACCGACTTTGACATCTTTTCACACAGACCTCTTTCCTACATGGACGTGGGGCTACGTTGGGGGGTTGCGAGTATGTTGTTCATGGGTGATGTGCCCACAGCTAGTTCAGTCCTACGCAGTCATCTCATTGGACTGCCATTTTTCCATTTGTCTTGCCAATGATACGGTGGTGGTGACGGACAGTTGTTGGTGGTGTTCTGTCCACACCGTGCAGTGGATCCGTTTTTCCTGCGGTGTGGTACCCTGTCTTCCTCTTCCTCTTCTCCTTGCCCTTCCCCGACCCCAGGGTTCCGGGCTGGTCCTCTGTTGTGCTTGTGGGGTTCGAGTTGGCCTCAGCACTCGGGCCAGGTGCTTCCATGGTGCTCCGCAGTTCGTTTACTTGTTGGTGTCTTTTTTTGGGTGCTTTTATGGCGCCTCTTCACGCATGGCGCGTGGGTATTGCTGGCCTCCTGCTGGTTATCACGGTTGTTTCATCGCCATTGGGCGCATCACAGCTTTTTTAGTGATAGGGTTTGGATTTTTATCGCCGTCGCTGTAGTTGTTTCGCGGACATTTGCCGCGTTATCGTGCGAATATCGCACGGTATCGCCGTGTTGTGAATGCCACGTTAACACTGAGTTATTTTCCCGCGATGGACTGCGATGTGAGGCGTTGCGGTAAGCTATTATGGCGATGTTTATCGCACGTTCTTGTGAATATACCCCCGGGTGCGAAACACACAACTATGGCGGCGGCGGCGCCAGAACACCTCGAGGTGGCTCTTCAAGCACTCCCTAAAAAGCTACATTGAACTTTGTAAACTGTACGGAGTGCGTTGCGCAGAACTTTAGCAAACGTACTGAACTCTCCAAGCCCTGCACAGGGCTGGCTGAAGGAGCTCCGCCGCACCAGGGATTTAAGTTAATCGTCCTGAGGTTAGGCCAGGATCTTGTACACAGTTTACACAGAGCACGCACAAGGCTCATGTGCTGCCAGGCACTGCTTTCACAATGACAAGGTGTAGCAGTGCTCAGCCTAGGGCGGGATGATGGTGGTGGGGGGAGGGGAGGCAGTAGAGGTCGGAGATAACCCCTAGAACCCAGGAGTTACACGGCTGAGAGTGAACTGAAGCTGGGCTTGGTGTCTGCCACTGCTGCGCCGTATCAATAAACTACAATAAAAGCAGGGCCTTCGGTGGTCATATCACTTAAAATACAAGATTTGGAAAAAATATTATTAAACTGATAATTCTTAGTTCCAGGTAAGAACAAAACTTGGCCGCATCTCACTTTGAAAAAAAGTAACATACAGCCATAATATTTTTCAAAAACTATTCCGATGTTAAATCGCCTCCGAACTGATACATAAGTGACCAGTTAACAAGGGGTTTTGATGCCCAAGAGGATATGATGGAAAAAAATGTCTTGCAAAAAAAAAATACTACTACAGCAGAATGAAATTAACAGCTACCCACAATGCTTGCTTACTGGTAAAAAAATCATATTAACACATAATATTTCACTTTAACACCTTGCTACCAGGTGAAGCCCCAAATCACTCCACGTATCTATATATATTAGGGTTGTCCGATACTCTTACTTTAGAATCACGGCCATATCTGGCACCAAAAGCCGTTTGTGTGGTTTGCACTGACATTAACAATAATACAGGTCATTCATGACAAATACAGGGTCGACTGACGTCTCCACCCTTAAAACATTGTTATTGGAGTTACAACAGTCTAAATACTTCGTGTAACTGTTTGCCATGTAATGCAGCTGTGTCGATACTGTGGCAAAACGTCTGTGCTGAACACCAGGTGCGAAGTCTCTTGCGTGGTAAGCGGCAATGTATCTCCTCCAATGGGGTCAAACTCCCCATGACAGCTGCTTACAAGGACATCCAGGTGTCTCCTCAGACAAACAACCACGCTTCTCCAAAATACCCCAAAACAATTGCGGTCAATTCATTCCCTTCCTCTGAGGAAACCTTGCCATAGCGCAAAAACCAAAAAGAAGCCATCATAGAATTTCATGATTTCAGTACAGAACGTTCCTTTTACAAATATCGGACACTTCGTTTTCCTTCAAATATTCAAACCGGACTGTCCCTCGTTATGTCACTCAGAAAGAACAGAGCCCATTACATTGAAACCTTCCACCATCCTCCCCCACTTAAATAATGGTGCATCGTCATTTTCAAGTAGCCTCCACATCTTTAAGAGAGTTTCCATGTATCTGAGTGGGCCAATCATATTTACTAGGCTTTAATACCCATAGGCATAACAAGCGCAGTTTCGTATTGTGCATTTAACTATTCACATGACAACTCCTTCACAACTCTAAGAGCAGGCAGTGCAGTAGCTACAGCCCCCGTCCAGCATGGCCCTTCTGCATAAGTCATTCAGGCTGGTTCTGGGCCCAAAGGCCACAGGAACAGAACCCTTCCCCACCGCTCCTTCTCCCGGCCCAGCTTCTGCATGTGTGGCAAACTCCACGTGTCATCTCCATGGACCGGCCTCAGACTTCCTGGTCTGCCGGCACGGAGTCTTGTTTAGGCGGAGACTGTGCTGGGAGGCCACTAAGGAGGGCAACGTCTCCCGTAGACGCAGGCGACATGCATGTAGCCACACAGGCCCCTTTCAACGAAGTGGTGCAGCAAGCGGGCGCGGCGCCCATCCACGTGTCACCGGCTTCCCGGCACGGGTTTCGGCCCTACCTGGCTTGGACTTCCAGCGGTAAAAAGGTCCATGCTGCTGATACTTCGCTTCCTCACCCGGGCTCCCCCACCGAGCTGCCATCTTGGACCCTTAATTTTCTGCGGGTTTGACCGGCAGCAGCGTGCGGAGAAAAACATGTGGGGCAGCTGCAAGGGGAGGGGCGGAGCCTATCAACACAAACTTGCACATAGGGCGTAACCGGCAAACGCCGAGCCGCCATCATTGTAGTGGCGTAATATTTCTGTCTAAACGTTGATCAAACAGATACCGCACCATTCAAATCTGGCAGTTAACGCCCTATTGGAGGTGTTATTTCCAGTAAACGAACTTTCACTGAGCGATGACTGTTTCCGAAACAAAAGTTTAATCGGGCATAGAGTTATTATAAACAAGGAAATCAGGTGGAGAGCTTTCAATGTTCAGCGGTTGTAACGAAAAACAAGCATGTGCAATGCAATAGGACTCGAATTTACGCGAGACCTATTGCATTGGAAGGGGGAGTGTGGGCGGGCGTGAAAAGGCACAAGCACGACCGGGAGTGCCTGGAGGGGGGCGGACCGCCAAGAAGTCACGGACTGCGGGAGGGAGTGGGAGGGACGGGAAGAAAGTAGTCCGTGCAGTAAAGGGGCCGATAGCCATGGAAGGACACAAATGACGACATGGCCGTCATGGGGAGGGACTAAAAAGCAAAAAACCAATCAAAATGCAGCATTTAGGATGTAAGCCAATCCAAAAGATGGGCGGAGAGTGGGCGGAGCTTAAACGAAGCTTCCCTGCTATAGTATATACTGCATGTCTCAACGAGACAGCGCAAGCGCTGCCTAGGTGAGACCTAAAAACGATATTGGTAGCACCGAAATGTAAGGATTTTACCATTATATGCTTCAACTAATCAGAGGGCGAACCGCTGGTCAGTTGATCTGATGTTCTGTCTTTGCTTATTTTAATGCTTCTGGCTATTTGTGCATTAAACATGTTTTTTTGGGGGGGGGGGAGTTTTACATAGCGCGAACTCGACCCGAAGGTATCAGGTATCAGAGCGCTTTACACGAACACCAGTTACGTTACATTAGGACACATTCATTTTCTGTTAGGCACGGGGAGATTAAGTGATTTGCACATGATGTTGCGCGTCCTTGTCGAGACTAGAACCCGGTTCCCCAGATTTGAAGTAAACCGCCCTAGCCCCCTAGCCGTTAGGCCACATCCTCTCCCCATGTGTTACACTTCTATGCGTTATCCCATGTGTATTTATTCTTTTACAAAACATGGTGCACTGCCTGGGAAAAGTCTTCACTCGAGGAGCAGGGCGGGCCGGGACTGGACTCCACATGATGATCCCAGGTGCCAGAGGCACAGGAGACATTTGTCTAGGTGAATAGAGGGGAGCACGGCAAGGTGCTAGACCTGGTGATCCAACTGGACAGTGTATGTATGTTGAACTAAATTTAAGTGAAGTCAAACTGTTTTTACTGTATTGTGCTTGTCTGCTTTGCATGCATTGTTTTGTATTGTTTGTAATCTGTGAAAATGCACTGAAGGTGTCACCCGGGTAGGGGATGCCAAGGTAATAGACTGGGTAGGTAGGAATGGGAGGAGTCCTATAACATATTTACTATCACAAAGGGAGAGCAAGAGAAAACAGACCTAGTTGCATTCTCCCAAACAGTATCCCATCCACAAAAGGGCAACTAGGCGAAAAAGAGCAAGAAAAAAAAAACACTTAAAGGTCTAACTAAGACATCCAAAGATTTTGGAATAGACGCCTCACCCACTAAATAGTGGCATGTTTCATCAATGACGTCTATCCACACCCTGGTAATAGCACCAGGGCAGACTCAACCAAAAAAGGGATTTCTTATATAAAGTATTTCTCTGGATAAAGCAGGGATCCAGATAGGTAAAAGATACTAAAAATGCCTCATGGTATACCCGAAAACAATTCCTATATATTAATAGGGTCCCGTGGGCATGATTAAAAACAGATCCAGGATTTTGGTTGAGCATTAGTATTTCAATTGCCCTTGGTTTTTGCCAACATGTTTTGGCCCTGGCTAAGAGCCGATCCGGGTCTGGGTCCTTCATTAGAACTGTGTGTGTATCCCTTCCTACCTATACATGCACTCCATGCACATTTATGAGGCGTAAGGCATTCACCTGAAAAGGGACCTTCTAATTTAGAGGTACCTACAAAAAATGAGAAGGAAAAAATAAAAGGTGAGTTTAAGCATTTGGGGCCAGATGTACGACCTTTCATTTTTGCGGGTCGCAAATTGCATCAAATTGCGACCCGCAATTTGCGACTCGCAGAAATGAATGTACAACAGTGTCTCAGACACTGTTTGCGATTCCCAATGGGGCAAATTGCATGACTCATGAATATTAATGAGGCACTCACAATTTGCGACACCATTGGGAATGGCTGGCCCTCCCAGGTATGGTGGCCTGCTGGGCTCAGCAGACCTCCATGTCTGGGACTGCTTTTAAATAAAGCATTTTTTTTTAATGCAGCCCGTTTTCCTTAAAGGAAAACGGGATGCATTTAAAAAAAGAAAAATGAAATGTTTTCGTTTCATTTTTTTAGGGCAGGTAGTGGTCCCTGGGACCACTGCCTGCCCCTGAAAAATATTTTTCCCTGCATTCACAAAGGGGAAGGGGTCCCCTGGGGATCCCTTCCCTTTTGCGAGTGCTTTACCACCCTTCTGAGAAGGGTGGTAAACTGCGACAGTTTTGCAACCACAATTGCGGTCGCAAAACAGTCATACATAGGGCTCAGACTCGCAATTAGGAAGGGACGCCCTCGGAACGCCCCTTCCTAATAGCGAGTTGCTAATCCTATTTAGCGAGTGGCAAATAAATTGCGACTCACTAAATAGGGTTAGTACATGGCCCTTTTGTATTTTGCAAGTGCAAACGGGTCGCAAACCAGTTTGCGCATGCAAAATAGGGTTGTACATCTGGTCCCAAATTAGAAGTGTTTTTGGGGGGGTCACAAACGTGTAGTTCATGGAAGAACACTTACTGCCCCATTAATCACCTATTGGTATTCAGGTTTAAAGCTAAAGAAAGGGGGCAACATTGCCAACCCAGTCCTTAGTCGTTCAAGCAGTCATTGTTTTCTGATCATGAAGGATAAAGTTTAAAAATAAATGAAAAAATGACTGCAGTTATAGAATTGCTAAATAAATCCAATGATTGTAACATTATAAACGGTGGCCATGTGCCGTGAAGTCTAACATGGAAAATTTGTCAAACACGTGCCCTTAGGGCCTGATTCTGATGCGGTTAGGAAGGCCTCCTAACAGCATTTGCTCCGTCCAAATCGGATCGGGAACGTGTCTTTCCAACCGAGGGCCCGATTACGATGCGGTTAGAAAAGCATTCCCACCTAGGGCCCGATTACGATGCGGTTAGGAACATCGCCTCCCATTGAAGTCAATGGAAGTCCAACCAAATCATATCTGGAAGCATCCGGATGCATCGTACTCTGTTGGTTGGACTCTCCCGATCCGATTCGGTTGGAAACCATTCCCAGACCCATTCAGTCAGGAAGCTTTCCAAACCGCATCGGAATCGGGCCATAAGTGGGGAAGTGTATGCCCAGACGTGGGTCCCATGCTCACTATGCCACTGGATTCAAGCTAACCTGGCCGATGTGGGGTGATACCCCAAAATCGGTCCCAGTATGTTTGTTTTCCGGTCCAGGGAGGACCTGGCCTGGCAGTTCGGGCTTAACTGTTCCCAGGAGGAGCAGGGTCAAGACTGATTTGCATATGGATGGGTCCAAACTGGAGTGGCATGATGAGCAAATAACTGATGGATTTAACCCAGATCTGTGACTGGGGGTAAAAAAATTTAACAATGTTCAGCTTTCCATCCTTCATTTTTTTGTATTGTTAAGGTAAACACCATAAGATTTACTTGTTCTTTGATAACTCACATTTTCAGTCTATGGTAAAAATCCAAAACATCCTGAGCTTCAGGCCTTGAGGATAGAAATTGGTTGAAAAGTACAAAATCAGTAAAAGTTGTATGTGGATTGCAGTCTTCACCATTTTGGTTCCTGGATGAGTTTTATTAAGTAAGAATGCCATAAATTAAATATTCTAAATTGTAGGATATATTATTTATAGATCTCGTCAGAATATCTATGTGGGTAATGATGTAAGAATTGGGAAATCCAGTCACTGTAAAAGTGTAGTGGATTAGCTCCTTATATTGTGAAAGATTTGCCCAAGAAAAGTTTAGCAGAGTCTGTTATTGATATGTATAGCTTTATGATGAAAACGAGGTAGCAGGATCTTGACAATGAATGCAACATCCGTATTTGCAATCATCTCTGTTTCTTCCCTCTCTCTTTGTTTCATGTCTAGCTACATCCTTTACATTTAATGCTTATCTCTGGCATACCATCAGATTTAGTCAACACTGAAAGCATGCTAAGAGCTTTAAGTCATATTATATACACAGTGTATAGGTACTAGGAAGAGATATTGGGCATTCATTAGATTAAGATACTGGTCAGTATTCTGGTAACGTAGCCATGTTTCTGCTTAAGTCCGTAAGGGGCTTTATTAAATAAATTAGTTTAAGAAAATCTATGTGAATGAACCATTGATCTTAACATACGTGTGATTTTGTGTTACTCTATTACGCATGTGATAATTGTGTTCACTTGGAATATGGTGATAATTTAAGACTCTTCCAGAAGATATTGTTCTTTTTGATTGGGCTTGTATGTACTATATTCAGTGAAGCTACCTGTTGATCCTTGTCCCAGAAATGTCCATGTACTCCCCTGCTGTCTGGCAACAATTCATTCAAATTATTCCTTCATTAGAGTTTGCTCATTCCTTTGTATATGAGCTTCAAATTTCCCTGAGCAAATCTTCTTATTGATATGCTTTTGATGTGATAAATTTACACTTAGTTCTCCATAAAGATTTCTGAAATCTCAATTTTAATAGAGATTCAAAATGAAATACAGCCATGTTTTTAGTCAGTCAAAATGATCATATCTCCCAATGCATTTCACGCTACATAGTGCTTCATCAGGGGAATTATTTTTCTGAAAAACAGTTTAAAGGCCCAGTATTTCAACATAACCACACTACATTGGTGGTTCAATTTTACAATGTAATTTCACTAATAGCGCAATACTATTGAACCTATTAAATTGTCTTAATAGTCAGTGATGCTGTCCTTTCTTTCACATTGTGACAATGTTAGACTTACTCTGTTGTGATAATAGTCAGAGACCAATCCAAATTCTCACAGATTGCTTTCATGCCAATAAAATAAATAAATCTGTTACCAACAAACACCAGTGTCAATACATCCTCAAGAAAGTAACAGTAGTAGGTTAGGAATATCAAAGACAAAATACCAAAGGATCACAATATCATGACCAGAATATCAAAATGTAAGTTTGTATAGATTTTCTATACCTAACTCCAGAAGTTTTGTTTACCTCTTTAATGTTTTATCCCTCGATATTCTGGTTATGATATTCTGACCTTTTGATATTCTCCCTTCCGTAATCCCTACCAAAATCAAATTAGAATGTTGAATCTTGTGTGCATGTTGCTCATACAGTGACATCAAGACAGAAACCATTGAGTCTATTGCCAAAAATCTCCCTGCACAGATTGCTATACCCTTATTGATATCAACTTTAAGGTTTCTGTCTTGAAGGCACAAGTGTCACAGTGAGCAAAAAGCAATGGGTTGGAATGCTACCCAGAAAGATTGCGATGGTTTAGACAATTTGCAAACATTTCTCCCTTCTCCTTTTGTGTGTTGGATGTAATGTCCTATGTGGCAGAATGTTTGCCCCGACGTGGTTATCTTGATCACTGTCCCAAAGTATTCAAGCTATTCCTCGCTGATGAGGCCTATCAAGGCGGAAACTGGTCTGGGGTTGACTGAGATCCCTTCTAGAGTGGGCCTCACCTGTCAGTTCAGGATGGAATGTTCCCAAGAGGAGGGTGGTCAGCAATGATCTGGATAAGGCGCACCTTTTTCTAGTGTGGCACAATGGGCAAAAACAATAGGGTGTAATGATACCCAGTGTGATTGCATAGTTTAGGCTACCTGCAAGCATTCTTCCCATCACCTTTTGGGTGTTTAATGTAATGAATTAAGCATCTGTATTAAAAACCTCCTAAGGATAGGATATGTGATCTATGTGAAAATGGAGTACAAGACTTAGATCACGTAATTTTTGTAAGTCACTTTCTGCACTTTATGTGTCATTTATCTCAAAAGCCTCTTTTTATAAGATCTAATGTTGGTTCTGTTGGAAGCGCTTGTCATCTTTTACTATTTCTGGAAAATGAAATGGCATGGTCTAAAAATCTATAATTTTCAAACTTTTTTTATCGGTTACAAAATGACATTACGTGTTTATATATGTTTGTGGACCTCCTTGGACATCCAAATATTTATAATGAGAAATCTTTTTAAAATTGAGATTGAAAACAGAAAGGAGGACTGAGTTTAAATTTAGTACATCACAAACAGAATTGTAAGAAGATTTTTTGTTTTAAACATATCTTTTTATTAACCACTTCAACAAACAAATGTACACACATTATTAGCTCCCCTTAAAACCAGTAAGATATATCAGTAACAAAAAGTTGATTACTTGTTTGTATATGTTTATGGACCATTTTGGGCATCCAAATCATTATAATGATAAATCTTATTAAATATGAGATTGAAAACTTGTAAGGAGGACTAAGTTTAAATTTATCATATTGGAAACATAGCTGTAAGAAGATTTATTCAGTAAGATTTGAAGAACATAAACAAAGAAATGAGCAAACACTTTTG
Organism: Calotriton arnoldi; assembly: GCA_963921515.1. Classification (NCBI taxonomy): domain Eukaryota; kingdom Metazoa; phylum Chordata; class Amphibia; order Caudata; family Salamandridae; genus Calotriton; species Calotriton arnoldi. The sequence continues at coordinate 577,186 of CAWUFW010009042.1, read as the reverse complement.
AAGGAATAATTTGAATGAGTTTTTGCCAGACAGGCAGAGGAGTACATGACGATTCTGGGACAAGGATCCACAGAGAGCTTCACCTATTTCATTTCATTACATCCACAGAGAGCTTCACTTATTGAAAACATTTCATTTCATTACATCCACAGAGAGCTTCACTTATTGAAAACCTTTCATTTCATTACATCCACAGAGAGCTTCACTTATTGAAAACCTTTCATTTCATTACATCCACAGAGAGCTTCACTTATTGAAAACATTTAATTTCATCACATGCACAGAGAGCTTCACTTATTGAGATGAGAGCGCCATGTGTCGGGGCACTTGGTCTATGTACCCCGATCAAGAAATAAAAATCTGGTGAATGGAGAATAAATATCAATTAAGGAGCCATAAATAATCAATAGAATGCTACTGGCAGACTACAATTTATTGGACTTTTATGTACTATGTTCACTTAATTCGCCTTAAATCGTTTGCTGGGTTTTCAACAAGATATTTTGAAATAGTTTGAGTTTTTACAATATAGATTTGATTGAAAGTATTCACTTTAGTTATTGTGAAAAAAAAGAATGCATCCAAGGGAAGCATCACGTGACCACTGCCCCCACAAATTTTAATTAGATTCCTGTTTCACTTAACTTGCTTTCTTTTATTGATGTTTATTATTAAATATTGCAACAATTTGTGTTGTAAAGAGTTAGAACTGCCAAGCTCCTTCACTGCCCATGTGGCATACTCATTATGTGAGACATTTTTGCTATGCCATTTATAGTTAGAGATGACCAGATTTGATCCCTAAGGTTTGGCTGTTTTTGGATATCCTAATAATCTATTCTAAAGAGTTCTACCCTGCCTCAAAGCCTTCACGCTGTTTATTTCACGCACTAAGTGCATAAACTTGTGAATAATTTAGTCACTGCTGTTTCAGTGACCCGTGATGTAATCACTTACATTTAGTCTACACCTGAATATATAACAGCATTAATGGAGAGCACTTACTCATAGACACAGTGAGCAGCTGTTAAAATCCACTGTGATGTTATCAGTGATCCACCACACAGGAGGTGACCTTGGAAGTTCAGACTGGCCTGCCAGGGCCACTGCCCCGGCGCTGACGCGTTTCCACCAACGATGCGCGACATGAACTTGGGCCTCTTGCCACATGCTGTGAAAAAAACAAGCTCTAATTACTCCAGTGATGTTTTAGTATTTTAGGTCATTGTATAACTAATGCCTAATGTGATCACATTTGTAAATTAGCTATTTGTGCCCCTCAAATCACATACTGAATTATCCTTTGCTGCTTTAATACTCTCAGAAGTTTTTAGTCTTTGTTAGCATTCCTCAATGTTCTTGCAAAAATCCTCAACAAGTGCGCAAAATAAAAACATTCAGTAATACTTGTTGCTATTCATATTGTGGTTAGTAACACTAACTAGCCAACACCCATTTTACCTCCCTCTATGCATTGAGCGCCAGATCTCTGTTGTGACTCTTCCCCTGTACATGTCTGCCCCCATTTACAAATACAACTTCAACAACTGAATGGCAGAAAGGGCCTCTGACATCAGGAGCGGTTCGTCCTTTGGAGCGGCAGGGCATTGCCCCCATGTGTGCCAGCCGTCGCATGTAAAATATATATATTTTTTTGCAGTTTTAAGTTAATTTAATTATATCACGTTCGAGACTTCTGTCACCACGCCCAATGACTTTCGTACTGCGGGCTGGTCCTACCATAATGATTGGCACCCGCCCTGCACATCACAGTGAAATGAAGTGCGCATCTCAGTTTGGCTGTTTGGTTTTCCATGGGCAATTGGACATGTGCACTTCAGCTCTTCGCAATCTGTGGTGTGCTATGAGCCGAGAGATAACAGACACAGCATCCTGGTCTCTATATGAGCGCTGTGTCTGCCTGCCCCATCCAATCCGCGTGCTGCTGTCATGCTGTTCACTAATGCAAGCAACATGAAAGAAAAATCGGGATTGGTTTAGTTGGCAGGACCGCAGCGTGCATATAAAGACAGACAGGGAGCTGCCGGTGGGCATGGAGCTTTCAACCATCTTGTAATGTTCTCACAACCCATATTCCACTGTAGTTGATGAAGCAGATAAACTGCTGAATCCTTCTAGCTGACATATAAAACTTATTTCCACACCTTGGAGAGAAAAGAAATGTCAAACATGCACAAATTGTGTTAGAAAATACGTGGAAGAATTATGAAAAACAGATCATGAAAAGATTTAGTTACTGCATCATAAAAGCATGCAGAAGAGAGTAGGTTAGATAACTCCATTCATTAAAATAACATAGGTTAGTGATTTACTAAATTGAGTTGGTATATTTAACGTGTAGTAGAAAAGTGAAAGTATTAAATAACAATTTGTGTGTGAAGAAGTAATGAAACTAATGTAATTTAGATGACATTATATGTGTATTTTAGGAGTGTCATTTTAAAACTCCATGTTTTGTATACGTGAAAAGTGCACCAAGTGGTGAAAGAGAAAGGGATGCTGCACGTTTATAATAAGATTAAGTGTCTTGATACTTTCAGAGAATAATCTTCATATATGTATTATTGAGAATTTCTAGAAACAACATTAACATTCTATGTTTTAAAATATTTTTATACGTTGATACTTTGAAAATGTAGCAATACGCCATAGTTACACGTGCTAATTACAATGAAACTAAAGTGCAAAATGATTTTAACCCGTTTACCGCGGCGATAATTTCGCCGCGGGGCGTTCTATTATGTGGGCGGGGCCGCGTCGGCCAACGGACGTGCGCAGCACTACCAAGGTAGTGCTCGCGACGGCCGTTGGCCGACGGGCGCACTTAAAGGGTTAAAGACATATATGAGAATTTCAAAACTCCAGAATGAAATGTATGTTTCCATTATTTTATATTTTATATTTCATGAACCTAATTAAATTTTGGCCTGCATTTTCCTTACTTGCTTGCATTTCGTTTTCATGGAAAGGTTTTGTAGACTTACAATGTGGACTGAAACTGTGTTTCATAGAGAGTGTTCCCATGTGCATACTAGAACTACTTGCCACTTTCTTGTTACTTTGGGAACATCTGGCGTGGGAAACTGTCCTCTTGAACTCGCTCATGTGCTTCTGCAAAAGGACCATTTTTGAGATTAATATACACTGGATGGTTCGATGGCTTACGATCACCACCTTTTTGCTATAATATGTGACTTCTTTATGCTGCATGACAGTCTCCCTATACGAACTGACCAATGGACTGAGTGGTCTGATCAGATGAGGTGACCCAGGAGGTGGCACCTCAGAACTAGTGGAATAATATGCGCTGTGTGACGAAGCTACAGGACTGTTGAGTTGCTGTTGGGGACCCTTTCCTTCTCTTTCGGAGATCTTGCTCTTGTGTGGACTTGCGGACTCTATTGCCTGATGCATACACTTTGTGCGCTATTCCCAGACTTCTTTCCCTTATGAGAGAGAACCTTTGAGCTGAGATGGTTCATGCCCTTTCCTGAACTTTCCTAGAGATTTGGTAACTGATGGCCCACGAAAGACTATATTTGATTATTCTGCACTCCTAAATTGAAATGCCTGATATTGATGTATTTACTCTTCTTAAATTTACTGATAAAACTGACCCATCCTCAAATCCTGTTTCTGTCTCTCTATGTCTCATCTTCAATTATTGATTGGGCATTCCAATTCAGTATTAATGAGGGACGGGAATCTGAATAGAGAGATCTATGGACATCAAATTTTAATGTTAATATTCTGTATAGCTCTAACTGAGTTATTGGTGTGTATGATTTTAGTCCGACTGAATATCTTCAGGAGATTTGGTCTAGGGGTGATAATTCTGTATCTATACAGCGTAGTGTTGAGGGTTATATATATATGAATCTAATTACTAGTTTGTAGGTCAGTTAACCAATTCCTTGTCCTCATTGGCTAACTGGATTGGATCCCCTATATCCGACCCCTCTCAGCACGATCCAAGATCTATCAGAGGACCAAGAAAATAAAAACCTGAAGTGTAGTGTTAGTAGACAAGGTGAGAAAAAGTAAATGGATCCAGTAGGGCTACGACATAGTTTATCCTGAATAGATGTGCGTGGTTTGTTTTCCACATCCTGCAGTTGTACCCCTCGAAGGTGCATGGCTCTGCCTCACTGGGTGTGCCTGGTTGACCGCCCGGCAGATTCCTGGCCGTGCTCCATGTCGCTTTAAGTGTGGCTGCGTTCACCGAGGGCTTTCCCCAGGCAGACAGACTCCTAGAACGAGACTGTCCACTGCTGAGCTCAGACCGTTGCTCGATATGCAGCTGTGAACTATTCCTGTGGCTGAGCTGTGCCTCATACTGCCTGGGCACTGCCTCAGAGTTGTTCCTCATACTGCGCAGGTACTGCTTCAGAGGTGTGCCTCCTAAATGTGTCTAGAAGCAGGACGAGTGGTGCATGACAAAACAAGTGAACTACAACATTCCCCTTGGTCAACAGTGCCTAGAGGAGGGACAAATGTCAGCTGAATCAGGTACGAACACAATGGTGCCTTTGTGTGTGCCGTGCCTTGCTGGAGAAGGGCTCGTGGAAGTTGGGGGCACAAGCTTATTCGCTTTTAGCGCCAATACATTAATATTGCATGCTGGCAGGAGTATGGTGTGGTATGCTTGTGATTTCTTTCTAGCAGGCAGTGCTTGGAGGGCACCCTCACAGGCATGTAGTAGGGGGTGTGGAGAGTCAGCTGCACAGCCTGGTGCAGCGTGCGGGTGGATGGGTGATCCCTGTGCACCCGCAGGGAGCTCTCACATGGGTCACTTGGGTGGTGAGTTTATTGCTGGTGACCATTACCGGCTCAGACCAAGGTGATGGCTTCTGGGGCTGATGTGGCCCTGGGCTTGGAGGGTGAAGTTAAAGTAGAGAGGAGAGAGCTATTATTGTGTAGGTGTATACCACAGCCATAACCACATGGACGAGTTACCTGCCTGGCGGGTGTTACCCAGAATAAGGCATCACTTTCATATTTTGTGAAGCGCCTTGAAGCAGTGTGCTGAGCCTGGACGTGTGGATCTAAGTGGCTAGCCCTGGGAGACTGGACTCACGCAGTGACTCTCCACCACTCAGGCCGCTGATATTGCTCTTTGCAGGGACCATTAAATGTGGATTAGTGTGACCTATGGAAGGAGCGTGGAGATTTCATTATTGCTTAACGTATCAGTCCCACAGTATGGGTTGGTGCGCTGTGACATTCCTAAAATATAACACATACTGTCACCCAGAGCTGGCCTTTCCTAGAGACCGTCTGTGAGCCATGTTAATCTGACACCTGCTCTCATATCACAAGCGGGAGAGGGGGAGGAAAGAGCACCCATGCGTTCCTCCTATAAATGAAACAAATAACACAAAAGGCAGGGTGCGTGTATCAAGGGTGCACAAGGGAGACTACGTCCTACACTTCTGGAGGTGGTCTCATCCGTCGATATTATATTAGAAAAGGGTCAAGATTCATGCAAGGAAAGCCATCATTAGTGAAAGAAGATGTCTCACACACATATTAGGGTCATGCTTCATCATAGACATCCTCTCCCCACCCTGGTAAGATAGTACTACCGGGGCGGACTCCAACCTTCACGAAGACTTGGCGGTAAGAGGGAGTTCTTACATAGAATTTGCTGGATAGAACAGGATCCAGATACTTTAAAAATTCCTCAGAATTCCTCGATTGTTACCTTTATTCATGAGTACTTTGGGTAAAGTTAAAAACACTTCACTCTGCGGGTATGATGAGCACAATGGCTCAAACCCGTCTGCTACTCACCAACATGTTTCAGCCCACAAAAAAAGCCTATCTGGTCTAGGGCATTCGTCAGGGCTGCAGGATCCCTATCTTTTTTAAGCCACTGAGCTTACACACTTAATTATGCTAACAAGGGAATATTACCATAAGCGATAGTGCCTCAGGTGAACCCTACCTGGTAACCTTTCAAATTGTTCTAGTAGAAAACCTATATAGAGCAAATAAATGAAAAGGATAGTATACAGTGATTAGAAGGAGGGGTTAATACACTTCTACCTCCAACCTGATTCTTAGTATGAAAAAGAATTGTTTATTCAATGTTTTTTAAATTTTGTTGTTTTATTTAAAATAATTGAGCTTTCCCATCGCTCACTCCAGATGAGCAAACATTACCACACGCATGAGAATAACACAGAAAGAGGAAACAGTGACACAAAATATTGCTAGGAATTTCTTTTAGTGCATGGTGAAACGTAGCCCTGCGAATTACAAGTTTAAAATTAAATCAGCCATTAGTTGCATACGCCAAATTTCTACAAGACGCCTACTGGGCGTTTTTTATTGCTAGGTAACATAAAATCAACAGGTAATAGCTACCATCTTACCCTAAACTTTAGGGGATACCAATACATCGGTCAAGGAGGTGGTGGTGTCCTTTATAGTCACACTCTAGGTTTTTGTCAGAAAACAAAAGAAAGAGAAGCGGGAAGGAAACAATTAGATTCCACAACTAGAGAGTAATGTGGAGGATAATATATCATATAATCATAGTCGCCCAAAAGGATGGTAAAATAGGGAATGTATTCATGCAAGGGACTAATTCTAGATTTTCTGTTTTTATACAGTGTCTCAGAGACAACTGGGAATAGCCATGTCATCCATCGGGGAGTATGCCAGTGTCACCCTCATGGGTGTCAATTCATGGCATCCGATACTTTCGGCCATCGAAATGAGACTGTGCTCAGGCCGATGAATGCTAAACAGTATTATATCATTCAGTCACCCCACTGCGGCTGCTGGGGGTGATTGTTTTCGAGTCACTGTATTGTCCAGAGGGAAACAGCATTGGCTATGTTTCGTTTATTGTTGATTCTTAGAAATAAAGACGTTAGGCGCAATTGTACAGTTGTTAATTCTTGCTGTAGCCCCTCGGTGCCGTAACATTTTACATAAGAAACCACATAGAAATCCCAGTTCGCCGTCAACTGCAACCAGACTACGAATAGGAGGTAAATACATCAAAATTGTGCAGCTGACTACCGCCATTGCTCAGGGTGCCTGGACACGTAAGGCAGGGGTACCATGTGTGCAGCGGGCACGTAACCGTGGACGAAGCACAGAGGAATCATGTCACATTCGTGACGCTCCCAAAGCTCCTCACTACATCAGAAGGTCAACCTGGGCGTTCCCGCTCCATGCCGCTGGTGTGGTGAGTCGGGAGCGCGAGGTCCGACACCTGTGCCCAGGAGCTGGCAAATCTTTTGGGCTCTTGGAAATGTAGTCTATTTTAAATAGTGTGTGTGCGCATGCCTTGTTTTGGCCCGGGGCAAACAATAGTCTAGGACCTGTCGTGCAAGTCACTTTTACTCTCCTGATACTGCTGGATGCAGCCCCCTTGAGTGGACCCGTGAATACGTGGATTCCCTGAGTACACAGTGTTACACCAGTGCTCTCACAGACACATGCCTCTCGCATCATTTAATAAGTACTGGTCTTCTGTCCTACCCTAGTGCACTCTGGTTACTGAAGTCCGTTTTGAAAGTTCTTCTCAACCATTCTGAACATTTCTTGAACCATGGCTTTAGTACTAGAGCTTGACAGTGGAGCCCAGGAAACAGCGAGGTCCTGCAAGGTGTATGAGCCTTTCACTGTCTGTGGATAAAGTGCAAATACAGCGGCAGACATCAAATGCCGGTGTGGGAGCCCTAATACTCCAGTCCTCGACTCCCAGAACGGGGTCCTGCTGCAGGTTTCTTTTACACACTGCCTCCACTTCTCACCCAGTGCTAGTTTTAGGGCAGAGCACTGGGGCCAAGCTGGTAAGGGTGGGGACGGCTGCAGTTTGAAATATTAGCAGAGCTCCTTATGTTTCCACTTCCCAGCAATTCTCAGTGTATAATAAAAATGTCAAGATAAGGCTGGTGAATAAGGTACCTGCAGGAGAGAATAGAGTTTTCTTTAGTTGCAGTTTTGACTCATCCTAAAGTAGGGAAGAGGGTTAATGTGTCTCCTGCAAAGCCACACCATGTAACATGGTTAGGATGTGGTGTAAAGGCCAGAGCTGCTGACTATGGAACTGGGTAACCAGGTTCGAGTCTGGGTATCAGCTCAACATCCTATGATTCTGGGCAAATCATTTAATGTCCCAGTGCTTGCTAAGTGCTCCAATTCCTGTGGTTCGAGCTTGCACAATATGAAACTGCAAAAAAATCTTTTAGGTCACATAACTGTATTTTATGTGGACCGCTCTGTGGGTTACTGCATTTGTCGCAGAGAGCCTTTTGTTAGCTACAGTTGATAAGTTATAGTCCTAGTACAGCATAGCGAGCTATGAGCTATCATCAAGCATGCAAACGGCAAAGCACAGGTTCAGAACCTTATAGTTTGTGTCCACAAACTTTCATTAGTCTAGGATTGCTACAAAAATGGATAAAAAGATACATTCTTATTAGTAAAGATAACCCCAATCACTGTTATGTTTTAAAACCCAATCACTGCATTATGTTTTAAATCCCAAGTTTGTATTTCTCCAGCCTCTGCACTCTTCGGGCCTCATTTATGGGGTTTTTTGTCGTAGGGCAGCGCAGCAGGCCTTGCTGCTGCGCTGCCCTACGGCAAAAGAAAAGGGCAGGAATGCACCGTATCTATTAGATACGTCCCATTCCTGTCCTTTTCTCCAGCGCCGGCGCACAATGGGTTGCCGTGAGCCAACGCAGGCACCTTTGCAGCATGGCGCAAGGGTGCCTGTGTTGTGGGGATGATTATTTTTGTGCAGGTAGGGGAACCTTCCTGCACAAAAATAATCACAAGAGGCTTTTTCCTCTTTCTATGTGTGCTGCAGAAACGAGGAGAAATTAAGATATTTTTCCTCGTTGTACCTTGTAAGTTTTTGGCGCTGCCTCAGACTTACGATTTCTCGTAAATCTGGGGCAGTGTCAAAAAGCCATGGATGTTGCTAGAAAGGCTCCCAGAAACACCAATGGAACGCCCCTTTCACGTAGTTTTCTGTGTAAAAGGGCCACATATTTATAAGGCCATGAAAAGCCACGTAACATGGCTTTACATGGCCTTATAAATACACCAGTGGCATATTGCGCCACCAGAATATAAAAAAAGTGATGTTCCGGCGGCGCAAAAGTGCCAGCAGGGCCTCATAAATGAGGCCATTAACATTTAATGCCCACCAGTATAGATGGCATGTAACTCACACATCTTAGACAGAGATGTGTTACAGGTAGGAAACACTTAGAGGGCCTATTTCTGTTGGTTGAAAGTGCTTGGCTCGGGGGTCATTTTGCAAGCAGACCCGTTTAAGCATTGAGCAAATTTGTGGCTTGTTACTAATGTTTCGATCCCAGCTAGATCCTAGCGCCTGGATACCTTAATGGATGATTAGCCATGCTCAACAAATCAGTGATTGATTGATTGATGTTTCCTTCACCCTTGTGCTTTAAACTGCTATATTTGGATCCCTGTTTTTCAACAATATGCAATAAATATGCGGTGTAAAATCCACCATGTGAATCAATTTTTAAAAAAGTTCTTGCGGGAGGAGAACCCCCTGCACCCTCTTTTTGCACTTCAGGCATGCTCACTTTGCTTGGTCGCTCATTATACCCAGGAATAACATTTTTGCCCTCACCACTTTCAAAATTCACCAGCTGCCACTGTCTGACATGTCAATTTTGGATCCAAGGCTACTGCAGTAATCCAGTGAAAGTTGGAAAAGCATGATTCAGATTTGAGCCTTGCTCCTTATATCTTATTAGTCTCATCTAGTGTATTGGTCTCTGCGACAACACCTTACTTGATTAAAGAACCACCACTCTTATGGTGCTCCTTATTCACTGCAAATATATTTATATTTTGCTCTGCAAGCTTCCATGTTATGTGCTACCATACTCCTCACTCTACTGTCCTTTGCCTCATCAAGGTGCCCCGCTGTAGGAGGCACTGGCAAGTAGGTATATCCTTTTTGATATTTTGCCATCTTCTTGAAATAACCTCTCAGTTCATTTTTGGTTGAGTTTTTTCTTCATGAACATGCAAAGAAAACCTATGGGTGAATGATTCACTACAGCCTTCCCAAAATCTTCTGATTAGCTGTTATGCAATTCCGCTGCAATTCTTTATGTAGCACAATAGAGTGCGCCACAAATATAGACCTCTTGCCCTGGCAGTGGCACAACAGCATAAGACATGGAGGATAGGCTCCAGCAGCCCAAATCAGGCAAACAAAAACAGCCAGCCTGGACTAATTTCAGCCAACCAAAGGTGAGCTCTCCTAGAAGCAGTACCATGCTTATGCAATGGCACCAAGAACAATGGGTTTGGCCACATGCACACCTGCCACAAAACATCAAATCTGTGCAACATTTGTAGCACAACCACACAGAACATCAAAATGAGTTTGTTCAACACAGTACTGATGGCAAAACATTCCCACGAAGTACACATGTCGTCATTTTGATTCTGTTGAATACACTCGGCCTGAGGGCCTTTGCCGTCTTTGGTGCATCAGAACATAACATCTTCTGAGCTTAAAACAATAAAGAAAATTGAATAATAGGGCTGACAAATTCCTAAAAGGAATAAGTTAAGTGGTGTAGACACCTATATCCTTGTATCCTAATCAGATAAAAAAGGACATCAAAACAACTTCACAGTATGGTTTTGCGTAGGTTTGTGTGACCACATCCAACAATGATGCAGTCATTTTATGGCTCCTAGTCCATTAAACTTACTTTCTCCAAGCTCCTAAGAGCATTCAGTTTTATCATTTGCGGCCCAACCTTTTCTCTCACTCAAGCAATGATTTTTTGTGTAGAGCTGCCAAAGGTTCAAGTCTTGTGGGACAGGGAACATTGGTGATCATCACATTTTGTCTCCCTTTTATCAACAACGCAAATTTTTTAACTTTAAAAGAGGGAAGGGCCACTGTTGTTGTTGGGATTATTCCATTTTTTCCAATTATTATACTTGAAGTCCTTAATCAAAAAATGGAAAAACAAAGCTATAAGTACAAAATTATAAGTAACAGAATCAAAGTAACTCCCAGGATTGATGATCTAATCACAACTGACATAGGAAAAATTGAGTAGTCCGCTCTTCTGTGTGTTATTGTCACCAGTGCTGTACTTGTCTAATATATGATGAAAGATTGTACTACTGCGGCCGTAGATTTACCTGTCTTCGGTGTCGGACGGGCCTGTAGGGCAATCTGGCAGTGCCAGAAAGGCTGGTGTGATAAGTCAGTGAGCGGGCCTGTTGGACCTGGCCCTTTCTTCAGGTTCATCCCCAAACTTTTTGCCTTCGTCCTCCTACTTTTTGTTGAGTTCATTTTGTTAGCCTTAGAACTCTGCGAATCTTACCACTGCTTACCAGTGCTAAAGTGCGTGTGCTCTCTGCTTAAACATGGTAACATTGACGTATACCCAATTGGAATATTTTCATTTACTTGAAAGTCCCTACTAAAGTGGCATTACATGCATCCAGGGCCTGTATAGTAAATGCTACTAATGGGCCTGCATCACTGATTGTGCCACCCACTTACGTAGCCCTTTAGACATGGCTCAGACCTGCATTGAAGAGCCTGTGTGTGCAGTTTTAACCTGCCACGGCGGCCCAGCAAAATAAACCTTTTGCCAGGCCCAAACTTTCCTTTTAAATACATATAAGTCACCCATAAGGTAGGCCCTGGACAGCCCTGAGGGCAGGGTGCAGTGTATTTAAAAAATGGACATGTACTTTTAAGTTTTACATGTCCTGGTAGTGAAAGACTCTTAAATTTGTTTTTCACTACTGCAAGGCCTATCTCTCCCATGGGATAGCATTAGAGTTGCCTTGTTACATTTTATATGTGTAATTTCCAAATGGGAAGAGATGCCCAGCTCATTTTTGGTGCCTCTGGAATCCGAATTTAAAATCCTAACTTATGGTGAAGTCGTATTTTAAATTACAATTCTGAAAATGCCACTTTTAGGAAGTTGGCATTTTCTTGCTTGGCCATTTGGTGCCTGCAACCTGTCCCTGGTCACATGACTGTGGGTGTGTGTGACAGTTGGGCTCTGTGTATTCCTCCTAGACAGCCACACACAATGGGAGCTTAGGTACAAATGGATGGGCCATCACTTGCAGGATGGGAGGAAGGAGCTGTGCACAGCCCCACTTACACTTGAATAGGCTGTGTCCTGTCTCCACACAAAAGGCTGCATAATCCCTGTAGTTAGTCTGGAGCCAGGGCAGGGAAGGCAGGGCATCTGTGCACTTCAAAGGCATACTTCTAGAAGCTTCTTCCCACTTCAAAGGCACAACTGTGTATTAAACAAGGACCTCAGACACCAACTCTTCTGTACACTTCTGAACCTGTGGATACTCTGCCAGGAAGAAGGACTGCTGTGCTGCTGAAGGACTTCCACTCTTCTGAACTGCACTCTGCTGGACTCCTGCTTTGATGAGCTGACCTGCTGCCTGCTGTCCTCTTGCCTGGGTGAGAAGGACTGGACCTGCATCACTTGAACCTAGAACCAAGAGTGACTCTAAGGGCTAGTTGGCTGGCCTCCTGACTGAAGCCTCAGGGACATAACAGGCTTCCAACAACCTTGCATCTGCATCTGGACTCTGCCATCTGTGAGTCTACCCTGCCAAGTGGTGCCACCCCAGTCCTGGAACCTTGGAAATGGGCTTAAGGTGATTTGTCAGACTCTGTAGATCCAGCAGAACCGACACATCCCCTCTGCTGCACGGCACAACCCCGAGCAGAACTCATGCATCTCCACTGCTGTGTGGATTGGACCCGTCGCAAAGACTCGCATAGCCACCACAGCCCGCATCCTCGGCGCAGGCCCTTGCATCTCTCGCTGACGGCAGCCTCGACTACGATGCTGGACTCCACATTGCAGCCTCGCAGCTCCTCGGAACCGGCACATCACTTGGACTGCACGACGCATCCTGACTCGGGACTTCGCAGCGCAAGTCCCGTCTACAGGACCCTCAATGGAGATGCAACAGGACCTACGCACAACAGCCTCGCCGCATCTCGGAACTGATGCATCGCCTTGGCTGTGCGACACATCTTTGACACAGATTCACACAAAGCTCCGCAAACCAGGTTTTAAGGCACTCTGTTCTGCAGGCCTAACTGTGTCTCTGTAGCCGACCCTTGCTCCATCATGGTCGGCCTGAACTTGTGACTTTGTCCTGACCAGATATCCACAGTTGGCACTTTACGCCTTGTTACGCAATTCTCTCTAAAAACTTTAAACTTCAATATCTCCGATTCTACTACTTTGATATTTGTCGTTTTGGTCTTGTTTTATTTATTAAATTAAGCTCTATTTGTCTAACATGGTATTGGAAAGTTTTTGAGTGGTGTTTTCACTTTTGTAATGTTTGAAGTGTTGCATAAATACTTTACACATTGCCTCTAAGTTAAGCCTAACTGCTTAGTGCAAAGCTACCAGGGGGCTGAGCACAGGTTAATTTTGGGTTTGCTTGTACCTTACCCTGACTAGGATTTCAGTTGCTGCTTGACCAGGTCACACCCAGTCAACCAGTAACTCAATTTCTAACAAGTCTGGTTTTATGCTCTGGTCGGCTGCATTTTGCAGTTGAGTTCTTTCTATATTAAAACAAACATTGCCTGTAGCAGTACAAATGCCTGCAGCCTGACATATCTTGCAAAACAACTGCACAGCGTGTCCGTAAGAGTTCAAAACAGCCCCATTTTTCAAACATGGACAACTTTCTTGGCTTTGTGATTCCTTAGTGGAAGTCACTTTTATTTTGGTGCCGATTTTCTGTCCCACTGTCATGACTTCGGGATATTTCATTGCTGCTGCCTCACTTTCTTTCCTTGGATGTGTAATGAAGCATGCACATTTGCTGCCATGTTGGACATGCTGTGTGCATGAGGGACAGCTGCTTGGGAGATTTAATTGCTGCAACCTCACGTTCCTTTTCTTGTGCATATAAGAATCATGCACTTCCCCGGCTGTACAATACCTCCTCCTTATTTCAGTAAGTTTCATTTGTTACCTAAGGAGGAGCTATTCTGAGCAAGGAATACTTATTTCTATACTATTGTTGGCTTTTAGATAATTATATTAAGTTCAAAAGATTTACATATATAATGAAAACAAAATTAATACCCATTTGAAGTCTAATATAGAAATATAGCATTTTGTAATATAAGAACAGTGAGATATACTCATAAATGCATATCGATTACTTTACCACGTCTTACTTGCTTAAAAATAAATCATTAACATTAAGCGCCTGAGAAATGTATAAATCAAATAACTCACAATGCACCAATACATAGACTAATCATAACAAATCCTATGATCTTAGCCTGTACTTTTGGATAGATTAAAAAAAGAAAAAGATGAATGAAACACATCAAACAGTGACTTAATAGCATTGACACTTAATATATATCAAGGAAGTTTTTGCAGTTTGACAATCGCAAAAGTTAGTTTTTAGGTCAGGTGTTAACCAAAACCTGTTGTTTTGACTAAAATATGGATAACATACTTACATATATGGGCTTTCACCCACCTCTCTTCATTCATTGGTCTGTCGTTGAGTCATTCACATTTTGCTTCTATCCACTACAGCATATAGCATAAGGCAGGGGGTCAGCCTACATAAGCCACAGGTTAACTTCACTTTGAGTGACTGCATTTTGCTCTCTCACAAGGAGAACATCTGCACACAAGATAGTTCCCTTCAGTGCCAGTGTTTTTATTTTTCCTTTACAATTACTTTGGTGTTGCTTTTGTGTTTAGAGCCTAATGTGATAACAGGACGCTTCTGAAGCGCATTCCATCTATGTCAGATCCCATCTCCTGCCAATGCTGTTGTAAATTCCTTTTGGAGTGTTTTGCTTTTCTGACTACAATTATTTCACAGCAGACCAAATTGTGTCCCTTTGAAACTGTTTGGTACTTTTTGCATGTTAAATCCTCTTTTTACTTTTTTCTTTCTCTCTTTCTTTTCTTCCTTCTTTCTCTTTCCTTCCTTCCTTCCTTCCTTCCTTCTTTCCTTCCTTCCTTCCTTCTTTCTCTTTCCTTCTTTCCTTTTTCTTTTTCCCTTTATCCTTATTTTTCCTTCTCTTTCCTTCTCTCTTGCCTTCTTTAATTCTTGCCTACTTTATTTCCCTCTCTCTTTCTTTCCTTTTCCCATTTGCCTTCCATCTTGCCTTTCTTTCCATATTTCTTTCTTTCTTTCATGCTTTCTTTCTTTCTCTCTTTTCCTCTTTCTTTCTCAAAGGCAAGCAGCCAATGCCAGACTGATTGACTTCCACAAAATTCAACGGCCTCCTCTGCATTAAAAAAAACTGCACTGGCTACCGGTAGCTAGGAGAATTCTTTTTAAATTTCTTTGAGTTGTTCACAGTGCCTTTCATAGGTCCCTGTTTATTTGTGGAACAAGTTTACTAGGTACCAACCTGACTGGCTGCTGCGTCCTGCAGAAGCCAGTCTTTTATTATAACAAAAAGTCAGACTTTCTTGAATGAGAGGCAGAGCATTCTCGGTTCAAGCTGCGCATATAACAGTCTACCTATCTCTCTGGGAAAGGCTGCAGACCTCGGTCAGTTTAGAAAGTTGCTTAAAATCTAGTTATATACATTGTAATTGCTGTAGAGAAGGGATGCCATACTGTTACATTTTAGCGCCAGGTCACCTTTCAGGCAATTGTGAGCTTTAGTAATGAAATAATAATTTTGATCGCTTGCGTTGCAATCTCAACCCATGTTATGTTTCAGAACTGATACTTTCAAGTCAGTGCTGGATTTAAATAAATGTAAAGATGTTGCAGGGATTCTGCACATACGCAGAACTATGCGCAGGATTATGGGACCTCGGTGTATAGGGGCTAAGCCTTCCTACCGCCTTAGTGCCCACGAGCCCAGGACCGACTAGCTATAGTGTCTCACTCGCTCTCCTACTCACAAACGGAGAAACCAATGATTAGACACCCCAGAACACAACACGCCCGGATCTCTCAGGAATCGCAGTAACAAGACACACCTTTTCGCTCACACTCTCGTACTTGTCCACAATAAGATCTGACAGAGACACGAAAATAGTTTAAAATATTTATTTTAACTAACGTGCTCTAAAATGCAGTATACGAGCCATCACCACCAGCAAAATGCATTATTTCAATACAGTTAGCATTGCAGCAAGGCCATACATCATAAAGGGATATGTTATTTTATAAAGACAGTGGATAAAGGACTATAAGGCCTAACCACCCTCCCCTTGGTAAGCAGAAGTATTATTATATAATAGAAGATCTCTGGGCTTTGTCAGCAGACCCCATACCTCAGGCCATAGATCGTATTGCTACATCACAGGTGCGGGTTGCTCTTCTCCCTGGAAAGGTCCCTCTCCAAGTGCGTCTTCCCTAAACATGCATCCCCATAATATCAAAGTACGATTCTCCAGCAGAAACAGCTGCATTGGTATGTTTTGTCTAAGTGCTAGGGCCTGACCAGAACATAATAACAAGAGTCAGTGTTTATCGACCTTGCTCGCAATGTTCAGACCAAACTCCAGGAACAGGCAGAGAACGAGCACAGCAGAGAGTTCTCATGTGAAAGGCATAAACAGAGTCTTGCAAAATAAAGACATGCAGTGTCGTGTGCAAAAGCAGCATCATGGCTACCGGGCTCATGCTAACTTAAAGATGTCGACAATGACACTAGCGACCACGTGACAAAGGCCATATGATATTCTTTAAAACTGGGAAACCACCTTTTTGTTGGGGATCTTTAATCTACCTAATGATATGGATGAATATGTCTTGGGATAAAAGGGTAAACTGATGCATTACCATTTTAGGATGTTTCTAGAGATCATTGCTCCCTGATAATAGACATATTGGAATATATATTTAGAATTGTGGCTAAAACATGCAATCTTATGATAGTAGTTTTGGCCGCTTAACTAGATTAAATGTATGCCATCTGTCAAACTCCAATTTCAGTTCTTTCTTCAAGATTGTCAGATTAAATTATGGGACCATCCTCAAATCTCTAGAAACTCTTAGACCAAGCAAAACTATTTTTCTAGCTTCCTATTGTATAGACCAAGATTGCTAAACCCTTTGTTATCCTTTTCCTTAATAGGTAGGATAATGAATTGGACTAATTTATTCTGTGACCCAAAATGAAGCTAAAATATCCACTAATCTTAGATGTACAGGACATGCTGTCTGCAACATTAAGCACTTAGATCCTGCATTGCTAAATATGACACTTTCAATTTATTTTTTTCCCTGATAGCGCGGTCTAAAGTAACTCCAAATCAAATAACATAGGGCAAAGTTGTCATCCCTATTTAGTGTCCTTGTAAAGCTTGACTTGTCTATACTGCAAACTATGTACATTAAAACATGCTCCAGAACCTTCAAATAGGATGTTTGCATTATTTGAAAAGTTGCTCTTCAAAAGTTCTCCTTCCTAGAGTTTTAATACTTTATTCATAAATCAATGGTTGCTATACCAATAACACAATACTAAACACTTATAGACTTACCCACACATGTCAGAGAAGTTACATTGCCTGAAGTGCACTGTTCCCTGGAATGGAAAAGGAAAAGAATAACTTGCAATTACATTCTAGCATTAATTTATAATTTCAAGTTTATTCACATTTACCTTTCAGTTAGAAGCAGATGTGGTTTAATTTTAACTTCTTTATGTAGTACTTTGTGCCAAGAGGCTTTTTAAATGTAGACTAAGATTCAAAGGTGCAAAGTGCAGTAGTAAACATAAACATTTTCTATGCAAAAGCAGTAAGCAGGCAGTGCAGTGGTAACTCTTGGAGAATCATGGTACTGTGAAATGGCAGGTCAGGAATGGACCCACCTGTTCCTGAGCTGTGTGATATCGGACTTGAACTTGAATATTGTTCTTTTGCTTTGCAGTATAAGTTGGTCTGATTCATTGTTATTTCTCCTTTTTCAAATTTCTTACTCGTTCCCTATTTATCATGCATGATATTATGAACACAATGTATAGTCTGCCCCTGCCCTCAGACACCAGGTTTATGGCAACGTGTCCATACATGCTCAACCTGGTGACGTCAGATGGCATGCGTGATAATGTTCACACATCCTGCATGTGCATTGGTCACACATCATCGACTTTGTCACCTGCCCCCACATTTCAGTAACATATGGATGCTGCGGTCACAGGGTACGCCAATCGCCTGCGTTTGCCCTTGCCGACGCGAGTACTCTTAGAACTTTCAGATTTTTTGACCGCTTGTTGGCTCCTATATAACAATTAATGTTGGATATTACTATATTGATTAATACACAGTGTGTGACCACGGAGCATGCTAGGGTCTCGCTCTATGAGGAGTAAAAGACCCACTTTTGGGGTAGGCATACCTATGAGAGTGTGAAATGTCTCATGGAATGATAGAAACGCTGCGTGTATATTACGTATTATTCTACTACGACACTGCACCGTTTCTCGACACCATTTTGTTGCAGTGTTTTCCCACCTTCGCAAGTGCTGCATGGAAGTGCTGTGCCGCCATCTTCTGCTTCTCTGGTCTTCTGAGACCTATCAATAGTTGCTGCATCTCAGGAATTACAACAGTCTTCCTAATGTCTTCTACCTGTGTTTTATGTGTCTTATCGAGGGAGTTATTATTATCCCTTCAGTCACTATTTTTAGTTTTTAATTACCCACAGTGAATTTCCCAGAATAAAGGGCAATAGAAAGGCTTCACTGCAAGGGATTTGTATCTTGTTTCATTTAGATCCTATACCTCATCGTCAGTGAGCTCACTGTGACCTCCAAAGTGCTCTCGAAGTGCCTCAAGGAGCCCATCCACCCCCTAGTACATTGTTAGGTAGATGTAACAACCCTGTGATGAAGCCTGACACCTAGGTAGGTGTGATAGGGCCTGTCAAAATGTTCTCATAATATCCAAGACATACACAATAATAATGGATGTTTCTGTCTCAAAATGTAACTTCCTGAGAACTCTCCTTTCTGTTAGCCCCAGGTAACCTTTGTTTCTGTAGATTTGAAGCGGGAGGTTGTTACTCTAATTTCCAAACTCCCTCTCTTCCCCTCTTTGTGGTTTGATCCATCCTACTAACTTCAGTGTATGGATCTTCATCCTCCAATCACAGGAATGCAGGATGTCTACTGCTTGGGGATGCAGTCCTCATCCTCTTTCGTGTGCCATGCCAAGCTGGAGGTATCCAAAATGGATCCCTCTAGCTCTAGTACTCAGACATATTCACACACAGAGTCTTACTACTGCCGATGCGCTCCATGCACACTACACATGCACACACTTGAGATATAGACAAGATGTCAGTGCAAGGTTATGGGCATACACATAATAGTGCAACTTTACCCATGATGAGTCTGTAGGGCATACTTTTAGTAGCACAGATAAAAAGATCTAGATATACTATTAATCTCAAAAACATGGTATGCTGCCACCACCACTTTATGAGCTACACCCAGGACAGGGACAGTAGTCCTCTGTCTATTATGAGAGTATGCCTGGTGCATCCCTCCAGGTCATAGGACAAGTCCTGACATCACATTGTAGGAAGAGGCTTAGGCCTCTGTGTACCGACTTAGATTAGAATGATGCCAGGACCAAAAAAAGGTGCAATACCAGATATACATGCAGGTGGGCAGTCCGGCCAGGGGAGCATGTCCATATTTCCTGCAAGTGACACTTCTGCCCCAATAATGACTTTATGCTATGTACGATACCCATTTTGTAAATCAGAAAAACATTTCTGACTAATAAAATGGGTTTACCAACCCATTCCAAAGCACAATTTCAAAGGGGCATAAATTGGGCATCCCCTGCTAATTGCAATTTTCAATGGCATGTATCAGTGATTTGCAACAGCAATATCAGTCACAAACCATTTAAAAATTACTGACTCCTCTATGGAGGTGGTACAGATTTCCAAAGTAGAAGCGGTCTCCATTGGACGGATTCTCTTTTGGGAATTGTGTTGGGTGGCTTCAAGAGGAGCAGGCAGTGGTCAGGGGACCACTACCTGCTCCCTCCTGTGTGTTTCCATGTGGGAAATCATTTTGTTAAAGCAGCACTGTTCCTTTAAGGATCACATGCTGCTTTAAAAAAAAAAGAAGTCTCCTGTTTGGGAAAGTAAGAATACCAATCACAGGGCATTATAAATAGTGGCCAACCTCATTCATATTTATTAGGCAGGTTGTTCTGTGACACCCTGTGACTGGAGATTTTGTAATGTGACCAATTAGTGCATAGGTTGCATTGCAAAATAAAAGACCAGTCTCAAAAAACTGATGCACAATTTGAAATCTTTTTGTACATCTGGACCCTAGTTCCTATTTTAAAAAATCACATTGCAGTGCATTGGCTCGTATTATTGGAATACTATTCAGGGAAAGTTTTTTACAAAGTTTTTACTACAGGTTCGATGCCTGGTAGAGAGTGAAAAACTCCTGTTCAGTGAAAAGGCTGTTAAAATTGTCCACTCTATAAATGAACCACTTCATTAGGCCCTGGAGTCCACATGGCATTAAACTGCTGACATGTATTGATGTTTGGTTCTCCAGTGTATGAGGTAAGAAGGGTGTCAGGTCCCCTATTGCTTGCTGTTTGTTGCCAAAAGATATTTCCATTGGAAACTGCATAGATTTAATATTGCAATGCAAACAGTTTACTTCTAAAAGCAAGCCCCTCGATTCTACATAAGAAATGTTTGCATTTCACAGAATGAGTGTGTTACAATTCATTCTGTTTAATTGTTTTCTTTATCTGAGACTTTTGTTGTAGTGTGTCATCACCTCAGCTCAGCTCTGGCATGAGGTGGACCGAGGCTGGGTCAAGATCTTGGCAGTGGAGGGGTGCCAGAGTCAAGGAGATGGGTGCAGCAGGTGCAGTGTTTCTGGGGCAGGTTCGGTGTTCTTTGGTTTACCAGATTCATTGCTGCAAGGTGAAAGGAAGCATACCTTCAAGCCAGAAATCAGGCAAATAGGGTTAAAATATCAGTTCCTTTTTTATATGGTCTTCAGTCTTTCTTTCATAATGTATTACCTTTTGAATGAGGCAAAGTTAGGGTTCCCTGCCTTCAAGCTTTGGGTGCAGAGCCTGGCTGCAGACCCTGCCACCAGCCTTGCTATGTATGGCCAAAGGCAATGCACAGCACAGACTGGGTGCATGGAAGGTGAATACTGTTTTTCAGAAAGAACGTCCTAGGAACTCACTGACCACAAACCCAAAAATGCCCTGACACTCGCCTGATATGGTATGCAACGCACAACATGCACCATACCTCACGCTGCTCGCACTTTGCTAAGTCATAACCAGAGAATTTCAGAGCTATTTCAGGTTCGTGTTTCCTGAACCATAACTAACTTTTAACTGTGTTTTTTTCAGTGACTATACATATATATTTATTTAGTTTCACATATTGTACAAACAACCAGAACAAAAATTTAGGCAAACAAAATTCAATAAAATAAATATATATATTTTAGGCCGATTATTAGGATTGTGAGTCAGGTAATAGGACTATAGTGAAACCTCTTGGAATTGTATTGATGTTTATGCACAGCGAACATAATATTGCCCTATGTCTACATATGGACCATAATGTGAAGATACATGATGTCCTTTAAGTCAGTTTCATGTATTTTGATGATCATAATGGCATAGTGTGTTGAAAATAATTTCAAAATTGTGTTTTTATTATTGTTTGTATTGTTGTAGCCTTGAAAAATTTTCAGTTAACCCCTTCGGTGCCGAGGACGTAATGGTTACGTCCTCTGCAACGGTGGAGCTGTGCTGAGGACGTAACCATTACGTCCTGGCCTGCGGGGGAAGCGCTGGCGCTCCCCCCGTGGGCCGCCCCCCTACATGCCCCCACTGGGAAAGGCAGCGGAAGCGCTTCCGCTACCTCCCCCACCCCCTCCCTCGGCAATCCGATGACGTCGGCGCGCTCACGGCGCGCCGACGTCATCATAGGATGCCGGGGACGCGCTGGAAGCCATTTGTTTCCAGCGCGTCTAGACAGAGGACGTTCAAGGGTAAATCCTTCTCTCGGGGGGGGGTTTGGGGAAAAACGGACACAGGGGGAAAGGAAAGAGTTTTTCCTTTCCCCCTGTGCCTGTTTCTAATGGATTCCTGCTCCACGATCGCGGGTGAGGCCTGCGATCGTGGAGCAAGAATCCATCCACTGGGGGGGCGTGGCCAGCAGCATGGCCGAGTAAGACGTTCTTTTGCCGAGCTCCGACAGAAAGCACCATCCGTCAATTAATCCGGCAACCCACAGACCCGGAGAATACCTGGGGACCGAAGAGGGCTCCGGTAGCGACAGAAACCGAACTGGAGGTCCCTGCCGACAGTTAATCGCCAAATAACGGACCGAGCTGGAGAGCGCGATCGCAGCCCAAAATGGCGCCGAGGAAGACCTGAATCGGCCCGGGACGCCTTTGGCCTCGGAGCGGGGTCGTGAGGCTGTGGTCGCACAGGGACTAACATCGGGAGGTGTATCGACCTCCGTCCCCCTCCAGGACTAACTGCCGTCTGCGCTGTGTGAGGTGCTTGTGAGCGGGTCCTTGAGGCCCGGACCACCATCGAGGGTCGAGGCCCCCTCCCCCTCCGGGAGCGCGCCAGAGGAGTGCCGGGGACGCGGGGTAACTGCGGAAGGCATCCGCGGGCCCCGGGGTGTATCCGCCGATCCTGAGTGCCCTGGAAGGCAAGAGGGCACTGCTATAGCAGAGGGACAGGCCTAGGAGGAGAGGAGCCCTGGACGCTGGTGCGCAGCGGCGCTGCAAAGGCGCGGGCGCCCCGGGACGTAGAGGAGGCATCGGAGGCCCTGAGAGCTGGAGCGGTCTGAGGAACGATTTCGGGAGGTACGTCGACCTCCGTATCGCCCCCCGCAGCGGACACCGGTATGTCACCGGGGCTGACATGCTGATACCTTAAGCGGCGCTCCAGATTTTTGAGGGGCTGCACCAGCGACGTGGGACTTGGCCCCCCCTTCCCCCATCTTCTGTGAAGAGCCGCCCCGGGAGATCGCTGAAGACCTAGACCATCAGAAGCCGGCATCCGACGGTGAGTGCCTGCGGCGGGCTCAGCGACCCTCGGGCATGCGAAACACCGGCCGGGGGCGCTGTCCCACCTAGTGGTGGAGGACCACGAACCACTGGAGGTGGGGTGGGGGCAAGGCCGGGGGTGACTACAAGTGGAGCCTGGGGACAGGCCGGCTATATGTGAAGCGCCACACGCCGCGAGGACTTTGGGGTGCCGGCTAGCAAAACGGAGGACTGGCTTGAGGGGTGCCCGCGCAACTGACATATACACGACGGAGAGACTGGGGGTTCAGAGGGAGGCTGGAGATGGACGCGGAGTGCTCCCTCCTCCCCCCCCACCAGCAGAGGGATAGCATCACGCTGAGGCCTACAATACAGCCCCTGCTAATCCGGGCCAGTTCCGACTGAGGGGACTGGCCACGAGACAGCCTGGGCCCGCTAAGTTCATTGAAAGGACGATATCACCAGGGGGCAAGAGGAGGGCCTTGACGGGACCGGGCACACCTGAATAAGCAAGCTGAGCACCCAGTCATGGGTATTCCATTCAGAAGAGACGCCCCTATACGCCCCTGTCCAGTACCATTGACCATGGGTAAAGACAGGGACCCAAAACCACCGCGACAGGGTAAGATGGACCGATATACGACGGTCATCACCCCCCCTCCAGAGGAACGACCGGCCGCCCGTTCAGACACGGACACCCTCCTCCAGGCGATCCACTCCTGCAGGACGGCACTCGAGGGAAAAATAGCTGCAGTGGGCACGGAGGTGACGCTCCTGCGACAGGATCTGCGGAACTTGGCAGCTAGGGTCACAGAGTCAGAGACTAGGCTGGGAGAGGCAGAAGATACGCTGCAGGATCTGCGTAAAGGTATGACAGATTTGCAATCATCCCATAAAGACCTACAGTGGCGTGTGGACGATGTGGAAAACAGAGCACAGCGTAATAGCCTCCGCTTTGTGGGCTTTAGAGAAGGAATCGAGGGACCAAACATGCCAGAGTTCCTTCATTCTTGGCTTCTGCGCATATTCCCAAAAGACAAATTCTCTACCTGTTTTGTTATAGAGAGAGCCCACACGGCGTTCATGGCCCGGCCGCCTGTAGGAGCACAACCACGACCTGTAATAGCTCGTTTTTTAAACTTTCTTGACAGAGACATGATCCTTAGGGAAGCTAGGAAGCTCGGGGAGATCCGACATGAAAATGCATGCATAATGATCTTCCCTGACTACAGCAGAGAGGTGCAGAAACAGAGACGTACCTTTGACTCGGTGAAGGCCAAACTGCGAGAGCATAAGATCCAATACATGCTACTCTTCCCTGCAAAGCTGAAAGTTATGTTCCTAGGCAGATCCCATTTCTTCCAGACACCGGAAGAGGCATGGCAGTGGCTGGAGGAACGACCCACACTGGAACGGCCGGAGATACCACCCCGTCTTAATCTGTCATCAGCGGGCAATGCCAGGCGGTCACCGGGCCCACAAAGAACGTTGAGACCCCGACAAGCTCGTAAAGACCGACTTCTGGAGGCAACCCCTTATGCGCCAAAAGACAATGGCAGACCTCGGAGAGGCAGTAGCCATTCATTAGACTCTCATCTCTCGGCGGGCTCCCGCACTCTCCATCTTTCCGTTCATCCTGACCCAGACACAGAGGCTGAAACCAGAGACACTACCTCCGGAGAGGAGGGGGACGAGGGACCCTCTCTGCACCCATTGGTGGCCGAAATAGTGGCAATGGAACAAGACGCAGCAACGGATGCTTTGGCCTCACAGGGGGAACCACCGGATTCGCATTCGTGAGCAGGGGCTTGCGAGGTTGACCGTGGAAACAGACTGAAACTCCGGAGTATGCATGTTGGACACCAACCCCCCCCCCTTTTTTTCTTTGCTGCTCCATCTGCTGCAACCTGCGGAGTGTTAGAAGACCTTCACTGTCTCGCAGACGAGAGACCTGGAGTGGCTACGGACTTGGGCGCTCTGTAGCCCTTCCTTTCCATTTCCTTCTCATTCTTCTGTTTTTTTTTTTCTTTATCTGTCTATTCTCCTTCTTTCTTGATACAGAGATTTCTTTTCTTTGGCTCTCCACTGTTAGGGGAGGCTTTCTCTCAGAGACCTTTGGGAACGCTGCGAGAGTTGGAACTTGTGGCGTAAGTTGGGTTTGGGAGGGCGATTGACCTCCACCACCCTAAGGATCATCCTCGAGCGACAGGCGGGGGATGCGACATCGGGGAGGAGGGAGGTGGGGTGGGGGGTTGAGAATGGGAGGGTTTCAACAGTTCTTATTGTTTGGTTTGTTTTATTTTGTTATGTTTCATTGCACAGCAGTCACACACTCACAACAGCGTGCGCAATCACCTACTTCCCCCGCTCGGGGCATAACATAACCATCCATGCTCATGGGTCCAGTGATTGACCATAGGCGCCCCGGGAACGAGCTGGAGATTGGCCCCTGCACGGTACTCACCTGGAACGTGAACGGTCTAGGGGATAAAATTAAGAGAGGGTTGGTGTCCTCATACGTAAAGCGGGTTCACCCAGACGTGGTCTTACTACAGGAGACCCACCTTAAGGGCACAAAATGCGGGTTCCTGGCGAGGGGAGCCTATACAGTCCTAGCACATGCAGGGTACACCTCTGGTTCTCGGGGTGTAGCCATCCTGATTAAAAAGTCCCCCCCCCTACAAGGTAAAACGTACATGGACGGACCCTCAGGGAACATACGTGGGAGTGACAGGCACATGGGGGAGACGGAAGGTCACTATTGTGTCGGTCTATGCCCCTCCAAAGCTACAGGCAAGGACCCTCCATGGGGTGACTGATATCTTACTGGAGACACCAGGTACGCTACACATTATAGGGGGCGATTTCAATGATGTAATGTCCATTCCTACAGACCGCTCTGGGGACCACGCTGACCCACCCCCGACTACGCAGCTGGCTCGACTGATAGACACTCTTGGTTTGGTGGACGTATGGCAACAATTACACCCAGACACAAGACAGTACTCATACTATTCTGGGGCGCACAGGGTTCACTCACGACTGGACTACGTCTTTCTCCCAAGAGGTGTTTTTGGTACCATCTACGAGGCGGAGTATCAGGCCCGTGGAATCTCTGATCACTCACCCCTGCTTGTTAAGGGAGGAGGGAGGCCCCGGGCGGGACAAGGGAATTGGAGGCTATCGGCTTGGGACCTGCAGAACAAAGAGGTGTTACAGGGGCTCCGGGCTGACACGAAAGTATATTTTGCCGAAAATCTGGGCTCGGTACAGTCGGGCGTTATATTGTGGGAGGCCTATAAGACGGTGCTCCGCGATAAGGCCCAAAACCGAATAGCTTGGGAAAAGCGGAAGGCACAAGAGGAGCTAACCACTCTGGAAAGCCAAACTCTGGCACTAGAGCACCGCTATCTCACAGGCAAAGACCCACAGGTCCTCCGACAATTGACAGACATGCAACAGCACTACAGGGCCCTGGCTACAGAGGAGGCTAAAACACAGGCAAAAGCGACCCTTCATAGGCTATACGATGTGGGAGATAAGTCTGGCAAGCTCTTGGCCTGGCTTAGCCGCAAGGAAGCGGAAGCCCGGTGGGTAGAAAGAGTAGTAGATCACCAGGGGGAATTGCAGACGGGAGATGCACAAATAGTACAGACGTTCGCTTCCTATTTCCAGAATTTTTATAAGGCCCGGGAGCTGGGTACCCCGGCGGAGATTTTAGCATACCTGGACACTATCCAGTCCCCGAGCCTGGATGATGATGAAAGGGAGGGGCTGGAATCGGACATAACGGTGGACGAACTTAAAGACGCAATAACTAAATTGCGTCCTGGGAAATCCCCAGGCCCGAACGGACTCCCAGCGGAATTTTATAAGAAAGGAGCAGACCTTCTGGCCGTGCATATCTTGGCACTGTTCCGAGACGCGGCATCATTATTTAGATCTCAGAATGGCCACGATTATCCCCATCTATAAACCGGGGAAACCCCCTGAAGATTGCGCTTCCTATCGCCCAATCTCCCTCCTCAACATAGAGGTCAAACTCCTGGCGACTATATTAGCTCTCCGTCTCCGCCAAGTCATCACGGCCCTGGTGCATTGAGACCAGACGGGTTTCCTACCAGATCGGGCGAGCAGACAAAACTTGCGGAGGACCCACAATTGGCTCATGGAGGTGCAGGATCGTGACGATCCCCACATGCTCCTCTCCTTAGACGCTGAAAAAGCGTTTGATGCTGTGCACTGGCCCTTTTTAGAGGATACGCTAGGTAAGTTTGGAATTGGCCCCAAGTTCCGACAATGGATCGGCCTCCTCTATGAGGACCCCCGATCTCGGGTTAAAGTGAATGGACTACTGTCTGATGACTTACCTATCAGACGGGGAACCCGGCAGGGATGCCCGTTGTCCCCCCTACTTTTCGCCCTCACAATAGAAATAGTGGCGTGCGAGATTCGACAGAAAAGGGAGATATGGGGGTTCCAAATTACAACGACGGACGCGGGGGAAGAAAAGATTTCACTCTATGCAGACGATATCTTGTTATATGTTACCCGACCGGATGACACAATCCCCGCCTTGTTTGAGCTTATGGGCAACTATGGGTCCTTTTCGGGCTATGCCATAAATTGGCATAAATCGGTCATATATAGCCCAAGAGCCAGGGAGGTTTGGCCTTCTCTTCCTGGGGCCCTTCAGGAGGCGCAGACGGGATTTACGTATTTGGGGATTTACCTCACCACAGACAGACACCTCTCATATCAAAACAATATCCAGCGGGTCATAACGAACTTTGCAGCTGACGCGCTGAGGTGGAAAGCACTCCCCCTCACGATCCTCGGTCGGGCTGCAATGTTCAAAATGATCACCTTGCCCTGTTTCCTATATGCCCTCCAAAATGAGTATTTCCCCCTCTCCAGGCAGACATTCCGGGTGATAGACGCGGAATTGTGCTCCCTGCTGTGGCTCGGGAAGCAATCAAGGATTGCCCAAAGCACGCTACAGCGGAACCAATATAATGGAGGGATATCCTTGCCAGACATTGAGGCCTATTACTGGGCAGAATATTTGACACCGGTGAACGAATGGATCCACACTTCGGCTGACCACCCCACCTATAGGCTGAGAGAGACACCATGGCGCAGCGTTCATGCTTATATTTCCTGTATGGGGGGCGAGGTAGGGGTCGCCTACTCCCGGCCACACAAGTGACATTGGAAGTCTGGGACAGAGAGACTAAGGTAATGGGCTGGGCACGCAAGCCAACAAAGCAGACACCGATCTGGCACTGCACCTGGCTGAAGGAGCTCCACAAACTTAGGGGCTTTGGGGATTGGGATGCCATCGGCATCTCCAATATAGGCGACGTAGTGGCTAAGGGAGAACTCAAAAATTTTGGGACACTAGCAACGGAGTTTGGTTTACACAATACCCAAATCTTTAAATATGCGCAGCTGAGACATGCATGGACAGTCGAAAGCACGCTCTCCTCTCCCTTGCCGGACTATGCCCTGCTAGAGGGACGCCTATTACAGGAACAGATAACCCACAAGGCAGTCTCTCTAACATACAGGACCCTGAATAATAACATGCCAGACAGACTGGGGAAGCTGAGGGAAACATGGGAACAGAACCTGGGCGCACTAGAAACAGTAGACTAGGAGGCAGCCCTGATGCACCACAGGGAAGTGGCGATTAAATCTCGCCTTCGACTCATCCAATATAAGATATTGCACAGGGTGTATTACGATAGGGCCCGACTCCATCGCATGGGCCGAGCCAGCGAACCGCATTGCCTTCGTTGCAGACAGCCACAGGGGGACTTTTATCATACTATCTGGGACTGCCCCGTTATCCACACATACTGGGTACACGTACTGGGAGAATTGAGTAAAGTACTAGACGAAACATTACCCCTAGATCCCAAATTTGTACTATTGGGCATACCCAGAGATGTTGATCTGGGCCGCCCGCAGCTTATCTTTGCACTGCTGGCATTGGTGGTAGCGAAACGCGATGTGGCCCGCACCTGGGGGGCGATGCTGCCTCCCCTGCTAGGGGAGTGGAAGAGGGGAATGGACATGTATATGGCGGCAGAAAGAGTTACATAAAAAGCGAGAGGGTGCCCGCGGAAGTTCCATAAGGTGTGGGGGAAATGGAGAAAATATTATGGAATGGATGGAGGGCTGGGAGCCGACTAGCCAACCCCGACTTTCGGACCAGATCGTGGTTCTGACGGGGGGGCCACTGGGCCTGTCTCTTAGGCTCCCTGGGAAGACGAGAAAGATGGGGAAGACCCGGCTAGAATTGATACTTGCGAGGAGACCGCAGGTCTCCCCGGCCCGCAGAGGGGAGGAGGTAACATGTCCTCTGATGTGGATTGTATGTACTTGTCTTGGCACGACTGTGATCAAATGTGTCCTGCTTATTGTTTTGTATTGGTTGAAAATGCATATAAAAATATTTTAAAAAGAACCCATCCACTGGACCACAAGGGATAATTTTTTGGTTTGTTGGGGGAGCGACCCCTTAGGCAAGGGTCGCTCCCCTGGGGGGCATAGGTATCCAAGTTTCGGCCCTCTCTGGCCCGATTTTAGGCCGATCAGCGTCCCTGGGGGGGCCGAAACCCACTAGGAACCAGGGACTGTATTATTTGCACATTTTGGGAGCGACCCCTTGGGCAAGGGTCGCTCCCATGGGGGTGATTTTTTTTATCCATGTTTTGCCCCCCCGGGGGCTGATTCGGCCATTTTTAGGCCAATCTGCCCCCCGGGGGGGGCAGAAACCCACTAGGCACCAGGGAATTTATTTGTGTGCATTTTGGGAATGTCCCCTTGGGCAAGGGTCATTCCCATGGGGGTGGTCTTTTTTACCTCCATGTTTCGGCCCCCCCCTGGGGCTAGATCAGCCATTTTTCCTGCTGATCTAGCCCCCGGGGTTGAAACCCACTAGATGCCAGGGATTCATTTTTAGTAATTATGGGGAGCGATCCCTTGGGCAAGGATTGCTCCCCTTTTGGGCATGAATGTTTTGGTCATTTCTGCCCCCCTTGGGGGCAGGTTGGCTTTCTATTTTTAGGCCCATCTGCCCCCAAGGGGGGGAGAAGCCTCTAGACTACCAGGATTTTTTTTTAATGTATGTATATACATATGTATATACGTATGTTTTGGGGAGTGACCCCTTGGGCAAGGGTCACCCCCTTTTGGGGATGACTGTTGTGGCCTTTTCTGCCCCCCTTGGGGGCAGATCGGCCATATATTTTTAGGGCCCAAAGGGGGCAAAAGTTGCTAGACCACCAGGGATTTTATTGTTTATGGTGCAAAATGTTTTGGGGAGTGGCCCCTTTTGGGGGTGAATATTCTGGCTGTTTATGCCCCCATTAGGCCTTGTATTTTTAAGCCCATGTGCCCCCGGGGAAATTTTGTGTGTTCGGCTGATGGTTTGTGTGCCATTATTTGTGATCGTAACATTTTGTTTTCTCCTTTTCATTTTAGGCCAAAGCTTTGTTTTAAATTGTGCTTGCGGTTTCGGCACTGGTAGAGCTGCAGTTTAGTTGCAAGTGTTTGGTAAGGAAATGTTTTTTATATTGTTTACTACAAATGTGACCTTCATGAATGTGTTTTTTTGGAAATTTTGTAATATTAGACGCCTATTTAGCTTTTGTTTGAATGTCTGTGCCATTTTCCTTGTATTTGTGCACAATGTGTATTGTGTTGCTTTTTGTGTAATCTATTTTGTGTTTTCTTTTTTAGTGGGATATTGGTGCTTGCTGTGTCTGTGCAGAGTAGGTGCTGGTGAATCTAGCTGCCTCTGGCAAGTGAGTGGTATTGTTTTACAGTATATAGGTCTGTGTGTGCTTTGTATTGATAGACTTTGCCTTGCTACTGCTATATGCTTGTAGTTTTTCTTTTAGTTTTATAAATCCACACTTTGTTTATTACTTTTTTATACACTTTGGGTACTGTTGACTTATTTGTCAAGTTACTTGTATAACTAAGGATTATGGCTAGCCGCAGGATGACCGCTCAGCAGGTTGTTGTGATGCTTTTCGAGTCTTCTTCTGACCATGATTATGAGACTGACTCTGCATCTGAGGCAGAGGAGGGAGGGGAAGATTCAGGCAGTGAGTTTTCTCTCCACATGGAATCATCTGATGATGAAGCTACTCTCAGTGCAGATGAAGCTACTCTCAGTGCGGATGAAGTGCCTGTTTTAGAGGAGGACACTGATGTGCCGATAGTGCAGCAAGAGGCATCTGGATTGCAGCCTGAGTCTGCGAGGCTTCCCATTGGAAGTGCTGGACTATGGGTTGACCCAAACATGGTGCAGCCGGTGCTGCCTGTCTTTAATGGTGTTGCAGGGTGTAGAGTGAATTGTGAAAAGTTTTTGCCTATAAATTTCTTTCAGTTGTTTTTGGACGATGTATTTTTGGCTGAGATTGTTGAGCAGACTAATTTGTATGCTGAACAGTATTTGAGGGACAACAGTGCCAGGCTTAGGCCCCACTCTAGAGCTACCCAGTGGACTCCTATAAATCTGGATGAGCTGAAGAAGTTCTTGGGTTTAACTTTTTTGATGGGCCTGATTAGGAAGCCATCTCTGTCTTCATATTGGTCTACTAATCCCTTGATGGCAACAGCTATATTTCCTGCAACCATGAGTCGTAATCGGTATTTGCTTCTTCTTCGGATGTTGCATTTTGTTGATAATGCTTTTGCGTTGGCCCGCGATCACCCTGATTGTGACCGTCTTTTTAAGGTTCGGCCTGTCCTTGATCACTTAGTTGATCGATTTTCAGAGATCTATGTGCCCGGGAAAGAAATAGCTGTGGATGAGTCTTTGGTCCTGTTCAAGGGTCGATTGTTTTTAGGCAGTACATTCCTAGCAAGAGGGCACGCTATGGAATTAAGATGTATATGCTGTCTGAGAGTAGTACTGGATATGTCTATAATTTCAGGGTCTACACTGGTAGGGATTCCAGTATTGACCCCCTGGTTGTCCGTCCCCTTTTGGAGTTGCAGAGAAAATTGTGTGGGAACTGAGCAGAGGACTTTTAACAAAGGTCACCATTTATATGTAGATAACTTTTACACTGCTGTGCCATTGTTCAAGGAATTGTTCAAAGTGGACACTGTTGCTTGTGGCACAATCCGCTCTAACCGTAAAGGTTACCCAAAAGAGCTGGTTTTTAAAAAACTTGTGAAGGGCCAGTGCAGTGCCTTGCGTAGTGATGAGCTTCTAGCTCTGAAATTTTCTGACAGGAGAGATGTCTATATGCTGACTACCATCCATGATGAAAGTACTTCACCTGTGACTGTTTGGGGTCAGGTTGCTGAAGTGCGCAAACCTGTGTGCATTTTAGACTACAATAAGCACATGGGTGGTGTAGATCGAGTAGATCAGAGGTTGGAACCTTACACTGCTGTTCGTAAGGCGTACGTTTGGTATAAGAAGTTGGCTATCCATTTATTCCATTTAGCAAGCTAAAATGTCCTTGTTGTATTTAAGGATTGCTCTCCAGAGTAAAAGATGACATTTGTTCAGTTTCAGCAGTCTTTGATAGGCAGCCTTGTTTTAGTAGAACAGGCAGGAGTTCCTAAAGAAGCAGTGGTGGAGGATGTGGCTAGATTGAAAGATCGCCACTTTCCTGATCACCTTCCTCCCACGGCTAAAAAAGACTTTCCCGCTAAAAAATGTAGAGTGTGTGCGCGAAAAGGGTGTGCGGAAGGAGAGTTGTATGTACTGCCCCTATTGCCCTTCTAATCCTGGGCTGTGTGTGCCCACATGTTTTAAATTGTACCACACTCAACGGAGTTTTTGGTTACAACCATGAGCATAAAAGTAAAGTGACAGGTCTGTATTGTTTTATATTTTTGTTCAGATTTCATGGTTGGCCAACGTGTGTTGTATTCAGTTAGAGCTGTTGTGCTTGTAGTTAAAGGTTTGTATCTATTGCCAATTGGTTTGTGTTTTTTTTTGCTGCCTAAAATATGTGATGGCGGTGTGTGTGGACAGGCGCTTGGCTGGTGGTGTGCGTGGGCTGGCGCTTGGCTGGCGGTGTGCGTGGACTGGCGCTTGACTGGCGGTGTGCGTGGACTGGCGCTTGGCTGGCAGTGTGCGTGGACTGGCGCTTGGCTGGCGGCGTGCGGGGACTGGCGCTTGGCTGGCGCTTGGCGTTGACTGGCGCTTGGCTGGCTGTGTGCGTGGACTGGTGCTTGGCTGGCGGTGTGCGTGGACTGGTGCTTGGCTGGCGGTGTGCGTGGACTGGCGCTTGGCTGGCGGTGTGCGTGGACTGGCGCTTGGCTGGTGGTGTGCGTGGACTGGCGCTTGGCTGGTGGTGTGTGAGTAGTGACTTGCTGCTGGTCACTACACACACTGCTAGCCAAACGCCACTCCACGCAATCCATCAGCTGGTGTGGTTGCTGTCTCAGAAATGTAGGCGTGTGAAAGTGATGGGTCCTTGAATGGCGCTGTCTGCTGATGTGAGTGTTGTAATGTGATGGACCCGCGGCTGGCGGTATGAATGGTTTTGTATGCGGCACACGTATGAAAGGTGTATGAATGGCCTGTAAAGAGGTTGGTGCCTTGTCGTGGCTTTACAGCTCACGAGCTGTGAGTCAATGGTTCAGTTTCTCGTCCTTTCAATTACTAACAGTGCATTTCATTTTTGGGAAATCTCTGGTTAATATAACTGTATATACCGAACCATCACTCACCCTCGTACCAAATCCAACCAGTATGTCTGTGTGCTTGAGGAA
This sequence comes from Calotriton arnoldi, assembly GCA_963921515.1. NCBI lineage: Eukaryota > Metazoa > Chordata > Amphibia > Caudata > Salamandridae > Calotriton > Calotriton arnoldi. The sequence goes on along the minus strand of CAWUFW010009042.1, from coordinate 543,336 downwards.
TAGGTGGTTGTGCAGAAATATTTGTCTTTTCTGTCTTTCTGCAGCAGGGTGTACCTTGTCCCTTTTTGTGAATGTTGTAATGTGTTGGTTTCGTGCCAGGTGGTGTGAATGGTCTTGGGTGTATCACATATGAAAGGTGTGTGAATGGCCTGTAAAGCGGTTGGGGCCTTGACGTGGCTTTACAGCTCACGAGCTGCAAGTCACTGGTTCAGTTTTTTGTCCTTTTAATTATTGACAGTGCATTTCATTTTTGTGAAATCTCTTGTTAATAAAATTTTATATACTGTATGTTAGGCACACACGGTACGAGAACTACAGAAGGCTGCATATCCCTTGATCTGAGGCAGGCGTTTGACTCCCTACGATGGGACTATATGTTCTATGCCCTCGCACGCTTTGGCATACCTGAGGAATACATAGCGTGGGTGCGCTTACTGTACACGAACCCCACGGCGCGAACACGCACGGGTCGGCACGTCTCAGGCCAATATATAGTGGCTCGGGGGACAAGACAGGACTGCCCCTTGTCACCGTTGTTGTTCATCCTGGCGTTAGAACCACTCCTACACAGACTCCGCACTTTCGTAGGCTGTCGGGGTATAACGCGTGGTCGTACGTTCCACACTGTCTCGGCGTATGCGGATGATCTCATTCTTTATATCAAGGATATGGATGCTGATCCTCATCCTATGCCCTCCATATTTGATTCATTCCAAGGCCTCTCTGGCCTGGCTATCAATGCCGCCAAGTCGTATGCGTATTTCTTTGACGGCAATGAGAGGAGCGGATTTTTTCAGTTCGGTCCCTGGGCCTTCCACATAGCACCAGACACTTTTAAATATCTCGGAATACAAATTTATCGCAATAACTCGGACCTTCTAGATGGCAACCTGGGGCGTGCGATTACCGCTCTCAAATCCCAAATTCAGTTCTGGGTCTCACTGCCCCTATCGGTGGCAGGCAGAGTGGCCATCATAAAAATGGTACTACTGCCGCGGCTCCTTTACTTCTTCACCAACCTTCCGCTACTTGTCCCCGCGAGGTCCTTTAAAGTGTTGAACTCTCTGGTGACAGATCTAATATGGGGCTCAGGGTGTAGACGTATTAGTCTGGCGAAGTTAGAACTTCATGCGAAGCACGGAGGGATGGGGGTGCCGGATCTGCGTGCATATTGCTATGCCAGCCAGTTGCAGTGGCTGGCATATTGGCTTGCTGGTCGCAATTTGCACGAGCTGGATATGTCATCACGAGATAGGGATAAGGGGATCATTCACAGGCTCTTACTACCACAAACTCCCCCGTTGGCGTCGACACCCCACTTATTGAAATTAGCTATTACTTATTGGCGGAGTGCGGTGAGATATACTGGTTGGAGAACACCGTATGCCCCCACTATTCCGCTGCTGGGTATCCCCACACGTTCGGGAATAACCTCTCATCGTGCCCTACAGACGTGGACTGAGGCAGGCATCACTACACTAGGAGACTTCTTTAAAGCGGGTGTGCTAATGTCACATGAAACGTTTGTACGTGTCCATGGTGCCCCAGATACGCTGTTCCTATTACACGCACATATTTCCAGATATATACGCACCACATGGTCGCCTGAAGATGCTGAACCACCTACGAACACACTGCTTACCATGCAGTACCTGAGAGGTAACAGGGCCCGGCTGACAAAATGGCTAGCTCACGGGATTCGAACAGAGAGAGCGATCTCATTACAGCCGCTACGCGACAAGTGGGAAGGGGACGTGGGCCGTGCATTTACGGTCAAAGAATGGGACACTATACTGGGGTTCCCCAAGAAGGTTTCCCGTAATCCCAAATTTAAATTTATTCAATTGATGTTGTTACACAAGGCGTACTTGACCCCACGCAGGCTGAGTGTTATGTTTACAGAGGCGAACGATGACTGCCCGCGCTGCCACGCACCCAATGCGGGATTGGTCCACATGGTATGGGCTTGCCCTAGACTGGGACATTACTGGGCGACGGTGTGCAAAATATTGACGACAGTGGCCACGGTGCGCCGGAATGACACCTTGGAATACTGCATACTGGGCCTGGGACCCCGTGAAAGGAAGGACAACCCTGCCTCACGTTTTGCTAATCTTGCGCTCCTCCTAGCCAAAAGAGCCATAACCACACGATGGAAGGCCACTAGAGCCCCGTCCTTACAGGAATGGCACACCGAAATGTTGAAATGGGGCAGGGCAGAGGGGACTGAATTGCAAAGGGAGGAATATAGAGGTCTAAGGAAAACACCGATTTCGCTGACATGGTATGCAATGCTAGAAGAATACGCTGCGATAGATATTTTGTCCTACTAGGATATGTTGGGGATGTTACAGAGGGGTCTGATCTGCGGATATGGGACACTTGGGCTCCTTATGTTGCATGTGCGCTATGCTAGGTATGTTAACAGGACTGTATAGTTCAAGTACGACGGACTTTGAAACCAAGTTGTACACACCTGTGGATATGGTTGATATGCCAATGCCATTGTTGGATAATGTGGGCCGGGCACGCGGGGAGAGAGGGGAAGTGGGATGATTGTTGTTTGTTAAGATGTTTTACCTACATTACATCCAGATAGAGTTAACAAATTGCCATTCGGTTCGCCACACTCTTGGTGTACACGGGAATACTGAGAATGACATGTTTTGATATGATGTTAGAGACTTTATAATGATACCAGCTCATTGTATGTGGCCATTTGAAGACGATTACGGATGTCTGACATTGTTCAAGTATATTATCCTATACTGGTTGTAACCATGTCATATTATGCCATGTGTTTATATGTCCTCACATATCGCTTTATGATGAATGGCTTACTGTTCGGTAAAATCAATAAAAACAAATTAAAAAAAACATTTTATATACTGAACCATCACTCTCCCTCGTGCCAAATCCAACCAGTATGTGTGTGTGCTTGAGGAATAGATGGCTGTGCAGTAATCTTTGTCTTTTTTGTCTCTCTGCCAAGGTGTACATTCCATCTAAGAATAACCTACCAACTGTAGATATTGTCGTAAACTAAACACCCATGGGAGATCATGGTGATGTCTCTCTTGTGCATCCCAACAAGTTATCTTACCCACAATGTCCTGCAAACCTCAAAATGTGTCTGTCACATTTTCCTTGCATTATTGTGCCAAACGTTTCACGCTGCAGAAACAACAAATTTCCCACCCCCCCCACCGACTTTCTCCAAGTATCCCAATAGAAATGGTACCTCACTCGCGTGGGTGGGTCAAGGACCCGCGACAGGCAAGGGCCCAAAACCTAGTGAGGCGACATCAAAATTACCTATCACAAACCAACCTGGTTTTCAACGGGGGTCCCATGAGGTTTTGGCCCCGGGCTCGGCGGCCATCTAGGGAAACCTACCAAGCCCACACATTTCTGAAAACTAGACACCCGGGGGATTCCAGGGAGGTATGGCTTGCGTGGATCCCCCAAAGTTTTCTTACCCAGAATACCCTGCAAACCTCAAATTTAGCTGAAAAAATCACTTTTTCCACACATTTTTGTGTGGGAAAGTTGTGGCATCACCGGGCTGAAACAAATTTCCTATCACCCAGCGTTCCCCCGGGTCTCCTGGTAAAAATGGTGCCTCACTCATGTGGGAGGCCCAAGTACCCGCGACAGGCAAGGGCCCAAAATGTATTGAGGCGACATCAAAATTGCCTATCACAAAACGACCTGGTTTTGCAAGGGGGGTCACAAGGGTTTTTCGCCCCGTGCTCGGCGGCCAGCTAGGGAAACCTACCAAACCCACACATTTCTGAAAAATAGACACCCGGGGGATTCCAGGGAGGTATGGCTTGCGTGGATCCCCCAACGTTTCTTACCCAGAATCCCTGCAAACCTCAAATTTAGCTGAAAAATCACTTTTTCCACACATTTTGTGTGGGAAAGTTGTGGCATCACCGGGCTGACACAAATTTGCTACCACCCAGCGTTCCCCAGGTCTCCCGATAAAAATGGTGCCTCACTCGTGTGGGAGGCCCAAGTACCCGCGACAGGCAAGGGCTCAAAACGTATTGAGGCGACATCAAAATTGCCTATCACAAAACGACCTGGTTTTGCAAGGGGGTCACCTGGGTTTTGGCCTCGTGCTCGGCGGCCACCTAGGGAAACCTACCAAGCCCACACATTTCTGAAAACTAGACACCGGGGATTCCAGGGAGGTATGGCTTGCGTGGATCTCCCAATGTTTTCTTACCCAGAATCCCGGCAAACCTCTAATTTAGCTGAAAAAATCACTTTTTCCACACATTTACCCAAGTACCCGCGACAGGCAAGGGCCCAAAACGTATTGAGGCGACATCAAAATTGCCTATCACAAAATGTTTTGGGCCCTTGCCTGTCATGTACTTGGGCCTCCCACACGAGTGAGGCACCATTTTTATCGGGAGACCTGGGGGAACGTTGGGTGGTAAGAAATTTGTGTCAGCCCGGTGATGCCACAACTTTCCCACACAAAATGTGTGGAAAAAGTGATATTTTTCAGCTAAATTTGAGGTTTGCAGGGGATTCTGGGTAAGAAAACTTTGGGGGATCCACGCAAGCCATACCTCCCTGGAATCCCCCGGGTGTCTAGTTTTCAGAAATGTGTGAATTTGGTAGGTTTCCCTAGCTGGCCGCCGAACACGAGGCCAAAACCCCAGGTGACCCCCCTTGCAAAACAGGGTCGTTTTGTGATAGCCAATTTTGATGTCGCCTCAATACGTTTTGGGCCCTTGCCTGTCGCGGGTACTTGGGCCTCCCACACGAGTGAGGCACCATTTTTATCGGGAGACCTGGGGGAACGCTGGGTGGTAGGAAATTTGTGTCAGCCCAGTGATGCAACAACTTTCCCACGCAAAAATGTGTGGAAAAAGTGATTTTCTTCAGCTAAATTTGAGGTTTGCAGGGGATTCTGGGTAAGAAAACGTTGGGGGATCCATGCAAGCCATACCTCCATGGCATCCCCCGGGTGTCTAGTTTTCAAAAATGTATAGCTTTGCTAGGTTTCCCTAGGTGCCGGCAGAGCTAGGGTTCAAAAACTACAGCTAGGCACTTTGCAAAAAAAGGGTCAGTTTTCACTGTGAAAATGTGGTGTGTCCACCTTGCATTTTGGGCCGTTTCCTGTTGCGGGCACTAGGTCTATCCACACAAGTGAGGTACCATTTTTCTCGGAAGACTTTGGGGAACGCGGGGTGGGTGGAATTTTGTGGAACCACGCAGATTCCAGAACTTTCCACCACAGAAATGTGAGGCAAATGTGTTTTTTTTTACAATTGTTTAGGTTTGCAAGAGATTCTGGGTAACAGAACCTGGTGAGAGCCAGTCAAGTCACCCCATCCTGGATTCCCCTGGGTGTCTAGTTTTCAAAATTGTATAGGTTTGCTAGGTTTCCCTGGGTGCCGGCAGAGCTAGGGTTCAAAAACTACTGCAAGGCACTTTGCAAAAAAAGGGTCATTTTTCACTGTGAAAATGTGGTGTGTCCACCTTGCGTTTTGGGCCGTTTCCTGTCGCGGGCACTAGGCCTATCCACACAAGTGAGGTTCCGTTTTTCTCGTAAGACTTTGGGGAACGCGGGGTGGATGGAATTTTGTGGATCCACGCAGATTCCATAACTTTCCACCACAGAAATGTGAGGAAAATGTGGTTTTTTTGACAATTTTTTCGGTTTGCAAGGGATTCTGGGTAACAGAACCTGGTGAGAGCCAGTCAAGTCACCCCATCCTGGATTCCCCTGGGTGTCTAGTTTTTAAAAATGTATAGGTTTGCTAGGTTTTCCTAGGTGCCGGCAGAGCTAGGGTTCAAAAACTATAGCTAGGCACTTTGCAAAAAAAGGGTCATTTTTCACTGTAAAAATGTGGTGTGTCCACCTTGCGTTTTGGGCCGTTTCCTGTCGCGGGCACAAGGCCTATCCACACAAGTGAGGTACCATTTTTCTCGGAAGACTTTGGGGAACGCGGGGTGGATGGAATTTTGTGGATCCACGCAGATTCCATAACTTTCCACCACAGAAATGTGAGGAAAATATGGGTTTTTTGGACAATTTTTTCGGTTTGCAAGGGATTCTGGGTAACAGAACCTGGTGAGAGCCAGTCAAGTCACCCCATCCTGGATTCCCCTGGGTGACTAGCTTTTAAAAATGTATAGGTTTGCTAGGTTTCCCTAGGTGCCGTCAGAGCTAGGGTTCAAAAACTATAGCTAGGCACTTTGCAAAAAAAGGGTCATTTTTCACTGTGAAAATGTGGTGTGTCCACCTTGCGTTTTGGGCCGATTCCTTCCGCGGGCACTAGGCCTACCCACACAAGTGAGGTACCATTTTTCTAGGAAGACTTTGGGGAACGCGGGGTGGGTGGAATTTTGTGGATCCACGCAGATTCCAGAACTTTCCACCACAGAAATATGAGGAAAATGTGGTTTTTTTGACAATTGTTTAGGTTTGCAAGGGATTCTGGGTAACAGAACCTGGTGAGAGCCAGTCAAGTCACCCCATCCTGGATTTCCCTGGGTGTCTAGTGTTCAAAAATGTATACGTTTGCTAGGTTTTCCTAGATGCCGGCAGAGCTAGGGTTCAAAAACTACAGCTAGTCACTTTGCAAAAAAAGGGGGCATTTTTCACTGTGAAAATGTGGTGTGTCCACCTTGCGTTTTGGGCCGTTTCCTGTGGCGGGCACTAGGCCTACCCACACAAGTGAGGTACCATTTTTCTTGGAAGACTTTTGGGAACGCGGGGTGGGTGGAATTTTGTGAATCCACGCAGATTCCAGAACAGTCCACCACAGAAAAGTGAGGAAAGCGTGTTTTTTTTGACAATTTTTAAGGTTTGCAAGGGATTCTGGGTAACAGAACCTGGTGAGAGCCAGTCAAGTCACCCCATCCTGGATTACCCTGGGTGTTTAGTTTTCAAAAATGTATAGGTTTGCTAGGTTTCTCTAGGTGCCGGCAGAGCTAGGGTTCAAAAACTACAGCTAGGCACTTTGCAAAAAAGGGTCATTTTTCACTGTGAAAATGTGGTGTGTCCACCTTGCGTTTTGGGCCGTTTCCTGTCGCGGGCACTAGGCCTACCCACACAAGTGAGGTACCATTTTTCTCGTAAGACTTTGGGGAACGCGGGGTGGGTGGAAGTTTGTGGAGCCACGCAGATTCCAGAACTTTCCACCACAGAAAAGTGAGGAAAATGTGGGGTTTTTTTACAATTATTTAGGTTTGCAAGGGATTCTGGGTAACAGAACCTGGTGAGCGCCAGTCAAGTCACCCCATCCTGGATTCCCCTGGGTGTCTAGTTTTCAAAAATGTATACGTTTGCTAGGTTTCCCTAGGTGCCGGCAGAGCTAGGGTTAAAAAACTACAGCTAGGCACTTTGCAAAAAAAGGGTCATTTTTCACTGTGAAAATGTGGTGTGTCCACTTTGCATTTTGGGCCGTTTCCTGTCACGGGCACTAGGCCTACCCACACAAGTGAGGTACCATTTTTCTCAGAAGACTTTGGGGAACGCGGGGTGGGTGGAATTTTGTGGATCCACGCAGATTCCAGAACTTTCCACCACAGAAATGTGAGGAAAATGTGTTTTTTTGACAATTTTTTAGGTTTGCAAGGGATTCTGCATAGCAGAACCTGGTGAGAGCCAGTCAAGTCACCCCATCCTGGATTCCCCGGGGTGTCTAGCTTTTAAAAATGTATAGGTTTGCTAGGTTTCCCTAGGTGCCGGCAGAGCTAGGGTTCAAAAACTACAGCTAGGCACTTTGCAAAAAAAGGGTCATTTTTCACTGTGAAAATGTGGTGTGTCCACCTTGCGTTTTGGGCCGATTCCTTTCGCGGGCACTAGGCCTACCCACACAAGTGAGGTACCATTTTTCTCGGAAGACTTTGGGGAACGCGGGTGGGTGGAATTTTGTGGATCCACGCAGATTCCAGAACTTTCCACCACAGAAATATGAGGAAAATGTGGTTTTTTTGACAATTGTTTAGGTTTGCAAGGGATTCTGGGTAACAGAACCTGGTGAGAGCCAGTCAAGTCACCCCATCCTGGATTTCCCTGGGTGTCTAGTTTTCAAAAATGTATACATTTGCTAGGTTTTCCTAGATGCCGGCAGAGCTAGGGTTCAAAAACTACACCTAGTCACTTTGCAAAAAAAGGGGGCATTTTTCACTGTGAAAATGTGGTGTGTCCACCTTGCGTTTTGGGCCGTTTCCTGTGGCGGGCACTAGGCCTACCCACACAAGTGAGGTACCATTTTTCTTGGAAGACTTTTGGAAAACGCGGGGTGGGTGGAATTTTGTGAATACACGCAGATTCCAGAACTTTCCACCACAGAAAAGTGAGGAAAATGTGTTTTTTTGGACAATTTTTAAGGTTTGCAAGGGATTCTGGGTAACAGAACCTGGTGAGAGCCAGTCAAGTCACCCCATCCTGGATTACCCTGGGTGTTTAGTTTTCAAAAATGTATAGGTTTGCTAGGTTTCTCTAGGTGCCGGCAGAGCTAGGGTTCAAAAACTACAGCTAGGCACTTTGCAAAAAAAGGGTCATTTTTCACTGTGAAAATGTGGTGTGTCCACCTTGCGTTTTGGGCCGTTTCCTGTCGCGGGCACTAGGCCTACCCACACAAGTGAGGTACCATTTTTCTCGTAAGACTTTGGGGAACGCGGGGTGGGTGGAAGTTTGTGGATCCACGCAGATTCCAGAACTTTCCACCACAGAAAAGTGAGGAAAATGTGGGTTTTTTGACAATTTTTTAGGTTTGCAAGGGATTCTGGGTAACAGAACCTGGTGAGCGCCAGTCAAGTCACCCCATCCTGGATTCCCCTGGGTGTCTAGTGTTCAAAAATGTATAGGTTTGCTAGGTTTCCCTAGGTGCCGGCAGAGCTTGGGTTAAAAAACTACAGCTAAGCACTTTGCAAAAAAAGGGTCATTTTTCACTGTGAAAATGTGGTGTGTCCACTTTGCATTTTGGGCCGTTTCCTGTCACGGGCACTAGGCCTACCCACACAAGTGAGGTACCATTTTTCTCAGAAGACTTTGGGGAAGGCGGGGTGGGTGGAATTTTGTGGATCCACGCAGATTCCAGAACTTTCCACCACAGAAATGTGAGGAAAATGTGTTTTTTTTTACAATGTTTTAGGTTTGCAAGGGATTCTGGGTAACAGAACCTGGTGAGAGCCAGTCAAGTCACCCCATCCTGGATTCCCCTGGGTGTCTAGTTTTCAAAAATGTATAGGTTTGCTAGGTTTCTCTGGGTGCCGGCAGAGCTAGGGTTAAAAAACTACAGCTAGGCACTTTGCAAAAAAAAGGTCATTTTTCACTGTGAAAATGTGGTGTGTCCACCTTGCGTTTTGGGCCGTTTCCTGTCGCGGGCACTAGGCCTACCCACACAAGTGAGGTACCATTTTTCTCAGAAGACTTTGGGAAACGCGGGGTGGGTGGAGTTTTGTGGATCCACGCAGATTCCAGAACTTTCCACCACAGAAATGTGAGGAAAATGTGTTTTTTTACAAATGTTTAGGTTTGCAAGGGATTCTGGGTAACAGAACCTGGTGAGAGCCAGTCAAGTCACCCCATCCTGGATTCCCTGGGTGTCTAGTTTTCAAAAATGTATAGGTTTGCTAGGTTTCCCTAGGTGCCGGCAGAGCTAGGGATCAAAAACTACAGCTAGGCACTTTGCAAAAAAAGGGTCATTTTTCACTGTGAAAATGTGGTGTGTCCACGTTGCGTTTTGAGCCGTTTCCTGTCGTGGGCACAAGGCCTACCCACACAAGTGAGGTACCATTTTTATCGGGAGACTTAGGGTAATATAGAATTGTATAGCAACTGTTATTACCTATTGACTTTCGATGCATTTCTGCCTTCCAAATGAAAGACAATTTGTAAAAAGAAGTCATTTTGAAAAATGACATATAATTCTCATGCTAGTATGGGTACTCCCAATTTCGGAAATGTGCAAATATCTACTGTTTCTAAACTCTATATTTTGTTTCCATTTCAGAAATACATAGGTGTCTTTCATACCGATTTTTCCATGTATACATTTTCACAAAATAATTGCTATATACCCGGTACATAATAAAAAACCATTGCAAGACGCTGCTCAGTTATTGGCTCTGGGTTCCTCGGGTTCTCTGTGAACCTACAAGTCCTATATATCCCCACAACCAGAAGGGTCCAGCGGATGTAATGGTATATTGGTTTCAACATCTGTCATACTTAGTAGAAGTTACAAGTGAAAACGTTGGCACAAATGGCTGGGTTTTTTTAACTAATTTTCAATTTGTTCTATTTCCAACTGTTAGTTTCTATACGAAAACCTTGAAGGATCTACACCTTGATAAATTCAGAATTTTGTCTACTTTTCTAAAATGTATAGCTTTCCAGGATCCATTATTGCTTTTATACCCATTTGTTCCATTAACTGGAAGGAGGTTGAAAGCACAGAAAATAGCAAAAATAGGCTATGTCCCAGAAAAATGCCAAAACTGTGTAAAAAATGTTGGTTTTCTGACAAAAGTCTGCTTATCCCTGAAAGATGGGAATATGGTGATTTGAGCACCACAACCCCTTTTTTGATACCATTTGCAGGGAAAAAACCAGATGCTTTCATCTGGAGCCCTTTTTTCCCATTTGTTAAAAAAAAAAAAGTTAGCTGTATTTTGGCTAATTTCTGGGTCCCCTCCAGGGGAATCCACAAACCCTGGGTACCTTTAGAATCCCCATGGTGTTGGAAAAAAAGGACGCAAATTTGGCATGGATACCTTATGTGGTCAAAAAGTTACAGGGGCCTAAGCGCGAACTACCTCAAATAGCAAAAAAAAGGCGTGGCACGGGGGTGAGGCCTGGCAGCGAAGGGGTTAAGGGACAAAATGCGTTGGCTACAGGGAATTTTACAAAAAAAACAAGAAGACATAAATAAAGGAAATCCTGATAAAAAAATTGAAAAGGAGTCTGTGCCTTATATAACAATTGTGTTTTACTGTGCAGCTTATATAATGAATTGAATGTATGGTGGGTGCTGATCGCCTTTTGCAATCAGTTTAGGGTAGATTGGGGACATGTTGAAACTTTGAAATATTAATATTAATCCAACATTCCTTTGACTGTTATTAAAGGACTAATGTAACAGATAATCTCAGCTGGAAAACTAAAAGGATTTCAAGATGACAAAACTAATTTATGTCAGAAAGGTGATCGCACCTCAGTTGAATTTGGGTGTGCATATGGATTCGTGAGTGAAAACCCTGAGCATTATCATGATTCGAGACTGTATGTGACTGGCTAGAGGAATATCCTTAGGGCCATAATTATGTAGGGGCTGCACCCCATTTGCACCACACAATGTGGTGCATGTGGGATGCAACCCCAAAATGTGATTTATAAAGCCATGCAAGGCCACTTTGTGTGGCCCTGAGTGGCTTGATAAATCCAGAGTAACAGAACGCAGTGCAAAACGCAGGGATTCGTTCCATGGGCGTTGCGTGGGTATTCCCACGCAACACCCATGAATTTTGGTACATTCCCAGATGTACCATTACTGGTAGACCTGGGAATCGGCCAAAATGCTACAACTTTCCGGGAAGGCTTAACAAGGAGAAATAGCTTTAATTCTCCTTGTTACTTCCTCTGTCTATGTGTCCTGCAGGACACATAGAAAGAGGAAAATGCCTCAGAGGATTGTTTTTGTGCAGGAAGGTGCCCCTGAATGCAACACTGCTTGCACTATGGTGCAAGGGTACCTATCTTGGCGCTAACCAGCCTATTGTGCGCCTGTGCTGGAAAGCGGATGGATTGCGCTGTATTGTATTAAATACGGCACATTCTTCCCATTTTCCTGTAATGCAGCGGAGCAAGGTGACTCGCCCTGCGTTACTTTTAGATAAATATCCCCCTGAGTGTCTTACTCATGCCTCATCTATTGAATTGTGTAGATGGTGGGATTTTGGTAATACAGGACCCTGAAAGAGCAACTTTATTGAAGTCCTCTGTTCTGTGACAATTCCTCCTTAAAGGGTCAGCACAGTCCAATAAGTAGGGAGTTGTATTTCTATTTATTTATCTATTTTATTTATTTGGGTGTTTGTGTTGCATGGCATAGGACCATAACCGGGGAGGCAGCAGTGCTTAGTTTGAGCTGGTGGTTTCTGGTGTTCGACACTGGCTCTTAATTGTAAACACCGGGACCTGTGACAGTCTGCCACTAGGTGGTGATGTCTGGCTAATTTAGAGATGACCACAACAACAGTTAATATTTAATTTAATATGCATTAATAATGACTATTACCTGCTGCCCAAGACATTCTTATAGCAGTGGGGGCCTGCAATAGTCTAAATTGTCACACTTGTAGGAGTGTGATGGTTAGTAGTTGTGTTGTTACTATCATTGGCAGCAGGGCAGGGCCAATGTGTGGTGCAAGCTGCAGTAGCCTCCCGACGAGAGCCCTTGCTCTTATTTTTTTTTACAAATGAAGCACTGGGAGGCAGTGCGCTCAATAAAGTAGCAATTGTGGGAGGGGTCCAGTGTAGAGAAAAAATCAATTCTCCTTACCCAGTGCTGCACCACTAACAATAAAGAGCGCGAGGCATTCCAGAAGGTTGCTCTGTTTGAAGATGTGTGCTTGGGTTTTGAGATGCCTTGTGACATCAAGGCACCTCTTAAGATATGTTAGGAGATACATGGCATTGTACAACAGAAAAACTAATCTTAAGGGAGAAACAGCAGGCAGTGGCAGAGTAATTTAACAATAAATCAACAGTTTTCATGTTTGAGACAAAGGTATTTTTGGGTCTTGATGAAGATGACAAACGAGGGGCCATGTTTGGTCGGGGAGGTAGTATATTCCAGACTTTAGGTGCATTTCCAGTGGAGGATTGTTTTAGAACAGACTTCTTCTTGAAAGTTGGTATCTCCAGGCGACCCCTATTTCTGAGATGTCTGCTCTTACTGGGGAACGAGAAAGCTACTTAGAGATGTATAGTTTTACTGCTTTAGTAGTGATGAATGCCGTCTTGTTGATACTGCAGTATTCCACAGGAGCCCGTCACTTTAATATTGAGCAAGTGAACACAAAACCGTACCTTAAATATGCCGCATGCTGCAGCGACATCATGTGGCCGACAGCTGGTGATGCTTTAGCAATAGACACAAAATGTCTCTGAAACTGTGCTTCAATGGCTCCCACAGTGACGCCAGTAGAACTCACGTAGCTGTGAACCAAAGTCACAGGTATTAAAATGAGGTCTTCGAGCAATACATTGCACATTTTAACAGATGGATGAAAACCTACATTTATGAACACAACAGTAGCTCATTCTGATGGGAGAAGCATTAATAAATCTTGACAAACACATATTTTGTGAAGAATTCACAATCAGTTCCAAAACGGATGCCTATGGTTAAAGGGACCATCCCGTCAAGGGAGAAAACAGTTTTCTTTGTCCCTCATCACGAACAATCACCTTAATGACATTACAGGAAGTGGCATCATAAGACCCCCTGAGCCTGATTTTTTCCTAGGAAGGCATGTCACATGCCCTTAACTTTCCACTCACACTCTCTTACACCCCTTTAGACTCATCATTATTGATTCTGACTCACTTACTTGCATTCGGACTTACTGACACTCCGGTCCATGTTTACCAACTCTCTGCACAGTGTTTGCATCATTTTTGTGGCGCAAACGTTGGATTTGCTATGCAATCAAAATCCTGATTTGAATTGCATAGTATCCAAAAGTAACACAAAATTGTGCTATACACTGATTTGCGTTATTTTGCGTCAAGTGGGCATTCCATGAGTGGAGCAAGGGCGTTCCCATTCAACCACCCATAAGTTTTGAAGCAAATCCCTATCTATAAACATTGGTAGAGAGGAATGTGCGGCAAAATCTTATGACTCCTCGCAGCAGGCATAATGAGGAGAAATGTTTTCATTTCTCCTCGTTTACCCACTTTGCACGCATGCTTCATTGTACAGCACAGATGCAAAGTGGGAAAAGCCTTAAAGCAAAGTTTATATATAGAAAGGGACCCCTTCCAGTATAGAAACCTATGCTTCAGAGAACGCACACACCCTTGCACTATGGCCCATGGGTGTGTGCGTTGGTACGTGGCTGCCAAACGTGCACCAGGAAGAGAAACGGTGCACCATATCTTACTAGATATTGTGCATTTTTTATCTTCCTTTTGACGCAAGGCAGCACAGCATCTTTGATGCCTTGCATCAGAGAATGGTAAATCTAAGCCTCAGTGTTGTAAAGTCATCCTGTGCCCTGGGCACCCCCCAACTTTTTGCTGACTGGAACTGGTGGTAACTGACTCTGACTGACCCTGGGCTCTGTCTAACTAGGCCCTGGGCCAGTGCCAAGCTGAAAGGAACACATTAGAATACAGTTAAGACACCCAACATCCACTAGGGTACACTATGGGATGGTGGGGTACCCCTGTAATTGGCATGACCTACCCCATAAGCCCCTAGTATATAATAGGGCAGGGGATTGAAACTACCTAGAAGTCCCCCAGTATCCTGGGGCATGGCAGTTTAGAGGCCAGCAGCCTTTTTGCACTTGCATGTGTGCCCTGCTGAAGCCTGTGGTCAGTTTAAAAGCAGCTCTGTGCGCCAGGATTGCTCTTAAACATGTAAATTGTGGCCAAACTCGACTTTGGGGTTTGGGGCACCTAAAACTGGTCAACCTAAAATGTTTTGGCATAATAATGACCCCAGGGTCTCCCCTAGGTATCCCAGGGGTGGGGGTCAGGTATCTATAAGGTAGACCCTTATAAAATGAGTTTATATATGCCCTGGGTTAAGTGAAATTCACATTTCACTCTCCCCATTGTGTAAAGTGCTGCCCAAATTCGACTTTGATGCTGGGGGCACTGGGCATGGAGGATCTGCAATATTTTTACAGATTCAGCACCCCTAGGGTCTCCCCTAGGTGACTTATGGGGTGGGGGTCCTGTGACAATAAGCCAAGTACTTATAAAATATGTTTTTGTAAGTCCTGGTGCTGGAAAAATGGCCCATGTCATTTTTCCCATTGCAAACCCCATGCCCCATAGGTTAACATGGGGGAAAGTTATTAAACAATAACTTCTGATAGGAGAGGGATAAAGATTCCATTCAAAGACTCACTAGAATGGTATTGATAAATCCTACAATATGATGTTATTGATTTTTTCCCAAAGTGAACAGACAAGAAGTTATAACACTTTCTTAGTTTTAGTTCCAAATCCAGCCTTCCAGTGCTGTGCCCTGATTGGTCAGAGTTAAGGGGATTAGCCAGCCTGCCTGAAGAGGTGATAAAGATCCCCTGGGGCGAGCCAGATGGACTGGGAGGGAAGTGAGCTGTTCTGCAAGAATGCCAGGCCAGGGGGAGGGGTCGTAAACAATGAGCTTCAAAGGGGCAGAGCCCAGAGCAGTGTCATTTACAACTTTGAACCCCCACCTCAGCCAGATGGCAGGATTAAGGAAGATATGTGCAGATGTAGGGAGGAGAGGCTAGGTTAATTAGCCAACTCAGTGGGAGTGTTTAGCCAGCTCTTACCTCCTTGCTGGAAAATCAGCCATTATGGATTTGGAAGCTTTGTTGCACTCTGGGATAGAATAATGCCACACTCTGCAGGAAGGAGTCACTCAAGTGGGAAGTTACCCTACTCCTATTGGTGAAGCTTGACCTCCTGGATGACCCAGAGACTGTGGAATAAGTATCTGAGAGAGGCCCAGCCCCTCAGATCTGCTGCTTGAAACTGAAGAAAGCAAGACTGGCCCTGCTGAAAAGTTCTGCTGTGCAAAGACTTCTAAGGCCTGACCTCTGGAGACTGCACCACCTGAATCTACAGCTTTGTGGACTAACTGTGCTGAGTAAAAGAAGCCAAGAGTGGACTCCCTGCAAGCTACAGGTTAGCAGAGCTCATCTGGACCCTCACCACCAAGAATCATCAACCTGGGGAGCTACCAGTGGATTTGTAAGGGTGACGTCCAGTGCATTGTGGGAATTGAAGTCCTCAACTTTCAAGGACCATCTTGGAGCTTCCAGACCCTTGGAGTAAGTTTGAGACACTTTGGGACTCTTTGAGGAACTTCAGGAAGAAGTTCAAGAAGTTTGGGGAACTTTGGAGGAACTTTGAAAAAAAGCTCCATAGGGGGACCGACTCATCCTGTTCAGCCAAGCCGCCTGCCTTCAACCGCGAGCCGGCCAAGCCCACCAGGTTTGTCCCGCTAAAAGCTCCATCGCATCGACTTCCAGAGATTGACCGGGACTAGAGAAAATCTGAAGCCGGCGAACCCTCACCAGATCCGACTACATGAGGAGCATCGAGAGACCCCGCGAGAAAAAGCTCCGGAAAAGCTTCTAAGTCCGCTCGTAGAAAAGCCGACTGGGAGCAACCGCGAGAGCCAAGCCGCCTGTCTTCACTCGCGTGTCGGCCTGGATTTCTGGATTGCCCCGCTGAAGCGATCTTGAGAAATTTTCTAAGTTCGCTCCAGGGAAGTTTACCGGGACCTCGTCACAAGTCAAGCCGGCGAACCCTCACCAGATCTGGACTGGCTGGGAGCTTCGAGGGGCCTCGCGAGAAAAAGCTCCAGAAAAGTTTCTAAGTGTGAAGGTAAAAACTTTAACCGGTACCTTCCGACGGTGGTAGCCGCTCAGGGCTCCATCGCGGTCGGCCTGAAACTTTGACTTTGGCCCGGTCTATCGCGAGCCTATGTCCCAATATGGTGCTATATGCTTCTAAGTGCTATATTTTATTTAAACTTTGAAAATTCATATCTCCGGTTCCCTACATTGGATTTTTGTCGTTTTGGTGTCATTTTAAAGATAAAAAAAATTCCTATTTTTATAAATTGGTGTTGGATTTTTATTATGAGTTGTGTCTTAGTTATTTACTGAATTGGTGTTTTTAAATGCTTTACATACCTGTCTTTGAAGTTAAGCCTGCCTGCTCGCAGCCAAGCTACCAAGGGTTGAGCATAGGATTATATTTCTAAGACCTATGCTGAGTCCTATCAAGTGGTTGTGGTCTTATTACTAGTGGCAGACCTACATTTTCCCCTACCAATAACCCACTTTCCAACATTTGGTGCTCAGCGGTGTGGATGTGGACTTGTGTTTAAAAAGTACACCTTTCAGTGAATGAATTAAGATTATAAAAATCCTCTAAATTGCCTTAGAACAAAACTTTTGAGTTTGATTTTTGGAATTTGGACTAAACTGTTTTTAATCCATTGTTTTGATTTTTCCAAATTGTTCTAAGTCTATTGTGCCTAGTGTTGTGACCCAAAACTAGGGAACAATGGAGTTGGACCTGGCTAAACTGTCCCAGTTTAAGTTGGCTGAACTTAGGGAACAGTGTAGGCTTAGGGGGCTGCCTGCTTCCAAGAGGTATAGGAAGGCAGGGTTGTTTCAGTTTATACAAGCCCATGACCAGGCAGCTGAGGAGAATCAAGGGGGGGTAGAGGGTGTCCCCCCCAACATCATCCCAGGAGAGGAGGATGATGCCTCTTCCATTATAACTAGTGTAAGCCAACAGAATCCTGATGGTGGGAGTGGGGAAGGGTCCCTTACTCAGCTACCATCACTGTCCCTTGCAGAGAGACAGCTTAAGGCGCAATTAGAGTTGATTGCCCTAGAAAAGGAGAAATTGGAACTAGCTAAGAGAACATGGGAGAGGGAGGAGTTGAGAAGAAATGGTGGCAGCGACAACGATGAAGATTTTGAAATGCCCAGGGGTGGTCCTGATCACAAACTTCCCAAGGGTATTGTGCCCAAGTACACTGAGGGTGATGACATTGACAAATGGCTTGCAGCTTTTGAGAGGGCCCTTAAGATGAGTAGGGTCCACTCTAGGTATTGGGGTGCACTCCTGTGGGAGTTGATTCCAGTAGCTGGGAGGGATAGGCTCCTGACCCTGAAGGGAGAGGATGCAGAATCATACCAGCAGATGAAAGCCTGCTTAGTCAAGAGGTTTGGTCTGACTCCAGAGCAGTACAGGGTGAAGTTTAGGAACACCCAGAAATTGAGTTCCAAGTCTTGGATAGACTTTGTGGATGTTTCAGTGAAGGCACTAGAAGGCTGGATTTGTGGTAACAAAGTGAGCACTTATGAGGGATTGTATAATTTGTTTTTGAAAGAACACATTTTGACTCATTGTGCAGAAGAGAAGTTACGCCAGTATCTAGTGGACTCTAAGCTGACAGACCCCAGAGAGCTGGGGGAAGCAGCTGATGAGTGGGTGAGAACCCGGGTTTCCATACAGCACCAGGGGGTGACCAGAAGAAAGGAGGACAGGTCCCTCCCCAGGGGAAAGCCCAAGGGAAAGAAGGTCAAAATCAGAAAGAGTCCTCTAAAGACCCACAAAAACCTTCACAAGGAGGGGGCCCTGAGCCAACCCAAATTCAAAGGGAGGGGTATCAGGGAAAGCCTGGTAGGTTCTTTGATCCCTCAAAGGTGGGTAAGTGCTTTGACTGTAACCAGCCAGGGCACAAGCAGGGAGATGCTGTCTGCGCTAAGAAGCTCCCCCTAAGGGGCCATCCACAGGGATTGCCAGTGTGAGTGTAGGGGTGGAGAGTGGTACACCAGAAGGGGGTATTCCAGTAGTGGCAGCAACCTTAGTGTCCCTGGGTGGGGTGAATATTGCAACCCTTGATGCCTTACCTCCAAACATGGATAAGTACAGGCAGAGACCTAAAGTGAATGGGACTGAGGTTGAGGCTATCAGAGACACTGGGGCTAGTGTAACTATGGTCCTGGCTGAGCTGGTGCCTCCAGAGAGGGTGATACCTGGTGAGTTTCACCAGGTGACTTATGCAGACAGCACTACCAAAATCCATTCCATGGCTGTGGTGGATTTGGAATGGGGAGGTGTGACAGGCCCTATGAAGGTAGCTGTGTCAAAGGTGCTCCCAGTCCAGTGTTTACTGGGCAATGACCTTGAAGCCTCTGCGTGGTCAGAGGTGGAGAGAGGACTCCATATGAAAATATTGGAGCTCCCTGAGTGGGTATGTGCTGTGACTAGGTCACAGACTAGCCAGAAGGGAGGGGCTGGACACTTGGACCCTGGAACAAAGGGCCAAGCATCCATGGACAAGGGTACTGGGCCTGGTGAGCCAGCCCAGGGAACTCCAGAGGTGCAGGAGGAATCTAACCCTGATGGGGAGGATCCGGCCTCTGAGGGAGGGACTCCATCCCTGCCAGAGCTGTCAGATTTGGCAGAACTGACAGGAGCAGGTGGACCCTCCAGAGAGGAGTTCAGTCAGGGACAGAGAGACTGTCCCACCCTTGAGAGCTTGAGGTGGATTGCCTCTAAGCAAGAGGAAGGGGATCACAGTGGGTTTCACAGAATCTACTGGGAAGATGGACTGCTTTATACTGAGGCCAGAGACCTCAAGGAGGGGGCCACCAGGAGGTTGGTGGTGCCCCAGAAGTACAGAGAGTTCATCCTGACTTTGGGTCATGATATCCCCTTGGCAGGACATTTGGGACAGACTAAGACATGGAACCGGTTGGTGAACCATTTCTACTGGCCCTATATGTATGAGAAGGTAAAGGAGTTTTGTAGCTCCTGTGTCACCTGTCAGGCTAGTGGCAAGGCAGGGGGCAAGACAAAGGCTCCCCTTATACCATTGCCAGTGGTTGGGGTTCCTTTTGAGAGGGTGGGGATGGACATTGTTGGTCCCCTAGACCCACCTACTGCATCAGGGAATAGGTATATCTTAGTGGTAGTTGACCATGCCACTAGATACCCTGAAGCAATCCCTCTGAGAACCATTGATGCTCCTGCAGTGGCTAGAGCACTACTTGGTGTGTTCACCAGAGTTGGTTTTCCGAAAGAGGTGTTGTCAGATAGGGGCACGAACTTTCTGTCCAGCTATCTGACTGCTATGTGGGATGAGTGTGGTGTCAACTACAAGTTCACCACCCCCTATCACCCACAAGCAAATGGTCTTGTTGAGAGATTCAACAAAACCCTGAAGGGCATGATAAATGGGTTGTCAGAGAAACTCAGGAGGAGATGGGATGTTCTCCTCCCATGCTTACTGTTTGCCTACAGGGAGGTGCCACAGAAAGGGGTTGGTTTCAGTCCCTTTGAGTTGGTGTTTGGACACCCTGTGAGGGGGCCATTGAGCCTGCTAAGAGAGTCTTTAGAGAAGCCTCTTAAAGAAGCAAAGGACAATGTGCTTGATTATGTGCTAGGCCTGAGATCTAGAATGGCAGAGTACATGTACAAGGCAAACAGGAAACTGGAGGCCAGCCAGGAGCTCATGAAGCACTGGTATGATCAAAAGGCTACCATGCCTGAGTATACTCCAGGACAATTGGTGTGGGTGTTGGAGCCTGTAGCTCCCAGGGCCCTCCATGACAAGTGGAGTGGGCCCTATCCAATCTTAGAAAAGAAGGGTGAGGTTACCTATTTGGTGGACCTTGGCACCCCCAGGAACCCTCATAGGGTCCTGCATGTGAATAGATTGAAACCCCACCATGACAGGGCAGACATGACCATGTTACTGGTCACTGATGAGGGTGTGGAGGAGGAAACTGAGCCTGTGCCCGACCTCCTCTCCACTAATGTGCAAGATGGGTCAGTGGAGGGGGTGATACTCTCTCCCAAGTTGACAGACCAGCAGCACAGAGACTGTAAGCAAGTGCTGGAGCAGTTTGCTGGCCTGTTCTCTTTGACCCCAGGCATCACTGAGTGGTGTGTGCACCACATTGACACTGGTGACAGCCTACCTGTCAAAAATAAACTGTACAGGTTGTCTGACCATGTCAGAGCCAGAATTAAAGCTGAGGTTGCTAAGATGCTGGAATTGGGGGTAATTGAACCATCTGAGAGTCCATGGGCCAGTCCAGTGGTGCTGGTACCCAAACCTAATCCTCAGGGGGACCCAAGGAGTTAAGGTTCTGTGTGGACTACAGAGGATTGAATGCAGTCACAAAGACTGACGCTCACCCTATACCTAGAGCTGATGAGCTCATTGACAGGTTAGGGGCTGCTAAGTACCTGAGTACTTTTGATTTGACTTCAGGGTACTGGCAGATTGCCCTCACTGATGGAGCAAAGGAGAGGTCAGCATTCTCCACACCAGAGGGACATTATCAGTTCAAGGTAATGCCCTTTGGCTTAAAGAATGCACCTGCCACCTTCCAAAGGTTGGTGAACAGGGTCTTGTCTGGGTTGGAACAGTTCAGTGCAGCTTACCTGGATGATATAGCTGTATACAGTTCTACCTGGGGGATCACTTAAGCCACCTAAGGGAAGTGCTTCAGGCCATGCAGCAGGCAGGCCTGACTATTAAGGCAAGCAAGTGCCAAATAGGGCAGAGTTCTGTGGTGTACCTGGGCCACCTGGTAGGTGGGGGCCATGTACAGCCTCTCCAAGCTAAAATCCAAACTATTTTGGATTGGACAGCACCTGTTACCCAGACTCAGGTCAGGGCATTCCTTGGACTGACAGGGTACTATAGAAGGTTTGTCCAAAATTATGGGACCATTGTGGGGCCCCTCACAGAACTAACTTCTAAAAAGAGGCCCAAGAAGGTGATTTGGACCCCAGAGTGTCAGAAGGCTTTTGACACTCTGAAAGCTGCTATGTGTTCAGCACCAGTGTTACTGGCCCCTGACTACACAAAAGAATTTGTAGTTCAGACAGATGCTTCAGAGCAAGGGATTGGGGCAGTGTTGTCACAGCTAAATGAAGGGGGCCTTGATCAGCCAGTTGCCTTTATTAGCAGGAGGCTTCTTCCCAGAGAGCAGAGATGGAGTGCCATTGAGAGAGAGGCTTTTGCTGTGGTGTGGTCACTGAAAAAGTTGAGACCATATTTGTTTGGGACTCACTTTCGTGTTCAAACTGACCACAGGCCTCTCAGATGGCTCATGCAGATGAGAGGGGAGAATCCCAAGCTGTTAAGGTGGTCCATTTCCCTACAGGGAATGGACTTTACAGTGGAACACAGACCTGGGGTTGCCCATGCAAATGCAGATGGACTTTCCAGGTTTTTCCACTTAGCTGAGGAGGACTACCAGGGTGTAGGTTAGTAACCCCTCACCTTTCGTTTGGGGGGGGCTATGTTGTAAAGTCATCCTGTGCCCTGGGCACCTCCCAACTTTTTGCTGACTGGAACTGGTGGTAACTGACTCTGACTGACCCTGGGCTCTGTCTAACTAGGCCCAGGGCCAGTGCCAAGCTGAAAGGAACACATTAGAATACAGTTAAGAGACCCAACATACACTAGGGTACACTATGGGATGGTGGGGTACCCCTGTAATTGGCATGACCTACCCCATAAGCCCCTAGTATATAATAGGGCAGGGGATTGAAACTACCTAGAAGTCCCCAGTATCCTGGGGCATGGCAGTTTAGAGGCCAGCAGCCTTTTTGCACTTGCATGTGTGCCCTGCTGAAGCCTGTGGTCAGTTTAAAAGCAGCTCTGTGCGCCAGGATTGCTCTTAAACATGTAAATTGTGGCCAAACTCGACTTTGGGGTTTGGGGCACTTAAAACTGGTCAACCTAAAATGTTTTGGCATAATAATGACCCCCAGGGTCTCCCTAGGTATCCCAGGGGTGGGGGGTCAGGTATCTATAAGGTAGACCCTTATAAAATGAGTTTATATATGCCCTGGGTTAAGTGAAATTCACATTTCACTCTCCCCATTGTGTAAAGTGCTGCCCAAATTCGACTTTGATGCTGGGGGCACTGGGCATGGAGGATCTGCAATATTTTTACAGATTCAGCACCCCTAGGGTCTCCCTAGGTGACCTATGGGGTGGGGGTCCTGTGAAAATAAGCCAAGTACTTATAAAATATGTTTTTGTAAGTCCTGGTGCTGGAAAAATGGCCCATGTCATTTTTCCCATTGCAAACCCCATGCCCCATAGGTTAACATGGGGGAAAGTTATTAAACAATAACTTCTGATAGGAGAGGGATAAAGATTCCATTCAAAGACTCACTAGAATGGTATTGATAAATCCTACAATATGATGTTATTGAATTTTTCCCAAAGTGAACAGACAAGAAGTTATAACACTTTCTTAGTTTTAGTTCCAAATCCAGCCTTCCAGTGCTCTGCCCTGATTGGTCAGAGTTAAGGGGATTAGCCAGCCTGCCTGAAGAGGTGATAAAGATCCCCTGGGGCCAGCCAGATGGACTGGGAGGGCAGTGAGCTGTTCTGCAAGAATGCCAGGCCAGGGGGAGGGGTCGTAAACAATGAGCTTCAAAGGGGCAGAGCCCAGAGCAGTGTCATTTACAACTTTGAACCCCCACCTCAGCCAGATGGCAGGATTAAGGAAGATATGTGCAGATGTAGGGAGGAGAGGCTAGGTTAATTAGCCAACTCAGTGGGAGTGTTTAGCCAGCTCTTACCTCCTTGCTGGAAAATCAGCCATTATGGATTTGGAAGCTTTGTTGCACTCTGGGATAGAATAATGCCACACTCTGCAGGAAGGAGTCACTCAAGTGGGAAGTTACCCTACTCCTATTGGTGAAGCTTGACCTCCTGGATGACCCAGAGACTGTGAAATAAGTATCTGAGAGAGGCCCAGCCCCTCAGATCTGCTGCTTGAAACTGAAGAAAGCAAGACTGGCCCTGCTGAAAAGTTCTGCTGTGCAAAGACTTCTAAGGCCTGACCTCTGGAGACTGCACCACCTGAAACTACAGCTTTGTGGACTAACTGTGCTGAGTAAAAGAAGCCAAGAGTGGACTCCCTGCAAGCTACAGGTTAACAGAGCTCATCTGGACCCTCACCACCAAGAATCATCAACCTGGGGAGCTACCAGTGGATTTGTAAGGGTGACGTCCAGTGCATTGTGGGAATTGAAGTCCTCAACTTTCAAGGACCATCTTGGAGCTTCCATACCCTTGGAGTAAGTTTGAGACACTTTGGGACCCTTTGAGGAACTTCAGGAAGAAGTTCAAGAAGTTTGGGGAACTTTGGAGGAACTTTGAAAAAAGCTCCATAGGGGGACCGACTCATCCTGGTCAGCCAAGCCGCCTGCCTTCAACCGCGAGCCGGCCAAGCCCACCAGGTTCGTCCCGCTAAAAGCTCCATCGCATCGACTTCCAGAGATTGACCGGGACTAGAGAAAATCTGAAGCCGGCGAACCCCCACCGGATCCGACTACATGAGGAGCATCGAGAGACCCCGCGAGAAAAAGCTCCGGAAAAGCTTCTAAGTCCGCTCGTAGAAAAGCCGACCGGGAGCAACCGCGAGAGCCAAGCCGCCTGTCTTCACTCACGTGTCGGCCTGGATTTCTGGATTGCCCCGCTGAAGCGATCTTGAGAAATTTTCTAAGTTCGCTCCAGGGAAGTTTACCGGGACCTCGTCACAAGTCAAGCCGGCGAACCCTCACCGGATCCGGACTGGCTGGGAGCTTCGAGGGGCCTCGCGAGAAAAAGCTCCAGAAAAGTTTTTAAAGTGTGAAGGTAAAAACTTTAACCGGTACCTTCCGAGGGTGGTAGCCGCTCAGGGCTCCATCGCGGTCGGCCTGAAACATTGACTTTGGCCCGGTCTATCGCGAGCCTATGTCCCAATATGGTGCTATATGCTTCTAAGTGCTATATTTTATTTAAACTTTGAAAATTCATATCTCCGGTTCCCTACATTGGATTTTTGTCGTTTTGGTGTCATTTTAAAGATAAAAATATTTCCTATTTTTATAAATTGGTGTTGGATTTTTATTATGAGTTGTATCTTAGTTATTTACTGAATTGGTGTTTTTAAATGCTTTACATACCTGTCTTTGAAGTTAAGCCTGCCTGCTCGCAGCCAAGCTACCAAGGGTTGAGCATAGGATTATATTTCTAAGACCTATGCTGGGTCCTATCAAGTGGTTGTGGTCTTATTACTAGTGGCAGACCTACATTTGCCCCTACCAATAACCCACTTTCCAACACTCAGTCTCACACAATCTCACTCACTACTTGTCACTGACTTATACTCACTCACTTTCACTCACACACACATGCTTACACAAACAAACACATGTTCACACATACCCATGCTCTCTCTCACATAAACACATTCTCACCCACAAGTATGCACACAACATATTTTGAAAACCATTTTTACTTACCATAGCTGATACCAAAGGTCCTGTTCCAGCTAAGTTTGCTCCATTTTTTATTACAATATTAGTGAATAATATAGTATTATTCACTACTAGTATAATGCAAAATGAGCAGAAAATATGGAATGCGGAGTTGCCCATGTGTTCTTGGCACTAATGTTGCCACCTCTGAGGCCAGGGGTCGCAAGGGGCAAGCCAGGGGTCGCAGCTGGGCTCCTTTGCAACCCCTAAATGACATCCATGTTATGGGCAATGCCCTCCTGCAGCCACCTTTGTTCCACACAGTATGGAACATGGAGAAGGCACTGCGCTTCTGAGAAGGAATCCCTAAAGGGGGAAAAAGTCGCAATGCAAAAATAAAATCCTAAGAGTAGGCAGATGTAACTTGGAAGAAGGTAATCACTATTGGTGGTTGGAAAGAATGTAGTTCAGGATAAACTTAGGAAACAGAGTACTGAAGAACATGATTCCTTCCAGAACATTGGAATTCTGGAACAAGTCAAATGGCTGCATTGCAATGCAAGTAGAAGCAGTTCTAAAGCTCCTTATATAGAACTGAAACAGGAAACAGGAAGTTCTCAACAGGAATTTCTTCCATATTGGACTGGAAACTTAAAGAAGGTTCCATAACTTTCTGAAACTAAAAGAAGGTTCCATAACTTTCTGGGAAGTTAAAGAAGGTTCCATAGCTTCCTGGAAAGTTAAAGAAGGTTCCATAGCTTTCTGAAAGGTGTTTAAGAATGGTTTTGCAAACATTATAAATCTCCCTGTGCCATTTAAATAGACATCTTTCCTCAAGCTGTAGTCTTCTGGCCTTTTTACCAGGTCTCCAGTATTTGGCTGGCCGTGAAGTGGCTGCGGCATAAAAAGGGAGCAATCTTCGATGTGCGCATAAATCCCCCCCGAGAATGTCATCTCGATGTAGGAGCCTCTGCTGTCGGCCCCACCATCATCCCTCCAAGCAGTACAACAGAGGAGATCAAATGATGACATAAGTGCTGCAGATAGAAATGGCACCATACTGTGTATATTCTGTTGCACCACCACCCCCCATCATCGCTTCTCAGTTCTGTAGGTCTCTTTCTCACTCAGTTTTATAGGACTCATCCGTTCCTCATAGTTCTTCAGCAGGCCCCTGTCTCTTCCCTTTTCCTTCTGTCGTGCACACCTCTGTCTCTTACCTTTTCAGTTCTCTAGTTGTTTTGGGTGCTTTTATGCTGTGTCTTCTACTTTAATGTTATATAATTATATAGACTTTTTTTGAAACACTGATTCACCAAACACATGCTTTCTTCTCATTAATTTGCTTGAGATGAAAGAGAAGGAATTAGGGTTCCTCTATGACTAGCATGGCTTTCAACGTTATAGAACACGATCTCTTAATCTCTAAGTTCCTACAGTAAGGTAGTTCCAAAAAATAGAAGCGTGCATCATGGATGCGCAACCACTCATTTTGAATATGTGGCAGGGAGGTTCAAAGAGCAGTGGATGTAAAAAATAAATATTGGGATCTTCAGGGACTGTATTTCTTACATTTTTCCATACAGACTTGGGAGCTATTCACAGTGTCTTCACCATGACCTCCTTTTCCACAGGAAGTGAGTGTAGCCTACATGGAGAACGAGGAAAGCAAAGGCACATCTTGGGGCATTCGTCAGTTCTGCGAATACTGTTTCTTGAACCCCTGCGTGTCTCTTTCATTGGTGGTGACATCATGGATAAAGCATGTTTGAGTTAACAATTCTGAGCACAAATGATATAACTGCCTACCCTCCTTAAAGGAAAGTAAGGTACTGGAAGTCTCCTCTAAGGACATTGAGTTAGTTCTTAATACGTGCTGTCAGAATTTGGGTTATTACTTTGGGAAAGTCAAACCCTTTGCAATTTAATAAACATAATCTGTGTAGGCTAAAACACATTTGTTAGAGGGGTAGAAATTACTATTCCCACTCCAGTGAGTGTAACAGTAGGGAAAGTATTGGATAGCGGAGGGGTGAAAATTACTATTCCCACTCCAGTGAGTGCAACAGTAGGGAAAGTGTTGGATAGCTGAGGGGTAAAAATTACTATTCCCACTACAGTGAGTGCAACAGTAGGGAAAATGTTGGATTGCAGATGAGTAACAATAAATATTCACACTCCAGTCAGTTCAAAATTAAAAACAAACAACATTTAAACAATAAAAATATTTAAAAACAAAATAAATTAAAAATATATAAATATGTTCAAAATTCAGATTTCTTATTAAAAATTTTTTTAAAACATATTATAATGTTAAATACATATAACAAATACCTACAAATATTATATTAAATAAAATAAAAATAATTTCCAAACAAATAAATATTTTTAATTAAAACTTATTTAGAAACAAAAACATGAATTATTACATAAATTTACTTTTTTATTTCCTACCCTATAACACAGCACAATTCACAACCCACATCTAAATTTAAAAAAGTACTTCCTCAACTAACATAATTAATTACCAATTAAAGAAATATTATTAATTGAAAAACAAATTAAAACTCATAAAAATTATTTAACTTCCCACACTTTACCCCTATAATCCCTATAATCCCCACAACCCACAACTACAATTAAACTGTAAACAAATTATTTATACAATTACAACTTATTTTCAATTAAAAAACTAATAGTATTTAACAACTAATTATAAAGTAAAATTAATTTACTCCCACACTGTACCCCTATAACAATAAAACCCACACACACAAAAATATAAACAAATACCCTAATTAAATATTAATTAATTAATTAATATTAATGATCAACTAATTTTTAATTAATTAAACAAAAAGTACTTCCCACCCTTTACCCCACAAACCCCGCAACCCACA
This sequence comes from Calotriton arnoldi, assembly GCA_963921515.1. NCBI lineage: Eukaryota > Metazoa > Chordata > Amphibia > Caudata > Salamandridae > Calotriton > Calotriton arnoldi. The sequence continues at coordinate 515,415 of CAWUFW010009042.1, read as the reverse complement.
CCTAAAACAAATCACACAATTAGCATAATTAAATATCAATTAATTAGTTAATATAAATTAACAACTAATTATTAATTATTTAAACATAAATTACTTCCCACCCTCTACCCCTCTACCCCTATAAACCCCACAACCCGCACCTAAAATTAATTACACAATTTCTTTAATTAATTTTCTATCAATTAATTAATATTAATTAAGAACGAATTATTAATGAATTACTTCCCACCCTTTACCCGATAAACCCCCAACCCACACCTAAAATAAATCACACAATTACCATAATTAATTATCAATTAATTAGTTAATATAAATAAACTAATTAATAATTAATTAAACATAAATTAATTCCTACCTTTTACCCCTATAAACCCCACAACCCGTACCTAAAATTAATAAAACAATTTCCATAATTAATTTTCACTCAATTAATTAATATAAATTAACAACTAATTATTAATTAATCAAAAATAAATTACTTCCCACCCTTTACCCCTATAAGCCCCACAACCCGCACCTAAAAAAATTTACACAATTGCCATAATTAATTATCAATTAATTAATTAATATTAATTAACAACCAATTAATAATTAATTACAAATAAATGACTTCCCACAATTAACGTTATAAAATCTAAATTAAATAAATCAAAAATAATCATTAATTTATTATAATTAAATTAATTCCCACCCTATTCCCCTATAAGTCCACAACTCACTACGGAACAAAAAAATGCAAAATTTAATTAAAATAAAATTCATAACTACTAAAAATTTAACACATTTATTAAAAAACATAAACAATACTTATACAAAAAAAACATACATCAGATACATTTAAAATATATACTAAAATACATAACACTAATTACAAAATCGATATTTTAAACATCTATATTTTTGCAAACAATATTAATGACTTCTATATCACAAGTTCACCGTGGGGCTGCTGGTGTGTAGGAGGTGGTGTCCTGGCGACAGCATGCTTTGGCTCTTGAAAAGAGCCAGAAGTCAATGCCGTTCCCTCTGTGGTGACCCCAGCCAGTCGGGCACAGTGTTTTCTTACATCATGTTTTGAAAGTTTAACAGTGCGTGCACCGACATGATGGCATCGGAGGCCACTACATGGGAACCAGCTACAATTCACAAGGGCACAATCACCCGAGAGTCAGTTATTTGGCTCATTACCAAGACAGCGGTGCAGAAGAGCGGACCGCCTCCACTGACCACCTCTGTCTCTCCCACTGCCGCCGCGGAAGTAGCAATCTTGGCGGCGGTCTCCCCACCTGCATTATACTCCGGTGGTCGGACTGCCAGTGAAGCGGGCAGTCGGACCACCAGAAAGCGACGGCAGTTCCCTGACTGCCAGGATCGTAATTGGCCCCAAAGTTTATATCTCCTAACTCATTCTGTTTTTTAGAAGTCAGAATCTTCCAATGTGGGCAAGCCCAAGGTCGAAGCCGGCCAGTGTCTCTCGAAATCAGGTACATTGTGGTCAAGCTCCTGCTGAACTCGTTAGTTGTGGCTTCAGCTCAGAGTGGGGCAAGCCTAGATTTCATAGCTGCCTGGTTCACTTTACCTTTGGGATGCTCTTGCCGCTTTGCGCCAGTCCAAGGATTTACTTTCTACCCCCGTGGGGGAAAGCTTGAAGTTGTAGCCAGGCAGGGCTCCTCAGAGAATGGGAAAAACATATTTTTCTTGCATGCCTTGGGTACGACTTCCTATGGCAGGCCTCAGCAGCTTATCCCAGTCCTCTGCAGGTGAACAAAATTAGTAAGTCCCATTTTTGTCCAACTGCTGGCAAAGTTCCTCCTAGTCACTCTGGCAGCCCTTTGGTCCTCAAGGCAGGCTAATAGTACCAGGTTTCTCTAGAACGAGGCTCATAGAGGATCTAGACCTAAGTGGTCAACTGGGACTTTTTTTGAGTCAGGAGCATTTTTTAGGCAGAAAGATAAGTCGATACCAGGGAATAGATTTGTTTTAAATGGGACGGTAGATGGCGCGCCCAGACTTTGGACTGTACCACTACTTCTAAAGCCCCAACGGTATTTCTGCCCCCTTCAGAGGGCAGATTGAGGGATTTTCCCCAATCTTCTCTCCCTGGGCACAAAGCCCGCTGGCTGCCAGAAATAAATTTAAAATTAAAAAACGAACGGGGATGGGGTTGGGGAAGGTGCTGGCCCCTCCTGGCATTAGGCCACAGCTCCACCCCTAAAGCCCCAGCAGTTGTTCTACTCCCCCTGGGGCAGAATGTTTGCAGCGGAAGTACCAGTGGCTCATAAGGTGATTACAGCTGTCTTCAGTTCCCTTTCCCTCCTGAGAGAGAAGCTCTAATCCCACAAAAAGCTTTTCCTAAACAAAAGCTTATCTGCCTGGCACTGTTCCTCTGTTAAAGCTACATATCAAAGGAAGCTCATGACACTTGGCTGCTTTGACCTACCAACCTCATGTGGGGACAGAGTACGTGCCTAGATGGTGTGATTTTATAGAGGATGGAGGAGGTGCAGCTTGTGACGTTTTTAATTGCTTTTTATGCAGGTTTTGTATTTTGAAAACAATGATAAATCACGCATACATCAGTCAGCCTAGAGTCGGAGTTATCTTTAGCCTATAGTCTTCACCGCCATGTATAGTACAGCACATATTACAGGCTTAGCTTGAGAATCAACTAGTTGCATCCTTGTTTTCCCCAGAAGTAATACTGAAAAAGGGAACCCCACAGCTTTAAACTTTAAAATCGTAACTAGATTGTCATCCATCACATGACCAGTTTTCAGCCTCTGTTACAAACATTCATAACCACCACCCGCAGGTACACTTTGGGAAGAGTTAGGGGACTGAAAGAGGCAATGTTAGGCCAAGCTCATAACTACAATTTGTAAAACTGAAGAAAAAAGTATTGTGGTCTTACTCATGAACACCGCAATTATGCAATTTTGTGGTTTCAACTTTTTTTGCATAATTATGGATTTGCCGCATTTGCCACATAATCCATCATCTGCTGCATAAATCTGTAGATATAAATGAAAAAAAAATGTTTCTAGCTCAAACGGATCAAAAGTTACTAAAAACGAGGCTAAATGTGTTTGCGTGCAGTGGAAAGCCCTTTCCAAAGTTTAACTGGTTATATTTCAGTTGCATATTTCTGAATTTGGGTAGTAGTGAGGTGAAATCTTTGTCTAGCTAATATCACCATGTGTAAAAATCACAAACTAACGAAGTAATACTATCAAACAATGTGCTGCATTATACCGCATAATTTGCCTTTGCAAGGTAGCCTTGCATGGCTTAGTGAAAATCATTCTCGGTTTTGTGTCACCCTTGCGCTACCTTGCATGGTGAAAGGGTGATGCAAAACTTTGATAAATATGCCCTTACGTATCTAAAATTGTCACTGTTTAGCATGTGGCTCTGCAGTACGTGATTTGTTTAAATAAAATACAGAGCTCTTAACAATACCTCATAATTTATTATCGCAGAGTATATTCACTAGAAACAGCACACAATATCTCATAGGAGACTGTACACGAACATAAATGTCCCTGTTCCATTACCTTGCATACCCTAACTGCTTACATGTCAAGTTTCCATACAGGGCTTTCCAGTCATCTGAACAGACAGTCCTCCAGGAACCGGAAGTAAAAACCTGGAGCACCGCATTGCTTCCACTCAACCGAACTGAAAGAGCAAATAAGTGCAGTCAGTCATTTACACTTAACCACTGCTCAACAATATTGCATGCTCAAAACATCACCAGTGGCGTCAGAAGGGGGGTGCGGTGGGTGCGGGCCACCCCGGGTGTCATCACTGAGGGGGGTGACAAAGAGGCAAAAATATGTGTTTTAAACATATTTTGGCCATTTTGTCAAGCCAGGGATGACAAGAAATCACTGAGGGGGGTGGCAAAATGGCAAAAATATGTGTTTTAAACATATTTTTGCCATTTTGTCAAGCCGTGGATGACAAGAAATTTTCGGCACCGGGTACCACCTGACCTTGCTACGCCACTGAACATCACAGGTATTGAAATAGGAGTCTGATATTAGCGAAGAAGCACATTTTTGAGTTCCTGGTAGGCTAATCCTTCTTGGTTTCTTGGTTTCTGAACCTTTCGTCTGTAACTCTTACATAACCCTTTAGTTTGTCTCAAGAGGTTGCAAATGGAAGCAAGTGGGCAACTGGTTAAACAAGGTTCAAGAGGTAGTGATAGGGTACTGAAGACATCAAGCATTTTAGCTCTTCCCACCTTTTAAAGTCAGTGTGTCTGGTTGCGAAAGACCTGTTGTGAGCTTATCAGGAACCCACACTGGGCTCACAGCCCACCTATTACTTACCAGTGGTTGACTTTATTGTCACTCTCATTTGTTTGCTTGCTATGTGACGGCTTGCCCTCCTTTTCTTGTGTTCATGCCTACCCTGGAGCTTACCATCTTTACCATCCTATTAATTGGGTGACTTATATCCTTACACTGCCCGCTTAAAGGGAACTGCTTTTTTTTCTTTTTGGTCAAGCAGTCTATAAGAGAGCATGTGTTTTCCATCTCTCTCTCTTGTGTGCTTCTCCCCCCAGCAAATTTCTGCCATCTGTGCTCTATGTTGTTCTCTACATCATGTGTTGCTCGCTCTCTCTCTTGTGCACTTTTCTCCCACCACCTGTTGCTCTACCCCTCATCTGCTGCTTTTCCTTTAGTCTATGCCCACATCCAGTCCCTATTGCTTGCACCCTAGGTTCTCTCTGCACTTGCTTCTCCATTGCCCACTCCCATCCATGCGGCCGTTTTAAAATATATTTTAACTTTTTGGGGGCAGGGAGCAAACTTTTGCCCTTCTGACTTAAAAAAGCACATTTGCACTATTTCATTTTATTATTTTACCCATTCATCTTGAATGCACGTCAGTTGTGATATCGCACTGCTTTCTTTTTTTTATTTGTCCAATATTGAGTAGCATCTAGAAAGGGCATTAGCACAGCCAGTAGGTTCAAAAGGCAAGACTTATTGGTTTTACCTATGCTTCTTAACTTTGCTTGTCACCACATATAGCTTTCCAACCAATGAAGGACATATGATTGGATCAGGCTATACACAGGGCCACTGGAATAACGCGATTCAGCGGGAGCTGCGTTTTCGGCATAATTATAGATTTGTCACATTTGAAACATGATCCATCATCTTCTGCATAATCTTCATAATTTGACAAAAAATATTATGTTTCTAGCTCAAACAGATCAAAAGTTACTAAAAATGCAGCAAAGCTTTTTGCAGCACACACTAGAAGGCCCTTCGCGAAAATTGCCTGGTCACCTTTCAGTTGCTTATTGATGTGTTTGGGTTCAACTGGTGCTAATGAGGTGAAACCATTACCCATACAGTGTTAACATGAGTTAAAATAACAAAATAATGAAGTCATACTATCTCAAATTGTGCTGCATTGCGCTGCATGATTTGCCTTTTCTTGCCACATAATCCAGTCAACACTGCCACATAATTTGGTCCTACTCTGACACGTAATTGCTGAGGCTCTGGCTATAAATGATAGTTCTCCCTTCTCCACTGTTAGTATGTTTCACCTCGACACAGCCTTACTCAACTATAAAACCTATAGCATAATTTTAAATTTGGCCAGCTTGCTGTTAAAACAATATTTTGGTGGAGTCAGCACCTTGGTCACACAGACGGAACCCAGACCACCAAATGTAAAAATGTCCTCCCTGGTGGTAAACATTTTTCTGCCAAAATAGCTCCCACATGTTTCGACCCAGCTGCTTCGAGGGTAAAAACTTTGTAATATCTGGTTTGCCTTGCAAGGCAAAACTGTCCCTCATGTGATTCCTGGGAGGCCCATGTTCAAAACCTGCATACCGAATGTCCCCTGTGTGCTGGATGTTTACTCCACCAGAGGAATGGGGATGTTTCAAAGTATTTTTTTCCGTGACTGCCATTGTCCCAGACAGAAAGGACATGAATTGCAATGCTGTAGGAAGGACCAACCTTAGTAGGGTGGTTCTACCAAACCAATACTGTCAGTGAAGGTGGTGAGACCAGCGGTGGGTCCACTTTTGAGGAAACTGCTTCCCACTCTAAATGGAGACGGGGCATCCACTCAAGTGGCTCCTTGATATGCATATAAAATGTGCTTCGCCTTTTACTCCTTCATAAAGTAGGATGCTAGAGCCCTTGTAATAATCTACAGCCAATGAAAATAGAAAAGAGTGAAAAATCAAAAGGCATTTCTCCTAGAGCTTTACATTGTAAATAAAGTTACACACACACACATGCACACACACACGCACGCATGCACACGCATGCACGGGTACACACATGCGCACACAAATACACAGTCTGTGAAGTGTCTTTCTTGGGTATTTCAGCTTCGAGTTTTATGGTCTTTGTTGAGTTTTACTCGCCTTAGGTGATATCCTGAAAGAAGAAGGATGAAGGTAGCAATACCCCTGTCAGGATCCCAGAATCTCTCCCTTGTGTCCCTCACACTGGCCCCATATACTTGACTGAAAGTAGCAGGAAGGAAGGTATTGGTATCATTGAATAGTTTGAGTTTGTTATACCAAATGAAAGATTCCAGAAATTCTTGCAGCGGCGTCATAGGTCGTGTAAGAATCCGGGAAGATAATAGGATAGAAAATTTAATAGAACGAGAGGAGAAAGAGCTAGGAGATTTGGGAAAAAATACTAAAGAATGGAATGGGAATGGTGACATCAGAGAGTCTTCCAATTTGCACCATATAGTAGTAGGTGAAGAGTTATCAGCATTCATATGAAGTAATACTTGCTTCAAGACAAATGCAGTGTGATATTTTTTGAAAATTTGGGAAATTTACCCCGCCCAATTCTTTAGGTTTACATAAGGAATTTAAGGAAATACGCACTTCTCGCCCACTCCATAAACAAATTCTAAGCGTTCTATTAAGTGACTTAAAGAATTTTAGAGAAGGTTTCATCTGTAGTGAAGACAGATAAAAATTGATGACGGAGAGCATCATCATCTTTATGGTGTCTAGCCTAACCCACAAAGACAAATACAAAGTGGACCATTTTTCAGACATTTGAAGAATCTTATGTTGGCCATCGTCTAGATTAATCTGAATGGCTTTTTCAATGGAGGTGGAGTATTTTATTTCAAAGCATTTATTATATTGTGAGTTCCACTTAAGCCCTGTGCTAACCAACATGTTTTTTAAACAATATTTATTAAGGGGAGCACCTCATATTTTGAGAAATGTAATTTATAGCCGGATAAATCAGCATTAGATGATAAAAGATTAGCAAAGACAGGTACTAATGTTTGCAGATCCAATAAAAAAAGAACGACATCATCCGCGTAAGCTGTGAATTTAATTTGAGCATCCTTGTATCGGAATCCATGAAAAGAAGAGGAGTGGAGTAGGGTATGAAGAAAGGGTTCCAGGGACAATATAAAAGTAGGGGAACAAGCGGACAACCTTGTCTAGAGCCTTGTGAAAGAGAAAAATAAGAAGATTGAATACCCTTAAGAAATACTGAAGCCTTTGGGGATAAAAAAAGGAGAGCGATATATTTTATAAAAGTTGGACTAAAGCCATGCCATTCAAGAGCGCACATCATAAATTGCCAATGGACACGATCAAAAGCCTTTTCGGGATAACAAACTCATCAAACTATCCAATCGCACTATTTTTGGGAAAAAATGGGTGATGAAGGCATTAGTTCAGGTCAAACAAGTAATGTGTGGAATGACTCCCCTCTCTTCATTGGATATTCAAATTAAATTTAGTCTTTCTTCTACCTGTACTCTCAAATATGAGTTTCTTAAAGCTGCCCTTTTTCAATCAATTTCCACGCAAACGCAATCTCCTACTCTCTCTCTGCCTCCTGAACCAGTTAGTCTTTCCCCTAACATTAAAGCATCTTACATATATAAATATTTGCACTACATAACTTCCTTTCATCCAAAATCTAAAACTGAGTTATTATGGAAGACAGACCTACCGCATTCCTTGTCTTTAAAAATCTGGAAATTAATTTGGAGTAAAATACAACATACTTCCTGCAACGCTAGTACTTCACAAACCCTCTATTATTTCTATAATAGATTGTAAATCACTCAAGTTTCTATACATACATACAACCCAACTCTTCCAAACACATGTTGGCCTTGTAAAACGTTACCTGGCACATACTCGCATATGTTTTTCCATTGCCCTCCAATTAGAACCTTCTGGTTTGAAGTTTGTAGAACTATTTCCACTGTATGTTCACTTAATTTTCCATTTGATATTCAATTTATTTTTTGGGGAAGCTCCTTCCACTTTTGGCCAGTTAATTAACCTAGGTAAATTTGTGGATCTAGTAATTGCCATTGCACTTCAGGTCTTTACATCCAATTGGAAGAAAGCTAATATGGTCAATACTACTAGTTGGTGGAACCTTCTCTGTTCACATAATAGACTTGATACTGCATCAGTTACCTCTACGTTACATGTGATTAAAAAGGATTTGTTCTGGTCGCCTCTTACTAATTATGTAAATAAAAAGCACAGAGGCTCCCAGGACTCTATGATGGCCTTCCAGTCTCCATGAACTTTTTCTTTAATATATGCATCATTTCATTAACCTATATAGTAACCATATCACAAGCAATGTTATTATATAAGTAATATTTTATGTAATGTTTCTTTCTTTCACCTTCCTTTCATTTTCTTTTCTCTTCTCTCTTCATTTTGTTTTTCTTCCTATCCTTCATCATAAATTATAAAATATAAAAGGTGATTTTATAAGGTACAGAATTATTATATTGTTGTAATTGGTGTACAGTATACCTTGCATTATTTATTTAATTCATTATTTTTTATTGAACCTCTCTTGTTGCTTTCTCTTTTCACACAGTGTTGTACTTTGCTTTTTACAAGGAAATTCTGTTCTTATGTTACTTATTTTAATAAAGCTTCTTTAAACAAAAAGGTATTGGTACTGGATTCAGAATCTCAGCATCTCTGTTGGGGATCTCCAACAGGTCTCTACTATAGGGTGGAGAGAGCATCTAGACCGACCCTGTAGGGTGTCTGATAGACCATTGATTCATTCCCACCCACATTCCCATTCTCCCCACAGGACAGGTTATAATGGGTGTGGCTCCACGACCGCCAGCATGCCATCTACACTGATGGCATTCTGCGGTATGAGGCAGCGTCCTCGAGCGGGATGTGATGCCTCAATAGAGAAAGAGACCCTCCGCTCCTTGCGCGTTCAGGTTAATGGATAACTAAGGTCTATAAGTACCTGTTGATCATGTGGGGGCTCGAAAATGTTGATACTGAACCGAACCACTTCTGGCATTGAAAAGAGAAGACGTCCTCCCATTGAATTATGGGTCACCCCACTGTCCACGGAGGTCGCCCTAGAAGCCAGATATGGTTAAGACCAGTGGTTCTTAATCTTTAGTCTTCTGTGGACCCCCCCATCTAATCGTTGCTGGAACCCAAAGAACCCCACTGAATCATTATTGGAATACAGGGACCACTACTGAGGCATTACCCGATGTCAGGGACCCCGCCGTAAGCAATTTGGATGATTTGAACCTCACAATAATAATAAAAAAACATAGTGAAACATGCACTCATCAAACAAAAACACAAATAAACAAATGATGAAATATTTTATTTAATTCACAAATACATATAAAAAGTAAACATTTTCATTTTAATCGGAAGGTTGAGGGAATTGTTATTGATACAACTGGGGAAACATCTTGATTTATGCGGCATCGATTTCATCTCCGCTTAGAAACATGTCATGGTCATGTGGAGAAATACATTGTGGTAATTTAAAATATCATTGTGGCCGTTTGTGGGTAAGAAAGGGTCTTATATATTGCTAATAGGATCGGTTGTATTACACTTATTGGTTCATAAGTAGTAAACTTCAAGGTTTGTGTGTGGCACATTGGTGTATGACTCAAGAGTAGAAGTACATGTTTCATTAAGACATTAGAGCCTCATTACGATGTTGGTCCGACATCGCCGCGGATGTGGAACTGATCGACCTCCGGTAGGCGGTCCCGACACCGCAATTAGGATGGGAGCCTGTGAAGCGGTCCGAAACCGGCCACAGCACAAGCTCCCATTGTAAAATGTAAGTTTTTGCACATCACGGTGCCTGCCACACGGTGCAGAGATGTGAAGGGGGCACCATAGGTACCCCCCAGGGTCACAACCGTAGGCCGCGGAGGGATGGGGGCCCTGCTAGCACTTTTTGACAGCCTTTCCATGTGAGAAAGGCCAACATGGAAAGGTTGTCAGAAACCGACATCATAATCCCGACTGCGGAAACGGCGTCCTTAAGGAATTATGGGTGGTTTCTGACTGAAACCGAGTCGGATTGTCCTGCCGGATTACACTCCGACCGCTGGCATTGCCGGTGGTCGGAATGTAAACCTACCATGTTGGTTGGTAAGCCTCTGACGAGCGGTCGAAGGCTTACTGGCCGACATCGTAATTAGGCCCTTATTAATGTCAGGTAGTGTGTTTCTTAATGGTCCAATACCAGAACTAACAATGGGAAATATATTTTTTGTGAGGACTTCCGTGACAATTTTGAAAACAAACAAACAACGTCACCAAGTAGAATTTTAAGAGTCTTCCATGTTATACGGTGAAGTAGAGTTCTACGGTTGCATTATTCTATCTTCATTCTTTGTTGGCAATTACCAAAACATGCCTTTTATGCACTAGAAAGTAGAACTTACCACATCTAAGCTCATCCTCTCCATCAGGACAATCAGCGACACCATTACACCGAGCTGCCATGTTAATGCACCTCCGGGATGACCTGCACCTGTACTTCCCCGGACAGCTGTAGTAAACTGATAAATTACAGAACAACCTCTGCAGGTTAGCCACTTGTCACATAAGATGTTCCCAATTTTCTGCTTTTTGATTTCAAATAATTTTTATTAGGGATTTAAAAAAAAGAATATACAACAAAAATAAAAATGACATCAGGTATTACATCTCCCATTAACATGAGTATCATCCATACGGTCGAGACATGTACATTGATTGCACAATTTTAAAAAGATCCCAAGATATTGTTTGCATAATCAGACAATGGCGGGTGTCCAAATATAAATTCCAAGTCTAAGATTCAGTAGTGTTCGAGAACTTAAAATCACGTCATCCTTATGGCTTAACTATTGCCTGGTTTGGTTTTAACAGTCTCCTCCATAAACTATTGTGGGAGTTTGGAGTTGTTCCTCTAAAGAGAAAATAAGAGAGAAAGTAAGCAAAACATAAAAGCAGACTGGGGAGAACAGGAAAAGAAAAAGTAATTGGAACATCACAGAGGTCAATTGCCACCGAGGGGATCTCCTTCAACAGACCTCTGACATGTTTTTATGATTTCCTCTGGCGGTAAAGTAGGCATTATACCTGAGACATTTCTCTGTAGCTCATGGGGGTTTGAAAACGAAGGTGGAAGAGTCTAAGGAGCTGCATAGTTTAGTGTGGGGGGAGCGCTATGGGGTAATTTGTAAAGTTAAGTTGTGTGCACCTCTAAGAAAAGTTCTGCCACATCTTGAATGATATGCCTTTGTAATTCTTCCAGTGGCATAAAATGATTTTGCATGCAAGGGTCAGCATTAGGTCCAGCAGGTCACAATCATTATCATTTAGTAGATGGGGGTCTAGGGGTCCTAGGAGTATGTAAGAGAACTCTCTATTTGGGTTGACATGAAAGGTGTCTCTGACACATCTTGTCTCAGAATGCTTGAAGTAAGGGGCAGTGAAATAACATGTGTGCAAGATCGCATACCTCTTTGTTGAAGTTCCAGCAGAGGGGGGATTCAATAAGGTTAATCTTGTGTAGCCTGTTTGGTGTCCAGTAGGTTCTATTGATAATCATGAACTTTGTTTGGGAGAGTGTAGGTGATACTTTGTTTGTGAAGGGTGTCCTGTGTATGAGTTCCCAATCAAGTTTGATCATGTTAGAATGAATTAGTTTCTGTTTCCCATATCCTCTCATTTTTTTTGTGGGATTTACGGGGTTCTGGTAAAAGTAGTTTGTATACTTTAGATACCATATGTCCCAGCTTATTATACTGGGCTAACGTGGAGGGTAGTGAGGGGACTGCCAGCATTATGGGTAATTTGGCAATCTGGACCTTAAGTTTCAAGAATTTGTATAGGTCTATTGTATTCAGTTTTTTTTTCCATCTCCAGATTGGAGAAGGGTTTTGGGGAGGTGCCATCGTACAGGTTCTTTATAAAGTTAATTCCCTTTTGCGACCAATCCTGCCAGTATAGTGTCTGGCCTTCTATTTGTATATTAGGATTGTACCATAGTGTTGTCATGTTAGAGGTCCTAAATGTGACTTTGGAATGTTTCTCTAACTGGAAGAGAGCCTGACTTGTATTTTGTATAATGTATTTAGAGTGGGGGAGAAAGGATGTATTCATTGTCATGAACGCGGGTAGGGGGTTACCCATGATTAGGTTTTTTTCCACCTCTAGCCACAGAGGTCGATAGGCCAGGTTTTCGATGAACCAGGCCACTCCCTGCTTACATAGGGACGCTGTTTGATAAGCTCGAAAGTTTGGGAGGCCCACCCCTCCTTTGTATTTAGCTTGCTTGAGTCTAATTAATGAGATTCTTGGTTTCTTCCCTTGCCATAGTAAATTGTTGAGAACCTTGTCTATTTTCAGAAGGAAGTTTTCAGACAATCTCATCGGAAGCATGCTGACTAGATAGTTAATGAGGGGGGTAATCATCATCTTAATTGTTTCTATTCTACCCCACCAGGACAGAAATTTTGGTGACCATCCGTTCAGTAGTTCAGTGATTTTTTTCAGCAATATATTCTCATTCTCTTCTAATGTAGTAATGAGGTTGTTAGTAAACTCCAGACCCAAATATTTAATTGTGCCTGTTTGCCACGTCAGACCTGACTCCCCTATTATTTCTTTATTACCTTGATTATTAAGCAGCGCAACTTCTGTTTTGTCTTTGTTCAGAGTGTACCCTGAGACCTCTGAGAACTCCTGTATCGACTTCATAAGTGCTGGAATAGCCACCTCCGCTTCTCTGAGATGACCAGGACATTATCTGCGTAAGCAGCTACTTTGACCACCGTGTTTTCGAAGGTTAGACCCGCAATATCTTTATTTTCTCTTAAGTGTTGTAAAAACGGTTCTACTACAAGGAAAAAAAGTGAAGGAGAGAGAGGACATCCCTGCCTCGTTCCTTGTTTAAGTGAGAAGCTAGACGAAATCGCTCCCCCCGCTCCGACCTTCGCTGATGGTTCTTTGTAAAGCGCCATGATCATATGTATCATAGTGCTTCCCAAGTTGAACTTTTCGAGCATCATACATAGAAACACCCAGTCTACCTTATCGAACGTTTTTTCAGCGTCGAGTGTGATGGCTACCGTTGGGGTGTCGGATAGGTTTGCTTTTTCAGTTGCATGGCAGAAGGTCCTTGTGTTATCGCTTGATAATCTGTGTTTGAGGAACCCTACCTGGGATGGGTGGACAAGTTTAGATATATGTTTCTCTATCCGTTTAGCTAGTATCATAGCTTATTGCTGACAGTCAATGGGGCAGATTTACAAGCCCCTTGCGTCATTTTTGGGCCGCCGTTGTGTCACTGTTTGTGACGCAGCAGCAGCGTAAAAATGCGGCCCATTTACAACGTGACACATCTAGGGAGATGCTTCACGTTGTAAAGCCCTGTGTCACATTATTCCTGCGTCAGGTATAATGTATGCAGGGTGGGCGTTCCCACGCAAAGAACCTCGTAGAAGTGACGCAGTGAAATCTACAAGATTTCACTGCGCCACTGCGCCACTTCTAGGACGCCACTGCGTCAAAACCTTACGCCTGCTTGGAGCAGGCGTAAGGAGTGACACAGCACAATGAGGATAGGCCTCCCCATGCATTGCTGGAGTTGCGTCGTGCTTGCGACACGACTCCAGCACTGTGTGACTTTTGTGCCAACAGATGCGTCAGAATTTCGTACGCATCTGTCAATCCTTGTGCCATGGTGCGCCGTATTGTAAATACGGTGCATCCATGGTGGCGCAAGGTTTCTCAGGGTGGCGCAGGGAAAGTGACGCATCTCTACAGATGCGTCACTTACTTGTAAATGTGCCCCAATGTTTATTTGGGAAATGGGTCTATAGTTTTTGGTGAGAAGGGGGTCTTTACCCTCTTTATGTATTACCGATATGATGGCTTCCGCTGGGGTGCCTGATACCTGTCCAGTGGAGGCAAACTGATCATATAGATTTAGCAACAGTTGTCTTAGTATGGCCGCAAAAGTTTTGAAGAAGGTGGCATTAAACCCATCCAGCCATGGGGCCTTCCCTGATTTGATTCTCCTAATTGCGTTGTCAATTTCTTCTAAAGTGATTGGATCATTAATCGAGTTCATTCTTGTTACGTTAGGGTATTAAGTGATATTTCCTCTAGGTATTTTTGGTTATTCATCTGTTGTATATTGGGATTTGTTTTGCAAAGTTTTTGATAGAAATCTTTGTAAGTGTCTGCAATCTTGTGTGGATTGGTTTGTATGATACCGCTCTCGTCCTTAATGGCGTTAATGGCATGTTTTTGTAATTTGAATTTGAGGTATGAGGCTAGCGATTTTCCCTCTTTATTGGATTCGCATAGTCGTAAGCTTTTCTGTTTATTTATCCATACTCCTGCTTTAGTACTGATAATTTTTTTATATTCATATTTCTTATTTAGTATTTTGTTTAGAGTCAGAGGGTCATTATTTACTATATGTAGTTTTTCCAGATTAGCTATATCCCTCTCTAAGTTCATTAGGTTAACGTTAGCTTCTTTATTCATATTTGGTTTGATTTTAATCATTACACCTCTGATGGTGAATTTCAGTGCTTCCCATCTGGTTAGGTGCGAGGTATCATTTTCTTTGTTTTCTATTAGGAAATTTTTAATCGCCTCCTCAATTATTTATTTAGTTGAGGATGTCATTGTTAAATCTCCATAAGGGTTCTTTGAGGGGAGGGGTTGAGTCTGTGATAGTCAGTGTGATACAGGAGTGGTCAGAGATAACCCTGGGTTCTATAGTAGTTTGTTCTATTCTACTGGTAGCGTTGCCTGAAATAAAAAAATAATCAATACATGAGTATGAATTGTGTGGGAAGGAGTAGAAGGTGTAGTCTCTCTCTGTTGGGTTTTGTAGTCTCCATGCATCTATCATGTTGTAGTTGCTGAATAGCATTTTTAAAGCCTTATGGGATTTGTTTGGTCTGAATTGATATGTGGATTTTCTATCAAGGGTGGGGTCAAAGGGCAGATTGAAATCCCCTGCAATAATTAGTGTTTCGGAGTCTGGGATGGATTTGATTTGCTTTGCTAGGTCTTCCCAGAAATCTGGGTCGTCATTAGTGGGTGCGTATATGTTTGCAATATATATTGTCGAACTTTGTCATTTCAGTTTTGATATCACCCATCTACCTTGTGTGTCGGTAGAGGATGAGTCTATTTCTGTTCTAGCCTTCCTTGTCACCAGCGTGAGTACCCCATTTTTTTTACCAACTGCTGGCGAGTACGCTATTTCTGTGTATTGATTGTTATGGAGTGATTCCGCTAGTTTAGCATCTAGTTTAGTTTCCTGTAGGATAATAATGTCAGCCTTCTGTTTATGAATGTAGTCCAAGATTTTTTTCTTTTAACTGGATGGTTTAGGACCTTGACGTTAAGTGACATTATTTTAATATTTACTTGAATTTGATTCATCATCTTTACTGTCTACCAAAGATCGTGAATTTCATAGTCATCAATTCTTCTAATGTTTTTGTATCTAGAGCCTGCTGTTGTCTGTGGTGAACTGTTGATAGAATCTGTGTGATAGATAATGGACAGTATTTTCCAAGGACTAGTGTCAGAGATAGCTTGCAAAGGGGGACAACATAGTGTGGTACGTGCTAATCTGTTTTTGGGGTGTGTGTGTTCCAATGGTGCAAAGTAAAATATACTGGGGTAAACAAATGAAAAAACCAGGGGTAACAACGAAAGTGACAAGAGAAGTAACACAAGAACAAAAACCCTTTTCTCCCTTCCCACAACCCTGAACCACCCTCCCTCCCCCTTTAAGAGCAATAGGCATGGCGAGAACAAAGGAAAGCGTTCCTCCCAGGGACACCTGTTAAGTTGCCACTTTTACGTAGCAGTGTATTCATGTGAAACATTTGAAACATTAGGAAATAACAGTATGAGATAACTGTAGGAGAACATTATGGCTGTCTTTACTGATTTTTACATATAATTAACAATCTGTTTCCCTGTCTGAATGTATTATTTAGAAAAGGAAAAAATGCAGTAATTAGGACTTCATTTGAGTATCTCTCCTTGATGTCAATCCAGACTGACCAGCAAATACGTGTACGAGAGATGATAAAAAGCTGAGATTTCCTAATGAAGCTTAAATACCTGCAGATGTGCCAGTACTACAATGCTAAGGTTTAATACAATTTTATTGCATATGGCTATCTAGCACGCTAACATACTACAGACATCAGAGTGTGAGCATACATTTATCCGTTAAATAAAAGTGGAGCTGCAGTATGTGCAAAGACATTTATTTGTCAACCAAACAATAAAATACAGAGAAACACCAAAAAGAGGAGAAAAACGTATATGTATAAATACCAAACAGATGAGAGAAAATAAATTTGGAGAAATACAGACATCGCAAATATAAATACCATAAAACCGGGAGCCCTAGCTTTATAGTGATGTGAGGGCCCCATGTACACCACACTTCCAAAGTCCTGTTATTACACCAAACTGTTTTATATCCACTGCTGTAATATCACAAAGGTTTTGCTGAAACACCATGAACCCACACTCTGCATCCTAAAAGCAAAGAAAGACGGCCTCACCACAGCTGTAACACCAAGCATTTGCTCAGCCACACATAGCTGCAGTAAGAAAGAAATAAGATAAAAATGTAAATTTGAGAACTGCTACTGAAACATAATTGTGTTGTATTTTGTTGTAATCTGTCGTGGTAAATAAAAAAGCCACAAAATCATAATGAAAAAAAGGTCTCAACAAAAAAACACAGATGCTGTTCAGTAACAGTAGGTGGGCCTCTTACAATCTGGTGCAGACCCACAGTTCCAGCAAATACTGATCGTGTTTGGGAAAACCAAGGGTGGCAGTGAAAAAAGAAAAGCGGGAGACGGGGTGTCAAACGGAAAGGAGCTGGGCTGCAACGGAAGAGCTAAGGAAGGAGGAGAAGAGGAGTTTTTAAAAAAAGCTGAGCAGAACGGGAAAGGGTGGGGGAAGTTAGAGGGAGAGTGCGGGTGTGGCGGGCTAGGGTAGATTGGACGTGAGGGGTGAATCAGCACACAGGAAAGAGAAAAATAAATCACATGCATTGCCATGGCATTCTCAAACATAATGAAAAAAGTAGTTACCTGAATGTAAGCAACGTCTTCAGTTGAAGGAAACAAATCAACCAATCACAAACATACTAAACCGGGGGGCATGGCTTGGCGCCCGACGCGAATGGAGGCGTTCACATAACGCTCTGCGGAACGGGCCGAGGCTACCACACCATACGGCTCGCAATCTGAAATTGGTGAGCAGTTTTCGCCGTCGGAGGATGAACTGACCTGCACCGTCTGCTTTCCGTGACTTCTTGCAGCCTATTTCACCGTGAATTCAGCGTGTCGCGCTCGGCGCTTCAGGAACGCTGACCGCGACCGCCATTTTGGCTCCGACGCTTTTCTCATGAGGAGACACTCCAGTGAGAGATTTGTGGCGCTCATATGCTCATGGCGTCTCTCTCCTTTTGGCACCATAAGCACCTATTACAATGAGGCCTCAATACTTGTGGAGCCTTCTGGAGACTAATATTTGCCTATGACATTCTGCATATTACCAAATATCGTTCTTTCCCACTTTCTTCCTGTCAGATATGTTCTAGCTGTTAACCTGTAGCAGGAACCGGATTACCTAAACCTTTTGGGCTTGGAGATAATGTTTTTCGTGGTACATTTTAGTTAGACAGTGTTTCTTGCTTCACACTCTTGTTGCTGAGCCTGAAGGAAGCAGTGGCTCTGGTGACTGTCTGATGTGCAGTACGCTCGGCTGCTGTGTTTCCAGACCCCTTGCAGGCTTTCTCTACTTTGATAAATAAAGATATAATTGTTAAAGTTTTCAATGTAGACGCCAAATCGTCTTAGGCATTCTACCAACAAGAAGCAACTTACTATAAACAAATATGCTTTAAACACTGGTGCTCATCAAAAGAGGAGCTCCTGCCTTAATTTTTTGTACTGGAGCAGATGTGAAAGTCTATCTACAGGTCCCTCCTCATTTCCTAACCTTTTTCTACTGTTTACATTGCTGGAACTGATTCCTATTACCACTCACTCAATAATACCTCTTCACAAAGTGTGATTTTGGTTTCACTGGAGCACTGTAATACTAGGCCTCAACGCTTCATCTCTGTGTCTCTCTTATGGGAAGATTGAAAAAGCTGGGCTCCTCTGCGCCACGTATCACGCATACGTTTATCAAAAACTCTAGAATCTTCTCTGAATTCTCCAAGATGGAAGATTCGTTGGCATCTATTTCCAAGGCTTCCTCTTCTTTGAATGCAGGTACTTCTACAGCTGGCAAAGTCACCACCAAAAGACTGAAAAAAGACCCGCCTTCTCCTTCAAAAGCCTCCTCACCTGTATCTTTGGAGGTATTACTGGAAGAGATAAGGGCACTTTGCCCCTTTATGGAAGATACCTCTACCAAGTTGCAATTCTTAACAGAAAATTGGTCTCAGATGAATGAGCGACTTACTACGGTGGAACAGAGTGTCTCTTCCTTCACTCACACACATGAGAGGGTCAATATTCTTCAGTCTCAAATTACATTGCTGCAACGGCAGGTCGAGGATTTGGAAAATAGAAACAGAAGAAATAATCTTCGCATTTATGGTTTACCGGAAGGCTCAGAGGGGCCAGACCCCTTATCTTTCTTCAAATCTTTTCTTCCTAAATTGTTGCATTTACCTGAAGGAACTACACTTAATATCCAGCGAGCCCATAGACTTGGTCATCAACGTACGGATACCTCCTCTTCTCGGAGACCAAGAGGGATCATCATGTATTTCCTCGAGTACACGGATCTTCTCAAGGTGCTGTCAGCAGCTAAGTCTATCCAACGTATCTCTTGGTCCGGTTCTACATTATTCTTTGCTCAAGATTATGCTAAGTCCACAGCAGATAAACGCAAAGAATTCTTGAACATGAGACCTGCTCTACGCGATATGGGTGCTAGATATGGCCTCTTCCACCCCTGCCTTTTCAAGGTTACTTATAACAACAAAACGACGATGTTGGAAAACGAGGCAGTATCTGTGAGGCCTGCACAAATAACATGTTACATTTGTCCTTCACTGGGAACCAAACACCCTAGTGCAGCGCCTGACTCTCAGAGGGTAGCGTTGCAGAGCAGTCGAAGGCTTACTCAAGGGAGGTGGTGTGGGCTAGTAATCGCCATTACAGGTGCGCAGAAATAACACTCAATAATTGATTGTCCAGTCTGTACTTTGCGTTATAAAAGTAAGAGTACATTTATTAAACACACGCACTACTCAATACTATGCCGCAATTTACAAATATACATAAGCTATTGGAATCACTTTGTGACATTGCATAACATTTCCACCCCTCCCAAAGGGGGGTGGGGTCTACTACCACCACTCCCATGTATGCACATCATCTTGCCCCCTAATGCAGTTAGTTGAACATAACCTGGGGCGAGGGCCCTGCGCACTGGCACCATCCCAGTGGCGACCCACCCCATTATCTCAACAAGCATTAAAAATAGGTACACCTGCCCTGGTGACACATAACCCTGACTGAGCATCTCATATTGTCCATACAGTATGCACCTCTACATC
Organism: Calotriton arnoldi; assembly: GCA_963921515.1. Lineage (NCBI taxonomy): Eukaryota > Metazoa > Chordata > Amphibia > Caudata > Salamandridae > Calotriton > Calotriton arnoldi. The sequence continues at coordinate 495,487 of CAWUFW010009042.1, read as the reverse complement.
TTCGGGGCTAACAGTCTGGGTTGTTCTTCACCTAACGCAGATGTTTGGGCATCACTTTAAATGAGGTACTTATCATAGAGAATAACAATTAGAATGCATTGCAATCACAGCCTCTAAAAGGCATCACAGGTAAAATGACAGGATTACGCAAATACAGCCAGACACCCTAGCAGGAATATCCAGCAACATAACCCCACTTTGCTTATGACTCCACCTTAGACAGGTACTTCACATTACACGTGTGACTTACAGTGCCTCTAAAAGAAATAGCATTGATAAATGCATTTGTGGTGCAATTACACCTCTTCATCTCCAGGGGATGCCCTTTTCCAGACATCCCCAGCACAGCCTTCCATACCTTGGTGCAGTCCCAAAAGCACCCCCAGCTGTAGAACAAAAGTTCCAGCCCCGGGATACTCTTAACTGCTGGCTGAGCCCTTGATGGGTTATTCTTTTCAAGTCCCTAGAGACTTAGGGCGGGATTTCACCTCTTCGTGCTGGGAGAGACTGCGTTACTCCTGCAGCTCCCCCTGCACCTTGGCACACACCTCGTGGTGACCCCGTCCTCCTGGGGCCACCACACGCAGAAAACCAGGCGTTTTCCTGCAGGCCAGCTTGGTCCTGCAAAGCATTATGGGGCGCTTCTCCCAGCCCCGTGCATATTATAGCAGTGGCTCTCCAGCTGTGTCGGGGAGAGCCGCGCAGCCTGCTTCTGCGGCCTCCCACCACGTCCAGTTCAGCGTTGGGGGGCCTGGTCCCACCCGGACCCCCAAGGGATGAATCGCAGCTCGGGGAGCCCACCCCCGGCTGCTCCTGCTGCGGTGAGTGGTTCCTTCGGCTCGGGGAGCCAACCCCTGGCCGCTCTTCTTCTCGCGGGGCCCGGTCCCACCCGGGCCCTCGCATTGCCCATTTGATGGAGGGCAGCCCGGGGTGCCCACCCCCTGCTGCCCTCGCTGGCTCCCCGCCCGGCCAGCACCCTCGCGTGCTGCCGCGGGAGCTGGCACCGCAGTTCTGGTCTGCCCGCTCCGGCGGGCAGACGCGAAGACTCCCGCTGGCCCGGCTGGACCTCGGGGGAGTGCAGCGGCACTCCCCCGGCCTCCTCCTTCTCTTCGGGGCCCGGAGATGGGGTCCCGGGCCCCCTTGCACTTCTTCACAGGGAGCGCGACGGCGCTCCCCGACTTCCGGTTCTGTCTTCGGGGCCCGGGGATGGGGTCCCGGGCTACCTTTCGGGGCATATTCATGGGGAGCGTGACGGCGCTCCCTGGCTTTACTTCCGGGTGACGGGGCCAGGAGTTGGGATCCCGGGCCCCCTTGACTTCCTTGCGGGGGGCGCGACGGCGCTCCCCGCACTCCTTTGTCACCGGGGGACAGGGTGGGCTCCTGGCATCCCGGTTGGGCTCGTTCACGGGGAGCGTGATGGCGCTCCCCGACTTTCGTCATCGCGGGGGCACGACGGCACCCCCCGCCTCCAGCGGGGCCCGGAGTTGGGATCCTGGGCCCTTTTTCACCATTTTCACGGGGAGCGCGATGGCACTCCCCGTCTTAGCTTCTGTTGGGGGCAGCCTCCAGGACCTGACCCACCCCGGGGGCACATTCAAGACCGGCGGCAAAGCCCCACGCGCTTCGTCGTCGGTCTTCTTGGAGGAAAAGGTCGCCTACCTTCTGGGGGGCATATCTCAGCCCCCAGGGTACCGATCTGCGCCATTTTCGCCTCCTCTTGCTCCTGGTGGCGCTCCCCAGCCACTGGGAGCACTCTCTTTCGCCCTCTGAGTCTCACAGAGGGTGGATTCAGCAGGGAGCTGTCTTCACTGGCTCCCTGCGCCAGCCTCTCACCTGGCTCTTCTCCTGGGCCTCTCTTCTCCTTGTGCCGAGGCCCAGGCTTCTCTTCACTAGTCCTGGTCTCCCCTTGTGGCGCAAGTCAGGGTCCTGGGCCAGTCTGGAGGTTCTTCCTTCCAGCTGCCCTTGATGCCAGGCTCCAGCACCAGTCGTCCTCAGCAGACCACACCCCAGAGAGAGCTCCTCTTTCTGTGCAAACTCTTTTTAAGAATTGGGGAGGGGGCTGGCAGGAAGTCTCTGTTTGCCCTATCACACAGCGACACATCACTTCTCTGCCCCTGCTCCCTCCTTCCTGCCCAGGCCTCTGGGTTTGTTCAAAATGGCGTCGTTCAGGGGTCTCATGCCACATGGTCTCTGAGAGCCCCTTCCCCCCTCGCTGCCTTCTCTCCAGAGCAGCTTGGTGCCTGGCACCAGGTGACAGCTGCTGATGGATGAACCTGTAGCTCCACCCATCTTCTCTTCTTGGAGTGGAGGCTTTCGCCCTTGGAATGCTTGTTGGGCAGGGCTGCCTGGGGGAGGAAGGTCATCAATTCAGCCTGACCGGGTCAGCCTCAGCCAGGCCCTGGTTATGAGCTGACTCAGAGAAATATGTCATTTCTGGATGACCCAAAAGCAGTACAAATATGACTTTGGACTCTGCAGAATGCTTCTTCTCACATAGGTTACAGTGGACTTTGGTGCGTGTCTGGAATTTGTAGGCCCTAGGAAAGTAAAACTAGCCCATTTGCTCCCCATCCTCATAGGAGAATAATGGAATAAAAACAGTAAAGCACACTGACTTTCCCTCAAATGTTTCTTCCCATTGTAGAAAGCCTATTCCATGTCACCACCCAATTCTGCATAAGTCCTGCCACACCATTCACTTTGTAGCTGCTCTGGGGCTGCGCACGCCAGAAATCTGTCCTGCGCAGCCCTTACACTTGTGCACACGCATGTACACACTTGTTTGCATGTAACCAGCCCAGTGCCCCTTACTCTGGCTGCAGCGCAGCGGCCTACTCGCGCCAGAGGGACACCGGTAAAATACACATGCAGTCCCTTTCATCATGAGTTCACTGTGGGTGAGTCCTAACTTATGAGGCTCTCCCACAGTAAAAGCTCAACCAATAGGTGTTCAAAAAGCGAAAAATCCGACGGCTCAGATGGTCAGAACCACCTTTTAACAGACGACTTATGAGGATCCCGTCAAATTGCAAAGTTTCATTAATTTTAGTAAAACTGACTCTATGGACTTATCTGGAGCTTCATCTTCCCACATCGTTTAAACTGGTTCTTTCGTTTAATGCAATGATTTCTCTTCCTGGTTTTATTGTTTTTAGATTTTAATGTCTAATACTTCAATTTGCACTCTTGGTTTGTTTTCTTTTGCCATTCGTTTAGTTGGCTTATTCCATGGTTCTGTCGTTATATTTTGCTTGTTCTGTTTCCTTGTTATGATAAATATTTTTGTCTTTTTCTCTCCCCCTTCTTTACAGGTTCTTTGATGTCCGCATTTACTTTGTACCCTCACTCTATTTGAATTCCTGTGGTTTGTTCTCGTCCCCGTTTAGTTGAGTCTGGATGCGCCATTCGTCATTCGTGGCTTCACCTACCCCCACTCCTTTGTGATGTCTTCTGAATTAGGTATGTTGTATCTTTTTCATTGTCGTTCCTTTTTTTCCCTTCTTCTTTTCTTCTCGTTTACTATCCTTGTATTACTTCTTCTTCTATTTCTTTTTTTCTTTTCCTCCCTCTTTTGGTTCAATAATATGTCCTCGCATGCGTATTTACTTTGCTCAGTTCTCCTTTTTTATTGTCTTTTCTACCCTCACGATTTTCTATCCCATTCTTTCTTTTCTTTTTTTCCTTTTTTCTTCATGCTTTATTTCGCTTTTCTATTTCAGTCTCTCATTTTTTACTCTTCTTGCTTGCTTATCTCATGCTCACTTTTACATCTATTGTTCTTAATTTCTCTCTATTATTATATTTTTTGCTTTTATGGTTGGAATGTTACATATCTTACCCTTTGCTCTTCTAAGGCCAATGTAGGCCTTCATTTTCTTGTCACTTTATTGTTGTTTTTATGTCCTTGAAATTCATATCATGGAATGTCAGAGGTCTGAATTCTCCCATCAAACGGCAACGTGTTTTAACGCATTTATCCAAATTGGGAGCAGATGTTGTTTTCTTGCAGGAATCTCATTTGAATGCTTTAGAATCTTTGAAGTTGAAAAAAGGATGGGTTGGGAATGTTTTCTTCTCTCCAGGTGACGGTAAACGTAATGGAGTTATTACTCTCTGTCATAAATCGTTAAATATTAATTTGCTCTCTCAACAATCTGATGAGGAGGGTAGATGGTTATATACTAAATTGCAAATTGGAGGTGTTACGGTATCTTTGTTCAATGTTTATGCTCCCACTAATGGAGATCCCTTGTTTTGGACCTCTTTATCTCAGCAAATTTCCTTGTGTATCGATGACAATTTTATCCTCGCTGGTGATTGCAACCAAGTGATGTATCCCTTCATTGATCGAAACTCACTGGTCTCTTTTAAACCACATAAAGCCCATAAATTATTTACTCAGACCATTGAACAATATAAACTCATAGATGCTTGGAGAATTTGCAACCCTACTACTAAAGAATGTACGTTTTTCTCCCCAGCCCACCAAACTCAATCTAGATTGGATTATTTCTTTGTTTCACACAACATATCCCAAACTTTAATGAGCGCTGATATTGGCTCTATTTTGATCTCAGATCATGCTCCCATTTCCATTCAATTGGATATTGTTTCAAAATCTAATCTACCTAGAAGATGGCGATTTAATAATTCACTTCTTCTAGATCCAAATTTTAACTCTTCTTTTGTTTCCTTTTTTAATGAATATTTTTCTTTAAATCAAACTGACACTCTTCCCTTTTCCGTAATTTGGGACGCATTCAAAGCAGCTGCTAGAGACTTCATCATTGGTTTTGTCTCCAGAAAATGTAAAAATGCTCGCAAAATAACCAGTGATCTTTTGGCTGAGATAAAGAGACTAGAACACTCCTATTATTCCTCCAAATCCAAAACCTGTCTCTCACAACTTATGAAGGCAAAATTTCAATTTAACAAAGAATCAACGGATAACGCTTCACTATATTTGTTGAAATCTAGCGCAAAGTTCTATGGTGGTCAGAACAAGGCTGGCAAGCTTTTGGCAAACTACTTAAAAATTAAACATAATAAGTTTGATATTGATGCCATTTTCGATGAACACAACACACTACGAACTAAGGACCCAGAGATACTTCATGAATTTCTTCTCTTCTATAAATCACTTTACTCCTGAGACCTCACCTTCAGAATCTGATATTACACAATTTCTCTCAGGTATCCATAAATCGTTTAACACTCAAATTGATTTTTCCCCCTTAGAAACTGATTCATCACAACAAGAGCTTCTCAATGCTTTACAATCACTTAAGAAAGACAAAGCCCCGGGACCTGATGGGTTCACAGTTGAATTTTTCACCCACTTCGCTCCCCTCCTTCTTCCCAAGCTACTCAATCTTTTAAATCTTTTTACACAATCAGGAGAATCTTCAGGGTCCTTTTTAGAAGCTCTAATATGCCTAATACCCAAAGAAGGGAAAGATTTGAAATATTGCAAGAATTACAGACCCATTTCGCTTGTAAATATTGACTATAAAAAAAATTCTAAAGCCCTGGCTATCCGTCTTGAATCCTTTCTTCTTCAATTATTGGGCGCAGAACAATCTGGTTTTGTTAAAGGCCGTCTCATCTCTGATAATACTCAACTGTTTTTCGATATTTTATCAAAAGCCTCACATTTACCCCATTCATTAGCTGCAATAGCACTGGATGCCGAGAAGGCTTTTGATTGAGTTAATTGGTCGTACCTTTTCAACACATTGCAATGGTTTGGTATCGGTTCAAAAATTACCTCTCTGATTTCTATCCTATATTCTAATCCACGAGCAGCCGTTTTTGTTAATGGTACTTCATCTTCCTATTTTGACTTAAAAAGGGGGGTACGTCAAGGCTGCCCATTATCTCCGTTCCTCTTCAATCTAGCCCTGGAACCTTTTTTGTCCAGAATTCGTCAAAATGTTGATATAAAGGGATTTGAATCTAAGGACATACAAATTAAATTAGCAGCCTATGCTGATGATATATTATTATTTCTCTCTGACCCACAATCTTCTGTCCCTGCATTCTTACAAGAAGTGGAACTTTTTGCTTCTGTCTCTGGTTACAAGCTTAATCGGGATAAATGTGAAATATTGCCTCTAACTAAATATACGTTTAAAGATGATTTCAGTTCTTCTAACTTTGCTTGGAACTCACATCATATTAAATACTTGGGGCTTTATTTCACCCCTTTAATTTCGACAATGTTATCTCTTTGCATGGAGAAATGTTTACATAAAATCTCCTCTCTCACCACTAAATGGCACCCTTTATATCTCTCTTGGTGGGGTCGTCTTGACACCATCAAAATGATGCTGGCCCGTTAGTTTTATATACCATTTCTAACATCCCTGTCCCCATTCCCTTAAAGTTTTTTACAAAAATCAATTCTATATTATCATCTTTTCTGTGGAACAAAAAAACACCCCGCATGTCCCTGTTGCGATTAATAAACCCAAAAGCAGAAGGCGGTGTTAATTATCCTGATTTCCCTACTTATCATAAGTCTTTCCTTCTTCGCCAAGCCTTGAGATGGCTTTCTGATTCCTCACTGGATTGCCCTCTGTGGGTGATACTTGAACGTTCCTTTCTTTCCCCTTTCTATTTTAAAGAATTTATTTCCTTTACCCGTAGACCATCATCTCTTTCTACTCCTATTCTTAAATACACCTGCAAACTTCTAGGCTTTTTTCCAATTGCATCTCCTACCGATTCAGACTCCTTCCTTAATTCCTCTTTATGGCACAACACTTCCATTTTAATTGGTGGAAAACCTTTTTATTGGAAATCTTGGAGAAACAAAGGCTTAATTTGGACACATCAATTATTTTCTCAGAATAGGGTCTTGTCTTTCTCTGAAGCTAGTCAACTTTTCCACTTACCCCCTTCCTTCCACTCCAAATACAATTTAATCTCACAAGCTCTTTCAAATACAAACATTCAAATTCTTTCTCATCCGAAACCTCCCCCGGTTAATAGCTTATGTGCTTTTTTACTTTCCGGTCCTAAAGCTTCCAATATTTATACTCATATACGTTCCTCACAATCCGTTAGAGCAAAGACCAAAGTTGAACTTTCTTGGGATGAGGATCTTGGGGTTGATTGGCCATCTTCTCTGTGGAACAAAATATGGTCCAAAATTAGGAAAACTTCTAGAGCGGCGAATGTCACGCAAATGTTATTTTTCATTTACAACAGGCTTCTACTACACCCAGTTGTATTACATAAACGGCATGTCACAGTACCGGATACTTGCTGGTCCTGCTCCTCCCCACTCGCCGACTTAAACCACCTACTTTTTACTTGCCCACAAGTACATAACTTGTGGACTTCTGTTTGGGCTCAAATCAACTCTATTTTCAACTCCAGTTTCCCCTTCTCTATCACACATTTATTTCTGGGTAGTTTATCTCCTATCTGGGAAGATCATATTTCCGATACAAAGATCGTGGACTTATTGTTAGCAGTTGCCTTTCAGCAGATCACTAAAAATTGGAAGGATTTTACGAATTTATCTTTCCAAGCTTGGTGGTATGCAGTTTGTTATCATCACAGATTGGATACAGCATTTGTTCATCCTGTTCATCTAGCCATGAAGCGCTTAAATTTATGGTCACCTGTTACATTGTTCATTGATTGCAGTGCTAAACGCTCTTTTTCTTTAACTCCTGCTCAACAAGAAGTTGTTAGACCTCCATGATATTCCATATCTTAGTTAATAATATCCTATAATATAGTGTTATATTTCGGCTAATGCTAAATTGTTATATGGTTGTTATATGCAATGCACTGCTTTATTAGCATATTGACGTTTTACTGCTCTATCAATCCAACCTAGAAATGTTTGCATGATATTTTTATCTTATATGTTCTCCTTTTCCTTTTCTTTGCATCCTTCATAATATATTGTCCTGTATCACTTGTTTTCCTAATAAACTTCCTTTTTGAACTTAAAAAAAGAAACATACTAAACCCAAAACGCTTCCGAAACGCTTCTGGCAAACGCAAGAATAGGAAGGAAAGACTTCTAATAAGAACAGTGGTCGAAGTGGGTGGGATTGGAAGGGCACAAGGTGCGATACGTTTTTTGATTTAAGGAAAACAGTTCCCCTACTTTCTATGAAAAGAGAGCCTTCCCAGGACAGTTAATTTCAAGAGCTGAAATGCTCCAGCCAAAGTGGAAGGCGGTGAGTCTCCTGTGCGGTGAAACCGAGGGAGGGGCAGACAGTTAAACAGGCCTTCTTGCCAGGGTGCCTGCTTCCCTGAAAGAAATGTAAATGGGCACAGCGGGTCAATCTGAAAATGTAAAGGGAGCTGATAAGCCGGTATTGGCTTTGATTAATGGAATCACTTGACGCTTCCTGATGACAGATTTATTCTTTTTGAGTGGTATTTGGAAGGGAGTTACCAGCTAAGCTGTGAAGTGTGTGCTTTATGAAGAGGCTTAAATAATAAGTCAATGATAGTCACTTGGTTTGCTTATAGTATTTGTACTTTCATCATAGTTATCTGAACAGTGATGTCATTGATTGCTTTTCAAATTAATACATTTAGGTTTTCTTGGTTCTGCATTGGTTCCTTTTTTGTCAAAACTGTGTTCTTTTAGGATTTTTGTATTTCCTTATTTGTCTCAGATGAATCCTTAGTCATTTTGTGTGTGTGTTTCTATATGCAATTGTCTATGTTTATTTTACTGATGTTCTGCAACATCAAACCGTAAATGCTTCTCTGTGCAGAAGTATTGAGTTGGAATACATGGTGACCTGACACCAGTTACAATGATTGAGATTGACTACTGCACAGCAAGGGCATGGGTCGGACATTGCATAGTTCAAGGTTTTGCTAGATGGTTAAGGTTACTTGATTACCCAGTGTACGTGGTTATGTATGCATAGTTACATAGGTTACATAGTGGTTACATAGTTCAGGGTCTGGGGAGTCATGGCTAGAAGATTGTTGTTGCATTGACCATCTCCGAAGGCATTTGCAAGGCTTATAATATGCTCTACAATACAGACAAGGCATGTTTGACAATTAACATGTGTGGGAGAATTGGGGCGAGGGGAGCTTGAATCCAGAGGTTAGAACAGGTGGGTCTTGAGTCTCCACCTGAACTGGTTTGGGGATTGGAAGTAGCAGGTTTGCCTGGGCAGGTAGTTCGAGAGGCAGGGAGCTGCCACTGTACCTTATTGGTCACTTCTCTTTGTACCTGCTTATGGGGGGTAACAGGATAATCACTTCTGCTGAATGTAATTTGCAGTTAGGAGTGTGTTCTTTTTTTTTCTTGTATGTGTTTGTGGGGCTGTGCCTTTTAAGCATTTGTGCATGAGACTGTGAATCTTGAACGTGATTTTGTCTTTTATTGGGAGGTAGTGTTGGCGTTTGCTGTGACATGATAATGATTCACATTCCGTGCAGAATTTAGCACAAATAATCCATTGCTAATAGTAGAGTGTAGTTATGGAAGGAGATAGGTCTACATTTAATCAACATGACTTTATTTGTCTGGTTACAGGCGAAGATGAGTGTTGTTGTTTTGGGAATGCCTATGGGGTCTCATGTTGGCATGCACTTGGGAACGTCCTAGTGAATCCCAAAGTATCCTAAAACTAAGGGTGATATATGCTGTTTCGGGTAAGTCAGATATGTGTTTAGTTGGTGCTATGAGTGGGCTCAGGAAGTGCTTTAAAGTTATAGTGCAGCGGTTCTTAACATTTAGGTTTGGACCCCCACTGAATAATTACTGGAGTGTGGTATTCCCCCACTGAGTCATTATTCAAAGCCTGGGACGCCCGGCTTAAGCAATTTCTATGATTTGAACCTCAAAACAATACACAAAAATATGAAAACAAGTATGCACCAAACAAATGCTCAAATATTTAAATATTTTGTTGAATTCACCATCAAATATAGAAACAGTTTTCAAATGTTCAATTTTGCTTATTTATTTGTATAAACTTCATTCATTTTAATTTATTAATTTTAACATTATTTAATTTTGTAAAACAGTCACGGACCCCATGAGTAGGTCTCGCGGACCCCTATGGGTCCTCAGACCACTGGTTAAGAACAGTTGCCATAGTGTATTGATGTTTTTCGCTTGATTGTGCAGTTAAGGCCAGCTGATCCAAAGAATAATTATGGTGCTTTGAAGACATGAAGCATATAAATTAATTGGCTACTGCCATCTAGTATCAGAATTGAGGAGTAAGGGCATGAATATGTCCATCAAAAGGTGGAGGAAGATGTACTCCTCGTGTCTGTGAGGAGCAGCAAGGCCAGTTTGTGGGAATAGACGAATAAGAAAAGAGTTTGACGGAGGGGCATGATGGCGTCCGTTGAGTCGGACGTGTGAGCTGGTCGCTCCTGGGTCACCCCGCACCTGCATGATTTATGGCCCTTTGTGTGCTTCATAGCCGTGGAAAGGCTTCTTGACAAGGAACTATCTATGGATGTGGCTGGCGACTTCATGCTTGGCTGACCGGTAGATGAATTGCGGTGAACGGATCGGGCTCTAGCGGCTTGGAGCACTGTGTCAGCTACCGCTGCCTGCCCTCGGGCGCTGACCTCTCTTGCTGTTGCGGCTGCCTCTCGATCTTGCTCCTTCCCTCTTTTGGTCGTCTTGGAGTTGGCGTGCTGGCCTGGGGAGAGCGGGAGTTGGACGGCGGAGACGGAGATCGGAGGAGAGGGTGTTGGCGGACAGGAGTATCAGAGCGCTGTGTGTGTTGGTATTGCAGCGGAGATCGGCTGTAAGCACCCCGGCAGCAGCGAGAGAGGAAGGTGCTTGATTCTTGGCTTGGAGACGGGAGCGCTACATCTAGGGGGTTCGTGGCGGCTTCTGCAGCATGCTGCTTACCGCGATGGCTGTGCTTACCGCAAGATTGTGGAGACTTCAGAGGAGTCAATGGAGTACCTTTCGATATCGCCGGTGGGGCGCCCTCACAGCTGTAACACTCTATGGTGTGCAAACTGCTAGAAACACTGTAGTGTATGGGATGCCTCCTAAACCTGCAAAAGGGAGGGCTCGCCCTCTGGTGGACTCAGCTGGAACTGTGGGGAATAATACGACTATATGTAGCAAGACATCCAGAGCGGATACTATGTTACCTAATACATCGATGGAGAAAAGCAACAAAGACCTCACTGGTAAGCGTACTGTGCCTCTTTTGTTTTCGGGGATGAAGGAAAAGAAGAAAATTCTGCAATCACCGCAAACGGAGCTACTGGATACGAGAATTTCCGATATCTCTATGGCAGCACAAGCGGGGGGAAGTGATGTTATTAATGGAAATGAGGGACAGGCTACCAATGCACGACTTTTATCATCTCAAATTGGTTTAATAGCTGAAGGTGTCACAGAAGGGCTCCGCCATGTTGCCAATGGGTCTGGTTTATATGATACAGACACTGGGACAACGGTAAAGTTCAATCCAATGGGTAAATTGGTAGATATAATTAAACCAGCCCTCGATACAAAAAGGGAACTGCAACCACAAAGGAGCGAAATAAATCGAAAAGAAATAGACTCTGGTGACCATTTTTCTCTCTTTCCGATCACTCTGATTCATCTAGTAATGAATTAGAATTAGGCTCTAAATCTCAATCTGAATTGCGGGGAGCTGGTGGTAGCGACGTCAGCAGTGTACATCTGGAGGACTCAGAGGGAGATATGTCTGAAGACAGTCCCCGCACAGTAAGAAAAAAACAAGACTATAGAGAGGGCCCTAAATTCGTAGCAAGGGCCAATAACGGTAATACTCTACAGTGGGACCACTCCTCAGATGTTGGTATGAGCTTGGAGACTTCTAAAGGAGATCTATTGAATCCCCCGGAAGAGATATCACTAGCTTTGATATATCAAACTTTAATTACCCATAGGGAGGAGACACGATCAGAGGGTACAGAGCTCTTGTCTCAAATTGCAAAACTCGGTGCGACGCATCGCTAAGACCTGCACGGATTTTACTACAAGGTTCACCGAAGCTGAGGCACGTATTTCATCTTTAGAAGATGAACTTGTAGCACAGAAGGCGATCACAGAATCAATGCGGTCTTTGAAAGAGGACACTCAGTGGAAACTAACTGATTTGGAAAACCGTTCCCGGAGGAACAATCTTAGAGTTTTGCAGGTCCCGGAAGGCGTAGAGGGCAAGATCCTCGCAAGTTTATCATTGACTTATTCACCGAAGCCTTTCCTGAACTCACGCAGTGGGATTGGCACAAAGAAGTGCAAAGGGCGCATCGTTTTCCTTTTTCTATCCGCTCTGGTCCCAGTCAAGGAACTACTAGGCCTAGAGCAATTCTAATCTCTCTTAATAATTTTTTAGCGCGCGAGCGCTTTATGAGTTGGCCCGTCCTGATAGAAAGAGGGCAGCGAAAGGTTTGGAATTTTTTGTACGCCCTGATTACTGCCATTATACGGTAGAAAAGCGGTGGCAGCTCCGTCAACTCATTTCCTTATTCCAAGCTAAGGGGGCTCAAGCTTTTTTGCTTAATCCTGCAAAGCTAAAAGTCCTTTATAAAGATCACACTAGATTTTTTATGTCTGAGATTCAAGCCAAAGAGTATCTACAATCACTGTAATATTTAATTGTGAATTTTTTCTCTCTGGTTTCCTTTTTTTTTAGTTTTTAGGGGCCGTATAAGTTCTCGAGCTTCTTATGCTATATGTTAGAGGACAGATATGGTATTAGTAACTATGAAGAAGCATTGACTATGAAGGGCTAATGTTTGTTCTTTGTTTGTGTATATATGGTTGTGTGGGCGGGGTCACTCGGGGGCGGGAGCTTAGCATCACTGGGAACATCGTTCCTATTGCCTCAGTGAAGGGTGGGGGAGGGGGAGGAGGGAGGACTGGTTGGGGGAGGGAGTAGTTTGGGTGGGGGTGGTGTTTGGGGGTAAAAAAGAAAAACTATCCACAGTATTGGTGAGCTTGTGAAATGCAAAGACATTAGATGGTTTGTAAGAGAATGGAATAAGGGATGGTATTTAGGTTTGTTTTATGGCTAAGCTAGGGCTTCGAATGTGTTCACTTAACGTCTCTGGGCTTAATAATTATAATAAAAGGCAAAGAGTTGCGGCTGAGCTTAGGATGATTCATCTAGATTTAGTGTGTATACAAGAGACACACATACCCTGGGGGAAACGTAAGATATTAGCAGAATTAGGGTATGTAGTATTGGCCATTTCACAACAAACTACTATGAATCGTGGGGTCGCTGTGCTGGCCAAACCGAATATACAAACTTCTGGACGTATGCTTGCAGATAATTATGGGCGCTGGGTAATTTTGGAATGTATTTCGGGGGATCCAGATTTACATTATGCACAGTATATGGGTCCAACTTGGATGAAGCTTCTGTTTTTGAATACTTAAACTTGGAACTTGCAACTTGGCCCACCCCTTTAGTGTTATGTGGGGATTTTAATATTAATTTGATATATGGGGAATTACAAACTGGGATTCAAAGTTATAGTGGTAGGAAACCTAGGGTGTTTAAGGCTTTATATCATTTAATATGGGATCACGGCTTAGTTGATGTATGGGGAACACTTAAAACATCCAATTCTGGCTTTACGTTTTATTCTCATCCTCATGGCAAATTAGTGCGGCTTGATTACTTTTTATTTCACCTCTTTTATTGACAAAAGCTCAAATATGGGTTTATCCCCGAATCACATCTGACCATGCTCCAGTTGTCTTAGACATTCCAGCGTTGGGTACTAGCTTAGTTCCAAGAGAGTTTACCTTTGATAGAAAACTCCTTTTTGATAACTCTTTCATTGAGCAAATGAGGAATTGGGTTAGAGAGTTTTTCTCGATAATCGCTACTCTACTAGCTGTGGGAATGTTTGGGACACCTTCAAAGCTTGTTTCAGAGGGGAAGTCTTAAGCTTCGGACTATATAAACAAAAACAGGCTAAGCGCATGGTTCAGGAGCTGTACAATAAATTGAAAATCGCCGAAGAAAATTTAACATGTGGAATTTTGTCAGGTAGTAATAGTATTGAATTGCAAACAACAGTTGCCAGATGTAAAGCCAATATTAATAGCATATGGAGTAAGGAAATTGCCTTTAAATATCAGCTTTTTAAGAAAGATCGTTATGAATATGGCGAGGTGACAGGGCGCTGTTTAGCTCAAAGATTACGTGCTAAAGAGGCCTCACAAAGAATAGATGGTTTGCGGAATACTATTGGTGGGTTGGTAAGTGATCCCCAGGAGATTTTGGAGGTTTTTCATAGCTTTTATCAAGAGCTTTATACAGATGGAGAGTGCGATCCGGTAGATTTTGGGCTCTTGGACGTTCAATTGCAGCAGTTAACTCATGGAGAAGCAGATAGATTAGATAAACCTATCTCAATGGAAGAACTGGAACAGGCTGTTAATGGTCTGTCACGGGGTAAAGCCGCGGGTCCAGATAAGCTACCATCTGAAATTTATCAGCTTTTTTTTCAAGAACTTAAAACTGATTTTTTGTCTGTCTGTCAGGCTGCTCAAAAAGGTGTGGCACCACAATCATGGGACGGGGCCAATATCATTGTTTTTAAAAAGAAAGGTAAACCGTCAGATCTTCCGGGTTCCTATCGCCCAATATCACTCACAAATTGTGACGGAAAGATATATGCAAAAATTCTCGCGAACAGATTGGCTAAGGTTATATCCCCTTTAGTCTCACTTAGACAACATGGATTTATTCCTGGCAGGGGGACGGTAAATCATGTAGCTAGAGTTATTACTATACTTGACATTGCTCAAGTGGAGGCTAGAGATGTAGGAATTGTACTACTCGACGCTGAGAAGCCGTTCGATCGCGTCTCCTGGAATTTTCTTTGGGAAGTTTTAGGTATGATGGGTTTTCCTCAGGGATATATACAAGCACTGCAGGTTTTATATCGTTCTCCTGTGGCTCGGATCTGTGCTATGGGCTTAACATCTAAGGAAGTTCGTATTACTAGAGGCACACGTCAGGGCTGTCCTTGCTCCCCGCTTTTGTTCGCGCTTTACATTAATCCTTTTTTGGATATGCTTGAGCGGAGCACAAAGATAAGACCATTTACGGTGGGGCAAGATCAGTTCCGTGTCTTGACATATGCGGATGATATAGCTATAATTACATCGGATCCAGGGATGGCTTTACCCGAAATTGAAGATCTTGCATATGTATTTGGGTGTATGGCTGGATATAAGCTTAACACCTCTAAGACCCAGATTTTATGCACTAATCAGATTATTAATAATGACACTAGAGTTGTTAAGGAAGCTATATATTTGGGTATCAAGATTCGGGTCTGTTTGAAGGAGTTAGTCGACGTTAACTGTAGAGCCATCTTTGGAAATATTAAACAAGCGCTTGAGCGGTGGCAATGTCTTCATCTGACTTTGGTTGGTAGAGCCAATGTGCTTAAAATGAACATTTTGCCGAAAGTTTTATATTTTTTTAGAGCGGTGCCTTTGGAAATACCTTTGTTGCAACTACGGCAATTACAATCTGTGTGTTCTAAATTTTTGTGGGCTCCTGGGAAACCGCGTAGAGTGGTTCGATATATGACACTACCTCGAGATAGAGGGGGATGGGCAGTTCCTGATTTTGTTCTATATTATTATGTGTGTATTCTAGTTAATGCTCGTATTTTGTTAACCGGAGAAGAAGTAGATAATCCTGCGGAGGCCCCGTCAATATATCAGATGGTACTTGGTACTGAGGTCAAAAACTGTCTATTTTATAGAATTGATGGCAGTTATTATAAGAGGACACGGTTCAAGATTTTGTGGGCAGTTTTTAAGGTCTGGAAAATAATTCGAAAGAATTTATAGATTGAGGGGCTTTCCTTTTATACTCCCCTGTCGGCTGTAGGGATCCTTCCCTCGATATTTCAAGATTATGTCACTAGGAAATGGATATTATCTGGTATCACACAACTTGGACATTTCACGAGAACCGGGGGCTGCTGTTTTCTTTCTCTGAATTGGCTGATAAATATCAAATTCCCAAATGCCAATTTTTTAAATATCTTCAGATACGTGATTTTCTGAATAAACATACTACGGTGTTAAAACCAGATAAGATAATCGAACTTATTAGATCTCAAGCAAGAATTGGCGCCCTCTATAAAGCATTACAATCTGTTAAAATTGATGATCTTGAGAAATACAATCTTAAGTGGGAGGAGTCTTTTGGAATCTCAGGTGTGTCTATAGAGGACTCAATTGATTTGGCAGGAAAAATATTCATGGCCGCAAACCTAAAGACACAACATTACAAAACGATATTTAATTTATATCATACTCCGGCAAAGATGAAGAAATGGGGGAGTAGATATGATGGGAAATGTTTTCGTTGTGGCGCTGATGATGCCGATAGTCTACATATCTTTTTCTCATGCATTAATATGGTTTTGTATATACAACATATCGAGAGGTTTTTATCAGAGGTTACTGGAGTGGGTATAGTGATCTCGGCCCCTGTTATGTTGTTAGGCACTGGTGAGGAGTTGGGACAAGGGACACTGATATATAAATATAGGTATCTTATTTTTGTGGCTATGGGGGTCGCACGGTTATGTACTGCCTCTCTATGGCTTCATCCAGAGGCACCCTCTTTTGAAATGTGGCGTGCTAGGTTTTATAGTATATTTAACCTGGAGTTTAGTCTGTATTCGCTTAAGGGTTCAAGGAAACGAGAATTAGGCATGCAAATATGGGGCTCCATGCTTGATCATTTTTCTTACTGATATTATAATTTGTTATATTCTTTTTCTTCTTTCTTTTTTCTTTTCTGATTTTGTTTTTTGTTTCAATCTGATGACTGAAATGGGAATGAAATGATATGTATTGTATTTTGTATTGGATGATTTGACATGACATATTGGTTTAGTTCTGTATTTGTTTTTTATCTGTTTTTTATACTGTGGATTTTTAATTAAAAAAAATAATAATAAAAAAAAAGAAAAGAGTTTGACAAGTTGTCTATTGCTGATGCATCAGAGGAATATTTGTGAGGTGTGTGGTTGGTGGGCATTCTTCTGCTGTTTGGGCATCCGTGTTGGACTCATGCGTGGGCCTGGATACTGTTGGTTGCGTCTTATGCTCTTGATTGGGCAGAGGACACATACCTAATTGTTCTTGGGATGTGTCCACGGGGAGAATGGATGAGGGACTTTTGGACCGTTCTACTGTCTCAGTGGTTTTGTGGGTTGCGGCCACTATACAGAAAATAAAATAGCATGAGAAAAATTACTTAAAAAACTCTAATGCCACAGTGCTGTGCAATTACTGCTCCATCTGGAAAGCAAGATTATTAGGCAGTAATTAATGTCTGGAAGGCTGTGGCAATAGTTAATAAATTTCTGCAGAGCAGTAATGTTCAGCACTTAATTAATGTGACCCCAGTAACGCTAGGAAGTGGTTATTCCCAGTGAAAGCAATGAGACAGTGAATTTCACTAGCTAAATAATATTAGGCAGTTAATAAACTGTACAGTGAAATGGGGCAGGCCTTTACATCAATCAATCAATCAATCAGGGGTTTGTTAAAGCGCGACTACTCACCCGTAAGGGTCTCAAGGCGCTAGGGGTGGGGGGGTGCAGGTTCCATCCATCAAGGAGGGGGTCTGTCGAAGAGCCAGGTTTTGAGGTTTCTTGCGAAGATGGGGAGCGATTTTGTCTGTCTGAGGTGGAGCGGAAGGGCGTTCCATGCTTTGGCCGCGAGGAAGGAGAAGGAGCGGCCTCCCGATCTGGTCTTTCTGGTGCGGGGGACAGTGATTGAGACCTGCTTTTTAATGAGCTTAAAAACAGATGCCAAACTGTGCTAGTTTGTGGTCTCCTGGTGTGTACTAATTGTCATGTCATACAGGCACTGCAGAGACAAAACGTGCAAGTCAGCTTTGGAGGGAGGGGGGGTTGACACAGACAGCACAAACAGTATTTACTGATTCTGGCTGTATGTCTGGTTGTTTGTCAGACTATGAAGCTCAAAACAAATGTGCTGCAAAATTATTCTATATCAACAAGGTTCTCAGATGAGGTGTGGCGCAGCGGCCAGGGAGGCTGACTCCGGAAAACGGGGGCCCATGGTTCGATCGCCGGCGGCAGGTTAGCCCAGCACCATGTGACTCTGGGCAATAGCTCACTTAATCTTCCCGACGGCCCCCAGCACCTTGACACCCTTAGGGGTAATTTTTCGCGCTTTACAAATATTGATATTATTATTATTATTATTAAATGTAGAGTTAAGAACAGAAAATCCATACTTTCATATACATATTTCTACTTTCGTGATGCTTTTGAGGCATGATATTTACAACTTGATATTCTGGGCTGGGACCATATCAAATTCAGTCATCAATGCCACAGGCATAGGTTTAAGAAGGGAAAAAAAGAAGGCAGATCTGTCCCAAGGACAATGAGTAATATGGTGGGTAGAGAGACACCACTGGGAGTACAGGATAAAGTTGTTGGAGCCAGTGGGCTTGTAAGGCAGTGGAACCTCTCTCTGCACTTGAGTGAAGCTCCAATAATTTCAACTCTTGTTTTGCTAGTTATGTTACTGTGCCTCACGCTGTAAGATAGGGACATCATATGCGCTCAACAAAGGGTGGATGAGACTTAAAAATATCTTCAGTTTGATACTACTTTGTGATGAGTATGACAAAAGACAAACAGAGCAACAACATGGTACTTCCTAGCGTCATCAGGGTGTAAGGGTAGATATAGTTCCTGTGATCTGTCAAGGTAGACCAAGAGTGTTAGACTTGGCATCTTTGGCGTGGTTTTCCCTGACTTTTTGCCTCTACCCCCTGCATTTTTGATGATGTGCTGGATTCCACTTTTGCTGGCTTAAATGCTTTGGGCACTTTGCCATTGCTGATCAGTGTCAAAGTGCAAGTGCTCCCTGTATAAATTGTTATTACAATTGGTTCTCTCTGATTGGCATATTTGATTTACTGGTAAGTCCCTAGTAAAGTGCACTGAGTGTGTCAGGGACCGTAAATCAAATGCTACTAGTGGGCCTGCAGCACTGATTGTGCCACCCACATGAGTAGCCCTGAAAAGGTATCTCAGACCTGCCACTGCAGTGTCTGTGCACAGTTTTTTTTTTGTTTGATACTCAACTTTATTGGTTTTTTAAATAGGGAAAAACCAGCAGTAATCAAATGCAGCATTGTACAGCAATTGTAGGACGTCATCATGTTACCCATACAAAAAAGGCATCTGGAATACATAATTACACAGAGGAAGACAGAATAGAGTCTCTCACATAGCTCACAGTCCCGCGAATAAGGTATTATCATTCTAGGCACCCCAACCATTTGCCCCAGACTTTACAATATTTCGCCGGGCACCCCCTAGCCTCGTACATAGGTCTCTCTTGTGCTGCGCACCAGTCCACCCCTCTACGCCATTTCGTTATGGTTGGTGAGGCAGGAATCAACCAGCTAGCAGCAATGTGCCTCTTGGCCACCATCATGGCTGTGTTCAGGAATAATTTGTCGAATCTAGACCCGTCCAGCCCATCTGTGATTCCCAGGAGCACATTTAACGGCTTATGTGGGACCTCCCAGCCCAGAACCTCTGTGAGCTCCTTCTCTATGGAGTCCCAGTATCGTATAATGACGGGGCAGACCCATACCATGTGAAAGAAATCTACTTGGTCTTGGTTGCAGCGTGAGCATGATGCATTTGGTCTTAGCCCTGCGTTATGGAGGCGTTTTGGTGTTAGGTATGCGGTATGTAGGTAGTACAGTTGGACCAAACAGAGTCTAGCGGAAGGGGTGACTGTTTTGGGTGCCATCAGTGCGTCTCTCCAGTCTTCTTTCTCCAGAGGCCCGATCCATCCCTCCCACTGGTCCCTAAGTCGGTTCAACATATTGGGAGTGTTGTTTGTTAAGGACCGGTAGATACGGGAGATCCCTCCCTTCCCCAAATTACCTGTCATAGTTTGAGCCTCGGGTGGACTATATTCTGGCAGTGAGGTGCCATTTGATATGTGGCTGTGGAGGGCGTGGCATAGCTGCAGATACATATAAAACTGAGAGGAATGTAAGGAATATCGAGCTTGTAGGTCTTGAAAAGTGCGCATGTGGTCACCTCCCCATATGTCTCCGAGTTGCGAGATGCCAATAAGGTCCCAGGCCCTGAATCCTAGTAAGCTGCTGACCTCCTGGAGCCAGGTGCCTTGCCAGAGCGGCGTGTATTGGGTCAACGTGTTCGACCATTGGGTATGGCGCAGGGAGGCGCGCCAGGCCAGGAGAACCCCCTGTGTCACCATGGGCAAAGATCGAGAGATGTGTCCCCCGTACATCATCTCCTGGATCCTGGGTAGGCCCAAGATAGTCAGTTCCACCCTGTATGCCGGGTCCGACCATCCTCCGTTGAACCAGTCGTGTATTGTAAGTAAATGGGTTGCCAAATAATACAGGTATAGGTTAGTCATGCCCATTCCTCCGTCGAAGTATGGGATCCGGCATTGGGACAGGGCCAAACGAGGTCTCCGACCGCTCCAAAGGAATTTAGTGGTCAGGCTATCTAGTTCTTTAAACCAATTTTGTGGGAAATGAAAAGGTGTATTTTGAATTATGTATAAAAATCTGGGCAGTATCATCATTTTGAAGAGAGCGACTCTTCCCAGAGGGTTCAGCGGTAACGTCTGCCATCTGTGGAGGTCAGCTCGGGCTCTCTTCACCAATGGGGCCACGTTAAGCGACCACGCAAGGCCAGGAAGCAGGGCCACTCAGCTTCCGAGGTATTTAAAGGATTGCCTCCTTATAGGTATTGTGGATTGCCAATCGAAGCAGTCTCTTGAGACGTGGAGAGGAACTAGGGCGTACTTAGTGGGGTTTAAGTGCAGGCCGGGGGCCTGTCCAAAAAGATGCAATGCCCGAAGACAACGGGGTCCAGATTGGGCCGGCTCGGCCAGAAAGAGAAGGACGTCGTCTGCATATAGAGCGATTTTGTCCTCGTCCGAACCGGGCCATTTCCATCCCCTAATTCGGTTGTCAGATCGTACAAGACATGCCAAGGGTTCCATCGCTAAGGCGAATAGGAGCGGTGAGAGGGGACACCCCTGCCTCGTCCTCCTTTTAATAGGAAACGGCCCTGACAATGCTCCGTTAACAAGTACATGTGCCTGCGGTCTGGTATATAGCTAAACTTAAATTAAATAAATTACGGAAGTGTTGCCCCAGGCCCATTTCAATCAGTACCGCCTCCAGGTACTGCCAGTCTACGGAATCAAAAGCTTTCTCAAAGTCAATGAGAAGAAGCGCTAAGTAAGGGGTCAGTGACTGGCGGTTTGCTAAAGCTAGGTGGCGGCGTCTGAGGCAATGCCTCAGATGGCATAAAACCACATTGGTCAGGGTGGACCAGTTTGGCAAGACAGGGCCTCAGTCGATTAGCAAGGACCGATGCAAATATTTTAACTTCCGCGTTAATGAGAGAGATAGGGCGGTAGTCGGAGCATTGCACTGAGGGGGTTGGGATTTAGGGATCACTACTATGGTGGCGGCGTCTGTTTCTGGCCGCAACGAGCCACTCGCGACAGCTTCGGCGTATACATCTAAAAGGTGGGGTACAAGTGTATCCCGATAGGCTGTGTAGTACTCCTGTGGGAGCCCATCAGGGCCTGGAGTTTTGCCTGATGCGGTACGGGATATGGCGTCGTTGATTTCCTCACGAGTAATGGGGAGGTCCAGGTCACGCCGTTCAGCTGCATTGAGGCGAGGGAGAGAGATGCGCTCTTGGTGGAGCAACTCTGGGAGGGAGAGGCTAGGGCGCTGCTCAGAGTAGAGCCTAGAGTAGTAGGCGGCGAAACTCTGGGCCATCACCGCAGGTGAGCAATGGGTAATACCGTCTAAGTCTTTAATCTCTGGGATTATGCGATTAGCCATGGGGTATGTGGGCAGTCGGTGTAGGATCTTTTCCGTTTTTGTCCCCCCACCCATACACCCTAGCTACAGAGGATCTCCACAGTAGCCTAGCGGCCTCCATGGAGGTCTGCCTAATCTCATCCCTTAGGAATGCCAGCCGTCTGTCCTGTGAGTCATCTCTCTGCTCTGGCGTTCGGTTTTCAAGGAGGGTTGCCTGAGCCTCCAAGAGAGTGATCTGGGAGTTCTGGGCTTGCTGCTTGAGCTTAAGCTGGCCTTTGGCAAAGCCGCGAATGGTGGCCTTGCCTGCTTCCCACAGAGTGCCCGGGGAGGAGACGGAGTCTTGATTAGTGAGAAAGTATTGCTTAAGTTCTTTACCTACAGGTTTCTTAAAGTCCTTGTCCTGGAGGAACTATGCATTCATCCCCCATATCCGGCGCAACATGTCCGGGGGGTTTCCCACTACCAAAAACATGGGCGAATGGTCAGATATACCCCTGGGAAGGATGGTAATGTCTCTAATTTTCTGACAGTCGAGGGCGGGCATGAAGATATAGTCAAGTCATGCATGCGTGTGGTGCGCGGCAGATGTATGTGTGAATTGTTTGCTCTGGGGGTGCCAGACCCTCCAGGCGTCGCAGACTCCCACGGTGCTTGCCCAGTTTGTTAAGAGCTCAGCGTGGGTGGATCTGGTGGCAGATGGGGTGTTGACGGTGTCAAGGACCGGGTGCATAACTGCATTGAAGTCACCTCCAAATATTGTCGTCCCGGGGGTAGAGAGGCGATGAGGTCTGCGGTGCGTTTGAGGGTGGGAGTAATCAGTGATGGCGGGGAGTATATAGACATTACGTTAAGGGCAGTGCCTCCTATGGTTCCTCTCAGGGCTATAAAGCATCCCAGGGGATCGTTAGTGGCTTTGGTAAGTACAAAAGGAAGATTGCGCCGTATGAGGATTGCCACGCCTCTTGACCCCCGACTGAACCCTGAATGCCAAACTCTGTCATAGACGTATCGTGCCAGAAAGGGGCAGTTGTTACCTATGAGATGGGTTTCTTGGAATAGCAGTATGTCGCTTGGCGCTGTGCATATCGTAGGACCGCTGTCCTTTTAACTCTGTCTAGTAGCCCATTGACATTCCATGATATTATACGGAGCAGGTCCCTGCCATTACGTGTGTCTGTCATGGGTGCGGGAGTGTAGATGAGGGCCCACGAGAGGTGAGCCGAGCGCGGGATGTAGTGCTCTGCGTGCAAGTTGTGGGGCTACAGGTGTGTCTCTGCAGCTTGGGCTTTGTGTGCGAGCGTCATATTGCTGAAGAAGAGTGCTGGTGCGGTGAACAAGGTGTAGTAACGAAAAACCGGGACAACGGTCCCCCCTCCCTCCCCTATCCCCCCCACCCTATACTTCAAGAACAGAAGCATCTGTCGACCCTAACAACCAATGCTAAATACCAAACTAAGACGCTTGGGTGTGGAGATTCATGGAGGACCCCTCCTCACATAAAGGATATTTTATCGCTGCAATCAGAAGAACTAGAATTGCGGTAGACACGGCTATCGGGAATAAGCCACATCTTATGTTTCAGGCAGTCTGCCGCTGATCAGGGTTAGCAATCTAGGAGCGACGGACTTCGAGAGAGGTCTGAGTCCGCCAAGTCTATTGGAGAGGTCCGAGGCGAGGCGCTCCCAGAATCCGAGTGGCCTGTTGAACCAGCTCGTCGTGAGGAGTGGGAGTTGTTCAAAGGCTCCCGAACTTTTGGATTCAGTCCAGGACCCAAGGGCAATTCCGATCTGGCCCAGCACGTTCCCCGTCCCTTGCGTGAGCATGTGCGTCTGCTGCTTGGCTCAGGCGACCTCATTCGGGCATCCCCGGTGCGGGCCTTGGAGGATCGGTCCAGGGCGTTGAGTCTCAGAGGGCGCTCCTCCATCAGCCACGTCCAGGCCACCTCAGGGGACTCAAAGAAGAGGGTTTTATTCTGGAACACCACCCGGAGGCGGGCTGGTAAAAGAAGCCTATTTTGGAGGTCCAAAGCACGGAGCTTCTGTTTAACCTCAGCAAACGATCGTCTTTGAGTTTGGACCTCCCGTGTATAGTCGGGGAAGATCATTATTGTGCACAGTTTTAAACTGCCATGTCGTCCTGCCAAGTGAACCCACTTGACAGGCCCTAACCATCCCTTTTCTTACATGTATGGCACCCCTATGGTAGGCCCAAGGCACCCCCATGGGCAGGGTGTAGTGTATTTAAGAGGCAGGACTCAGAGCTGAGCTGAAACGGGGCTTGGCTGCATTTAGAGTAATGGGAGGGTTTTTCCTTGCACCTGAATAGGGCCTTTCTCCCTTGCACAATGCTGTCTCCACCCCCTGTGGTCATACTGCACCAGTGAGGACAGAACTTGTTTGGACTGGGCTCAGAGACCCTTACACAATGAAGAACAAAGGCAAAATGGGGTATAAGTAGTGGACCTTAAACCCCAGAACTTTAGATCACTTCTGGACTCAAGGGGAACTTTTGCCAAGGAGAAAAGCTGGAGAGCTTTGACGGGATGGCCCCTTTGCTGTGTGCTATGTGGGGTAGGCCCTGCTGCTGCTGCTTCTGCCAAGGAAAGGACAAAGACTGGAACTTTGCTGTGAACCTGCTTGAAGAAGAATCTCCAAGTGCCTGTGTGTGCTGGACTCCTATTCTGAATCTCAGAGACACAAAGACTTCACCCCCAGCTCCCCTGAACTCTATTGCTGAGAGTACTGACCTGCGTACTCCAGTTTTGGGCCTCTGGAGGTTGTTCCTGCTCTTGGGAGCTGGAAGAAAATTGAAAGAAGCAAGAAAATCTGTCTCTGACGCGTCAACAATGCCACTGTGACTCCGTGACCTGCACCGAGGCCAGGGGCACCGCTCGTGAAGTGCACATCGCACCACCCTGCCTGCACCGCAGCTCCGATGCCCTTCGACACCTGCCAATGCCTGCAGTTATCGGCATTTCCCGACGCCAAGCGCTCGTACCGACTCCGTCATCGCCAGCACCTGCATCCTGTTATCGTGGCGTCGATAAACGCCGAGGGTGACGCCACGAACTCGCCGACTTCGCACCGTCACCGGAACAGACACCAAAACAGATGCCTCACTGCCGACACAACCAACTTCCCCTGTCCTGGATTTAACACGTCACCTCCTCGTGGACCCGACGTCTGGCCTTCCCCGTGGCAGCCAACACCTCGCCTCCACAACACCGTGCATCGTCATAGACTTCGTTATCCAAATGTACTGTTTGTTTGGGGGTCCATGTGACTCCGTGCCCAATGCCGCGCACCTCACGGTCGGCGCCGTACTTTGGATTTATTGCTATCACAACGTCGCAATAGCCCCAGGTGGAGCTATTTGTTTTCTACAAGCTTTATTCTTGAAATTACTGTTTTGAAGTGCTATTTTACTACATGTATATTGGATTTTTGTAGTTTTGGTCTTCTTGAGTTTAGATAAAGATATTTTATTTTTCTAAACTGGTGTGGTGTCCATTTGTGGTGTTATCACTGTATTACTGTGAGTTTTGAGTACAAATACTTTACACATTGTCTTTGGGATAAACCTGTCTGCTCGTGCTAAGCTACTAAGGGGGTGAGCAGGGGTTATCTGAAGCGTGTATCCCCCTTACCCTGACTAGTAGCAAGGGTCCCTACTTGGACAAAGGTACCAGCCTCTGTCAACTAGAGACCCCCATTTCTAACAAAGTGACACTGACCTGGGAAGCAAGATGAGATTGGAAAATTCATTGTGACTGGTGGGAAAACATGCTGAAATTAATGTGAAGAAAACTTGAGAGTAAGGACCTGGAGCAGATGGTTTTTGGGAGCATTGAGACTTAGTTCAAGGGAGCAAGAGGATCAAGTCTTTGGTAGAGAGAGTGAAAATGAGAAATAAATAAGAGGTAACTGTGATCATGAAGCTGCAGAAGACCATTTTATACACATGACTAGAGCGGACAATGAACAGGGACTGGAGGGTCTTATACAAAACTGTGCCAGGTTAGCTTATGAGATAAGACATTGAGACTTCCTCTTCTGAGTTGGTGGGTGAATGTGGGTATGATAGGATTCTGAGAATGGTGCAGGGTGTTAAAGGGGACAATCACCTCAGAGTGGACAAATTGGCAAGCATTCTGTGCTGGTGCGAGGAAGAGCTAAGGAAAGCATGTGGTTGGTATGCCAAAGAAGAAATTCAGCCTAATATAGGAGAGGAAGATGACTGGGCATGAAAGGAGTCTGAGATAAGATAGTGGGGTGCTTTAATTATTTTTGTGAAGATAGGGAGCATGGGGTGGAGAAAGATAAGAGCATCAGAGAGGCTAAAGAGCTTGTGAGAGGGCAGGGACAATGAGGGTGGATGTGTTGTCACAAAAAAACAATGAGTATGGATGTGTAGTTAGGGAGGGCAAATAACATGACGTATGCTGAGAAAAGGCTATGAACTTGATGTGGATTACAGATAGTGGCAGAGAGGTGCTGTTGAAGAGGACACATAGGTCCTGCTTTTGGGTCATGCAGAGCGGAGGTACCATATAGTCCTTTTTTTGGGGTGCCCTCCATACTCCTGGATATTTTCACCATTTTGGAGAAAGTATCATACATCACACATGACAGTTGCACATTGCCCTTAAGGTAATATTGATGAGGAAATAACTTAAAAGAAATCTTCTGAGCTGTGCCTGCTGTATAGGATAAAGTTGTGTTTCTGCAGTGTAGTGAAAGCAGCGCATCTCTTAACAAAAATGCACAATAACGTCATGCATTCAATAACACATTAGGTTGATGTAGATCAATCTTAACATAAAGGGCTGGATTCACAAAGATTTGAGGTCCAGGGATACTAATGCTCCATAAACACTGACAACCCTCACTGTGCCACTATAACCAGGGAATACACATAGTCACTTCTCTCCACACGGAGGGGATCACCCTGCTATCTAGACATCACTCTGCAAAACTTCTTGTTGTGCTGCTGGGGAACAAGACAGTATCAACGGCTAATCATTAAACTGGCGTGTATTGTAAAATGTCAAAATGATCCTTCTACTTTGGGTGGTTGTGTGACCCAGAACTCTAGTCCAGAACTCTAGTCCAGCGCATAATGAAGTGTGTACTTGCACATCGTTGTACTGTTTACCTTCTCTCTGTTGCTCTTTTTTCTCTTTTCTTCTCACATGTTTCTGTTTTACACATATGCTATTGGCTGTAACTATACGAGATATCTCTTGTAATGTCACAAAATGTCAATAAAAAGAATAAAAAATAAAAAAAAAGACGGTTCGAGTCCTGGTTTTCCAATGCCAAGATACCCCTTAGGATGAATGTTTGTTTAATATAAATCCACAACTTAGTATACCTTATGGGATACGAACAGGTTTTGTTGAAAATTGTAACAAATGCCTTCTGTAGTACATGTGACCCGAGGACAACATGTTTTGACTACATCAGAGGGGCTGACAGTGATAAAACATGTTGATCTAACTGGAAAAGTTTAATACGATCCATGTTCACATACTATTTTTAAGCTTGTCAGCATACGGTGGGAATATAGCGGGGTCTGGTTGCGCCGATGTAGTGTGTGTTTGAAGGTTTGAGTGTTGACTATAACACAATGAGAACTTTACAGTAAGGACTTATTCGAATAAGTTGTTAATTGGTTAGACATATTCTAGAGGGAACTTGTTCTAAAAGATGCCTAAACCCCACCAATGATTGACCCACCTGAGTCAGCACTTAGTGACTTCAAATTTAGTATAGCAAGATTTCTGAATGAATCATGGGAATGTATGATGGAATTTCACATGCGTTTTTCGGGCATGCCTTAGGAACTCTGTCATTTGAACAAATGCATCTTTAGCAAGCATTTGTTCTGTACACAAGTCATTAACGACTTGCCTTAGGGGGCCGCTGGATATTGGAATAGTTTAATTTACTAATTTACTATTCCAACTCCAGTCTGCGCAACAGTAGGGAAGGTATTAGACTTTAATTCCAACACCACTCCACCATTGCACCCCCCTAAAGCAAGTCGTTGTAACGACTTACGTGCAGAATGATTGCGTGTTAAAGACGCATTTGTTCTGTTGCCGGCGCTGTGAAGGCACAGGGTGATTCTGGATTCATCCTAAAGGACGTTTTCCACTCATAGTTCTGCATTATAGATTTTGCATATGCATGCATGATTGTGTCATTATACATTTTTTACAAGCAAGGATAAGTTTCTTGGAATAGGAAGACCAACAGCGGAAAATAGTTAGAGTTGCATAGGTGGAATCAATCTCTAAACAAGACAGCAGTAGTGGCTGCCCTAGGGGGCACCAGGGCATCGACCCACTGCCTCCCAGTGCCACTACTAATTGGCATGCTACAGTTTTTACATGAAAACAAACGATTTTGCAGATCGGTTGTTTGCATATAAAAGCTGTAATATTACCTTGCCAGCAGAAGAGGGCTCCACTAGCTGTATTGCACATGTGTCAGGTGAGGACTGTTACAGCCCAGCCTCATGCATACGCAATACATATCTGACATGCTGCCCTAGCATCACGCGCTTCAGGGCTTGTCAATCATACGCCCTCTTGCCATATCAGAAGCTGGAATAGGGAAAAATGGTTTACCTCAGTACCTTCAACTCTATTCCAACTTCTGATTGGATGGAAGCTTGTGGGTCTGCCTCTTGCTGCTGCAGACGTACTGCCCCGGGAATATGTTTGTGTTTCAAAGCCTGAGTGTGTGTTTGACTGTGTACGGCGGAGTGCACGAGTATGTCTGTATGCTGCAACTGTGTGCGTATGTCTGCTTGTATGCCTGGAGGTGTGTGGTGTGTGTGTGTGTGTGTGTGTGTCAAGGGGAGGGAGAGAGAGAGAGAGAGATAGAGAGAGATTGGAAAGCCTGGCCCGGGGGTTGGCAAGGCCCGAGGTCGAGTGCTCGATAGTGCTTTGGGGCTTCTAGGGGCCACACCAGTTTCATAATCAACCAGCCGCCACTGCAAGACAGATGTACTGATGAACAGTTGGGTGCAGGTGCTTTCAGTCAGGTATGGTGAGATGTCTGTCAGATTTTACCTGGGATTTTTGCATGCACACACTGACAAAAACACACACACTCTCTCTCTCTCATCTCTGTTTTGAAAGCCCTAAAAAATGATGATCATTTTACAAAATATAGTGTTTTCTCTCACTTAATAACCTACTAGTCCTCATTCGTCTCCCTTTCTGCTGCCCCTTTAGCCCCTCTCATGCACCCTGCTTGTTGTATAATGTATTTTAACATGATATGCCAGCGTGATTGTCGGGAAATCTGAAGCTCACCCCCCCCCCCCCCAGTCTTAATGACCAAGCTACGCCCCTGCAGATGCGCATCAATTGTGTCACGCGGCTGTCCCTAAAATTAGGCCCACAAGGCATACAGAGGTATCACTTCGTTAAACATGAGCTCAGAGAGGCCCTGTGTGGAAGGTTCACACCAGAAGTACACACCTGGGTCCTGCCATACAGAACTGTTCTGCGAAAGTCTTTCATCTGAGTTATATCGGTTTACCTTGAGCCCCAGGATCAACATATGCTTCCCCTACTCAGGATGGTTTGTTTCCCTCTTAACCGATGCAGTACTCTGGCCACAAATACAAAACTTTATAAATAATATATCATTGCGCCAGAGAGAGCCCAAGAGCAGCGTCATGGGTCAGAGAACACCAAAGAGATAAGATTCTCCTAGAGAAGGAATAGGATACTTTCAACCCGAAATCATAGAGAAAAATGTTTACTGCTTAAAACATTAATGCTCAGGTGTAAATGACTCTTCTGCACATATTAAAAATTAAAACGGTGTGCAAAACAGGAATGCAGAAATTGTCACAGCTAATATTCCCTACGAAAGAATAAACCTAAATCTAACACTCCTGCACTGAAAACATAGTCTAATGTGTGTTTATTTGCTCCAAAATTATATAACATTTTGCATAACGCTTGCCACTCCGCAGCAATTTAAAATAAAGGTGTTACAATGACACACACATTGTTTTTTAGTTTAGTTACAAGGAAGGATGAATGAGTGAATATAAATGGAACCCTTAAGGAGAAGCGCAAATATCCAGGGCAAACGTGCACCTTTTCAGATTTTACTAACTACATTTTAACGAAATAAAAAAAAACTAAGAACTTGACATAAGTTCTGCAAATGTGCCCCAGCCCTACACAATTTGCACACAAACAGCAGAAGCTAGATTAATTATTTGGAAATTTCTTTCCCAGATATTGTATTGGTGTTTATATAGCGCAAACCTCTGGGAAGCAGCAAAGTTTTGTGCAAGAGAACAGGGAACAATTCTGGAATCTTTGTCGAAAAGCTGAGCCTTTCCAATATGAAATAAGATAAGGTGAACCCAGGATGCTTGGCTGTGCTAGATTAAGCGCATTAGCCTCAGATTGGGTGGTCTGGTGTAAATAGTTTGGAAAATGTCCTTGCGAGCTGTGCCCTGGACCACTCCAGAATTATAAATCCAATCAAAGAAAGGAATGGATTTTAAAGATCTGCATGGTCCTGTCAATAGCCTTTAACAGCACAGCTCCCAAAACACCTATCTTAACTAGTAACATCACAGCACCCAATCAGAAGCCCAAGGCTCCTAATACCGTCTGAATATGTGTTGTTTAAGTACACACTTTATGAGGTTAGGACTGTGGGATTCAAGGCCCCACCCTCTGGAACTCTTTCTCTTTGATCTTCGTCTTGGAGTGGACATCACATTATTCTGCAAACATCTGGAGACCCGCGATCAAGGGCTTTGTCTTCACTACCTTCCAATCTCCCACATTCCAACGCTCTGAAGCATCCATCATTTCGATTCGGCTTCATTAGGAAAATTAGAACATTGGAATTTTAGGAGCGCCATTGAAGACAATGAATTGGCTCAGGGTTAATAATGGCTGCTATAAGCCTATTGTTTTATCGAACGTTGATCCAACGAAATTGCATCACAGTCACAATTTATGTGTATTTGATGTAAGATTTGAATTAATCAAACATAAAAAATTTACTTACTCACCTTCTGTTCCAACATTTCAATGTTTGTCTTTCGTTTTCTTCCTTTTTAATTTAGAACATTCTGATCCCAGTTGGTGGAATCTTCTAATAGCATTACAGTCCTTCTGCTTCGGGTGTAGTGGTTGTTGAAGGGCCTCTCCCTCGTTATAGGCATTTGACTGCTACTCAGGACTATAACTCAGGTTCAGGGCCTTTAACAACCAGTATAGCCCAGGGCACGAGCTATAAGGTTATGATAATAAAGTGTTAATTTACTCCAAAGCAACACAAGGTTTGATATTGTCTGGTTGTCACTGAAGGAGAGGTAAACCAATCTTGAATTTTGATAAGTGAAAGCAGAGCTGCAGTAGAAGTTGAATGTTACCCCCTCCCATTTACACTATGTCTAATTAGTCGAAATGTCACTAATTAGGCTGTCTTCCTATGCTGTATCTAGTAGTTTGGAATTCAGCAAAGTTAATGAAGATTACTCACCCCCAAGAGCAATTGCGAGAATTAGCACCATTAAGCAAACGAGGACAACAGCGAGGATTTTTATGGCACAGAGATGTTTCGGTGATGGTTCCTTAGCACTAGTCTCTGAAAAAAAGAGAAACATAATTAAAAGATGTGAGAACCTGAAAGAGAGAAGAGTCTATGAAGACTTTCACTATTACTTCACTAGATCCATAATTTTCATTTAAGAAACCAAGTGAAAGCCTCAGTGGCGGCTCCTCCACTATGGCAGAGGAGCGTCGCCTCCCCAAAAAACGTCAGAAAAGGAAAATTAAACAATATTAAACACTCATTTTATTTTTCCTTTTTCCTGCCGAGTCTTGGTGGCAGGACCTGGGAGTGATAGGCACTGAGGGGAGTGGTATGTGCACTCCCTTCGCTGCCCATGACAGTTTGGCCAACCTCCTAAGGCAAGCCAAACTATCATGCGCAGTGAAAGCTCTCTCCAACTCAGCAACACAGCTGGATGGAGAGAGCAGGCACAGAATCACAGTCTGTCCTGGAGCGCATATCAAGGGCGCTCAGGCCAAATCCTGAAGCTGCTCTCATACGTGAGAGAAGCTTCAGGATTGGCCGCAGGGCATTCTGGGAGCCTGTGCCACCTGGAGAAGAGGAGCAGACGATCATGACGCTGCCGGCTGAAGGTACATTTTTAAAAATTAATTTTTATTTTTTTATTTTGCCCCTCCCCCCCGCGACCCCAATGCCCCCTCTTCTGCTCGCCTCTTCACTCGTCCCCAACGCCAGCCACTACTGGAAAGCCCTCAATTGTCTAGTTTAAAGTGATTTCCTAAAACACACAGGGCCAGACTTACTAAGAACTTGTGTTGTCTTTGCGTCACACAAGTGGTATTTACTAACCCACGCAAGGACCAATTTTCACCTCCTTGAATGACTTTGTAAAGGAATGGAACACAGCGTGGCCGCTTGCGCTGCATTATGTTACATTTCGTAGCAGTAGGCCTTCCAAGAGTGGAGTATAGGCGTTCCCATGCATCCACGCATGGAATTTGACACAATCCAAGATTTACTAAAATCAGTAAACATGAGATTGAGCCAAAATGGTCCACCTACCAGAGAGAGACGTAACAAGGAGAAATATCTTTATTTCTCCTCTTTAGTTCATCTTTCCATGTGTGCTGCAATTTGAAGCACACGTGGAAAGAGAAATATGCATCTAAGGACTTTTTGGTGCAGGAAGGTATACCTTCCTGCACAAAACAATCCTGCCCGTAACACTGGCAGCCTTGCTCCAAGGTGCAAGAGGGCCTGCGTTGGCGTTAAGGGTACATGCGGGTGGACAGCGTCCACCCATTTTTTTCACAGGGTGAACGCCGGCCACCCTGCCAAGAATTTGGGCCCCACTGAATAATGTGCTGAAATCGTCCCGGTGTAATTTCCAAACACCGGGACATTTTCAGCATCGCCTGCACGTTGTCTGCTTTCCATCTGCAAAAAGCAACAACGGGATGGGGCTTTCCTATTTAAGATTCCTGCTGGGCCCCTAACAAAGGCCGAATTTGAGGGGTCATCAGGCCTCCTTTTGTTGGAGTCTTTTGGCTGGGAGCAGTCAGGAGCCTCACACCTGATGCAAATGAAGCGGATGGGAAACAAAGGCTCACACCTTGTTAGCACTTCACACATACTTAAGAGAGGCAGCTTTTCACTTTGTTCAGTCCCTGTTTAGGAGATATGCATGGCACTGTAAGAATATCAGATGTGTTGGTCTTTCCCAGTATTTACACAAAGCAAATTGTATTTATATAGACCTTACTTCCCCTGAGGAGGCGTTGAAATAATAGTACCACTATTTTTTCTTGTATAGCCCTACTCATTCCAATGCAGGGTGTCAGAACGCTTTACATCAACACATGCATATTACATGTACAATAAATGATATAAGTTTGTAAATGAATGTACAGGATATGGTACATAAAACTGGGGGATTGCAGGGTGTAGAAGTCACATATCATCCTCCATAGCTCACAGTGCTATTATCCTCGCAATGCGCTCAAACATACACATGATAGACCTGCTAAACATATATGTGAGGGCTTTAGATCTGATGCCACTTCCTGTGAAGTCGTGGCTTGTGATGCCACTTTCTTTTATGTCAATTCCTGTGATGCCATGTGTGATGTCATGTGCGCCATGATGTTGCGCGCAGTGATGTTGCGCGCAGTGATATTGCGCGCTGTGATGTCGCGTGCCATGATGTCACTTGCATACTGCCTAACTAGGTTAGTCCCCCCACTTCTTTTTTTAGGACTTGTGCCCTGCATAGTGCGCCAGCACAATGAGAGAGCAGAAGTGCTCCATATCTTAGTAGATATCGCACATTTCTGCTTTCTGCCTTTCACGCAACGCAGTGCAGAGCAAGCGCAGCGCAGTGTATGCAGCGAAAGAAGCACAACTCAGTAGCTACCAATACATTGTTAACTTCCTAAATGCATGGAAGCGATACATCTGAACATAACATAATAACTAACCTATTAGGAGTTATAGAAAGGAACTAGAAAGAACAGTGCATATTTTATCCTACAAATGCTAAAACTCCTGATCCACAACTCCAATATCTCCCACCCAAAAAAACTATATAAAAGATACCTAAAGGCCTGTGATGAAACCACCAAAATGAGTATAGAACCCCAATTGGCATGGTAACTCTCAAAATGACACCAAACAGACTAAAGGATGTATAAAGTGAAATGACGCCAATGAAATGCTTTTCCAGCTGAGGCCAAAGTTGCCAGATCATTCACCAATGATCCCACTTCCGATGTACGCATCGTCTTCGGGAGACCCAAGATTACATTTTATGACAATGATCAGTGGCTGAAGGGGAATTTACCATTATGCTTTACTAAAGAGTGAAAATCTCCCCCACCCGTGCCGCAAAGTTAAAGAAAGAGTTGTTTAATTTGTAGTAAAAATCTGCTCTTTTTCACATTTCTTAATCTTATTCCAGGATAGGGTAAAAAGTGCTTTGTAGCCCAAATGAAATTATTTATAAACAGTGGCTTAGCAAGGGGGGCGGGGGGCCGGAGGGGGCCGTCCTACCCAGGCGGCACTAGGTTTGGGGGCGGCCGGCACCCCCCCTTACCTGTGGCAGTCGCGGGGCAGCGGCTGCAGGAATCGCCAGCACCCCCCCCCCCGATTCAGGCACCGCGGGCGGCAAAGGCAGGGCCTGCCACTGGCGGCCTAAGGCCTATATACTCCATTGTTTATAAGGTCCTGGATCTTAGAAATCTTATTTTTCTTTGTGTACAATGGAAGGCATTGAACAGAAAAGTTTACTTGGCTTGTACAGACATCTTTACAATGCCAAAATCTGTGAAATAATAGCCAGTGGCAGATTGGTCATGTTTTTAAATAGCTTAATGATTTTCTTTGTATCAATATCAATATGCTTAATTCAACACAGACGTAGCCATAAAAGATACATAAATATATAAAAGCATATCTAAAAACATGCAGAAAAAACAAAGGGCATGTTTACAAGCCCCTATCTCCATTACAGCGTCACTTTCATTTTTGCTGTTTCCATGTGTGCTGCCTTGTGCAGCACACATAGAAACAGCAAATTGCCTATGATTGTTCATGTGCAGGAAGGTCACCCTTCCTGCACATAAACAATCATTTAAACAAAATGTCGTTTTGCAACTTCTATGTGTGCTGAATAAAGCAGCACACATAGAAGTTACAACACTGCATTTAAAGATTGTTTATATGCAGGAAGGGGGACCTTCCTGCACATAAACAATCTACCCCTCAACACAGGCACCCTTGCACTGCGGTGCAAGGGTGCCTGCGTGGGAGATACAAAAAGGCATACCCCGCCAACTTAGGGCGACCAGTCAACTGATTTGCATATGGCCATGTCTGAACTGGGGTGGTGGAGTGAGCTAAAGAATGATGATGGATTAAACCCAGATCAGTTGACTGGGGGTGAGTGTTTGATTGGCTCAAACGTTCCGTCCATCATCCCCTTTTGTATCGCTTTGCGTGGGAGATGGGCAGCTAAAGTTAGCCCCAGCGCAGGGGGAAACGCAGGGCTGCACCATATTCTAGTAAATATGGTGAAGGCCTGTGTTTCTAAAGTAACAAAGCGTGTCGTTAGCCTTCTTGGCCTAACGACGCGCTTCGCCACTTTTTTATACATATACCCCAAAGTGCTTTTATATATTCATGTGTGTATGTTTTTATTTATTTATATATCGTTATGGCTACGTTTGTGCCAAATAAAGCATATTGATTTGATTTTCTTTGTAGCAATGTCTAGGTTAGCCCGCACTATTGAATCAATGTTATTCATTATAAATAAATTCCTAGATATTTAACCTCGCTTCAGAGCTCTGGAGAGCTGTAATCAAGCCTCCAATTCGTAATTATCAAAGTGTAGCTACTCTTATCAAAGCATGATCATGTATTCTATGTATATTACACTATTGTAGTTTTATATCTGCATAAAAGGAGTGCAGTGATATAGTGTATAAACATATATTGATGCTGTTTCTCATTGGTTATGGTATTCATTAGCATCAAATATACTTGCTAAATTTCTTGGCCCTAGTAGTTCTAGAAACCATGTTATTCAAGATTGTACATTTGCACATTTTAACAAAGTTTAACATCATTTTCAGTTCTCACAAATGGATGCAGGAAATTGGGATAATAATGAGCTCTGTATTATATTCATGAATGATATATCCTCCTCAAGGACACTTTGCACTTCCGTGGGGAGAAACTCCTGCCACGTGCTCATTAGATCCGTTTTTGCTGAAAGTAATTCATTTCTATAACATGATTAGGTTTCATAGACTTGTACTGAGATATAATAATTGAAATAAACTGCACTAAATTCTATGCATTTTGGCTCCAGCAGATCCTTTTCCAGCAAGAGCTCTGCTGAGTGGAAATGACAATTGTCTTTTGATTATTTGCGATGCTTCTTGCTATTTTGCATTCAACAGAAGTGGGGCTTTGGACTTCCCAACGTGTTGTGCTTTATTTGTAGCACTCTGTATCCATAACAAATATATGCATATTTGCATGTTCGTATGGTGCTCTCTGGCTTGGATCAGGGGTATAAAGTCAGTCGTCGACACATAAGCCAGTTATTCCTACCATTTTGCCATGCCTGGAGTTCCTAGTCCAATGAGTTATTAAGCAAAATTGCTAGACCGGCTACACTATGGATGAACCCCTAGCAAACTGTCAAGAACTCAGAAGAAGGACCTGTCAAGGGCCCGAAATGTGATGTTATTACTACCGACGGCCTGCCTGAGTCTCTGCATCACTCTGGCATTTGTGACTTTTGGGATAATCTTAGTAGAATGATTTGGTGATTATAAAACAAAGAATTGTGGTAAGAGAATCTCTTCTAATCTTTGACACCACCCTCCTCCACTTTATTGCTCTGCTGTCAAAAATATTCTTTAATTTTCTATCTAATCTTGAAAATCAGACCTATAATCTGTGAATATTGAATAATATTGCATACCTGTTTCTCCTTCTGTTGAAGAATACAACTAAGCTTAAAGCTTAGAAGGTTTTATCTGATGAGTCAAAGAGTTACTGTAAGCCCAGCGCCCACTTTCTGGTCCTATTTTAGTGGTGGGCTTGAAGACTTTCCTAGCATACAAGTGCTATGATTATATCAACCCCTGAGTTTGAGGTATTAACTCAAAAAATATTTTGTGGAGAGACTGTTTGTCTAGTTTGGGAACCTCAAGCAAGACAATTATCCATAAACTGTTTTGGAGATATGCGGACAAA
Organism: Calotriton arnoldi; assembly: GCA_963921515.1. Lineage (NCBI taxonomy): Eukaryota > Metazoa > Chordata > Amphibia > Caudata > Salamandridae > Calotriton > Calotriton arnoldi. Next base: position 458,271 of record CAWUFW010009042.1, on the reverse strand, counting down.
TGAAAATTTAAGGGAGCAAACCCTTACTTTCCATGAAAAGTTGTAGACCTAAACATACACATGCTCACAAAACCACATCATACAGCTTTATGAACGCCTTAATATATATATACCTGCAAGGGTGGGGCCACAGTTCCATAAGAGCAAATTCTGCTGAGTAAGTCACAAAGTGATATCCATGAACTCCACGAGTCTGAGTCCTCAAATTGTAATCTTAAGTCTACTGACCAGGCATTACAAATTCAATACAATCACAAGCTGGGTTGACCAGACTTCAGTAGTTTAGTAAACCTGCAAGCAGAAATAGTATCTCCCCTAAGATTACCAAGGGGAGGAGGCAGAATATTCAAGTTCGCCCTATGGATAGTCTGCACAGAAAGAGTCAAGTGGAGAAGTTACTCTCTACCTGATAAATTATGCTGCATAATGTCTTTACAACTACAACTAAGTCTACAATTTCCATTATAGAGCCTTTCCATTGTCCAGGATTTTGGGATTTCACCACAAAGAAGAATCTGCATGCAAAAGCCCATCATCACCAACCAAGAGAATGATTTTCAATCCTGAAAGAAGGAAATAGAAGCTTGGGCATTATCTATGAATTCCACTATCTGGTCACAGAAACATCATGGACAACAGAGTGGATATAGGGCTAGATCATTTATTAGTCTAAATGCTGTCATGCCTGTATTCAAGAATAGCCATGCGTATATAGATGCCTAGCACCCTTTAATTCCCATGCCACATATAACCTAGTAGCCAAGGCACAGAGAGATACAGTAATTTATAGAGTATGGGCAGACATTTAGACTGAAAATTCCTTTCCCAAATCCAACAGCTTGTTGTGAACCTATACTGCCTACACTGTAAAATGTGCTGCCTGAAGAATCAATGTAACGAAAAGAGTAAAAATTATAAGCTGTATGTGAGGCGGTATGATGTACTGTGGACTAGAGTGGTGTAGCATTAGTTGCTGCCTCAGTAACTAGAGAACCAGAGAATTTCTGATGAATTAGGCAATCAAAATACTAAAGTGCATAATAAGAGTTTGGCAGACCGGGTGCGTTTGCCAGAAAATGCTGACAATAATGCACTGTTAATATGGTGGATGGGACATCAGCATCTCTTTTGCCAAACTTGAACTAATGCTAACAATGCTAAATAGCCTATAATATTAGAATATAATAAAACATAATTATAGATTAATAAATTATAATATCAGTTAGCTGATGGTGTGTGCTACTGATAATGGTGCAATAGCTAATCCCACTCGGACATACATGGAGTTTTCCTGCTTCACAAAGTGCCAATCACAAAGTCCACAACATTGCATAAAGAGCTTTAGAAAGGCTAAAACGTATCTTCTGTGTAAGGTAGTAAATGTCCTAAGGCATTCCTAAGAACTGTATCCAAATGGTTATTTTTCCCTGAATCAGCATTCACCCACATAACAATATTTCAGAGATAATTACAGATGACGGTGGCGAAATTAAAATAGTATTAATCATAAGTACAAACACCTACAAGTATAGTATGTGGATCATTTTAGTGAATATCCTTTGTATATTGTGCATGAAGTTGTGCTTAATATAGTTGTCTATGAAGGAGAATTGATAGTTGCTATAGGATGTTAGATTAATTTTTGTTGTTGTCATTGTTGTGCTGTCAGAAACGCCAGAGGTAGGAGTGCAGCCATGATGGTGAGAGTGTATTGCTGAACTGTTGTAGAATGTGCTGTGGTGATGGTAGTACTGTGAAGGGAGGAAAGTAGTACAGTAATCTGAGGCAGGCAATGAGGTCAAGGGGGCTGATAGAGCGGTGGAGGCGCGTTGTACTGCAGTGATGTGGGGACATGGTAGTGTCGTATAGTGTGCGTCTGATGATGACTAGGGTGGTAATGTGGTCCTGTGGGGAGGGTGGAATAATCCTGGGATTTTAGGTATGGTGGTGGTTTCTGATACTGAAATTATGCGAGTTAGTATTGAGGAGTGTGAAGGTGATGTTGTGGGGGTGATAGTTTGATGCTAGAGGGTGGAAGTGATGTCTGTGTTGTGTGGTGGAACTGTGTGATGCTGTCATGGGAAATCCGTTCTCGGGGTTTTAGTGTGATGCTGAAGTGTCATAGCGAGGTGCTGTAGAATCGCAGTGAGGTGTTGGGTCTGGTAGTAGAGCTTTGCAGAGTTTGTGCTGAGTCTGTGGAAAACAGAAGAGCGACTGCACCTGCTGAACCAAAGGAATATAACTCGGAAGAAGGACTGAGCTTGCTGTTTTATCTGGGCAAAGAAGCCCCCAAGGGATGGACCTGCTCCTGCTTGAACCAAGGAAAGAATAGTGAACTCCAAGGGCTGGTTGGCTAGCCTCCTGCAAGCTCCAAGAACACAAAAGCTGCAAGAAGCCTGCAACAAAGAAGGGCCCAGCTGCCCAGTTCCAACTGATTTGCCCTGGCCCCTGCTGGTGTTTTCTGGGAAATTATGTCCTAACTCACCAAGTGGTGCTCAAAAGGTTCTGGGCCCTTGGCTGGTCTTAGAGTGTACTCTTTCCCCCTCAAGATTGAAAAGTGGATACTAAAAACGTTTTCTGAACTTTTCATTGTTGGGAAGTGGATTATTAGTAGCAATAAGTAGTGACTTACCACTAGTAATAAGGCCACAAACACAATAAAAGAATCAGTTAAGGTCTCAATAAATTATTCCCTTGCTCAACCCTTGGTAGCTGGCAACGAGCAGGCAGGCGTAACTTAGGAGACAGCTGTGTAAGGCATTTAAAAACAGCAATACATTAAATAAGGAAGACACAACACACAATAAGAATCCAAATCCAATTTATAAAAATAGAGTATATTTTTATGAACAAATAGACACCAAAAGGACAAAAAAACAAATTATAGAAATGGAGATATGAATTTATGAAGAATAAACACTTTCTAGTGCTTAAAAATATATAGTGCAACTTTGGGACATCTGGTCGCGCTTGACTAGGATAAAGTAAAAGTCTGAGGTCAACCCCAATGGAGCCCTGGTCAAATACACTAAACGGGTGGCCTCAGTGAAAATTTTTATCTTCAGACTTAGAAAGCTTTCTGGAGAATTTTTCTCTCGATGTCGAGCGGTCTACTCCAGCAGGCCGATTTTGATGTAAAGTCGTTGGATTGCTTCTCCACGAGGCCTCAGTCAAATCCTGGAAGTCTGGAGCTCTGGAGCTTCCATTGGGACGAACCTGAAATCCGGGCTGGGTCACGGTTGAAGGTTGCCGGCTTGACTCTCGACATCAAGTCGGTCACCTTATGGAGCCTTTTTCAAAAGTTGCTCCAAACCTCTGGAACTTCTTCCTGAAGTTCCTATTGAGGGTTTAAAGTGTTCAAAACACAAATCCAAGAGTCTGAAATCTCCTAGATGGTCCCTGGGATGTCCGGACTACAATTACCACAATGCACCTGGCCAAATCCTTAAAAGTGTGCTGGACCCACTGCAGGATGGGGACTCTTAGTGGAGATGATGCAGGTGGGCTCTGTTAACCTGTAGCTTGCAGGGAGTCCACTCCTTAATCCTTCTTGAAGCAAGGCAAAGTCCTTAGGGCTGTAGTACCAGACTGGGTAGCAGGCCTTCAGAGTGCAGTCCTATGGGTGCAGATCCAGATTCCAGCAGGGCAGTCCTTCTTCTCCTTGTAGTTTCAGGCAGCAGATCTGAGGTGCTATGAAGCTCTTCCATATTTATCTAGTGTTCCTGGGTGTCAAGCAGGGGGGCACCCCTGACCAATGAGATGTCACCCAGGGGTATGACCACTTCCTCCAAAGTGTGGCATATTCTTGTCCCAGAAAACACTATTCTCTCAAAATCCAAAATGGAGACAGTCTCACCAGAGGAGCTGGATCAGGCTAACCCAGCCTACTGGTGTGGCTAATTTTCCTAAACACTTAGGGGCCGATTCCGATCTCGGCCGGTAGGGCTCCGAATCGGATTCGGCTTTACCGGATCCGATTCGGAGCCCTATTTCCCGACCGAATCGTACATGCGTCCGGGCGAGCTAGTACGATGCCTGCGCTCGCGAAATCTCCGACCGACTCGAACGCAGGACCCGACTGCTCCGACCGACTCGCACGGGGACGACTCGCACCGCGCTATGGAGACGTTCCCCGGCCGGGTAAGTACGATGCGCATCACGACCGCTCCGACCGACTCGTGCAGTCCGGCGCCAAGGAGCTGTCGGAGCCGCACTTTGGGGGTCCGTGTCGGACCCCCCTGGAAGCGTAGGCGTGCGAGTCGCACACAGGGGGGACCCATGGGTCCCCCCTACACGTGCATGTACGGTGCGACCCGCATCGATGCGAACACGCTGTAGGGGGCGCCCTTGTTCGCGTCGTGCCCATTGAGTCAATGGGAGCCCGTGTACGCGTCGTACGACTGGCTCCCATTGACTTCAATGGGAGTCCGACCGAATCGGTCCGATGGCATACGTGCGCATCGTACTCGTTCGGTCGGACTGCTAGAGTCCGATTCGGTCGGAAATCTCTCCGGGTCCGGCTCGGTCGGAGAGATTTCCGGCCCGAATCGGAATCGGCCCCTAACTGTCCAACCCTCTCCCATATCTAATTACAGGGGCTCCTGTGGGGCTGGAGTGGCAGGATGTGGGGGTCAGCCTGTGCTGTCCTAAAATGTCATTCTACCTTTGAAGACCTGTTTGGCTACCCCTCACCCCCTTCCTGCCATCTGCTCTGCAGCTTCTACTTCTCAGCCCACAGGAAACCCATTGTCTCTCTAGCAGGGCTTTTCGCACCTCATTAGGATGCCTTTCTTGGTGCCATATGTTCCAGCGCATAATCTTTAGTGTAGTATAAGGTAACCAATACATTTTAAAGCTGATTCTGTTGCAGTATTCATCAGCAAAACTGCGCAGCATCTTCTACCAACAATGAAAATCGTCCCAGATCTACTAATCTATGCTTGACAAGAACCATGATTTTGTTCACACGGATCCATTTATGAAAGGGTTGTTAATCTTCAAAAGATTGTTTTGTCCTGAAGATGGTCTTATAGATTTACTACAAGAAAGACCGAAACGTTGACGCATCTACCCATTTTCAATTTTACTGCTGTCCAAGAATTGTGATTTGGAGAAATTCTAGGCACTATGTATAGACCAGTCTTTCATTATATTAGAGAAATGGGTTTGTACATTGTTGACTAGCACTATGTGTTATATATGAAGATCAGATATCTGTCATCAATGTGCTTGAAGAAGTATTTGTACCCTTACAACTTATACAAAAGGCTATAGATATAAAAATAAGAAATACACCCGGTTTTGTCGAGATTGTTTTCTTTGTAGAAAGTCAAAAGATATCTATGATAATTCATTTCTGATGCTACAGTAGAGTATCCTGAATATCTATAAATGTACAATTTTTTATGAAGTAAAATCCATTGCTGGCACTTTTAGAAAGAGACCATTTCTCTCTACTTACTTCTCTTTGTATTGGAGACAGCCTGTCTCCAATACACGTCTGGGTTGGGTGACAGCTACACTGTGTGCATTTCCTTCAGAAAGCCACAAGCCCATGAATGTGAGGCTGATCATCATTCTGAGCACTCATTTGCCTTCATCGGCATTCTGATGGCCATTCCTGGGCAGGGAGGAATGGGAGGGACTGACACTTACACTTCAATAGGTAGTGTCCAGTCCACACACAAATCACTGATTTACCTCCTGGCAGACAGTACTGCGTTGAAAGGGATCCTTGTGCACTTCGGAGAGTTGCTTTGAAGTCACCCGTACATCAAAGGAACTTTTGGGTATAAGTACTGGGTCTCTGACCCCCTGAAATCAGACACTTCTGGATCTTGAACTGAACCTCTGTCAGAAGGACTGTGGTGCTGCTTAAAGGACTCAACTGGACTGGTTTTCTGGAAAGACTACTTTTCTGCTTGTTGCCCTGCTGTCTGCTGCTCCCTGACTCTGCTGAAGGAGAGCTGGACTCTGCCTTCCCTCCAAGTGATCTCCAAGGGCTTTCTGGCTTGCCTCCTGTTATCTGAAGTCTCTTTCTGCAGTACTGCTGGTGCTGCTGGACTCTCTCTTCTGTGAAACCTACCCATACCTGACGTGCCGTCTCCAAGTTCTGGGCATCAGAAGTGGGTTCTGCAGCTGTTTCCTTTAAAACTGACGCATCATCACCACTACACCGATCGGAACCAACGCATCACCCTTCAACGCCACAGAGGCTGTTCGTCGACAGCGGTACTACAGCCTGCGATACCCGAAGACTACACTCTGTGTGGCTCAACGACAACGCATTGTCTTCACTTCAGCGATGCTCGACGACAACGCAGTGACCTGACTACGTGGAAAAATATGATGCATCAAGCCCTCAGCGGCGACGCTTTGCTCCATCCAAGGTACTTTCTTAGCAGGCCCTGTGTGGGTCTGGTAGCCGACCTGCCCTCCATCAAGGTCGGCCTGAACTTTGGATTTGCACCGGTCCGTCATGACCTCAAGTAACCTTTTGACCGCTAGTGACTTCTAAGCACTATTTTTGCATTTAATCTAAAATTCATATCTCAACTTCTACTGTAGAATTCTTGTCGTATTGGTCTCATTTTGCTCAGATAAATAGTCTCTATTTTTCTAAACCTATGTGTAGTCTTTTTGTGGTGTATTCATAGTGTTACTGTGTGCGTGTTGCACAAATACTTTACACATTACCTCTTTTGATAAGCCTGACTGCTCTGTGCCAAGCTACCAGAGGGTGAGCACAGGTTATCTTTTAGTGTGCATCTAGATTACCCTGACTAGAGTGGTGGTTCCTGCCTGGCCTGAGTACATACCTCAGTCAACCAGGAATCAAATTCCTAACAGGCAGGATTTATTTTGTGTAGGGTGAAATACCTTCCTGCACAAAAACAATCCAAAAAGGAAATAACAAGGAGAAAAAAGGATTTTTATCCTCATTATGCCTTTCTCTGGTAGGTATTCTAATTTCACACAAGTTCAGCTTCACAAACCTTAGTAAATCTGAAATTGTGTGAAATTCATGGGTGGATGCACAGGAATGCCCATGCTTCATCCATGGAACACCTACCACTAAGAAATGTAACACAACCCAATCTCAAGCTGCTGCATTGCATTACATTTCTTTACAAAACCATGCAAGCTCATGCAAATAAGACCTTGTGTGGCTTTGTAAATCCCAAATAACCCTTTGTGTTGCCTTGCATCAGTTGTGTTGAACTTGCATACAAGAGGTAGAGAAGCAAACATTTGTGATCTACCTTCAATAATATTGGGGTACTCTTACTGCTTTAGTGCTCTGCCTAACTACTGTGATGACCTAAGTGCTGAGAAGCCTGATTATCTGGTAGCTGTGTAGTCCAAGTGTACAGAGGAGTCACACAAATCTGCACAGCATGGACCATGATGCTAAAGGTCTGCCTGCTTTAAACTCTGTGTCCCCCTGTGCGCATGAGAAGTGTGAAATACTTTGGCATCTACTGGTCAAGTATGGAATTGGTCTGGTCATGAGCATAGAATTGGACTGGTCATGAGCCTGAGTTAATTCTCAGGTTTGGGACCAACAAACACAACTAACATGATTTATGAAACCCAAACTCCAACAAATCCAAAGAGCGAGTGTCTAGTTCTGGTGAAAATTCTTCAATTCAGCCCCTATCTGAATTTATGGACACCATCTTGGTGTCAGACTTAGGGTGTCCATCCCAAGACGTAGTGAAAGAAAGATGGATAAACTCTTCTGCAACCATAGACATTTGTTGACTGCTACCCTTTTGCGTGATTGCCCAGACTCAAAAGGACAGGAGGAAGTTGATTTCTGTTTTTTATCTTTCAGAATTAAGAAGCTTTAAAATAAAGTTGTGACCTTCAGTCTCTTTTTGTTAACTCATTTCTTATTATTGCATTATTAAAATAGTACACATTTTTAAATTTCACATTACACCTTTGTTACGCATCACTTCTTTGTAAAATGAACTACCAAAATATTGCCTTGTGTCATAAAAATTATGTGTGCAAACACAAGTGTTAGAAGTTAGGTTTCTGGTTGGCTGAGGTATGCACCCTGCCCAAGAAGGAACCACAATCCTAGTCAAGGTAAGTCATAAACACACCCAAAATTAACCTGTGCTCACCCCGTAGTAGCTTGGCACAGAGCAGGCAGGCTTAACTTAAAAGGCAATGTGTTAGGTATTTGTTGAACACGTCAAACAGTAAAACAGTGAAAACCCCACACAAATAGATTCCACAACTGATTAGAAAAATAGAACTTAATTTAATGAAGAAAACAAGACCCAAACGACTAAAATCCAATAAGTAGATCTTGAGATATGTAATTTTTAAGGTTTCGGTGAAAATAACGCATAAAAGCGCAAAACGTCAACTGTGGTTATCTGGTCGAGCCCAGACCTGTCCAAAGTCACAATTTCAGGCTGACCGCAATTGAGCTTGGGCTGACTACAGGGACCCACCTGCGCCCGCTGAATTCAGTACCTTAGATTCCGGTGCGCAGTCTGTGAGGTATTGCGTTGCAAGACTTAGTGTCGTCCGGCGTTGGTTCCGAGAAGGACCACAGGATGCAGAGCACCTTAGGCCCCCTTCCAGGGGTCCAGGACTGGAGTGGCACCCTTACCAGGGTAGACTCACAGGTGACAGTATCCAGGTGCTGGGTTGGAAGTCTTTTGTGTCACTGAGACTTCAGAAAACAGGAGGCAAGCCAGCAAGCACTTGGAGCCACTTTGGTTCTGGGTTGGAGAGATCCAGGTCCAGTCCTTCTCACTACCAGGCAATGAGGGCAGCAGGTCAGCACAGCAGGAGTCCAGCAGTGTGACAGTCATTTCAGTAGGTAGCACAGCAGTCCTTCTTCCTGGCAGAGTATCCACAGGTCCAGAAGTGTACTCAAGTGGTGGTGTCTGAGGTCCAGTATTTATACTTTGGTGCCCTGGTTATGGAAGGTGGAAGAAGCTTCTAGACAGTGGCTTTGAAGTGCAGGGAATTCCCTCCCCCCCTCGCCCAGGCTCCAAGATGACTGGTGTGACAATATAGGGTCATTAGGCCTATTGTGTGGAGACAGTGCACAGCCTATTCAGGTGCAATTGAGGCTGTGCTTAGCTCCACCCCCCATCAAGCCAGCTAATTGCCTATTAAGGCCCATCAAGTTACACCTAAGCTCCCATTGTGTGTGGCTGTCTAGAGGAAATGCACAAGGCCCAGCTGTCACCTACCCCAGACGTGTATTCAGAACATGCAGATGGCACAGAATGGTTAAAGAAAGAAAATTTCAATTTTCTAAAAGTGTGAGTCCAGAGACACTAAACTCAAAAAGTCTATCTTTTACAAATTGGAAATCACACTTATAAAGTGTAATAAGGTAATCCCAATGTTTACCTATGGGAGAGATAGGCCAAACAGTAGTGAAAAACAAATGCAAGAGTTTTTCACTTCCTGGACATGTAAAACTTAAATGTACATGTCCAACGTTTTAAATACACTGCACCCTGCCCTTGGGGCTGTCCAGGGCCTTCCATAGGGGTGACATATGTGTTAAAAACGATGGTGTGGGCCTGGCAAGAGGATTACCATAATCCAAAAAGGGGCAGGACTCTGCCCCAACCAAATGCACAGCTAAAGTCGCCTATAGGCAGTCATCTCTTTCAAACAAATTTCTCCACTTTATCCATATTTTCAACACTGTAGTTAAACTTATTGTCAACATTATTTCTCTCGCCACACGCGGAGTGGTGCTTGCCAATTTTCATAAACCACGAATTATGCAAATTCGTCTGAGACAGTGTTATTTATTTCAAAAACCCAATGCATTTCGGGCAACTGGGTGCCCTTCGTCAGGGGTCACTACAATGACAAGTACGTGTTTAAATGAGGGGTGGGAAGAAGGGAGAGTACTACCAGATGGGAGAGGAGAACTGAGGATGTTTGCGTGGTAACGGTTTCGGCAGGTAAGGAGTGGTGTGATAGCAGAGTTATGATTCAAGTAATGGTAATTCATAGTCGGGTGTGAATGATTGCATGAGTTACGATAGATGTTAGAAAGGTATGGGTTCGTTGATGATGTGTGAAAGGGGTTTGAAAGATGTGGAAAGTGAGTATGTTATAACACTGTGTGTGCTAAGTTGCGAGTGTGGTTGGATAGGTGGCTGAAAGCGGGTGGATGAAAGCATATTGAGGCGGGAGCGCATGAAGTTGGTGATTATAAATGGGGTCGGGGTGAATGAGATATTGCGAGGATGAAGGGGAATGTAGGTTACAGTCCAGTGGGACAGGTTGGTGTAGTAGAATGAATTAATACACAGTGTACGTGACACATCCATACAAGAAAGTAGATGGTTGGGTTTAGGAGTCGTGTGGTTGAGAGAAATAATATCACGGGAGAAAGGGTTAGAATCCCGTCAGCTTTCAGTTTTCGGATATATTCTGTTGTCGTAAGCATTTTTTATCAAGCATGTTAAATTACGTTGAGCATTTAAATTAACTGTATATCAATGTATGAATATTTATGTAATGAGAGGTGTAATATGGTAATATTTGATTTTTTACTTGTCATTGTAGTGACCTCTGACGAAGGGCACCCAGTTGCCCGAAATGCATTGGGTTTTTTAAATAAATAACACTGCCTCAGACGAATTTGCATCATTCGTGGTTTTTGCTAGAGGTTCGGATGGCCCAGCATAATCATCAGAAATTATGAAAATTGGCAAGCACCACTCCGCGTGTGGCGAGAGAAATAATGTTGACAATAAGTTTAACTACAGTGTTGAAAATATGGATAAAGTGGAGAAATTTGTTTGAAAGAGATGACTGCCTATAGGCGACTTTAGCTGTGCATTTGTTTGGGGCAGTGTCCTGCCCCTTTTTGGATTATGTTATTCACTCGGTGCCGTTCGGGCATGGCACCATACCAAATAGCACGCATTCAGTTGTAAAAATTGACAAATTGTGAAAATGAACATAAAAGGTGTGCATCTCTACTCTTGTGAATTCAAGAGGATTACCTTGCCAGGTCGACATGGCAGTTCAAAACTGAACACACAAGCTCTGCAATGGCATATTTAACAAGCATTGGCATAGCCAATAGGTCTCGCTTTTGGGACCTTATAAGTATTTAGTTATGCAGCACAATATCCTTGGTGCAACAACATTAACTTTTGCATGGTTAAACACTTATAAGGTCCCAAAGGCGAGACCTATTGGCTATGCCAATGCTTGTTACCAATTCTGTTCAGCATTACCAAAAAGCATTGGCAAAGCCAGTAGACCCCAAGGGTGAGACCTACTGGCTGTACCAATGCTTTGTTATTTATTTAGCATAGCGCGTTTAGTCAACTTTCATTTTACCTTTGTCTGGCATTATTTTCTTTCATGCCACACTATTTTGCTCTTGAGATTAGCTAAGAGTGACACTGTGCTGTGAGGTGTCCTTAACATTTAACGCGGGAGAGGGTGCTCCAAGTCGCCACTGTCACTGAATGAATAAAATTGTGTATCATGGAATGCTGTGGGAATCTACTTCATGGAGTGAGAGTCTGATCTAATAAGTGAGCATGTGCTTCACAGAGCAACACACCAGGTGAGTGAGATTGTGCTTCATGGAGGGAGACGCACCCAGGTGAATAAAATTATGTGTCAAAGAATGAGACTCACACCTAATGAGTGGGATTGTGCATCACTGAGTAAGACTTCGGTCTAATGAGTGAGATTCTGCTTCATAAAGTGAGACACACTCAGAGGAGTGACATAATCCTTCACAGAGTGAGAATCTCTCTTAATGAGTGAGTGTGGTTAATGAAGTGAGACACACCAAATGAGTGGGATTGCGTGTCACTGAGTGAGACTCCGATCTAATGAGTGAGGTTCTGTTTCATAAAGTGAAATAAGTGAGCCTGGGCTCATAAAAGGGTAAAGCTAGCCACAATCCATTAGCTTGCTCCAAGGTGTGAGGTTCCTATCCGCGGAGAGAGAGACTATTCCAGTGTGACACCTGCTGATAGAGTGAGGGTGCTCCCCGGCAGTCTTGAGGTGTTTCCGGAAACTGTACAGTTTGACCGGCCCACTTACACAGCGTGGGGTTCAGGGTGAGGTGAAGCCCTGGGTGTGTCTCTAGTCGCCTCAACCCGTTTCCTCCCGTGTCCCCATGCCTCATCACCCCGCCCTTCCAGTGCTGCAAGGCCTGTCTTGTGAAAGAGGATGTTTGTGAGGAAGCAGACCTTGTGATAGTGTCAGGCGGTGGAAAGTAGAGATAGTGAGTCTGTGTGCTTGTGGGGCACAGTGCCCGCGGAGCTACACGGGTCGAGGCGCTGCCTCCATGCCATCACCGACAGCGCTGCCGCCCTGGCCTGAAGCACCTGCTGCCTCTCTAGTGTGGGAACCAGACCGAGCTCTGCCAATGCACCTCAGCCTGGACCTTCGTCAACCCTTGTAATTCAAGCGTGCCAGGCAACTCCACCAAGCCCTTTGGCATTCCCTGCGTTTCTAGTTCTGAGACCACACACTTTAATAAAACCCTTTAACGTCCCCACTTTATAGCACTGATGCACAAAAGTGACACTACTCCAGCTGTACCAGTGTTGAGAACCACGCAGAGCCTCGCCTGGGAACCTGCACTCCTGCCACTCTGTTATTGAGCCACAGAAAGCCAGTGTCAGGGGGGCACCGCAATCTCCACTGCACAGGAACCCACATAGATCCTCCTCGGTGCCCCTGCCGCTGTTCTAGTTCTTTCGCACAGCTCTGTCGGTGCTCTTCACTAGTCCCTACTCTTGCACTACAAATACACCGAGACTGGCAATGCGTCTCAAACCTAACATTCGGTACTCCCAGAGCCCCAGCTCTGCCAGTGCACCTCCACCCTCACCTTCAGCCCCTCCTGCTGTTTCACCACGAGGCTGTCATTCACCAGCCCCTTACTTCAGCACTGTCTCAAACCTAACATTCGGTACTCCCAGAGCCCCAGCTCTGCCAGTGCACCTCCAACCTCACCTTCAGCCCCTCCTGCTGTTTCACCACGAGGCTGTCATTCACCAGCCCCTTACTCCAGCACTGGGGACTCAAGTAGCTCTGAGAGCGCACCTCAGTCATGCCCTTCAGCGACCCAGGACTGAAGCACGACGCACACATCTGACAGTGCACGTCACGGCTGCCACGCAGTTCTCGTGTGGTCCTCAGAGTACACAGTGCGTGCCGAGGGATGCCAGTTGCTTAGTTCTGTTGCAGTATCTGCACGTTGTGTGACGCTTGAGGTTCAGAGGGAGAGCCGAAAGGAGGGGGTGAAAGTCTGTTGTCCTTGTTCTGGGCTGTTTGCTGCAGTGTTTTACCTCAGATGCTGCGCACAGAATACCCAATACAGAACGGAGCGGTAAGGGTTAACCCTGCAGTGCCGGCTTCCTCTCGCTGCTCCCATTGGACGTCAGTTTCCGGGGAGGGTTTAAATTGAGCAATCGGTTCTCACACTGCAGAGGGTGATGTAATGGGATGGGAACCCAGGACCCTGACATCATCACCGAATAGCAGCACATGTGTCCCGAGCGGGGGCCGGGAGACCCTCGGGCTGCTGGGCAGATGGATGTAAACAGACTTATCGGGCGCACAGGGGAGCAGGCAGACGTACGCAGACAAATCAATAACGAACACGCATGCAAGCCCACTCTTTGTAGTCCCGTCTGCACATTTCTGCGTGTGTGCCTGTCTGTCCACCAGCCTGCCATGTACTTGGGTTAGTAGATGTTCTGCCAGATATGCCTGAATATTAAAATAGACGCAGCATGTCTACATCTAACCACATTAATTAAACCATTTTAACGCAGAGTAAGTACACTTAGTGCAAAAAAGGTGCACAACCCGGTCTGCTTGAATATTTGGGTTAGACTAACCGCAGAAAGCCCCTCGGCAGATAAAGACAGACAATACAATTGTCGTCTCAATATAATTAGGGTGACCAAATTGTAAGAAGCAACAAGCACGGAATCGAAACGGAGGAGCGGGGGCGAGCGCGGCAGCCTGCTCAGCTGACCAGACGCTCGTGCGTCATGGCCTTTTCCCCGCACGGCCGGCATATGTTTCCAATTATCGTGCACGCGTCTGGGCACGATAATGGGAAACAGATGTCGGCCCTGCGCGCGTAACCGCCCGAAAAAGGCCACGACGCACGAGAGTGTGGTCAGCTTCTGAAACCCCTTACTTAAAGTCTTCGCCTAGCAGCGCTTGCGCGCTACTCGAGGCTCGACCTAAAAAGGCTAAGTGGGTGGCACAATCAGTGCTGCCGGCCCGGAAGCAGATTTTAATTTACAGGCCATGGGCACTTGTGACTTGTAGGTAAACAAAATATTCAATTTGTGGACAAGCCAATGTTACCATGTTTAAAGCAGAGAGCACATGCACTTTAGCACTTGTTAGCAGAGGAAAAGGGTCCAGAGGCCTAAAGCCAGCAAAAGTCAGCAGAACTGGTAGGCAGAAGGCAAAAAGTCAGGGGAAACCAAGCCAAGGATGCCAGGTTTAACAACAGGCGAAACAAAAAGACCAAAGGACAGCAAGAGATAACAGGGGTAGAGAGAGATGCATCGCCAACAATGAATAGTCATGTACTAAAGTCATGTTCTAAAGTATAAATAGGGATGATGAAGTATTTTTCAACTAAGTAGTAACGTGAAGCCTATGTTTGCATTACAGGGACATTTGTGGTATGTTCTTCTGTGCCAATGTTCCATGGTAGAATGTATTTGCGTAAGAGGGTTCTTTGGAATGTTGAGGAAGCGGTTTTGTCAGTTGAGAGCTGTGTCTCACCAGGAGTGGCTTGGGGTGAATTCCATTGTGATTACTTGTCAATAAATCCGCACCTTCAACCTCCTCTGTGTGGAAACTGGCTTATTTTAGTATAATCAAATGTCTTTAATTATATTTATCTGTGGCATCATTTCGAGCATTTTCAGATACATTATTATGAAGAGGGTGCCAGCTTTTTCCAAATCCCTGGAAATTCACTGGGAGAAACTATAGAACTGGTTTACGTATTATGTATGATACATAATGGATTCCACCTTTTCACTAGAACAGTATTTTTATATCCACATATTTGAAAAGCACAGTATCAAAAAGAAAGCCCTCTTATGATAAATCATCCTACCAAGAAAATGAAAAATGAAGACCACTCACCATTTGCATCCTCCCCTGGGTTTACCCTTGCTTGTGCCAGGAAATACCGGAAGTAGGAAAAGGGAACATCCACTGGAGGCAAATCTTCTTCTGTGACGGACACTACTTCTAAATGGCCAGCGTTATGGCTGTCCTCTGGCACCTTAGGGGGTGAAGAGAAAACTCAGTGTATTTATAAAGGAAGACTAGATGCTTCTCAACATGGAGGCAAGGTGCTTTCTAGCCACTTTATGCACAGGTTTCAGTCAGGAGTCAAATCCATTGGAAGAAGGCTAGTGATACAGCAGAAACTCCTCATCAAGGAGTCTTACGCAAAAGTAATCTGATAATCAAATCATCCAATTACTTCCCAAGAGGCAGTACCTTGCTAATGCATAATTAATACCGGCTAGCACTCATAATTAATGTAAACAGGCCAGACAGGCACTTTTCTCCCCTATCAATCAGAGAGTAATGCAGTTCACTGTTGATTTTTCTGAATGGCGCAAACAGTGATTGCAGTCTTGGATATAGAGGGGCACATTTTTTTGAGAAATCACGCAGCGCAGCAAGTCACTTTGCTGCACTGCATGATAGGGAAAGGGCGGAATGCGCCACACTTAACAATATACGGAGCAGTCCTGTCTTGACAATGCTGGCGCACAATTTGCTGCCTAGCACCAACGCAGGCACCCTTGCACCATGGTGCAAGGGTGCCTGCATTGTAAGCAGGATTGTTTTTGTAAAGGATGGGGCACCTTTCTGCACAAAAACAATCCCCTTAGGAATTTTCCTCAAGAGAAAAAAACCAGGAGAAATAAACATATTTCTCCTCATTACGCCTCCCCTGGGGAGGCATAGCATTTTGGCACATTCCCAGGTCCACCACTAACGGTAAATTTGGGAATGCACCAAACTTTATGGGTGGTAACGTGGGAACACCCTCGCTCCACCCATTGGATGCCTCCCTGGGGCAGAGTAACGCAATGCAGCGATTTGTGTTGCGTTGCATCACTCTTGATTTATCAAGCCAGACAGGGTCACGCAAGGTGGTCTTTCATGGCTTGATAAATCCGACGTAGGTTTTGTGTGGCCCTTGTGCCACCTTGACTGACACAAGGGCGAGGCCAAACCTTCATAAATATCCCCCTCACTGTTTCGGAACTACTCCAGTTTAGGATCAATGCTTCACTGATGCTCACTGGAACCATTGGTTACCATATGAGATTATGACTACTGCTTCACTGATGCTTACTGGAACCACTGGATACCATATCATGTTATCATCATTGCTTCACTGATGCGCACCGGAACCACTGGACCCCATAAAAGATGATGATCATAGCCACACTGAGGCCTACCAGAATCATTGGCCCACACATGCAATTAGGATAATTTTTTCACTGATACCTACCATCAACACTGGGCCTACTGTGACCCCTGTTCCCCATATAAGAGTGCAATCACTGCTTCACTGAGGCCTACCAGAACCACTGGTTCCCATATAAAATTAAGATCACTGCTTTACTGATGCTTCTGTCCCCCATATAAGATTATGATCACTGCTTCACTGATGATTACTGGAACCACTGGTTGCCATATAATATCAGGTTCACTGATGACCACCAGAACCACTGGTCCACAGATAAAGATTTCAAGAAGGTTCACTCTGTTTTGCTTCTTGGAGTGGAGCCCCAAGGGCAGGCATTACAAGGTACTGCAGCACTGGTGACCCCTGTAGGCAGCTTCATCGCTGTTGTCATTACTTTTTCCCAGGGCCCCCACCTTCCAAGGGACGCCCTGAGAAAAGTAAATATTATCTCTCTGTAGCTCACCTCTGTCTATTTCTACTCGGCGATGCAGCGAACGCAAGGTAAATAGTTGTATTTATTTATTTACTTACCTTACTCCTGCCAGTCGTATGTCTGACTCCACTACCCCCGACCCAGCCTCTCCCCCGCCCCGCCTCACTGCCCCACAGCACTCCCTCTGCGAGACGCCACTGCGACAATCTTCGATGAAGCATGCAGATGGCGGGTCTGGTACATGTTTTCCAGTAGAATGAGCACTGATGATTATTCTAAGCCTCATCTTTCTTTGATGCTGAAGTTATTTCTCCTTGTTACTGCCCAGGCCCCCAAACTGCAATCACCAAGCCCAAAGCACAAGGTTTCACAAACAGGGGAGTAGGCTCAACCACTGGCACAAGTCCCAGTGCCTACAGGTCTGCTCATTCTTCAGGAAAGATGCCCTTCTTGTATTTTATGCTACTGAGATGACATGTGGCCAGGTGTTCTGACCTTTGTCAGCATTTCAGGTTCTTGGGTGTAAGGAGAAAGCAGGCCTGGCTTCACTCCTCTTTGCTGGCAGTCAGTAGGATACTCTTCCTCTGACTGTCAGCACATCCAGCTGTGTTCTGAAGTCTCTGGTGTAGGAGCCGTTCATATAGTAACTACTGGCTTGTGATTGGCCATGGGCCTAACCCTATCCTGAGAAAGTTCACACAGTCTACCCAGCTCTGTCTTTCAGTGTGTTCTGTTACTTTATTCTGAAACCATCCCATAAAACCCTCCTTTGGGAGGGTCTTTCAAGATGGCAGAACCATGGGTCTTTCTATGAATCTCCTTGCCTTAAGGCTGTCCTTATAAAATGATAAACGCCCCAAGAAAATCAGACCAGCATGGTTCTGAGCTCAGGCTACCTCCTGTGGTAACAAGAGATAACTTGGTTGGGAGCAGGCCACCATCAAAAGCAAGCATCACACAAGAGCTCTGTTTATCATAACCATGGTGCAAATCTATTGTCCACTCCTCTCCATAACATTCCGGGCCAACTATGAATGGGTAGTGTGTGGTTAACTTCCCTCCACCTTTCTGACAAACATCGCTGGCAAAAAGTATTTTGCGCTTCCATCTAATCACTCAAAACAGTTAAAGAGCTCATTACTGTAAGGGGGGTTTAGTATAATAACTGTTAAGGCTCCAACCAGAGGTGGATAGCTTTTATTAAAATCATCTCTGGACCATACCTATTAAACACTAAGGCTTGGCAATTAATTTGATGTTTGATAAATATTACAACTGCTTGTGGATTCTTTTCCTTTGCCTTCCCTAAGCCAGCTTATGGAAACGCAGCCTATACAGCGGGTACAGGCTACTGCATCATATACAGTGAGTTGGCACTTTGAATCTTGTCATTGTAGAGGCACACTAATTACATATTTAATATGCATCATTTTTTGCACACTATGCATGCCAAGTGGACTCCAAGGCACTACTTGTAGTTCACACTGACACGCATATCCACAGCAGTTCTCCGCTTACAAATGGCATCATGTAATAACAATGTAATAACAATGTTATTTACATTAGTTGGCATAATGTAACCATTTGTTTTTTGTTATTGTGGTCTCCCTGCATGCATGGAACAATGTGTATGTTCCTGCTGAGTATGTTTGTTTCCACTATATAATACTTGTTCCATCACGTGAAAGAGATTAATATAAGAAATATAAAGGAAATGTGTGTTGGTAAATATAATGTAGTCACTGTTGTTTCCATGCGATGGTCAGCCTTTAAAGTGATGGATGTGACAGTTGAAAATCAAGCGCACAGGCATGATAAAATAATATATCAAGGGAAGATGTAAATATAAACTCGCACTTCTGTGTATTTCATAGAGGCTTTATGTGAGTGCATGTCTGAAACCTGAAACCTGAAACGTGAAACCAATGTGAAGCCTTTTTTCAAGCAAGTGTTTTGTAATTAAATCAGGATTAAAAGTAATGTTGCACTGGCAAATCATTGCATTTATTTGTACCTTGATTTAATTTTGAAACATTTTTAATTGTGATTGTGCCCAAAACTCACACTTAAATCACACTTCTATCACTGCAATGGAAAGAGTTTATTTAGGTATGTATTTACAAAGAAAATCATGCGATTAAAAGCTTTCGTTTAAGTGTATGTTTTGCAATCAAATCAGATGCACTCAGAATTCAAAGTGATGTTGCTCCAGCAAATCAAAATACAAAATAAGCACAGTATGTTGAAAGTATTTAACTTTGATTTTCCAGTGCAACATTACATTTAATTATGAATACATGTGAATTATTTTTACAACATGCGCTTAAACAAAGGCTTTGCATCGTTTGATTTTGTTTGTAAACACACACCCAAATAAAGTCTTTAAATTGAAGTGATAGAAGTGGGATTTAGCCATGCTTTTGAAAATCAATCACTGGCACGCAGAATTATAAGTATACTGTACCGATGCCAGACCTGAGTGTTGATTTACATCAATCATGTGTAAAATAGCTAAACAGGCGCCCTCGGAAAACAGTGTCTGGCATTTGACCTTGGTCTTTGAATGCACAGCAAATGTCACGAGATGAGAACAAAGCCTGTTTACAGAGGAGCTTGGTGCAGCGAGTGAAAATACGAGCGCTTGTGTTAAGTGCTCTTTGACAAAGAAAAAAGTAGCTTCTGAAACAGATGCTGAAATGGAAGCAGTGGAGGGATAGTGTAATTAGTCCATGCTCTTGGGGAGGGCTAAACACAGAAGAGTCATGACAAATGCATGCCTTGGACAAATGGGGAGAAAGAATATGAGAGCCACGATGGAAACAGCGCATTTGCTGTCTAGCCGAGACCTAAAAAAGGAAAGTGAGCACCCACACCAAGAGAAAAAGGGGGGTCATCAACTTTGCACAGATCAAAGCAGTCAGGATATAAACCATGATCCTAGCCAATATATCTGTCCCATCAATCAGTTGTTCACTGAACCCATTCTGAAATCAAAAGAGTCCTTTAGCAAGGTCAAGGAAAAGGTTTGCAGTACAACTTCTTTTAGGCATCCCAAGAGTTACAGAAGCAAAATGAGCAATTGAAACACCACCTCCTGTCGATTGGTCTGATCACTTCTTATCCTCATGTCAGTAATGGAATCATCTTCTTTCGGACCTAATCAAGGAAGCTAACCTTGCAAAATTCAGAGTGTGAAAACCTCCGTTTTTTTTAACCCTACTGTAATTCTTGCAGATATCCCTTATTTGGGCCAGCTCCTGAAGACAATTATACAGCTGGAGTAAGCACAATATAAAACTGTTTTTGTATAGCATTTCATACTTCATGTCTGCCATTTATAAGCACTGTAAATTACAGATTTTATTATTACCCAATTTATGGTACTCAATTTATCGACCTTGAGGAGAACAGAAGGCTGAGACCACCTTGCTGGTATGCAATCTTGCAGCCTGCTGATCCCCATTTTATTCCAGCTGCAAATGTTTAATTCATTCTATCTATCTATCTAGTTTTCTTTACATGTTGGTGTATACTTCTGTCTGTTTTTCTGTCTATTGATCAATCTATCAATGAGATAGTGTGAGATTTAGCTCAGTTAAAGATCTTGATGATGAAAAATTATTCTGAACAAAAGGATGCACCCGCAAACGATGCTACACAAACAATTATATCAGTATATGAAGTCATCAAATCGACTCCACCATGGCCCTTGATCTGTTTTCGTGTGATCACATTAAGTGCTTAAAGCAGATGTTTATGTAGAGGTGTCTGATCAGTGGCTCAGTTCCATAAGCTGATTGTCTTCACAGGTGACTCTTCTGTAGATGAATGTTCACACTCAGGCAGCCATTATGAGTTAACTGGACTTTGGTGCGAAGATACTGAGGAGGGTGGAATCTATTTCACTGGCCGTTATCTGTGCACCAAAATACAAGTTTTTTCCCAATGAAATAGGGAACAACTGCTCGGACCCAGAGTTACCAAGTACTTTATGAGGCAGTTTTTCCTAATTGATTTTTTTAAAAAACACTGAGATTTTCTGCCTCTTCTGAGTCAGTGAAAGTGTCAGTGGGTGTGTCGGTGGAGGATTCGTAGGTGGGTGGAAGAGCAGAGGTGCTGGGCACGTTTGTGCCTTCTGGAGAGAATTTTTTCTGCTCCCCCCCCCCAGTCTGTTCCAGGGGGTGAACAGAGGCCAGGCAATGCTGCTGCATAGGTGTCTCCAGACCTGGAATTATTGGGTCCAGAGCTTTTGAACCCAATAATTCCAGGCCTGGGCACAACTGGAATTGCAACTTATGGTTTTTCACCCAACCCGACTTATCGTTCTGGGTCAAATATCCTAAATCATAATAAGAGCCTCCAAGTTTTGTTGAGGTTTCAGATCAGAATTTCACCCGCACATCACCGGTTTGTATAGAGCAGGCGTTTTCTAGTATTTTTGTTCACTTAGAGCAGAGACAACTTTATTTAAGGAGACACGAAGTCTACCTGCGAAGGAGAATGTCAATTTCATGTAATTATGAAAGCCTTAAAATAAAAATTATTTAGATGAATGAAAGTCACTTTTTTCACCAACAAACAGGTACTGAGAATAAGAACCCATGCACATCTAAAAATTAACAATAAATCATCAGGTGTCAAAACCAAAATCAAGGGCTGCCTTAGAATCAACAGCACTTTTGCAACAGGTTGCTGCCTTCAATTCCTGGTCAGGACTCAAAGCGACAAGCTCAGGGCTTGACTAGGGCTTTCTAGATGTTTTCTAAAATCTTCAGTTCTCTTGATAAGAAGATGGAGGACCTTGTCTTCATTCAATGTCACACAGACAGTGAATATCTATCACTCACTTCCCCTGTGCCTTTCTTTCCCCAAACAAAGCACAAACCACTCTGTGGATCGTACTATAACTACAATTTTAGAACAACATTTGGGTAAAGTTGTCACCTGATTTATTGACCTGTGAATGTCAGTTTTGTAACGTTCTTAATATCCATATGGCATACAAATGTATGGAAATACCCTTTTGTATTCCCAGACATGGAATAGTGTCTTATGCATGTTTCCCTTGTTGTAATTCTTTTTGATTTTTTTTTATAGTTTAATAGTTTAGCTAATGTTGAAGCTGACATGAACTTGTGTGTGGTTTGTTGACAAAAGTCATTCGTTTTGTATAGCGGTTGACTTGAAATCTTGAAGGATCTGAAGCAATTCACCATTTATAGATGTTATGCCTATGGTAAGAAGATTGTACTATCACAGTGATATGGAAATATAAGCAAGCACAAGTTGCAATATGGAAATGTTTCCCTGTAAAACGTACATGACTGAATTGGTGTTTAATGGTTCAATATGGCCTTAAAGGAAAATTATATAGTGCTGATTTTGCTTAAGTATTGTGACATTTTGGCAATAGATAATTACAACCCCCAAAACTTATACTGACATTTTATTATACTCACTTTCCTCTTCATATGTGAAACATGTCTGAGAAAAAGTGAATTCCTTTTATAAAGTAAATGGTTACCAGCTATATATTCCTCAAATGTTCAAGGAATCCTTTTGAACAATTACACCGATTTCACTTTCTTTCTTAAATGTTTATGTGACTTGTGTCCCTGGAAAGCTTATATCCCTTAGACAGATGAAACTATGAAGCACCAGGTACCACAAATGAATTGTAGTTGGCAAATTAGAGGCTGTTTTACCTACTTCTTTAAATGGTTTCCTCTATTTACTTCCTTTCTTAAAATGTCTTAGAATACTCAAATCATGATTTCTTTCTAGTTTAGTTGACTTTTTTAATCACATAATCACAGCTATGTCATTTGTTCCTTAGTTGTCCCTCTTGACAAGTCCATTAGGAATTGTCTAGAAAATGATTAATTTACAACCTAATATGTGTACCTAATATGTGTATTCTGTTGACTATTTGCACTTATTCTAATAGAGATTGTGCTATAGTGGGTATCAAGACCTCTCCTGTTATTCCATGTTTTGAACTCCCCCTTTCTGGTTCTCACATCTAATGAAATCTGAGGTTAGTTGGACAAGTGTTTTGCTCCTAGCTGGACATTTTGTTAACAATCTTTAAATCTCAAAGCTAATATTCTTCTAGGTTTTATATCTGTCACCAAATATAATCCCACAACCGTGTGGTTGTATTTCTAAGATGCCATCCATAGATTGTCTAGGAATTATAAAGAGGTTCTTACCTCCTTCACCTCTGTAAGGATTTGTTTTTGGAGCATTTGAATGTCTTCTAGGCTTGGTATCTCTTCAGCTGTGATCTGTGTGTCCAGGGAGTTCCCAGGAGCCTTGTTGCCAGTCTTGATATTCTTTATATTAGGTGAATTTGTACCTCCATTCTCCCTTACGATTTTCACCATTATTTTCAGTAATGTGGTAGAAACTGTTGGTCTTGAGTCTGAATAAGGCCGCCTGAGGAGAAGAGTGCTCTCAAGCGGCCAACTCCATCACACACAGTTCTAGAAATAATGGGGAAAAATAAAATATCAAAACTGGTGGTAAGGTTTTAAAAGTTAACAAGCATCGGAAGTGATCTTTAGTTAAATGGCACCTAGAGTTACTGGCCAAGCCAACTTTTAGCACTGTTGTACAGAAACGTAAAACTTGCATGAAGATATATCATGTTGTGTTGTGTTATTCCATTCTTATGCAATAGACATGGTCAACATTTGGAAGATCTGAGAGCTAAGCTCTTTCTTTGCATGACCTGTGAGGTACACATGGACTGTTTCATGACCTATTCTTAATAAGGCCAAACATCTAACCAGGAGTGCATTGAATTCTCTCTATATTCCATATTTACTTGGTACACCTCTTGTGCATTCAATTCATGCACAGCAGAGGTGGCTTCTTGTGGGCATCACACCTTTTGGAGGATTTATGTGACACTTTAGTGCATATAGCAAGATAACCATATTTTCTGATTATCTATTATCATTGTGTATCATAATCAGTGAAAAGGATGTGACGGAGACAACTTTATTTAAGGAGACACGAAGTCTACCTGCCAAGGAGAATGTCAATTTCATGTCATTATGAAAGCCTTGAAATAAAAATTATTTAGATGAATGAAAGCTAAGGTTACAGTACAAAATTTTCAATTCCACCAGTTAGGTAACTGTATAACCTACAGTTTGCAATGCAAACTCCCAAAAGATGCCAGTAGTGTATGCAAAATTAAGTGACCAGATGCACTACTTCTGGCCCTGCTCATGATAGCACAAGTGACACAATCATTGGAATGATTGATGAGATAATTGATAATAATATATTTGACATCAGTAACAGCATCTTCAAGTACATCACATGTGATATACTCAATGTCATTACTGATGACATTATACACTGATGACATCACATATAATGTATTTGACTATTTCCAAAGTATGTTTATATACAAAACAGACAGATGCAGCCTGCACACGCAGACATGTCTGCTTTATACCCATTAAAACTCTACAGTACCCACGTGTTGTACTCTTGTTCTTTCCTTTTATACTGCTACCACCATGGATGCCACATTCAATCCTGATACTGGTGTGATGCCCACACATTCTAGCAACTATGTGCCAACATCACTCTCACCTGTTAGCCATGTATACCATACACACCCTTCTAAGAAGCATCTTTCTTGTACAGACTTCTAGTAACAATGTTCTTGTTCTCTGTGCTTGTAACTGGCACTCATAGACTCCTCTGACCCATTTAAGTATGTAGAACCCAGACGATGGTAGAGCAAGGCCCCTATGAGGGTCAACTACTTCCGAAACAGCCAGTTTTACTTAGTTGTCAATGGAAGGCCAAGGGCCCGATTCACAAAGGTAAACTGAGATGAAAGTCTAACTTTATGACTTTTGGTATTCACAAAGGGCAATTACAAGTAGTAAAGTTAGACTTTTGTCTCAGTTTTGGTCTCAGTTAAACTTAAGACCAATACTTAAGTTTAACTGACACAAAAGTCTAACTTTACTATTCGTAAATGCCTTATATGAATACCGAAAGTTATAAAGTTAGACTTTTGTCTCAGTTTACCTTTGTGAATCGGGCCCCAAGTGTCTTTCAGTGGTTTAGTAGTTCACATTTTTTGGTCATTGTTTTTTTTTTATTGTGATGTTTTTTATGATGCCCACCCTTCTTTGCAGCCAATTTAAAGCGCATTCCTAAAGTTTAAAAGTAGCCACAAAGAAATCAATTGTCCTCGTCCTCACTTTCTAAAATAAGGTAACATCTAAAGGCATATGTGGAAAAAACAGTGCACAAAGGGGAATATTCTACATACATTTCACAGTGTGGTCAGGTCTGATTAGACTGAAAATTATCTCACTGGTGAAAACTGTCTTGCAATGCACACAAAAAAACTTTACTTGCGCACAAAAGAAGGTAAACTGTGAAAATTTGCAACGTTCATTAAGGACGAATATCGCAATCTTCACAAACTTTGCTGGCAGAAAAAAAAGCTTTGCATACCCACACATATGTAAACAACAGAGTGCGAGAGACTGGAAACAGCTCAACAGCAAAGCACTGCAAATGAAAAACTGGAGCTATAGGTAGTGTGAAGTAGTGTCATTATTGTTAGCACTAACGTAAGTTAGATCAACTTACATTTTTTTCAGTCAATGTATCCACAAATACACCCACACTCTATACACACAAGTGCATAGATGTTTTATAAACCCTGCTGTCAAATTCATCCTTCCGCCTCCATTTCATTCTCATTCTTCCAGTGTTTCCGGTTACTAAGCCTCATCTTCTTCAAAAGAAGGATAGGGTTACCTCTTGTGCACTCGGAGTCGGGAATGCACATAGATTATCTCAAGACTCCAACTTGAAGTAACTTTAGACATAGAACCCCGAGTCAAGTGACATTACAGTAAGTCCTTACAATAAGTGACTTTACAATAACATTTATTACCACCTAGCTAGTTTTTTTATTGACCTATTGGAAATGTACACTTAAAACTTAGACACATGTTTTAATGTATAAAAATATGTTTCTTATTCTCTGTATGTTTTTTAAGATGTGCAGATCTATGAGTGTCTTTTGGGATTTCAGGTTTGTGTGTGTGTGTGTGTCATACATGGCAATGCATCCGATTTAGGCCGGGGACTCCTGACTTTTTGAGCCAAATACGGCTTTATTTTAGGTGTCTACCATCTAAAATATCTCACTCCCCAGTTTGAAAATGTTGCCATGTATGGTGTGTGTGTGTATGTAAGATTGTGTGAGACCGAGGGAAAGAGGGTGGGGAAGAGAGAGAGACAGAGATGTGTGTAATTATACTAACTATAATCATAAAGTTCACAATAAAACAGAACTGATTTTTGGTACTGCCACACAACACCCAGTTTATCATCCATAGAGAAACCAAACAATGAGTTCAAAGTTATTCCTTGCAAGTTACAGGCGGCAGTTTGCACCAGCAGTTTGTAACTTTTGTGTAGCACACTAAGCTGATTTACAGTAATTGTAACTTATGAGCTTGGGGGTTCATAAGTATATCTGCAACAAGCTCATTAACCGACTGAGCAACTTTAAATAGAACACATATCTGTTACCTACATGTTACACGCAATACTCTCCTGCAGGCTTATTAACCCTCTCATCAAGTTTATAAAAATGCAAGCCTGTGACCAGAGATTACACACAGATATCGCCAAAAGGAACATGAATGGCCTGAGCTATCTCAGCAGTGCTACCTGAGATCTGTTGGATAAGCATAGGTCTCTGGAGCCAGTGGAGTAACATTAGCACCCGCAGACCCACAGTGTGGGGGGGGCCCTGAGCTCCAGGGGGCCCCCCTCAGCACAGTACACTGACTGGGTCTGGGGCCAAGGTGGTAGGTGGTGGGCCGGGGGCGGCTCCGTGTACTTTTCGGGGGGGGGACCTTCTCAAGTTTCATTACGCCACTGTCTGGAGCAGGTGACACCCTCTGGTACCTTAATATAGTTCTATTTGTGATCAATTAAGAAAAGCCAGGACTGCTTTGCTAACATTTTCCACATTGTCAATTACTTTGGCGGCAAAGATTGTTAAAAAAAAAAAGGAAGCATACATTCTCACTCACTTTCATAGACACAGCCCGTTATTATAGGCCCAGCTCTTCATGATTACACCCCTCATGTATCTACCCCTTTTCTGCCCTCATCCCTCCAACTCACAATGTATGGGCTCCAAGTGTAATTTTATACTATTCCAGCAGTGTTGCACCTTACATATTCTAATGTCTCGTCCTTAACCCTGAGTCCTTTTTAAAAAATGCATAGATCTCAGTCTTTAAAAATATGATGCCATTTGTCACTGGAAAGAGGTTCTAAGACAAAGCGATTTTGGGGTGCAGGTGCTACAACGTCTGACGACCAGGAAGCTGGTCCTTAGAGCTTTAGGCAGAGTCACCCCATGCTGACCGCAGGAGTTTCAGCAGGTGCAATGCAGAGTGAGAGACAGAGGTACTGATCTCTGTAGGTCGAGGTATTCAGGGAGACACAGCAGATGAATATCATTGCTGTGAGCACAGATGCACTGCAGAAGCAATACAGTACCTTGGAAGGGGTTTACTCTGTTGTGATGAGAGTCAGTGTGATGCATTGCTGTGTAGTTAACTCTGTTGTGGTGAGAGTCAGTGTGATGCGTTGCTGTGAGCACAGATACACTGCAGAAGCAATACAGCAAGCCCCCTGCTGATCAGCTCCCTCGCTCCCAAGCAACCCTGAGCCCTCCTCTCACACCTGCCCAGGCCCCTTAAGGGTTTGTTGAGGGAACCCCAAAACGTTTCACCTCCATTTTGTGAGCTGCAGTTTCCCTGTGCCCAAGATTGCAGTGAACCAAGGATCAGGAGGTGGTAAGAAGGCAGACATGTGCTGTCTCTTTCCTGAAATTTAAAAAGCTATTTTCCTCTACCCGTGATTGCATCATTTTAACCTGTTTTGCTTGTGGTTGTTACAGTTTAAAAATTGAAGTTTTTACCTGCCCGTGATTGCATCATTTTTCACCTGTTTTGTTTAGAAATTTGAGGTTTTTACTTGCCCTTGACGGTTCCATTTTGCCTGTTGAATTGTGGGCTTTGTAGTTCAAAACCTGTTGTATTTTCAAATTGCCCGTGACTACCTGATTTTCCCTCTTAGTTTCTCCCTTGATCTGTGTTCAGACCTGTGTGTTAAGCAATCGACTCCCAGCTCCCATTATGTCTTAGCAAGTGAGTGAAACCAGATGAACTCTCCCCTTACTTCCCCCCTTAGCAACAGAGATATTATACATCAGAGACTGAATAGAGGGTGCTCTGAGACAGCAGTAATCTGCTGTTAGGTGTTTAAGCTGTGTTTTTTAGGGATTGTACACTAATTTTGTGGCTAGGAGAGTGAGTAAAGTTTTGTACAAACAGTATTGTTATAGGGCAACGTTTGTTAGGCCCTGACCTGCAGAACTCCAAAGTGTGGATTGAGCCTGTCTGTCTCCTAGGAGATTCTGAATTGAGGAGCAGCTTCCAGCCCCTGGGCAGTAAACATTGCCTGAGGCCGCATGGACTTTATATAGGCTGCTATTGTATGCTACATGTGTGCACTGATTGGTGGTTGTATCTGGTGTTTCTATTGGATTCCGGTTTATGTTCTCATTGGTTGAGTATTTGAGAGTGCTGATTGGTTCCTAGGTCAGTGATTCTATTGATGTAGGGCTTAGGGTTAGTGATCTGATTGGTGGATAGGTTTAGGGTATCAGAGTGGTTCCTGGGGCTGGGCTTTCTATTGGACGTAGGACTTAGGGTTTCCTGCCTGATTGGATGCTGGGACTAGGGTTGGAACTAGGACTGGAGTTAGACTTTCTATTGGACGTAGGGCTTAGGGTTTCCTGCCTGATTGGCTGTTGGGACTAGGGCTGTGATTAGCTGTAGGAGGCCGGAGTCCTATTGGTTCTGAGGCTTTGGGCTAGTGTTGTGATTGGTTAGGGTTAGGGCTAGGGTTCCCATTGGCCGAAGGGGTCACCTGATTACTAGGCGATTTAAGCTGAGGGTTTAGGGCGTCTCAGCGCGGGCATCGAGGTTAAGGGCAGAGAGGACAAGGGCAATTGCCTGTTTGAGCCTGTTCGAAACTGCTCCGGACTAGGGCCAGAAATGCTGCCTAAATTTATATACACCAGCACCCACCCTACCCCATCCACAACCAGAATAACACTCTCACAGCACATGCACTCTACTCATTTACTACAAACTAACCCAAGACACAGCTCAATGTTTCAGCACCCACTACAAAACCACACATATACACCCTTCTATCCCAGCTACCACACATTTCCACCATCAATTACAAACAATACACAACTCTATCCTATACCACTAACCAATCCACTCATCACTAACGCAACCCAAATTCACAACATATTTAACTATATGCAATCCAGACACACACTCCCTGCTCTAATTACTCCTAACAGACCCCTTTTTATCACTAACAAATCTATACTCAGCCTTCCATCATTTCTCCCACCAACATCCTCCTCTTCTTTCTACCACAATAACACAACCGCATGACACTTACACTCCACTGCACCACACATATTACCTCTTGCAGCAATCAAGTCTAAGACAAACACTCTTAACTCTACTTCACCCCCTTATACATACAACATATACTCTACTCACAAACACATCACCACCCCCTTCTCCTTACAGCGTCCACTCACAAACAAAACTATGCAAACAAATCCATCTCATAAAACAAATACATCAGCACCTCATTTCATTACTCCTCAAAAACAAAACATAACATGCACACCAGCACACAAAATCTCTCAAGCGCAACACATCATAATACTTTCCATCACAAACTACAAACATACACCCGCCTTTCAAACTACCCAAATGAACAAACTCCAATGCCAAGCTTTCTCTCTTCCACCACACCTAACACATATACAGCAACACAGCAACTCTCTTTTAACCGCCTCTCATCCATTGGACCATTTAGAGCCTTACTACATGACCCACATGCTGCACCACCACCCCTAACTCATACACCTTTCATCCTAAACAGACCCAAAAAAAATGAGCGACATGCCACACATCACAACTTCGCTTCTCCATGTTTACTGCACAGCAAGGTTACACTACAAAAACAACTTAGCACACCAAACTCACTCTCAAATACCATCTCCACCGCCGACACATACAGACACATCAAAATCCCTTCTTAGCTTGCTGGACGAGGAACACAATACAGAACAGCTACACAATTGATATCCTCATACAGCTAATGCCAAAACTAAGGACACACTTGCTACAAGCCCACAAAATACTGCTGACTCTTCTACAAAACAAAGTCATACTATCACCAAAGCACGTTCTCTAAACTGTCTACTAATAAATGCTCAATCGCTCTCTAAAAACAAACATCACATCTACAACCTTATTACGGAGACAAAACCTGACATACTATTCATAACTGAATCATGGTTGGGAGATGATATGGCTCCAGTCCTCCATGAAGCCATTCCTCTAGGCTATCAAACTATCACCCAAAATTGTATAGGCAAAAAGGAAGGTGGCCTACCTGTTGTGTTCAGAAAATCATTACATATCACTAAAGCTGACGACGTCTCCATAAAAGATTGTGAGGCCCTTTTCACCAGATGCCATCCTACACCGTCTTCCTCCTGTAACTTCCTGCTTCTTTACAGACCTCCACCTAGCAATGCAACATTCCCAGACAGACTTCAAGACACTGTTTCAAATGTGATAACACTACACTCCAACCTATGCATTCTGGGTGACCTCAACATTTGGTTTGACAAACCCAATATTCTCATCCGAAAAAAATAATCACTGGCCTAAACATACTGAACCTGCATCAGATCGTCCACAAACCCACAAACATCGCTGGACACATCCTAGATGTCATTTTTGCAAATACAGAACTAGTTACCTTTCAAACAATGACTCAAGTCACATGGTCAGACCACCATTTGCTTGGTTTCCAACATAAAACAACACTAAGTGACGCACCTAAAACCACCTTACATGCATCCTCCTATCGACCGTGGAACAAACTCAATTTGGAACACTTAAAAGCACAACTAACATCCAGGACAGATCTAGACACAATAAATTCTGTTAAAAAACTATATGATTGGCTACAAATAGCTTTTGATATCCTAATACCACTAAAAACCACACAACAGAACAAAATAAAACAAGCACCTTGGAGAAATACAGAGATAAAGGAGATAAAATAACAAATTAGAAAGCTTCAACGTGCCTGGCTCAAAACAAACACCAATCAAGACAAACTTTGCCTACAAAAAATTAACAGATTATACAAGTCAGCTATCAAATAAGCTAAGAAAAGGTACTATTCAGACAGAATTAAAAATGCTAAATGTGCAAATAAAGAATTCTATAAAATTCTCAATGAATTTTGTAAACGATATTGACTAGAAGAAGCTCATCCCATTACTCAAGATTTCACAGACAAACTGGCAAATGATTATACGGCTAAAGCAGACACATTGGACTCATATTTAAAACAAGGACAAAGCACCAGCACCGACCCTTTCCTAAACAACAATCTAAGAATACTCTAAACCAGCAAACCTTCAAGACAATTCTTCTAACAACCTCTGCTGCCACACCAATAAGAAGAATCATCAACAATTCCTTAACTACCGGAAAATTTCCAGAAGAACTCAAAAAGTCATACATACGCCCATTATTGAAGAAAACAAACTTGGACCCGCTGAACCCTGACAACTACAGACCCATTACAAATGGACCTTTCCTGGGCAAACTGATAAAAAGAGCAGCGTTCACTCAGATGTCACAATTCATTGAAGACAATGGCATACTTTCAGACTTCCAAACGGGATTCCGTCCAGGAAGAGGCACAGAATCTCGCCTCATTGCCATCTGGGATGACCTGAAGGGTAGCTGCGCTACTTCTATTGGACCTCAAGCCCGCCTGTGACACAGTCGACCATGATATTCTGATACAAAGATTCTACGAAGCCAGCATAGAGGGGACTGCTCTAGACTGGATCACATCCTACCTTCGCAACAGACCTAATGTCATCCATACCCCCCTTTCTCATCCATACCGTACTTCACAAAAGCAGGGGTCCCTCAAGGCTCTATCATCTTGCCCATGCTTTTCAACATGTACATGAAGTCATTACCGGCACTTATCAATTAATTTCACCTCATGTGCTATAACTATGCAGATGACACACAAATACTCCTTCAACTGGAATGCCCCACAGACATTGGAAAGTCACCTATTTTCAACTGTCTCAGAGCCGTGGATCAATGGATGATGTGGAGCCATCTCAAATTGAATGTTTCCAAAAATGGAAATAATCACGGGTGACGATTGGAAAAATTATCACTCGCCGCCTGGCCTGATGATCTGGGAACACCACCTAAAGTATCAAAGGAAGTAAGACACCTCGGAATGACCATCAACTCCAAGCTATCAATGAATGCCCAAGTGGACAAACTAGCAAGATCAAGCTTTGTTACTGTAAAAGCTCTGCAATTAATCTTTCCCCATTTGTGATTTCCACACAAGGTCCAGGCTACCATCTCTCTTGTTCTGTCCAAACTCGATCATGCCAAGAGCCTCTACCACGGATCACCTTTAACAACTATGAAAGGACTACAAAGGATTCAGAACTCAGCTGCCAGACTACTCTTACATATAAAGCCACAAGACCACGTCTCCCCTGCCTTGAAAGCCCTGCATTGGTTACTGGTTGCCAGAAGATCCACGTTCCAGCTGCTTTGAATCACCCACAAAGCAATACATGGAACAGAATTTCGCCTCATTGCCATCTGGGATGACCTGATGGGTAGCTGCGCTACTTCTATTGGACCTCAAGCCTGCCTGTGACACAGTCGACCATGATATTCTGATACAAAGATTCTACGAAGCCAGCATAGAGGGGACTGCTCTAGACTGGATCACATCCTACCTTCGCAACAGACCTAATGTCATCCATACCCCCCTTTCTCATCCATACCGTACTTCACAAAAGCAGGGGTCCCTCAAGGCTCTATCATCTTGCCCATGCTTTTCAACATGTACATGAAGTCATTACCGGCACTTATCAATTAATTTCACCTCATGTGCTATAACTATGCAGATGACACACAAATACTCTTTCAACTGGAATGCCCCACAGACATTGGAAAGTCACCTATTTTCAACTGTCTCAGAGCCGTGGATCAATGGATGATGTGGAGCCATCTCAAATTGAATGTTTCCAAAAATGGAAATAATCACGGGTGACGATTGGAAAAATTATCACTCGCCGCCTGGCCTGATGATCTGGGAACACCACCTAAAGTATCAAAGGAAGTAAGACACCTCGGAATGACCATCAACTCCAAGCTATCAATGAATGCCCAAGTGGACAAACTAGCAAGATCAAGCTTTGTTACTGTAAAAGCTCTGCAATTAATCTTTCCCCATTTGTGATTTCCACACAAGGTCCAGGCTACCATCTCTCTTGTTCTGTCCAAACTCGACCATGCCAAGAGCCTCTACCACGGATCACCTTTAACAACTATGAAAGGACTACAACGGATTCAGAACTCAGCTGCCAGACTACTCTTACATATAAAGCCACAAGACCACGTCTCCCCTGCCTTGAAAGCCCTGCATTGGTTACTGGTTGCCAGAAGATCCACGTTCCAGCTGCTTTGAATCACCCACAAAGCAATACATGGAACAGGACCGCTCTTCATCAGGAATAAAATCACCAAACACATTCAACAAAGGAACCTCCACTCTAGAGTGGCACCTCCTCTCAAAATCCCAACATACAAAAAGAAAAACAGGGGTGGCACATCCTTCTCTGTTCAAGCAGCCAACCCCCCAACCTAAGATCCACGGATAACCACCTTATCTTCAGAAAACTACTCAAGATTTGGCTCTTCCCCACATAACCACCATAAGCAAACAGAACAATACAGCATATACCTCTGTATATAAGCATTTATTTGTACTATAGATTTGTATCTATATATTTGTAGAGCTTTGTATAAACGTGTATAGTAAATATGTTTTAAAAAATATAGATATTCATTAGTTCTGCTTAACAAATGTACATATTACTGATAGTTAAATTATTCTGTTTTTAACATGTATATAAGTGACTGCATAAATAAGTAAATATTTTATCATAACTATTTATCTACAATTGCTTCACTATTGAATTACAAAAAAATGTATTTAAAGTACAGCAACACTTGAAAGCCGGAGTTTATTAAATGCATCTTTAATCTATATATACTCCCTTCCTTATGCATTTATATATCTTCCAGTACTTATGTATCTATATATTTATTACTTTTCTTCTAATTCAGCATATCCAATGCACTACACTATTTCTCACCCTATACCACTCTCAAAATATCCTCTACCTCCAGTCTCTTATTCATCCCAAACCCCATACCACTACTATGATCCCCAAAATAACCCTTTCTAGACTCTTCCCTACTCTCCCTCCTTGCATCATCTCGTACCTCTTTACTATTC
This sequence comes from Calotriton arnoldi, assembly GCA_963921515.1. Classification (NCBI taxonomy): domain Eukaryota; kingdom Metazoa; phylum Chordata; class Amphibia; order Caudata; family Salamandridae; genus Calotriton; species Calotriton arnoldi. Next base: position 423,775 of record CAWUFW010009042.1, on the reverse strand, counting down.
AGATATCCCAAACAAGCCTTTCTAAACCCTTCCCTCTGACTCCTCCACCTCTTTTTACTCATCCCAAGCCACCTCCTACTGCTATGAGCTCCAAAAAAAAAATTCTAAATCCTTCCCTCGTCTATCCCTCCACTATCCTTTTCAATCCAAATAACAGACTAACATGTCCACCACTCAAATTACTTTCATATTTCACTATACTAATTCACCACTAATCCTTTATGGGTGCTAGAGTAGTGTGCTACTCGCCGAAAAAGCGCTTCAACACCTCATCAGGGGTAGCAAGCGCTATATAAATGCAAGCCTTTTTCCTTCTTCTATCCCTCCACTATCCTTCTCACTCCAAATAACTGACCAACATATCCGCCACTCAAATTACTTTCATATTTCACTATACTAATTCACCACTAATCCTTTATGGGTTCCGGAGTAGCATGCTACTCGCTGAAAATGCAATTCAACACTTATCAGGGATAGCAAGCGCTATATAAATACCTGCTATTCCCAGGTATTGATGACACAGACTGAAAATAAATTACATGCTTTGTTGGGGGTATTTCAGAATTATTGCAGAGAAAATTGATTAGTTAATATTAATTAAATGTAAAGTAAAGACCAGGGTTATCAATTAAACCTCCCAAGTTAGTGTGGGAAAACCTGGACTTGGTTAATATACTTAGTAACCTGTGTACCAGGTTCTTTGGCTCAGGATCCTCACATGTGCATATTGAGAATAGTCACTTATTTATGACAAGAGTGAAAGGTGCCATCTCAAAATTCAATTGCCATGTTGGTGGTTACTCTGACTCAAACATACTGTCTATCAGGCCAAATCTGTTGCACTGGCATCCTATGGAGCAGAACTATTGTGGTATCTTAACTGTGGCATAATGATGATAGCAGGAAATAAGAGACTTGATGCAGTTATGGCCAGGAATGCCAGTGGCACTACTGAAAGATGAGAACACTGAGAAGTGTTGTACCTGAAACCTCTTACTTTTCTGGATCGAACTGTGACCAAATCTCCATTGCTGTTAATAAACCACATTCAATTCAGGTTCTATTACACTGTCAATCATTGGCTGTGCTGTGGATGGAGTACCAGCTGTGGAATCTTAGCCTGTTCTATGGGTGGGTTACCTTGTATTGTATACCTAAGATTTATGAAGTGTTTTAGCCTAATGGGACACACAAATACTAATGTGGGTTGAAAAGGCGTTTCCCCGTAGCCTGCAACTATACTGTCTCATGGTGAATGGTGGTTGGGGAAGAGAAGAGTATTTAAACACAATGGGGCTGATTCACAAAAACTTTTATGAGTACAGGAAGTGGTACAACAGAAGTACTCTTTTGTGTACTCTTAGATGCTTGTGTAACTGTGTACTCCATTTGTTTTGCAATCTCATGTGATTTCCAGGTGATCTCCATTGAAAATATTTGTGTAAAAGCATATTAATCTGTGCATTGTCACTGCTTACAAAGTTCGCCCCAATATTGGTTTGTGGGGGCACTCCCTGTTTGGGAGGATTGCTCCAATACTGGTTTGCCGGGGGACCCCATGGCTGACAAAATCTGTGACTCCTAGATAACTGATGTTTTCTTTTGTTAATGAAACGAATAAAGAGAGAAGAGTAACTCTGTGTTTAGCATTAATTTTTAGCGCAAAAATGCCCCCTTGCAACCAAAATGGATGCAAGGATGCATTTTGAATTTGAAATAGGCTAAATGCAACATAACATTAATAGGGAATGCAAGCAACTTCTCGCACTCGCTAAATGAGCTCCTGGGGTAAAATTTTCCCCCAACTTATTCCCAGCATTTAGTGCTATATTCTTAGTGTAAAATGCACCCTTGCATCCAAAACAGACGCGAGGATGAATTTTGCACTTAGAAATAGAGCTATATGCAGCAGAATACAAATGTTGAGCGCCCGCTTGCGCTCACTATCACAATAGTATATTTTTCCCACAAAACACACTTAATTACGCAAGCAGGAGTAATTGCATTTTTAACGGTTATTCTGCATCAAAGAGCAAAGCACAATTACCGAAATTTCTCCGGATACTCCGCCTTAATTGAAATTCCGGCCAAGCCTAGACATAAGGTCTTTGCTTACGACAAACATATAAATTAATATTAAAAAGCATCCTCCATACAATAAAGCTCTTCATCTTTTGATCAAACACACAGCTCATGCTCTACCTTACCTACATTCACCTGAAACAAAACATTGTGGTTGTGAACAACTGCTCAATCAATCAGATGTCTTGTAAAGCGCGACTGCTCACCCATAAGAGTCTCAAGGCGCTGGGGGGGGCTAGCTGCTGGTCTGACAGGGCGCTGTGGTTCAATCGAAGAACTAGGTCTTGAGGTCCTTCCTGAAGTGAGGCAGTGAGGGTGATTGCCTGAGATGGAGAGGTAGTGTGTTCCAGGTCTTTGCTGCGAGGTAAGAGAAGGGTCTTCCTCCGGCTGTGGTCTTGCGGATACGTGGGATGGTAGCCAGGGCCAGTTAGGGGGAGTGGAGGTCTCTGGTGGGTGTGTGGAATGCAGGCGGTGGTTGAGGTATGCAGGTCCTGCGTCATGTAGGGCTTTGTAGGCATGTGTGAGGAGCTTGAAGGTGATTCTTTTGTTGACTGGGAGCCAGTGGAGGTCTCTCAGGTGGCTGGTGATGTGGCTGCGGCAGGGGATAATGAGAATGAGTCTGGCGGAGGCGTTCTAAATGTTCTGCAGTTTCTTGAGGAGTTCCTGGGTGATGCCAGCGTAGAGTGCATTGTCGTAGTCGATTCTGCTACTGATGAGTGCGTGGGTGACCATCTTTCTGGACTCTGTGGGGATCCACTTGAAAATCTTTTGGAGCAAGTGAAGTGTGTGGAAGCAGGATGATGAGAAGGCATTGATCTGGCGGCTCATGCTGAGCGAGGAGTCCAGGATGATGCTGAGGTTCTGTGTGAGATTTGTGGGTGTGGGGGGGTTCCAAGTGCTGCGGGCCACCAGGGGTCATCCCAGGTGGAGGGGTTGGAGCCCATGATGGGGACTTCGGTCTGCTCTGAATTGAGCTTGAGGCAGCTGTTCTTCATCCAGGTGGCAACAGCCTTCATCCTGTTGTGAAAGTTGTTCTTGGCGACTGAGGGTTCGTTGGTGAGGGAGAGAATCAGCTGGGTGCCGTCAGAATAGGACATGAAGTTGAGTTTGTGGATCCTGACGATGGCGGTGAGCGGGGCCATGTAGATGTTGAAAAGAGTGGGGCTCAGCGAGGAGCCCTGAGGCATTCCGAAGCTGATCTCCGTGGGGTCCGAGAGGAACGGAGGTAGACTGACTCTGTGTTCGGCCAGTGAGGAAGGAGTGGATCCATTCCGGGGCTTTGTCGCGGATGCCGGCGTCGTGGAGTGCATAGGGTGCGGTGAGAGATGGTATCAATGGTGGCCGAGAGGTCCAGGAGGATGAGGGCTGCGGTCTCGCCTTGGTCGAGGAGGGTGCAGACGTAGTCTGTGGCGGCGAGTAGGGCGGTCCCGGTGCTGTGGTTGCTTCGGAAGCCGTATTGGGAGATGTTCAGAATGTGGTTGACTTTGATGAAATTGGAAAGTTGGGCATTGATGGCCTTTTCCATGACCTTGGCTGGGAAGGGATGATGAGAGATGGGTCTGACGTTCTTGAGGTCCATCAGGTTGGTAGAGGGTTTCTTCCACAAGGATTTGATCTCTGCGTGTTTCCAGTCTTCAGGGAAAGTGGCAGAGTAAATGGAGCAGTTGATGGTGCAGTAGAGTTCGGGAGCAATGGTGGTGGCTGCTCTGCTGAAGATGTGATACGAGCAGGGATCCGGGGTACTCCCGAGTGGATGCTCTTCATGATCTTGAGGGTGTCGTCCACAGTGAGGGGAGTCCAACAGGGCAAGATCTGTTGGGGTACGGTGTCATAGGGTGCAGTGGTTGCGGGTGGGGTGGGAGGGTCTTGGATAATGATGCTGTTAAAGATGTCTTATATGTCCTTGATTTTGCAGTGGAAGTAGGTGCCAAGGTTGTTGCAGAGGTCTTGGGAGGGGGGATGTCTGCTGTGTCTGTGCTGGTCTGGTGAATTCTTTGACCACGGCAAAAAGTTCTTTACTATTGAGTGCGTTGGCATTGATCCTTTCTTGCGGGGCTTCTTTCTTCGTTGTTCTGATGAGGTGGTGGTGTATGGTGACAGCGGTCTTGAAGGCTGAGTGGTCTTCCAGGGTCTTGCTGCTCCTCCATCTATTATCGAGCCGTCTACAGATGAGTCTCGACTCATGAATGGCGGGAGAGAACCAGCTGGCTTTCTTGGAGTGTTGCTTGCTTGGAGCTTTTTTCAGGGGAGCCAGAGAGTCAGCGCAGTCGGAGATCCATCGGTGGAGGTTGCGTGCTGAGGTGTTGGCATCTGTGGATGTCAGTGGAGGGGTTTTGCTGAGGGAGGTGGTGAGCTGTTCTTCGGTGACCTTGTTCCAACTTCTGCAAGGGTAGCGGTGGGTGTGGTGCTGTACGGTGGGTTTGGGGAAGGAGAAGTGGATGTCGCGGTGGTCATGTCCACTGGAGCTTGGTGGTGTGGCTGAAGGTGATGGTGTTGCTGGCGGAGAAGATAAGGACAAGCATGTGTCCTGCTGAGTGTGTTGGGGAGGTGACCTGTTGTTCGAGTCCGACGGTGGCGAGGTTCTCCGGCAGGGACAAAGTGTTTTAGTAATTGGAGTTGTCCAGGTGAAACTTGAGGTCACCGAGAAGAATGTAGTCTGTGGAGGCGAGGGCCTGAGGTGCAATGAAGTCAATGAATGAATCGTTGAAGGGTGGACGAGGTCTGTAGACGAAGGTGCCGAGGAGGGTGGTGTTCGGGTTGGTCTGGAACTGGAAATGGACGTGCTCCATGTTGGTCAAGAGGTCGTCCGCGTGGGTGGTGAGGTGGAGGGTGCTTTTGTGTACGATGGCAATGCCTCCCCCGGGTTTGTTGATGCAGTCCTTGTGGATGACCTTGTAGCCATCTGGGATGGCGGTGGTGATGACCGGGGAAGGGGTGGAGTTTATCCAGGTTTCCATGAGGAATCAGTTGTCAGGGTCGATGGAGTCGAGCCAGTCCCAGATCTCCACGGCGTGTTTGTGGAGGGAACGTGTGTTCAGCAGGATGCAGTTGAGGTTGCCGGTGTTTGTCGGTCGTGTGGTTTGTGGGGCTGGTGTGCGGTGGCAAGCGAAGGTGCAGCTGCAGTTCCAGCAGGAGAAAGGGCCTTGGGTGTCCATCGGCGATGTCTGGCTGCAGGCAGGGTGGCGTCCGGTGTTGAGGGCATGGAAGGTGCTGGCATCGTAGAGGTGGATGGTCTGAGAACCAGGGTCCGTGGTACTGGGCACCGTCCATGCACGGATGGGTGCAGATGGGCTTCTCTTTGGCATGCCCGCTGTGTGACCACCATTAAGTAGTGTGCAGGGGAGGGCTGGACAGCTGGGATCCAAGAAATACAAGGAGTGGGAAAGTGACACTGGAGGTGGGGGGGGCCGGACAGGATTGCAGCAACAGGGAAAAAAGAAGCAGAGAAGAAAAGTGGCATAAGGCAGAAAAATGGCAAAGGACAGTGGAATGGAGGCAGAGAGAGAAAAACAGAAAGAAAGAAGGCAGAGAAGAGCAGTTGGGGTCCGGCGTCGTAGGGTGCGGTGGTTGCGGGTGGGGTGGGAGGGTCTTGGGTAATGATGCTGTCAAAGCTCTCTTATATCTCCTTGATTTTGCAGTGGAAGTAGCTGCCAAGGTTGTTGCAGAGGTCTTGGGAGGGGAGGATGTCTGCTGTCTCTGTGCGGGGTCTGGTGAATTCTTTGACCACGGCGAAAAGTTATTTACTATTGAGTGCTTTGGCATTGATCCTTTCTTGCAGGGCTGCTTTCTTCATTGTTCGGATGAGGTGGTGGTGTGTGGTGACAGCGGTCTTGAAGGCTGAGTGGTCTTCCAGGGTCTTGCTGCTCCTCCATCTCTTCTCAAGCCATCTACAGGTGAGTCTGGACTCATGAATGGCATTAGAGAACCAGCTGGCTTTCTTGGAGTGTTGCTTGCTTGTAGCTTTTTTCAGGGGAGCCAGAGAGTCAGTGCAGTCGGAGATCCATCGGTGGAGGTTCCATGCTGAGGTGTTGGCATCTGTGGATGTCGGTGGAGGGGTTTTGCTGAGGGAGGTGGTAAGCTGTTCTTCTGTGACCGTGTTCCAACTTCTGCGAGGGTAGCGTGGGTGTGGTGGTGTACGTGGGTTTGGTGAAGGAGAAGTGGACGCTGCGGTGGTCAGTCCACTGGAGCTTGGTGGTGTGGCTGAAGGTGATGTTGTTGCTGGCGGAGAAGATGAGGTCAAGCATGTGTCCTGCTGAGTGGCTTGGGGAGGTGACCAGTTGTTTGAGTCCGACGGTGGCGAGGTTCTCCGGCAGGGACAAAGTATTTTTGTAATTGAAGTTGTCCAGGTGAAAGTTGAGGTCGCCGAGAAGAATGTAGTCTGTGGAGGCGAGGGCGTGAGGTGCAATGAAGTCAATGATTGAATTGTTGAAGAGTGGACGAGGTCTGTAGGCGAAGGTGCCGAGGAAGGTGGTGTTCGGGTTGGTCTAAAACTGGAAGTGGACGTGCTCTATGTTGGTCGAGAGGTCATCTGCGTGGGTGGTGAGGTGGAGGGTGTTTTTGTGTACGATGGCGATGCCTCGGGTTTGTTGGCGCAGTCCTTGTGGATGATCTTGTAGCCGTCTGGGATGGCGGTGGTGATGTCCGGGGCAGAGGTGGAGTTCATCCAGGTTTCCATGAGGAATCTGTTGTGGGGGTCGACGGAGTCGAGCAGGTCCCAGATCTCCACAGCGTGTTTGTGGAGGGAACGTGTGTTCAGCAGGATGCAACTGAGGTGGCCGGTGTTTGTCGGTCGTGCGGTGGGTGGGGCTGGTGTGCGGTGGCAAGCGAAGGTGCAGCTGCAGTTCCAGCAGGAGAATGGGCCTTGGGTGTCCATCGGCGATAACCAGCTGCAGGCAGGGTGACGTCCGGTGTTGAGGGCGTGTAGGGTGCTGGCATCGTAGAGGTAGATGGTCCGAGAACCAGGGTCCGGGGTGCTGGGCACGGTCCATGCGCGGATGGGTGCAGATGGGCTTGTCTTTGGCACGCCTGCTGTGCAGCCACCATTAAGTAGTGTGCAGGGGAGGGCTGGACAGCTGGGATGCAAGAATCACAAGGAGCGGGAAAGTGGCACTGGAGAGGGGTGGGGCCGGATGGGATTGCAGCGGCAGGGACAAACGAAGCAGAGAAGAAAAATGCCCAAAAAGTGGCAAAAGGCAAAAAAATGGCAAAGGACAGTGGAATGGAGGAAGAGAGAGAAAAACAGAAAGAAAGAAGGCAGAGAAGAGCAGAGAGACAGAGGGCAGTGCAGCAGCAGAGTAGAGACGCTCTACCACTGGACCACCAGGGATGAGGTGCCGGCTGGAGCCTGCGGGTGGAGGAGGGCTTTGAACTACTGACCAGAGGGTCAGCAGCAGCTAAGGGGGCAGCAGTTACCAGGTGGAGCTGTGCAGGGAAGGGAGCAGTCCACTGCCAAGCTCCTCACCCTCATTTACCATTCACTGATTACTGATAAGGCTGAGGGAGGCATCAACTTCTCTGAGTATGTGTTGGTAGACAGCAAAACAACCACTGTCACCTCCAGACCATAAGAATTGGTGGGGCAAGGGGCTATATGGTGCCCTATTGCGTGGCTTCTATGGTGCACTATTATTATTTGTGGAGGTAGTTTTCCAAATCAATTGAAGGCAATCCTTTACTGGAGTTGAGGGATTTTTATTTGCATTAAGGAGGAATTTCATGCTGATGTTGGTAGTATTTACGCACATAATGCAGTAACAGTTTAATTGCTTATTTCAGTGCCACATTGTGCTAGCATGATGTCATTTTCATGATGGTGTTGGTACAGTTTCACACTATATGTAAATGCAATTTCATTGTTCTGGTGAAATCCGTATAAGTAATGATGCAAGGACATTTTTATGATACTATAAAGTCATTCCTTCAAGCACTAGTACTTTCTAGACTGGACTCTGGAAATCCTCTCCTCGGAGGCCTTCCTGCTGTCCGACTATCGCTCAGAGCGGTGTTAAATGATGCTGCTCCTCTCGGGTTGCAAAAATGCAACCTCATTACCCTGGTTCTAAATGTTCAATACCCCTGGTTCAATGGCTCTCCATTGGAGCTCGAGCACTATATAAAATGGACTGCATCGCTCACAAAGCCCTTCACACATCTACGCCTTCTTGCTTAACAGAGAAATTGAAATTCTCTGGCGGCCTACCAGGATCAAGAGCGGCTGAATTTCTTCTCCTCGAACCTCCTCCATTCAAAAATGATGGTGGATGAAGCAATTATTCTCGGGCAGTGCCACAAGATTTTGGAGCTTACTTCTTCCAGACTTTTGAACCACCACGTGCTTTACAAACTTCAAAATGGAGCTCAAAATCATCTTGTTTCATAGACATTTCAGTTGCATCTGAGAGGCTACTAGGTAGCTAGTTCTAGCTACTGCCTATTCTGCTCTGACCCTGGATTTACCTGTATCTTTACGCATACTTTTGTCTTGTTTATTTCCAATTCTTAGCTATTATGTTTTTGAACTTGGGCTCCTTCATACAGCCATCTTGTTACATATACATTTCGATTTTATCAGAGAGGCTGCTAGGGAATTGGTTTGAACCTCTGCACATTCTGTTCTAATCTAGGGTATTGGTTTGAACTTCTGCACATTCTGTTCTAATCTGGGACATTGGTTTGAATTTCTGCACATTCTGTTGTAATCTAGGACATTGGTTAGAACCTCTGCACATTCTGTTCTAATCTAGGACATTGGTTTGAACCTCTGCACATTCTGTTCTAATCTAGGACATTGGTTTGAACCTCTGCACATTCTGTTCTAATCTAGGACATTGGTTTGAACCTCTGCACATTCTGTTCTAATCTAGGACATTGGTTTGAACCTCTGCACATTCTGTTCTAATCTAGGACATTGGTTTGAACCTCTGCACATTCTGTTCTACTCTAGGACATTGGTTTGAACCTCTGCACATTCTGTTCTAATCTAGGGAATTGGTTTGAACCTCTGCACATTCTGTTCTAATCTAGGGCATTGGTTTGAACCTCTGCACATTCTGTTCTTATCTAGGGAATTGGTTTGAACTTCTGCACATTCTGTTCTAATCTAGGGAATTGGTTTGAACCTCTGCACATTCTGCTCTAATCTGGGACATTGGTTTGAACCTCTGCATATTCTGTTCTAATTTAGGGAATTGGTTTGAACCTTTGCACATTCTGTTCTAATCTAGGGCATTGGTTTGAACCTCTGCATATGCTGTTCTAATTTAGAGAATTGCTTTGAACCTTTGCACATTCTGTTCTAATCTAGGACATTGGTTTGAACCTCTGCACATTCTGTTCTAATCTAGGGAATCGGTTTGAACCTCTGCATGTTCTGTTCTAATCTAAGACATTGGTTTGAACCTCTGCACTTCTGTTCTAATCTATGGAATTGGTTTGAACCTCTGCATGTTCTGTTCTAATCTATGGAATTGGTTTGAACCTCTGCATGTTCTGTTCTAATTTAGGGAATTGGTTTGAACCTTTGCACATTCTGTTCTAATCTAGGACATTGGTTTGAACCTCTGCATATTCTGTTCTAATTTAGAGAATTGGTTTGAACCTTTGCACATTCTGTTCTAATCTAGGACATTGGTTTGAACCTCTGCACATTCTGTTCTAATCTAGGAAATTGGTTTGAACCTCTGCATGTTCTGTTCTAATCTAGGACATTGGTATGAACCTCTGCACATTCTGTTCTAATCTAGGGAATTGGTTTGAACCTCTGCATGTTCTGTTCTAATTTAGGGAATTGGTTTGAACCTCTGCACATTCTGTTCTAATCTGAGATTGTACTTGTATTTTTATCTATACTGTCTGTCCTTACTCCTTGCATTCAGCTCTTGTATATTGTTGACGTTGGGTCTTTTCTACAGTGCTGTAGCTCCTCCCTTGGGCCAAGTTTGCTCTACAGAAAACTGCACACATAAATCGATAAATACGTAAAATACACTATTGTGAGAGAACGTGTGACTCGTGTCAGCAATTGTATGCTGATGTGTGACATATCGTGACTACTTTCTCAATTGCACTGGGAAGGAGCGCTTCGGGAGTATGCCACGGTTTGTGAATGGAATTCTGCTACACCACTTTTGGAATACTTCCTCTTAAAGGTACCAAGGTTTGACAAAACGAGTGTTAAGGAAGGAGTGTCTTTTTCATATATTTGTCCAGTTGTAATTTGTCCTTTAAAATTAGACAGAATACAGGAGGAAATTAGCTATAAATATGAAGCAAGGTTCACCAGTATTTTGGGGCATTTCTTTTGGGAACTGCCTTTTTAAAATGCACCTGAAAGTAACTTTGTTTTGTGTATTGTGTTTTAACATTTGTTTAGCTATCGGATTTCTGCCGTGACATTTCAACACAATGAATTTTTCTGCTTTAATGGCGACTGTAAATCATTCTACACTTCACACCCATCAGCAGACAGACGTGTTTATCAAAGACGTGAAGTGATACAATCACTACATGAGCATAAATTATCTTCCATCCAGTACCAATAGGCCAGTTATAGCAAATGCCACAGGACTGCAGCTCCCCTCTGCCACATCTCAGCTGGTTCTTAACCTCACAAGACAGAGTCCTTTTCTAGAAGTTCCAAACTGATTTGTAAGTTTTTCTCTCAAAGCCTCCAACCACCTTTACTAGTTCGAGAACAGAATGTGGGCCAGTTTACCACGATTTAAAATAAAGTACACTCGTTTGTTAAACAGCACCTTATATTGCAAAAATAAATGCATTGTTTTTCAAACTATTACACCTGCCCAAAAAAAGATATGCAATAGAAAAACAACATTCACAAACGGTAATCTAGTATAAGGGAGTAAAAGTGGATGCTTTATGTACTAGAGCAATGTTTAATTTACTTAAACAAAATAATTGGCCATCATTTTTCGTAGGAGCCGCCACCAGCGATGCCAAATACCAAGCCTGCAGTCTAGATTCCCTGTATGCCTTTCTGCCACCACCCTCTACTTCCAGTCTCTTTATCTCACTCATACCTCCTTTCTTCTCTTCCTCAGATTTGCTGTCTTCACCTGCCTCCTACTTCTAACTCTTTTTTCTGCCTTTCTCTCCTCCGGTTCAAAATCTGATGATGAAAAATAAGTCCTAGTCCCCAAAAAAGAGTGCCAGTGCGCAGCGCCTGAAACCACCGGCACAAATTAAGCAATGAAGTTGAATGAACCATAGATGCTTTAAAGTTGACTTCACTCATCCACGCTCCGCCGGTAAAAGCAGGCTTGACTTACCTTTTGTGTAGGGTTCATGGTGGTTAACAAACGCACTTTCTCTTCTCATTGTAGGGTAAGTCAGCCCAAAAGTGGGTCGTCAGGAAGGCGGTGTGCTTGCGAAGTACAGTCTGTCCTCCGAGGGTTCCTGTGTGCCTGTGAGTGCATCAGAGCCGGCGGTCACCTTAGCTGAGGTAACTTAACCTGTCAGGCAGATCAGGTGGCCTTTGTTGCGGCTATGGAGACCGGCGAGTTCAGGGACGATGAAACCCTACAAATTAGCATTACAAAGGAAACATAAGATTGTAGTGCCGACAAACACCGGGGAGGCTCCGTCAGAAGGAGGCGCGTTTAGCAGATGGGTGCCTGGGACCGCAGCGGCTGCAGTTTTGTGTTGATCCAGTGGCACTTGGAAGACTTTGTATAGTGGAGGGAGATTGGAACCAGTAGCACAGACTCGGAGGACACTCTACTGACACTCTCCCTTTCTTTCACACTGCCTGTTCCATCATGTGTGTACCATGTGCCCAAAGTGTGCCGTTAAGTATGTGTACGTGTGCCCAGGGCACATGGGCCTGGCGCTCACTGGCACCAAAGCCTTGGGTGCGCAGCGCGGGGACTTGAGTAATTTGAGAGACATACAATTCATTATTTGAGGGGCACTCACTCTGCTGCCACGGGAGCAGCTGAAACTGGGCTATTTAAGGAGAGATTGGTTGAAATAGTTAATCTCGTCTTGCCAACGGGTCGGCGACTGGACACCTCACAAGGAGCCAAGTTTGGCTTATTTTAAAACCAATGCTTGGATAAGGTGATTTTAAGATCAGCGCCAAATGATGGATTGTTGTCTTTAACAAGGTATTTGAAGCGCATCCTTGCAAATCGGCACGAGGGGGCTTACTTATGAGAGGCTTGCGCCGCCGGAGCGTCACTTTTTTTTGAAGCCTCTCAATCATATCTATGAGGCGACGTAAAGCCACTCTGTGTGGCTTGGCATGACCTCAAAGATATGGAGTAAGACGAAGCAGCGCAAGTCGCTGCCGTGCCTTACTCTGCGTCAAGGAGGCGTTCCATGGGCGTTGCTGTGGGTTTTCCCACGCAGCAACCATGGATTTTGACGCTGCCCCAAATTTGCAAAATCACGTAAAACCGGGGCAACGCCAAAACCACACACCTCCCCAGGGTAGGCACAATGAGGAGAAAGAACTTTAATTCTCCTTGTTTTTACCTCTATGTGTGTGCTGCTTTCTACAGCACACATAGAGAGAGGAAAACGCCTCTCAGGATTGTTTTTGTGTAGGAAGGTGCCCCTTCCTGCACAACAACAATCCTGCCAACAACACAGGCACCATGGTACAAGGGCGCCTACGTTGGCGCTAGGCAGCAAATTGTGCACCAGTGCAAGGAGAGGACAGGAATGCACTGTATTTCAGTAAATACAGTGCATTCCTGCCCTTTCTCATCGGCGTAGGGCAGCGCAGCAAGAAGGCTTGCGGCGCTGCCCAAAGTCAATTCCTCATAAATGAGGCCCTATATGTATGACAAATAGCATCTTAAAAGTCCGTTACTTAAAGCGTCACAACAATATTAAGAAAGTTGAGTGAAGCTGACAAACACAGATTTAATGCACCGACCCGCTTGCTGGTTAGACAAAATGCCTGGCGCTTATTCACTCATATAGCATGTGTAATTACCAATATCACGTAGTCTGGCATCCTGCCGGAAGTGTGCAGACTGCGTCCTACAGAATCTTCACTGGATGCCTACAGCTACATGCATTTTGCCAGTTTCGAATGTCCAAGTATCTGTAAACAGATGGATGAATGTTAATACGTATGTTTTTCTTATATGGTAAATGTTTGTGTAGCTCTCTTGTACATGAGGAAATATCCATGGAGATTCTGAGATTTTATAATTTGATGTGGGAGACAAAGTGGAAATTGGGTTAACGTTAATATTTGTGGATTTGACACTGAGAGTAAGTAGGTGAGGTTACGAGTTGTCATGAGACATAGTAGTCTCTGTGGAAGTGAATCGGCTACAAGAAAGAATGTGATAAGAAGAGCGGACAATGTAGCAGAATTAAAGACATTGTTTTATCACCAGCATTGTTGATGATTTATAATTTGTTGTTAACCCACAATGTGTAGGAATTGTGGAAATGGTTGACACAATTTTCACATTTGAGTTAATCAGGAATTCACTATGAGTGGTCATTTTTGTAGGTGGAGTAGTATTGTGTTGTGCTTTTGAGAGTTTATTTCCATTTTGATGTGCTTTTTGATTTTCATGCCTGACACTGAATTGTGTATTTTTAATTATATGACTTTGAAATGACTTCATGTAACTTCTTTAACTTTCTGCATGCATTCGTGAATTTTTAGAATCAATTTTTGTTTTTTGTTTTTCTCATATCTTTAGTGTAAATAATCATTTGGAAAAGTAGATACTCTTTGTGGCACTGAAACAGTGAGCTAGTATCGCACAACAACTGGTTGGCCTATCATTGTTACAAACAAATTAGGAAAGAAATAAAAACGTTGCCTAAATTTCGTTTTTCTGCTTCACAAAAGTGTTTAAAATGCGCCCAAATTACCTTTATTTTTAAAATTACATTATGCTAGTGCAGCAGAAGTAGGTAGTTAAGAAACAAAATCAGGAGAGTATCAACTGGGTCGTGGGACAAGCAGGGTCTTTTTTCACATCACTTGTTTACATTGCTAAGGGACCCCATGCCTTCAACATCGTTCAGGCCCAAAGAATTCTCATGTGGGAAGACATTAAGCACCAGATGTGAAAAGCCTTTTGGGGGCACAAACCCTGCCATACACAAAATCACATGGTTTGGGACCACAAAAGGGCTTACTGTATTGTACAAAAGCCCTTTTACGAGTCAGAAATTTCTTGCCGACTTGTAATATCGCTTTGTTCATCATTTCGAAAATGCAAATAAGGGGGACAGGAAATGGGTGTACCCTCCTATTGCTCAGTTGGAAAGGAATGCATCAGTGATTTGTGACTGCAACTGCAGTCGCAAATAACTGATGAGTTACTAAACCCAATGCTGTGAATTATAACAGCAGCCTGGGAGGGAACAGGCAGTGGGCCACAGGACCACTGCCTGCTCCCCCAATGGCTTCCAAACTGGGAAACATATTTTAAGCAGTTTTTGTGCCTTTAGTAAAAGCAGGTTGTTTCTTTGTTTCGTAAAGCAAACATAGAGACAGAGGTCTAATGTGCATTGTATGTCTCCGTCTCTACATTGACAGCCAATAATAGGAAGCTCAAACTAGGACCATTTTCATTACGTGGGCTGTTTTGCGACTGGACAGTTTGTAATGCAGCTTATTAGTGCATAGAGCACATTACAAATTGTATTCCCATTTGCAAACCGGTAAGTGTGCAAATGATGCATTTCTGGTTTGTGAATTGGAATGATACAGTTTTACATGTCCTGGTAGTGAAAAACTCCTAAATTTGTTTTCCACTACTGTAATGCCTATCTTTCCCATTGGATAACATTGGGTTACCTTATTAAATTTAATAAGGGCGAACTTTTGATTGGGCCCAGACATGAATGTCACGTTGAAACTCAAATTATTTGTAATTTAAAATCCTCTTTAATTGTAAAGTCAGACTTTAAGTCATAATTCTGAAAATCCCACTTTCATAAAGTTGGCATTTTCTTGTCCGATCTATTTGGTGCCTGCGTCCTGTGTCCTAAGTCACCTGACTGTGAATAGCTTAACTGTTGACGTTTGTGTATTCCTCCCAGGCAGTGAGACAAAGGGGGATTAGGTGTTGGCAGGATGGGCTATTCTGCCAGCATGGTTGGGGCAGAGTTGTCCCCTGCCCACTTGCATTTCAAAAGGCTTCCTCAGCACACAGAAAAGGAACTGACACTAGCCTCTTGTCACTCCAGACTTCTTGGAGCCCTGGCAAGGGAAGACTTTTTCAGAACCAGATGTGGGGGTAGTCTAGAAGATTCCCCACTTCAAAGGCTGCACCAGACTTAAATATTGGACCCTTAGTACAACTATTCAGTACACTCCTTGACCTGCTCCCCTGAGGACTGCCCTACTGATGGAGGCCTGCCTTGTTCCCGCAGAGGACTGCCCTGCTTCTACAAAAGGACTTCCCTGCTGCTTGAGGCCTGCTTTTTCCCCTCAAGGACTGCCCGCCTGCTTGAGGCCTGCCCTGCTCTGTCAGAAGGAAGGCTGGACCTGCTCTCTTCATCCCAGGCTAATGCGAGTGACTCCAAGGGTCATTTGGCTGACCTTCTGTTCTGAGCTACAGGGACACAACACACTCCAGAGGCCTCCCTGCAACGGCCCAGCTGACCTGCTGCAACCAGACCTGCCTGGACCTGAACAGGACCTGACTGAGCCCTCCTGGCCGCTGCTACAGTGAGTCCCTTATTCCCAAGAGGTGCCTCCCCAGGTCCTGGACCCTTGGCTGGCATCAGAGTGCACACCTCTACAAGAAAAGGAGAAATCCTGAAGTTTTGGCCTCTTTTGAACCGTTGAAGGACCCGTTTGCGCAAAGACTCTGCCACCCGCAACGCCCGCCAACCCGATGCTCTGGTGAACCGACAGCCAGCGACGACTGGCAATGCGAGATTTGCATTACGTGCCAGATCAATGACAACCCACGGTGACACCAACGTGAAGCTCCAGCAATGCCTGTCCGTGATGCCCGACTGGATCTTCATGCTACAGCGCCGACCGCCCCGAATGCCAGGCCTGCTCTTTGCACTACAGCGACGACCATCTGCGATGCTCTCTCTGCTCCTCGCGGCTTCCTCCACCCCAAACTTGACTCTTTATGCTGGGCTTTGAGAAGATAACTTTTGCAGCGGAACTAACCTGGTCCCTGTATGCAGCCCGTGCTCCATCACAGTCAGCCTGAACTTGTGTCTTCTCCCTGGTTTAGCACAACCAGATGACCTTCTGTGGGGCTGTATGCATTTAGGTGCTAACTTTGAAACTGAATATCTCCGGTTCTACTGGTTGTTTTTTTGTTGTTCTGGTAGAATTTTATATTATAAAATGTATTCTATTTTTCAAAGTTGTGTGGTGTTTCCACTTTATTACTGTTTATTACTGTTTGTGCCATGCAGAAATACTTTACACTTTGCCTCTAAGTTAAGCCTGGCTTCTTTTGTTTCAAGCTTCCAGAGGGTTAAGCACAGGTTAATTTAGTGACTTTTGTGGTTCCCCTGACAAGGATTGTGGTTGTTGCATGAGTAGGGTTTTCACCCCTTCAATCAATAACCCAATTTCTTACATTGGTGCTTGGTGGTGGGATGTAGTACCAGACTCCCAAATAAAGAATCTGATATCAGATTCAAGCTCTTTTTAAACTCTCCTAAGTTTATGATTTGGTTATTTTTTCCTTTTCCAAATGTAAGTCTTATCACGCATCTTTTTGCTATAATAGAGGAGCTGATCAATGTTGACAACCTCAACAAGGCAGAACTACAGAGGCTTTGCAAGGAAAGGGGGCTGAATGTAGGGAAAAAAGGCCACAGATTTGAAGCTCCAGGTTGCCCTCTGAGCCTTTGAGGAAGTCAGAAGGATCCAGACTACCCCAGAGGAGCAGGAAGAGGATGGTCCGAAGGAGGAGGAGGTGTACTTGGAGGAAGAGGAGGAGGAAAATGGACTGGCCACAAGCACTGAACTGCAGAACCAAGGAGAGGAGGACCACTTGCCCACAGGAGTGAGGCCCCCTGCCAGGGCAGGGATCAATGTGTCCTCTCACAGTCTGTTCCCAAATTTAGGCCTGGGCGGAGTTTGCGGAGTTTCACTCAGCGGAATTCCACAGAGTTACAGAAAAACTCAGTGAGATACCGCGGAGTTCCGTGAGCAGGCGGAGTACTAGAAATGCGTGTGCCAGTGTGGGTTCACTCCGAACCCGTGCAGCAACAGGTGAAAAAAGCATACTCAGGATATTTAGAGAAAGCTGGAGCAGGGAAGGTGTCCTGGTACAGGTTCGGGGGAATGAGGACAGAGCAACCTTTAAGCTTACATGAGAAGAACATCATGCTTATATTATCGATATTGCAATGATAAATAGTGTGAAACCGGTGGTCTTGAGGTGTCACACAAACATCTTAAGTCGAAGCATTAACATTGCAATCTCCTATCTGTGCGCATGCAGAGCCCAGATAAGGGCTGAACTGAAAATTAAAACTGAAGATGGGATAGTTTGGAAGAGAGGGGTGATACACATTAAGCCTTCATGGAAAAATTGAGCTTCGCATGGTCAATAAGGGCTCTCTTAGTCCGCACTTCCCCTCCTGTGGTCCGAGTACTGGGCTGGAGTCTGCTGCTCTGGGAACTTTCCTGACCCCTCCATCAGCCGCAGACAGAATAGGAATTAAAGAGAGAGAAGCCTGGTCCTAGCAGAGCCCCGCACACAGTAAGCACGGATGTGCAATGCACAACAAGGGAGCAGTGTGCGTGTGCTGTAAACTGTGAGGAATGCGCTGCACACAGCTGGTGAGTGTACAGTGGTGGAGTGTGAGTGAATGTTGTGAGAGCTGTGCACATTGAAGTTTGTGAGCAAGGTTCGGTGTGCTCTGTGCAGTGTTAGTGTGAGGCGTGCTAGTGTCAAGTAGAGTGTGTGTGTGTACACACTGATAGATCATGCACTACTACTGGACGGTATCCTTTGCAGTGAGATGGGCACCTTGTAAACAGTGAGTGCATTCCACATTTTGAGCCTGTGCACCGTGTAGGCCTGTGTGTTGCATGGTGAGCAAGGCTTGGTGTGCTCTGTGCACTGTTACTGTGAGGCGTGCTAGTGTCGAGTAGAGTGTGTGTGTACATGCTGATATAACGTGCACTACTACTGGATGGTATCCTTTGCCGTGAGATGGGCACCTTGTAAACAGTGAGTGCCTTGTATGCCCGGTGCTCGTGGTTCACATTATGATCCTGTGTGTTGCATGGTGAGCAAGGTGTGCTCTCTGCACTGTGACTGTGATGTGTGATAGTGTTGTTGAGTATGTGTGTGCATGCTGCTTCAGCGTGCACTACGGTCAGGGTCCTGTCACTGTGCAGGGAGATGGGCCCCCTGTAAACAGTGAGGGGCATATTCACAAGGAGCTATCGCCGAATTAACGGCACTTTATCGCAGCCAAAGTCATGATAAATTTACCCCCCCATTCACAAGCCCGTGTAAACAGCCCAGAGCACCAGTTTACCCGCGATAGCAGCCGCAAAAAACATTGCCACAGAGGACCCCCGCAAATATCGCTAATGAGATGCAGAGTAGGCGTTCCCGTGCCAAAAGCCGAGACAACATCACACCTCAACATTCACAACGACCAGTCACATCTGCGATAAAAACACAAAACAGGCGATAAGGCGCGTTAGCACCAGGAAATTTACACCTGCTCTGACCTGGTGTAAAGTCGGACGGCAGCCAGCACCACAAAAGGGAGCACAGACCAGGGCCCCATCCCAAGGGCAACAGATACCATGGAGCCACCCATCATGCGGCCCGGACACCCAAGAGGGCCACAGCACCCACCTCCACCGCCCCATGACCCCAATCCACACCCGGAACACCCCCCCCCCGGACCCCCACAGACGCAGCGCAGACAAAGACAGCAGAACCCCAGGAAACGTACCAGCCGCACAGACCCAACATCTGACAATGTCACCGTCCACTACAGGCTGAAAGGGACAACCAACCTACGCATCCTGACCATCATCGCCTTACAGGCCTACGGCACCAACACAGCGGACAACCAACATCCCACCCCACACAAAGCTGATGGCGTGGCTGTACCTGTTGGCCCCTGGGATCCCCCCAACAACACCCGCCAGAGTCGGAGGAGTCTCACAGCCAGCCACATCCAAGTCCCCCACACCTGTCCTGGACTTCACCATCACCCTGGTACCCCAGTCCCCATACGTACAACACAATGCGCAGGATCCGCTGGAGACCAAGCAAGGACCATACGCCATAGCAGAATGCACGCACATGTTGGGGGCAATACACAGCACACATGTACTACCTGTGCCCCCTGGTGACACAGCACACAATCACCGCAACAGGAAGCACACGTCTCACATCAATGTGCAGGCAACAACAGAACACCTTGGAACACCCAACAATGTCGCCCTCAAATACACAGCCAGTGTGCATGACACCTACATCCTCCGACAGTCCATCATCAACCAGCGTTCCCAGGATGGCAACAAGGGAAATGCACAGCCCCTTGGCAATGTCCAAATGAACACCCACACACCTCAACTCCACAACAATGCAACTCACAACTCTGGCAATGCACACGTCACAAAATCACATACAACAGGCACAACAACATGCCCACCCACCAGACACGACAGAACAACTTACAATGTCCACATGGGCAAGCCCTGAACATGAGCCAGCAATGGCATGGCACCTCAGCCACATAATAGCCCAATGTGGGGAGAGGTGGCAACCAGCCATGTGTGAAGGATGCAGTAGAACCATGATTGGGAAAGTACACAATGCCAAGAGTGCCGGAGATGTGCTGGACACCTCGCAGTATGCAGAACACACCCATATCCATGGCGACATACACCGCTTGCGTATGGAGTGTAGTGGACAGTGGACTCCACCATATCACCCCAGCCAGTGGGGGACCCCGCGGAAATATTGCCTGTTACGCCCCCCCAAGCGTCAGCGGAGTGGGATGGCCCGGCGTACGCCACGCCAGCGTAGGGGTGTGAATAAAAAGCACGTAGGCCTGGGCGTGGTCCTCTTCCGGAAAGACCCACGTCTCTGCCAGGGCGGCGCCTCCCACCCCGCCACGTGGTCGACGCCATCCTCGTGAGCGGCGTTGCCTGCGATGCTGTGCGCCTGCCGGACCCCGGCACGCTGGACCACGAACCCGACAGGCCAGCCCCTGCGCAGCCAGGCCACATTGATCACCTTCCGACACCGGCGTGTGTCAAGGAGGGTCCACCACGTGCAGGCGCACGCCCCAAGCCTGAGGCCCGTGACCTTGGCAGCCACCTCAGACCATCACGGCCTCCACAACACAGGCTCGCTTTATTCCTTTTTCGTTGCCGTACTCTACTGCCGCCCCCGGCCTACTCTTCTGACCAGTAGGTCACATATGTGAAACTGTGTCCTGAGTCATGAATGGCAGTGACCCCACATCCGGGCCAGCGGCCACAGCACCAGACCCCCCCCCCGATCAGTGAGGCATAGTTCCATATGGGCTTCTTGCGACACGTGGTGCCACTAACCCTGTTCAACGCCAGCCTGCTACACGTGGTGCCACTAACCCTGTTCAACGCCAGCCTGCTACACGTGGTGCCACTGAACCTGAACTACGCAGGCTGGTGGGGCCATCCAACCTATGCCGGCGACACTCAGTGAATGGGCCGTGCTGACCGCTGCCTCCGGCCTACACCACGGTCCGGTAGGTCACAGAGCCTAGATTTGGCATTCTTGGAGTTCACATCTGTGTACGGGCATCATCGCAGACTGCATCCCCTCACAGCACCTGTTGCACTAAGTTTGTTCCCCGACATTCATGGACACTCACTGGTTGGACATTGGTGGCGTTTGAGTCCATGGACTAGGGGCTAGTTTTCATCCTCATGTAGCTGATCCCGAATTGTTGGTGAGGACGAGGGTTGTGCTTTCCACTCCTCCATTTGCTGCTTCCAGATGACATCAGACCTTCCGCAACATGCCCTGGAGGACACCTTCCACTGTCCCCCGCAACCCTCCGCAACATACACCTCGGACATTGATGGGGACCCGCTCAGGTCGCATGGCCCATCTGACTGCACCGCAAGTCACCGTCCCGTGGCTGGGTGCCTGTGCCGGCCGCAGTGCATCCGGGGCCACTAACTCTGTGCTGCTCAGGCCTGGGACCCCTTCTTCTGAGACATTGAATGCCCTCTGTAGCGATGGTCTTGGGGTCATCAACGCCATGTGTCTGTGGCCCTGCGCTGTCCGCCTCCTCCGGCCCCAACTGTGGGCCACCAGGGCCCACACATGGCATCGAGTCTTGACCGGCCCGGACGTCGCATCACCGCAGGAGGCACACGCCACCACCGCAAGGACCACCTCCAACCGCCATCTGCCAGAGTTGAAAGGGTGGTCCTGACAGACCTACGGAGTTGCTCAGACCTGTCGTGGATGCCATCATCGGCCTGCTACCCTGCTCAGCACTCCAGGTGCCAGTGACTCAGTGCACCGCAAGCCATTGTCAGTTACTGATTGAGTTTTGTGCTGTTGTGAGGTTGCGCAGCAATGTCCCCCCATGCAGTGGGGAAGACCTGGGACTATGATGAGGAAGATGTGTTAAGTGTGCGGTCAGGAGAAGGCACAGACAATGGGAGGGCAGGTGGCAACAGCCCCTAGGAAGGAATGCAGACTGGTGGTGGTAGTCATGCTACACAGCCGGACCTCTTACTGGGTATTGCGCTGTGGACTGCGGACGCAACTGTCACCTCAGGCAGTGTGGGGGAGCTGGGACGTTGATGAGGAAGTTGATGCAGGTGTTACACACCCCACTGCATGTGCATCAGGACTAACCGGAAGGGACACAATCCTAGCACTTTCTTCACATGAGCGCGCTCTTCTCTAGTGCCCCTACCTCAGTGCACTACAACTCACGGAACCTCCTGACTGAATATTGGGTGACCTCTGTCCTTACTCCGGATTCCTCCATGTTGCTCTGCAGTTGACTCTGTTATGCTGGTGTTTTCTGTTTCCATTACACTAGTGTCCACTGTTCAGGTTGTTGCCAGCACCAAGCACTCCGTGCGGGCTGGCCTATACTCACCCCACACACATCCAGCACAGGCGTCACTGTACATGTGGCCCTGCCAATAAAGGGGCCGGGCGCACGTGCCCGTAGCCAGTTCAACATGATATGTGCATGTGTCTCTGTGGGGGTGTGGGTCTCCTTTGTGGGGTGTTGGTGGTCCCTGAAGGGTATTGGACACACACGTATGTGTTCTAGTTCGCATTCCATGGGTTTGGCAACACCCTCACCTGTTGGGCCACCTCCTTTTGGCGTTCTGCCACCTGGCATTGGGGTGCCATGTGTGGGTGGGTGAAGTGTTGTGAGGCAGCCGTGATTGCAGGTGCTACATGCTGTGTGGTCTGTTGCAGGGGCTGGGTTCTCCTCTGAGTGGCTTGTCTGCCCTGGTCCTGGTGGTGGGTTGTGTGGGATGTCCATGGGCTGTTGTAGGGCGTCGGTGTCGGGGGTGTGGTGTTCGTCTCAGGCATCACTGATGCGTTGTCTGTTCTGACCTGCTGGAGGTGTTGTTTGTCCCTCTGCATTGTGAAGGAGAGGTGCATGTTGGCATTGTGTTGGCGCCTTGTTCTTGTCGACATGCAGACTGTGTGACAATGTACATTGTGACTGTTTGGGCGGTGGTGGCTATTTGAGTTGGGACAGTGTACATTTGGCCTACATGGCTGATGTGGGGTTGTAGGGGTAGATGTGCATCTCGCAGTTCCCTGCTCTGTCCACTGTTATTGCTCTGTTTCTGCGCCTGGGTGGACCCAGTTGTGTCCCCTGTTCTGCAGTGTGGGTGTTGCACTTTGTGCCACATTGTCATGGTATGTGCTGTGATTGCTATGTGTGTGTGCTGCAGTGTGCCACAGGGATGGGGGACATGTCCCTTGGTAATTGTGGGTGTGCAGTGTGTTACACCTCATTGTGCATGTGTGGCATTGTGCCCATCACCCCCCGTCCCCCCAGTCACTGTTGGATCCTCACCCTGTTGTCGTTGTGTCGGGTCCTGTCGAGCTGTGTCCGTATTCCCTAC
The DNA here is from genome assembly GCA_963921515.1 of Calotriton arnoldi. Taxonomy (NCBI): domain Eukaryota; kingdom Metazoa; phylum Chordata; class Amphibia; order Caudata; family Salamandridae; genus Calotriton; species Calotriton arnoldi. The sequence goes on along the minus strand of CAWUFW010009042.1, from coordinate 400,629 downwards.
TCCTTGCACCCTCTCCACACTGATGACTGTGGCCTGGGTTTCCTCCAGCTCCTCCTGTGGCGCTGGACTGCCACCTCCTGTCGCCGTTGCTGCCTTCCTGTTGGCAGCGGGTTTGTACCTGGTTTAGGTTGTCACGTCCTGCCGGCGCCTCTTGGCCTCCTGGATTGGCCTCCTGGGCACTCCGACTGCGTTCCAGGTGGTCTGCTTGTGGGTCAGTTGCTGGTAGTGTTCTGTCGCCTCTGTGGCCTTGGTCTTGTTTTCCTGCGGTCTGCACCACGTCTTCCTCTCCCTTTTCTCCTTGGCCTTCCCCAAGCCAGTTGTTCCTTGCTGGTGGTCTGTGGGGGTTGTGGGGTTCGCGTTGCCCTCTGCGCTGGGTCAGGGTGCATCCATGTTGCTACGTGCTTTGGCTTGTTTCTGGTGTGTTGTGTCTGTGGTTTTTATGGTGCAATTTCCCGCCAGACGCGTGGGATTTGCAGGCCTGAGGCTGGTTTTCGCTACTTTTTGTACCGCGATTGGCCTCATCGCATGATTTCTCGCGTTCGCGTTTCGCATTATTTCGGCGTGGCGTTGATTTTCACGCTGACATTTTACGCGTTATTTGGTGACTATCACATGGTACCGCCTTGTTGTGAATTCCACATTGACACAGGGTTATTTTCCCGCGATGGGCTGCGATATTGAAAGTTGCGTTACGCTACTCTTGCGGTAGTTATCACACGTTCTTGTGAATATACCCCTAAGTGTGTTGTGTGTCCGTGCTCATGGTTCACGTGTGAGCCTGTGCATAGTAGGGCTTGTGTGTTGCATGGTGAGCGAGGTGTGCTCTCTACACAGTGACTGTGAGGCGTGTGTGTGTGCACGCTGCTTCAGCATGCACTACGGGTCAGGCTGCCATGCAGGGAGATGGGAGCCCTTTTAACAGTGAGTGCGCTGTGTGTCCGTGCTTGTGGTCCGCAACACGAGCCTCTGCGCCCTGAGGCTGGAGTGCAGTGAGAAGCAAGACAAGCACAGTGAGTGTGTGCGGAACTGAATCTCACCAGCAGTAACTCGGTCCCCTCATTTGCAGGGGGTGGGACCGAGCAGTGCAGGGGCCTGGGCCGGACCGAGCTGTGAGAGGACGCTGTGCGCCTCGAGGCTCATGGCTAGGGAACTGGACGCCACAGAAAACTTACAAGTTTTGCTTCAAGTTTGGGTCAAGCGGCAGCGGCATTAGAGGGACTTGGGCGTGTGGAGGGGCCAGTGGAGCGGGAGTAACAGATGTAAAGAGACTGGGAAAAGTAAACCTGGAGGGAACCCATGAGCTTGGTGCATGTGGGCAACCAACACAGAGACCAGAAGGACACCCACCAGCACGAGAGCTGGAGGGTCCATTCTGTGTCTGGCGGCTGAACACCATCATACCGGATTATCACCAGATCCCAGCGCCTAGATCAAACATGTGGAGCTACCATTGGAAGGAGCTGGAATGGTGTCAGTGGGACTAGACCTGAGAGGCCAGTGTTCCGATGGGCTTTGGAAGGTAATCAAGTGGATAAGACTAGTTTCCTGGAGGATAATAACACTCTGCACATTTAGTGCTGCTGTTATGCGAGGGTTGGTATCCATTGACCACCACCAAACATAAATAAGCATCCTTAGTCACACGGTGGGGTTATAATCAGATTATGTTTAGTCATCCACGAAATGCCATTTTAGCTTCGGTAACTCAGATTCCCCGATAACGAGAAGTCCCTTCTTTAAATACCGCCTTCAAGAGGCAGCTGACATTCCAGCACAGAAGGCAGCCCGGGCAAGCGTTAGGCATGAGACTGTCGTCTTTCTGCCCCGTGAGACATCTTTATGCAGTGATTGCTATGGGGTAGGGCATTTCCTGCAAGAAACGAGAGTCTGGAGCTCAAGCTAAGGGCTCCTAATTAGGCGTGGGAGCCGCCGGACGGTTAACTCCGCCATGCGGCGGTTCACAGAGTTTTTGCTGAACTCCGCGATCAAAGCAGAGTTGTGAAACTCTACAAACTCGCCAGCGCGGAACGGAGTTTGCTGCCCACCCCTAGACTTGCAGACAGGAAAGCTGAGAGGGAGTTCCAGCGACAGTTGACCAAACTCAAAATGGAGGATACTGCTGCCCAGAGGGCATTGGTGAAAGAGAAGGGTGAGGCTGACAGGGCCTTAGAGGAGAAAATGCTGGCCTTGGAGGAAAATAAAATTCTGCTGGCTCATGAGATGAGTAAACAATAGCAGGACCTAAAAGCCAAGCAGTTCTCAAAGTCTAGCAGCAATACAATGTCCAGTGAAGACATGAGTGTCCACATTCCCCAAGGCCTGGTACCTAGCTATGTGGTGGCGGATAATACTGACAAATTGTTTTCAACCTGTGAGGTAGCCAGGAGGATGCACAGGGTCCCAGAGGAGGATTGGGGGGCCAGTCTCTGGAAGCATATGACCACAGTGGAGAGGGATACTCTGTTCACACTAGAGGTAGGAGACCAGATGAGGTATGCTCCCATGAAAGCCATTTTTCTCACATAGGGCCTGATTTAGATCTTGGCAGAGGGGAATACTCCATCACAAATGTCACGGATATCCCATCCGTCATATTATTGTTGTATTCCTCTTAGGGTGTCCATATATAGGTTTTCCTGTATCATGTCCTTATATAGGCACAATTCGCCCTGCCCTTATATAGGCATAAAATCCCAGGCCTTATTTAGGCATTAAACCGTGCACTCCAAATACAGGCATGGTCCCCGACATCTGTCCACCCTAACGTCACAACGAGTTCTTGAAGAACAGACCCTTAGGCTTCGGGAGTTTCCCTAGCACAGGACTATTGATTTCTTCAAGGACTCATCCTTTATGCATGAACCGTTATACCTTAAGGGTTCATTCATGACGTCTTCCGCTGTCCAATTCACGTAAATGCTAACATTCTGAGGTACCTCTCAGGTATAAATATACCTTCCCTAGCCCTTGTAAATCAGAGGAGACCTCGACTTCAGAGGAGCCCGTTTCCCGGCCTGACGCACTGAGAAGACGCTGTCATCCCTGCACGCAGAGAGTCCAGCTTCCAGTGATCTGACTTCCCTTGCGGGGTGTTGGAGTTCGAGTCTGGCAAGAGATTCCTACCTCTCTCATTCTTAAGGTATGGAGTTGACTAGAACCTAGAGGGACTCTTGGCATACTTGGCATACTAGGCATACTAGACTTACCATACTCTTAGTATACCGTAGTAAGGAATACTTCACCTACTTCATACCTCTCCCTACACCTAGGTTAGGTTAGGAACATTGGGGTAGAACTAGCTTAGAAACGCATCGTACGCAGTACTCGCATTTTTAGTATGTGTTATTTATGTAAATGAATATCTACTAAAGATCATGCTAGCGCAGTATTATTTATTTCTACTGCTTACGCTGTACATTATTTATCTTGCATACTGTCTTGTGATCGTAACAGCACATATTACTTACACGAGAAACAAGACTGTTCAATAAATCTTTTATTGAAACGCCCGTCTATTCTTTCTGTGTAACTTTGAGGAAAACTAAGCATGCACGATTGAGCTGAGTGAAACGGTTATCTATTGTTTCCACGACTCTGGGACACGTTCTGATTCTAAAGGGAAACAAAGTGGTCATGTTTTGCGGCTGCCAGAAACTACTCCCTTCTTGTTTGTCAAGGAGTTTCTAGTGGCCTCTGAGCTAGCTGGCACAAGTAATTAAGTTTAATATACTCGATAGGGACATACCGACCTCAGTCCTATGTCAAGCCTATAGGCTATATTATTCCAATGCGCAGAGCCTATTAGGGAAATAGGAGCTACACTACATGGCGCCCAACGTTTGGTAAGGCGGTAATTTAACGCTAGATACTGAGTAACTCAGCTGTGCTTTTTCTCTCAGAGACTCCTACCCATATACTCCAAAAGACGTCTGGAGTGGGCAGGGTTAAGTATCCACCACGGCTACATAGGGAAACACCCTATATATTAGCTGTTTGGTTTGCTCAACGTTGAAGGATACAGTGTTCCAAAATATTGTGCACCTTATCTTTGTTTCCTTGAAACTTGTTATACATTTTTCAAAAAACAAAATGCCTGACTCCTGAAACGGTGACGTTACGGGTCAACCAGCTTTAACAGCTTTTAACATTACAGGTTTAAATGGAACCGAGGAGGGTGTCATAGACATCAATCCAAACTTAAGAAGAGCCATCACTCTAAAACTCATAAAACACGGCCTACCACCAAGAGGCGGTAGAGCAGTTTTCGTGATAGAGGCACACGAATCCTTTCAGACAGAGGTATTCTATTCATGGGTAATATTTCCTGAATCCAATCCAGTTACAAAACTGTTTCACTTCTACAAAGAAGATGATCCACCAGAGGAATATATTCCTTTCGAGGATATTGAAATTCCACTAACATACCAGGAGCATCAGCTCTGGTTTAAAGGCGCCCTAAAACATCACAAAAACATTACCAGGCTCGGTCCACTAGGTAGACCAGGAGCAACATGGCCGATTCTAGCCGGCTACACACCTCATCCTGACATTGAAGAAATGTCAAACGAGGAATTAATTACTCAAATCAAAGAGTTAATTAAAAATCTACAGACAACTGGTCCAATATGTTATGCGGACTTTCACAGTCCAACCACCATTGACACTTCCAAATCAAACTCCTCAACAGGTGAATACACTAAAAATTACACCACAGACTCTATATGCAGTCATGGGTAAAATGCCCACAAAACGTGAGCAAATTCCATTCTGGATAGCTCAAAAAATTACTCAAATCGAAGCAGTATTTCCAAATACTTGCCCGTATGAGAAACACAGAATACTAACAATCAGTTTACCAATGGGGATCACACCACAACTGGAAGACTGTACCACCTGGGGCTCAGTCTTTGCTGCCATCTATACTAAAACACATGGTATTCCATCAATTGCGGTAATACCAGATGTCCTGAAACAAATTCAAAACGAATACGGGGCAGAGCCTGCTCTGAATTTAGGTATGAAATTACTGAAAAATTTCGACCAGGTCTCAACAATAATATTATCTAATATTAAAGGAGAGGCAGCAGCAGTGGCGATCCGCCAACGATTAAGGGAATTCGATGTTACAGAACATCAAACTGAGCTACCCAGATTAATTGAACAATCATATGCAGAATTAGGCAGAGATAGTTTGGGTGGAAGACCAGTGAAACCAAAACTATCTGAAAGTCCTGACAAGGACTCTATTAAACAAACTCCTACATCTTCTAAAAGAAGTGGGAAACTACTAAACAAAATTCAAACGAGAAACGTTCTCAATCCCGAGGTAGGACTCCTCAAAAGGAGCCCTCTGAAAGGAGGTATAACCTCAGGAATAGGGATAATTTGAAAAAGCCTGACAGGTATCAAGATACTGATACACGTTCCTCTCGTACCTTTCAGATCTCGTCACGGACTTCGGAAAGAAGAGGACGGTCAGAAAATAGAGAAGAACGCGTGAAATCCAAGGAAGATAAACACGCTCCAAAAAATAAAACAAAACCTCAATTCTCCAAAAAGAAAGTAGCAGGTTGTGGTCGTGGGTTCCCACCCCGGACCTCCCACCCCTCCTTTTAGGCAGGTCAGATACAAGGAAGGTCTGCTTTTCTCTTCTAGTTTTTATTGTGTTACATGTGTTGACAGCACACACAAACAGTAAGAATTATTAAGTCTCTGGGGAAGGGGTTTTCGTTGGTTGGATGCTTGTTCTTGGCTCTTCTTGTTTCTGTGCTCTTGGGTTCCTCCCGGATTGGCAGGCAAGCGTTGACCCAGAAAGAAGAAAAAATGAAAAAGAAAAGGGAAGGCTCAGACTCCTGTTGTAACGTTTTTAAGTGAAGGGGAAGGGAGAAGTGCACCAGAGCCCTATCGTTGTGGGTGCCTAGTGTAGGGATGTAAGTGCTCACTCCCTGGTGCCCTTTAACCGTGCCCACAGCCCTTTAAACAACACCGTGCTTGCTTTTGGCACTTGCCTGTTCCCACGACCCTCCTGGGCCGTGGTGATGGAAGACCCAGACTCCTCGTCCTTGCGGAAAGGAGTGGTCTCGTTCGCAGTGCTCCTTGAGCGGCCTCTGTCCTCTCCCTCTCCCTCTCAGTTGTTGTGGTCGTCCCGCGTTTTATCGTCTCTGCTCCAGACGCTGATTTCTTCCTTTTCGGGACTCCTCACACTCGCGCTCCGCTCTTCCTCCTCCTCACCCCTCACGTTCGTGCTCCGCTCTTCCTCTCGTACCGGTCGCGTCGTCCTCTCTCCTCCCGCACGCCACTCGGCTCCGGTCGACCCCCCTTTCGCCGCCCACCAATCCTCTTCAGCGTCCTCCTCGTCCTGACGTAACGTGTCAGCTAGACCGCTGACCCTACTTCCTGGTTGTTCGACGGCGGCGGCCATGTTGGATTGGTCGTCGCCGTCTGATGGTCCCAAACCATCACACTGCCTTCCCCCTGGGAATGGACGGTCGGGCCATTCCAAGACAGGAAACCGGGAGAGATAGTCCACGTTCGTTTGAAGTTTCCCTGGAACATGTATGGCCTCGAAGGTAAAGGGCTGTAAAGCAAGAAACCATCGTAAGACCTTTGGGTTAGAGTCTTTGTGCAGCGACAGCCAGGTGAGAGGAGCGTGATCGGTTAATAATAGGAAGGGACGTCCCAAAAGGTAGTATTGTAGGGCCTCCATGGCCCACTTGAGGGCTAGGCATTCTTTTTCGATTGTGGCGTATTTTGTTTCTCTGGGATATAGTTTTCTGCTTAGGTACAATATGGGACGCAAATCTCCGGAATCGTCAGGCTGGGATAGTACGGCTCCGAGGCCTCTTCCTGAGGCGTCGGTTTGGAGGATAAAGGTTTTCTTGAAATCAGGACAAGTAAGGACAGGGGAGGTACACAGGGCTCTTTTTAACTGTTGAAAGCTTTCTTCTTGAGGGCTAAACCAATGGAGATGTTTCCCTGTGTGAGTTTTTGTAAGTAGATCAGTGAGGGGGCTGGCGACTTCAGAAAAGCGTGGTATGAATCTCCTATAATAGCCAACCAACCCAAGGAAGGAACGGATGTCCTTCCTACAGGCGGTCGGGGTATCTGTGAGATGGCCTCTACTTTATTGGCTTGTGGTGGTATGCACCCTCCCCTAATATCATAACCTAAGTACTCTATATGTTCAGTTCCGAAGGTGGTCTTCTTTGGGTTAACCGTAAGGTCTGCTTGCTCCAATGTATTGAGAATTGCCTCTAGATGTGTTAGGTGGGTATCCCAGTCGGGACTGTACACAACTATGTCGTCTAGATATGCTACAGCAAACCGTTGGTGTTAGGTTAATATGGTGTCCATCAACCGCTGAAATGTAGCGGGGGCCCCATGGAGGCCGAAGGGCAGGACTTTAAATTGGTAAAGGCCTGAAGGCGTTGAAAAGGCCGTTTTTTCTTTGGCTGCCGGGGTTAATGGGATCTGCCAATAGCCTTTTGTTAGATCAATAGTGGACATGACCTTGGCCTCTCTTAAACGCTCTATCAATTCGTCCACTCTTGGCATAGGGTAGGCATCGAATTTTGATACTAAGTTTACCTGACGGAAGTCTATGCAAAATCTAATGCTACCATCAGGTTTCGGAACAAGGACAATTGGAGAGGACCAAGCACTAAGAGATGGTTCGATTATGTCGGCCTCTAGCATGGCTTGTATTTCTTGGTCGACTGCCTGTCTCCTGGCCTCTGGGATACGATAAGGTTTTAATCTAACTGGTTGGGCTGTTTTTGTGACTATGTCGTGTTCGACTAAGGTAGTTCGCCCTGGGGTCCCTGATAAGACGGAGGAGTACCTTTCGCAGAGGGACAACATTTGTTGCCTCTGTTCTTCCGTAACTTGTGGTCCTACCTGTATGTGGGTCTCCTCTTTGTGGGTTTGTGGGATGAAGGTCACTTCCATGGGTTTATCTACGGTGATATGGTGTATGGAGGCCCCTGTTGTTGGGGTTGTAGGAACGAGTTCTTCCCATGCTTTGAGTAGGTTTACTTGGTATATCTGTCCAGCAGCTTGTTTATGGGGAACGTCTACTCTGTAAGTCACGGGGGTTACTTTACTCAGTATCCTGTAGGGGCCCTGCCAGGTGGCTAGGAGTTTCTTTTCGGAACTGGGTAGAAGGATAAGTACCTGATCCCCTGCCTTGAATTCCCTCAGTTTAGTATGACGGTCATACTGACACTTTTATCTGTTTTGTGCATTTTCCATGTTGACATGTACGTCCTCCCACAGGGAGGACAATGTCTCTTTTAGGGAGGCGGAATACTGTAATAGAGGCTTGCCTTCATCCTCTTCCTCTGTCCACTGTTCTATGGCCATGTCCAGGAATGTTCTGGGTCTCCTTCCGAACAGGAGCTCGAAAGGTGAGAAACCCGTAGACTTTTGTTCATGTGTCCTAATGGCAAACATGACGAGAGGTAGTTGTCGGTCCCAATCCCTCCCTGCTTTGTCTATACTCTTCCTGAGGATGGTCTTCATTGTGCGGTTATATCGTTCCACCAGCCCATCCGTTTGGGGGTGGTAAACTGATGTGCAAATCTGCTTGACTTTGAGGATGGTGCATACCTGTTTCATCAACCTGGACATAAACGGGGTTCCCTCTTCTGTTAACAATTCATGGGGAAATCCAACCCGAGAAAAGAAAGTGATCATGGCATGGGCTACTGCGGTAGTGGTTGTGGAAGACAGGGGTATAGCCTCCGGGTATCTTGTTGCATAATCTACAAGTACTAAAATATACTGGTGTCCTCGGGCAGAGGGGATCAGGGGTCCCACTAGGTCCATCCCTACTCTTTTGAATGGAATGTCGATGATGGGTAGGGGCTGTAGTGGTGCTTTGGGTATGGATGGAGCATTTATCAACTGACAGCGGGAACAGGAAGCACAATATCTGGCTACTTCCTGGTATACCCCTGGCCAATAGAATTTGGGCAGTAGATATTTCAAAGTATGCTCCTTACCATAATGCCCACCCCCGGTCTGGCTGTGAGCTAGACACAATACCTGTTCTCTAAAAGCACGGGGAACCAGTAGTTGTTCCTTTCTATTACCCCCTTCCTGGAATATCCTATACAGGAGGCTGTTTTTAACACAAAAGAAGGGGCCTACCTTATCCGTTTGATCCTCCTGAGCCTGCTCCCATGCATTTTGTAGCATGGTATCATCTCTATGGGCTGCTCGGAAACTCCGACCTGCTTCTTGGGGTGTTTCTGAGGAAGTAAAGACATGAGTGGGTAAGACAGTCTCCGCCTGTTGATACATGGCCCGTTCTTTTCTTTTTTCTCTACGGGTTTTAGGCACTTTAGGGGAATTCTCCTCTATTTCCTCACTGTGGAAGGGAGCGCTATTTAGCCATGCCACTGAAGGAAGGGACGTATTATGTGTCTGCAGGTAGTCGTGAAACCTGGGAAAGTCGGTTCCTAGCAACACTGCCTCTGGTAGGTCTGGTACCACTCCCACTTTCCTCAACTGTGACTCCCCCTCTATGTCAAACAGAACCTCGGCAAGAGGATACAACTTCTTCTCTCCATGAACACAAGTCACTTGTATGCACTCATCTTCCACTATCTGCGACTCGCGTATCAGGGCTCTATCGACTACTGTATGTTGGCACCCTGTGTCTAGAATTGCCATAACCGGTTTCCCGTTCACATGTATTTTTTTCTTGTACCTTTCTGGGGTTTTTCCGGTAACCATTACTCGGCCCCGGGTGTACCCCCACCTCCATGGGTTCCTGAGGGGGAAGGCGGGAAGGGCAGTGTCGGGCTATGTGCCCCCACTCGGCACAGTGGAAACATTGTGGCCCTGATGGGGTAGGTCCATCGGAAGGTGGTTTGGGTTGGGGTCATGAAAAGGTCTGGCTTTTATGTTCTATGGGGTTTGTGGCTGTTCTGCTCAGAACCTTTGGAGGACCTATCGGAGTTCTATTGGAAGGAGCCTTGAATTCGGGGGATCGGTGGTATGCACAAGCAAGGTCTACGGCTACCGTAACCGACAAATTAGGGTGCTGTTTAATCCACGCCCTCGTGTTAAAGGGTAGGGCTTCCAGGTACTGCTCTAGATATACTTTCTCCGTGAGTTCGTCGATAGATGAGGTGGTAGGTTGCAACCAACGATTCCCCAAGTCTCGTATTCGGTAATAGAGGGCCCTTGGATTGTCTCCCATAGTCCATTTTTCTTTTCTGAAACGGGCCCGATAATATTCCTGGTCACAACCCAGACGTTCCAGAATGGCCCTTTTTATGTCAGCATAACTGGTGACGCCTGCCAGATTGGCGGCTTGATAAGCGGCCTGTAATTCCCCCGACAGTAATGGCGCGATCTACTGTCCCCATCTTTCTGGTGGCCAGGTGGCTATGGAGGCCACTCTCTCAAAGTTCACAAAAAAATAGTCCGGGTCATCCCCCTGTTGAAACTTCTGAAGGACTGACCCGGGGACATTGGGATGCACGCGGGCACTCGAAATGGCGTCTGTGAGGCGCAAGACCGCGGTATCTTGAACCTTCTGGTTTGCGGTTAGGAGGGCCGCTTGGTCCCTTAGGGCAGACTGCAAGGCTTCTCTTTCCTGTTGCGCCTGTTTGGTCTGTTGCTCAAAAACGAGCTGCAGATGGCGTTGCCCTTCTGCCAGTTGGGTAATTATTGCTTCCATGGCCGGGGTTCTGTCTTTCTCCAGACAGGGAATCCCACTTCTGACACCACTGTGGTCGTGGGTTCCCACCCCGGACCTCCCACCCCTCCTTTTAGGCAGGTCAGATACAAGGAAGGTCTGCTTTTCTCTTCTAGTTTTTATTGTGTTACGTGTGTTGACAGCACACACAAACAGGAAGAATTATTAAGTCTCTGGGGAAGGGGTTTTCGTTGGTTGGATGCTTGTTCTTGGCTCTTCTTGTTTCTGTGCTCTTGGGTTCCTCCCGGATTGGCAGGCAAGCGTTGACCCAGAAAGAAGAAAAAAATGAAAAAGAAAAGGGAAGGCTCAGACTCCTGTTGTAACGTTTTTAAGTGAAGGGGAAGGGAGAAGTGCACCACTACCAGAGCCCTATCGTTGTGGGTGCCTAGTGTAGGTATGTAAGTGCTCACTCCCTGGTGCCCTTTAACCGTGCCCACAGCCCTTTAAACAACACCGTGCTTGCTTTTGGCACTTGCCTGTTCCCACGACCCTCCTGGGCCGTGGTGATGGAAGACCCAGACTCCTCGTCCTTGCGGAAAGGAGTGGTCTCGTTCGCAGTGCTCCTTGAGCGGCCTCTGTCCTCTCCCTCTCCCTCTCGGTTGTTGTGGTCGTCCCGCGTTTTCTCGTCCCTGCTCCAGACGCTGATTTCTTCCTTTTCGGGACTCCTCACACTCGCGCTCCGCTCTTCCTCCTCCTCACCCCTCACGTTCGTGCTCCGCTCTTCCTCTCGTACCGGTCGCGTCGTCCTCTCTCCTCCCGCACTCCACTCGGCTCCGGTCGACCCCCCTTTCGCCGCCCACCAATCCTCTTCAGCGTCCTCCTCGTCCTGACGTAACGTGTCAGCTAGACCGCAGACCCTACTTCCTGGTTGTTCGACGGCGGCGGCCATGTTGGATTGGTCGTCGCCGTCTGATGGTCCCAAACCATCACACAGGTCTAAAGATCAGACATGCCGAGAATACTGAGAACACAACTCAAGAACGGAGAATGGGCTCAGACAATGCTGGACAGAGCAGCAGAAGTCACAATAGTTCGCCAGAACCTGACGGAACTTCTGGAGATAGTGGACTTGAATGAGTACATTACAGTTGAGACTGTAGACACCAGGGTTAGTACTCCACAAAGGTTATATGAAATAACACTCCGAATGGAGGGAGACATACCTAGACAGGTGAAAGCACTCTTTTGGGAAAAACTTTCAAGGGGCTATGACATACTTCTAGCAGAAAAAGACTGGCCACCACAATTTGTCAGGGAGTGCCCACATGGCGAGGACATTATTATGCCTGCCTTCTCTAACCATATTCCAATTCATCTAAAATATACTTATGCCAGGAAATGGGCAGTAGCCCAGGCCCCAGCATTATATAAAAATCATGTAGGATGGGATGAGGACTCACCTCACCATAAAATACATCTGAAACATGAACCAACTGCACAAAGGCAGTATCCAATAAAGCAAGAAGCTAAAAAACAGGTCAGGGAGATCTTAGATCAACTTGAATACCAAGGGGTGATTGAAACATGCACCTCCTCAATGAACAATCCTTTGTTTCCTGTCTCCAAACCAGACAACCACCACTACAAAACGATCACCCGCCCAAGTATAAGGATATAAAGAGGCCCAAACAAAGGGTCCTAGGATTACATTCCAACACCTAAGGCTGACAAACACAAAATTTCAGACATTCGAAAAAATGAAAAGTTTTCTTTAATTAAGTTATTGGATTAACCATATTGTTTTTCATTTATTTGCATAATACCAAACATAATATCAATTTACACAAACATGTACATAAATAAAACAAACAAAGTCATCTATAGATATATATATATGTCCCACACCAAAGACTCATAGACATCAATCATACTAGCATTCATTCATAGTATCATACCCATTCATTCCTCAACAAAACCACATATCTAAAACATTATAAATCGCTCCAGATGTCATAGATCCAGTTGATGTTAAGATGGAGCATTCTCGTGTATCCTTCTGGTAATAGATGGAAAAGGTCCAGAGGCACGAGTAGACTTAAGCGCCAACGCGCGTTTCGGTGTAAGGCCCTCAGCGGAGCTACACCTTCATCAGGGCAAAAATGGATAAATAGTGTGGGACACACAACCACACCTTAGACAATAAAATTATTCACTAGGGTTCTTTTTATAAGGTCATTGATAAGACCTGACCTCCAAGGACAACAATATCAAGGATCCAAGATGTTTCATAAATCTCTCATGGAACTAATCCAAAAGGCCATTAGACCTGCTAGTAACCCCACATGAGGGAATCGATAATGTCTGTTCAAAGGGCCAATCGTAAAACATCAATTAGGGGCTTGATACGCTTCCGACAAAAAAACTGAATGATAATATTCTTAAACGGGGTTCCTCGAGTTGTCAGCTGGGCAGAATCCCTACAGCCAAACCAGACAACACCTATTATCTAGTTTTGGATTACAGACACTTAAACACTTGTTGTAAAACATTTGCAGTGCAAAATGCACATAGCACAGCATTAATGAATAACATTGTGCGTAAAAAATATAAAACCACATTGGACATCTCAAATGGTTTCTTTTGTCAAAACATAGCACCTGAAAGCAGGTACTTAACAGCATTCTCCATAATGGGGACCCAGCGTCAATTTTGTCGACTCCCACAGGGGTTCAAGAACAGCCCGGGGTTATTCTCAGCGAGAGTAACAGAGTTACTACAAATTTATGACAATGAGGCATTGTCCTATGTCGATGACATATATCTAACGGACGATGACCTGGACAAACACTTGAACAGGGTAAGCACCATTATACTGGGCTTCGCCTCTGAGGGCTACAAGTTCAACTTTAAAAACTCCCAATTGCCCATCTCAATGTCCTATTTCTAGGATATGAGCTTTCAAGTGAAGGCAAGAGCTTGGCAGCTAACTTTTTAGAAAAGTGTGCGCTGCTCCAACCTCCAAAAACACTAAAAAACTTACAATCCATCCTGGGTTTCCTAAACTTTGGAAGAACATACATTCTGAATTACGCAGAAAGGGTTAAACCTCTCTACGCATTAATCAAACCTGATTTTTCTATCAAGAATTGGACACAAGAACACACAGAAATCTTGCGTTCACTACAGGCTAACATGTTAGCAACAAATCACTTACAAACACGCGTAAGTCAACGCAATTTGGTGATCCGAATAATTTCGGGTCAATGCGGATTCACCTACTTAACATTTAAATGAGGGTGAAAAAATACCAATCGCGTACAAATCTCATTTGTACACACAAGCGGAAATGCGCTTCACTTCAACTGAAAAAATTCTGACAGCAGTTCAAACCGCTGTAGCAAAAGAAAGAGCCCTAGCACAAGGGAAACGCATTATTGTCGTAACCCCAGTACCAGCTTTAGAAGCGGTCACAAAAGCAAGCATTCCAAATGCTAAAGCATTACATCCAAGATGGATACATTGGGTTAATTCTCTTGCTGCAACAGATGTTGAATATGTTTTTGATCCTGATTTAAAAACACAAGCGTTCCTGCAATATGAACAAGAATGTCCTCTGCCCACTGAAATTCTGCCTCTCGATCAGTACGAATTAATAATTTACACTGACGGATCCGCACAACCCGCAACAGGGGGTAAGCAAGCTTACAGTGCAGCGTGTGCAATCGTTAAAGGTCGCATGCGAGATGGTATCTTCAGACCTATGGTCACAAAAACTCAATCTCTAGGAGATTGTACAGCTCAGCGAGCTGAACTACAAGCATTCAAACGGGCACTTGAAAGTACAGATCGAGAATTCCCCACACTAATAGTGTGCGATTCCTTTTACTGTGTTCAGTCGTATAATGAATATATACAAAACTGGCTTGAAAATGGATTCAAAGATGCGAAAGGTGGCACAATAAAGCATAAAACGCTTTGGGAACAAGTAGTTCAGTTAAAAAACGAACTACCAAAGGCTCACGTGATCCACACACTGAGTCATCAACGTGATGGCGTTCACGTTGCAGGGAATTCATTGGCTGATGAAGCCGCAAAGGGGGCTGTTCAGACGGCTTCCGTAGCTGCGATCACTCATTCAAAAACAAAAATAGACAGTGAGATAATGTTGGCTGTCAATGCTACAAGCAAAGGCAGTGGTGCAGCATTACCAAAAAAGTTTCCACTCAAGTACTCTTATGTAATTGATGCGAACAACGTTCCTTTTGCTCGAATCCCTGGAGTGGGGGATAGGGTAATTCCAAACATGGAACGTAGAGCAGCTTTAATTTATGAAGCACATTTGGGGGAGGGTCTGTCACATCAAGGGATCTCTAAAACAATATTGACGTTAAAAGAGATGTACTGGTGGCCTGGAATGAATACACAGATTCACATCTTCATCAATGACTGCATAGACTGTAAGGTACAGCGTGATGCAGAACGCCACCAGACACCATGCTACGAATGTAGCTGCCCAGTACAGACACCACTGTTAGACAGCATTAGACTATCTACGCGCATGCGTCCTTCTGGACGAATGCAATCCCACAAATACTGAATTTAGGTTCCTATGGATATGGCCTCAGCGCTCGGATGACGCTCGAACTGTTATAAAAGATTTCCGAGTCTTTATCGGCACATACGCAATAGGCACGCTACATTCTGACCAGGGCCCTGCGTTTAGCTCTCGGGCTTACAAAGAAGCCATGGCCAGTCTGGGCGTTGCATTGCAGTACTCCTCTCCATTCCATCCTGAGGGAAATTCGGTTGTGGAAAGGAAAAACCAGGACATAAAGCAGTCTATAACAGCTAGGGTATTAGGTTCAGGTGATGGGTGGGTCAAACATCTTTATGGGGTCCAACGCTCATTAAATAATTTGCCAAGAAGTTCTCTAGGGGGGGTCACTCCATATGAGGTCCTATTTGGGACAAGAATGTGGGTACCAGACCTCGATCACGTAGGCACAGTGGTGGAAAATAAACCCTTTGATATCAAAGATCGTTTGGCTGTTTTACAGGAACTCAATGAACTAAGATCGAAACAAAGCAACGTATTCCTGCAGCCAACCACCACTGGGGAAAAACCGGCGGTCCCAGCAAGGCCTGTCTGGATTCCAAAAGTTGGGGATCTAGTCAGAGAAAAGATTGCGGACAAGAAGGGATTTGGACCTTCTTACAGACAACCAGTACCTGTCCTAGCAGTTCAAGGAACAAGAACAGTACTTCTGCCGCCCCTTGCTGGAAGAAAGGAGAAAAGATTTGTGTCCATCGACCTCATCAAACCACAGTATGTGGCCAATACTAAATAGTAGGCCTCGTGGACTCCGACCTAGTAGCAGACACACTCCTCTCGCTACTATCCAAGAGGTTCAGACTGAAAGACTGATAACCATCGAGACTTCAGCAGTAACAGATGAAGGACTAAGCAACAATGCAATGGAACTCATCCCTCTTGAAAATCAAGTAACAGTTCGTCCAAATACACCTGTCTACACCAATGTAGCAAGTGATCAACTGGCTCCAGCGATTTCTACAAATCCTGATGCAATTTCAACAATTGACAGAACTGCTTCTGGCAATTTCATTAACTTTGATACGTTCTCAGAAGATCCGAGTGAACCTGAAACGACGCCAGCATCATTAACATTCAAGCAGCAAGTACAAGACTTTCTTCACTTTCTGAAAAAAAACTTATCTGGTTTCACCATGGATTGAACTCTGGATTATTTCTGGAATATTTGTTTTCCTGCTTTGGCTAGCTTTGGTTATGACTATGAGCGTGCTTATAAATGGCAGATACATCCATGTGAACAATGAAAGAAAAGATGTGAACTTACTTTTGAAACCACATAAATCTTCCCATCGTGAAGCAAGAGACTTGTCAACAGTGAACATCACAGCCGTTCCTATACAGAATGGTATAGTGTGGGACAAAACAGATTTTGATATTTTTGGCCCGACAGAACAATTGAACATTCCACATTTGTTTAAAATTTCACTAGGTGATGTCATTTCGTCCAGTACCTATTCTGATGATTGGGACTTTGAGACTGTTAACGACATAATGTTTGACCTAGAAAAATCTGCTGCATTTTCTAAAAATGAATATTTAGAGGGTTTATCAGACTATGAACAGCTGTATTGCTATAACCACTATGGTCATCATTATTTGCATAAATCTGCATACCCTAGAAATGTGTTTATGTTTAACCAATGGGAACATTGTCCTACACCACCAAAAGGTAGTTCAAAAACATTTGTTAATAAGTTTCCATATTTTTCAGGTTACAATACATCTGATCCAGAAACGTTTTACTATAAAAATGTAAACAAAACAAGACTGAAAATTATGTTAACAAATACAAAACAGATTTATTCTGCAGCATTTATTGCCCAACTGTCTAGACAGGGTTTCGACTTTTGAAAAGACACAATAGACACAAAAACTGTCTGGGGTACTAAAGATTGGCAAGTACAGGGGATAGAATCTTTATTTAGAGCCTGCATCATCCCTGAACAAATAATGTTTTTGAATGAAACTGTCCAACAAACATCTTGTCTTGGACTAGCCAAGATCAAAGAGATGAAAACACCTTCTGTACCAACACCTGCAAGTGATAACAATACACAGGCAGCGGTTAAAGTTGACAAAATACTACAACTCAACAGATCTAATCCTGATTGGAGAAAATGGTTGATTTGGCCCACAGACACGAACAACTGTCAGGAAAGATTCCTGAATAAAACTCAGGGCTTTACTATTCATAGGCCAGACCCAAGATACGTCCAAAGACAGCATCCGGGGGTAGTAACAACATACAGTGTAGGTAAATTATGCCTCTATTGGCTGCAGAAATCTACACTACAGGATGTGAAACAACACTTATCCTTACTTAACCCCTTCGCTGCTAGGCCTTTTCCCCTCCTGTGCTAAGCCTTTTTTTGGCTATTTGGGGTAGTGCGCACTTAGGCCCCTGTAACTTTTTGACCACATAAGGTATCCATGCCAAATTTGCGTCCTTTTTTTCTAACATCATGGGGATTGTAAAGGTACCCAGGGTTTGTGGATTCCCCTGGAGGGGACCCAGAAATTAGTCAAAATACAGCTAAATTTTTGTTTTTGGGGGAAAAATGCGAAAAAGGGCTACAGATGAAAGCGTCTTGATTTTTCCCTGCAAATGGCATCAAAAAAGGGGTTGTGGGGATGAAATCACCATCTTCCCAGCTTTCAGGGACAAGCAGACTTTTGTCAGAAAACCAACTTTTTTACACAGTTTTGGCATTTTTCTGGGACATAGCCTATTTTTGCTATTTTTGTGCTTTCAACCTCCTTCCAGTTAATGGTAGAAATGGGTATGAAACCAATAATGGATCCTGGAAAGCCATACATTTATGAAAAGTAGACAAAATTCTGAATTCAGCAAGGGGTCATTTGTGTAGATCCTTAAAGTTTTCCTTATAGAAACTAACAGTTAAATAAAGGAAAAATTGAAAATTAGTTGAAAAAAACAGCCATTTGTGTCAACGTTTTCACCTGTAACTTCTTCTAATTATGACAGCTATTTGAAGGCAATATACCGTTATATCCGCTGGACCTTTCTGGTTGTGGGGATATATAGGACTTGTAGGTTCACCAAGAACCCGACGAACCCAGAGCCAATAATTGAGCAACATCTTGCAATGATTTTTTTTTAAGTACCGGGTATATAGCAATTATTTTGGGAAAATGTATACATGGAAAAATTGTTATGAAAGACACCTATGTATTTCTGAAATGGGAACAAAATGTAGATTTTAGAAACAGTAGATATTTGCACATTTCCGAAATTGGGAGTACCCATACTAGCATGAGAATTATAGGTCATTTTTCAAAATGACTTATTTTTACACATTGTCTTTCATTTGGAAGGCAGAAATGCATCAAAAGTCAATAGGTAATAACAGTTGCTCTACAATTCTGTGTTACCCTAAGTCTCCCGATAAAAATGGTACCTCACTTGTGTGGGTAGCTGTTAGACCTGGCATCCTTGGCGTGGGTCTCCCTTCCATTTTTTTATGATGCCTCCTATGTTACCGATCCATTTTTGCTGGCGTTAGATGCTTTGGGCACTGTGCCACTGCTATTCAGTGCCACAGTGCAAGTGCTCCCTATGATAAATTGCGTTATGTATTAGTGACTCCATGATTGGATGATTGGTTTACTTGTCAGTCCCTAGTACAGTGCACTGAGTGTGCCCAGGGCTTGTAAATCCAATACCGCTGGTGGGCTCGCAGCACTGGTTGTGCCACCCACAGAAGCGGCTTGTAAAATGTGCCTCAGGCCTGCCATTGCAGAGCCTGTGTGCAGCCTAGGGCTGCCATGTCGACTTGGTGAGTACACCCACTTACCAGTCCCTAAACCTTCCCTTTACTGCATGTTGGTCACCCCTAAAGTAGGCCCTAGGGCAGGGTGCATTGTAAGTATAAGGTAGGACATGCCCTGGTGTGTGTGGCATGTCCTAATAGTGAATTACAGCCATTTTCGTTTTTCACTATTGCAAGGCTACCTGCTCCCCATAGGCCAGAATGGGCAGACTGACTATTACACCTTATAGTCAGAACTGACCCAGGAACATGGTAGAAAAACGAATTTAGTATGCCTGAACTCAGAATGATAAAATACATCTTTTAGTGAAGTTGGTTTTAACATTCTGTGTTTGAAAATACCCCTTTTAGAAAGTGGGTATTTTCTTGCCTAAACTTCCAAGCCTGCCTCTGCTAGGTTGTGTATTCCTTGTCTGGAGATTGAGTGACAGGGGCTGGGGGTGGCTACAGGAGACAGGGTGAGTCAGCACAGGGCTGAATAGGAAGATCTGCATCCAGAGTGGAGGGAGGAGTTGCACCTGGGTCTGAATAGGGCTGTGCCTGCCTTCCACAATGCTGGCTCCACCTCCTGCCGGGCGGCTGAGCACCCTGCCCCACATTCTGAAAGGAAAGAAGGAGACAGAAAAACAAAGTGCTCCAGGACTGACCAGAACTGGTTTTGGGCTGGGCAGAGGCCTCTCTGCCTTCAGAGAACAAAGGAAAACTGGGTATAAAAAGGGGACCCAGACCCCTAGGAAATTAGATCACTTTGGGAAAACAAGAAGAAACCTTTGCTGAGGAGCGGAACCAAGAAGGAACTGAGGAGAAGACTATCCCTAAGCTAGAGGGATCTGCCTGCAGTGGTTGCCTGACTGCCAAAGGGAGGAGAAAGGACTTTGTGTGCACTTTTATTCAACTTGTAAAGTATCTCCAAGGGCTTGAGAAAAGAGCTTGCCTCCTGCTGAAGTCTCAGGGACAACAGACTTCAACCACCAGCTCCCCAAGAATCCTTTGGAAGTGCCTGCTGCTGTTTTGGGCCTTCTGAAGGGACTGCGTGTCGCAAGGAGCTGGAAGCGCGACTCAAGAGGAAGAAGCGTGTCGCCGTCGCTGCTGCTGCCGTCGCAACTCCGAAGGAGGGTGTCGCCGCTGTAGCTGTCGTATTGCACCGCATCGAGAGAAGCGTCCCGCAACGAAGAGGAAGCGTGTCGCCGTCGCTGCTGCTGCCGTCGCAACTCCGAAGGAGGGTGTCGCCGCTGTAGCTGTCGCATTGCACCGCATCAAGAGAAGCGCCTCGCATCCACGGAGAAGCGTGCCGCCGTCGGAGCTGCTGCCGTCGCATCACGAAACAAGGGTGTCGCCGCTGCAGTTGTCGCATCGAGCGGAAGCGTCTCGCAACGTCGGAGAAGAGGGTCGCCGCCAAAGCCGCTGTCGTCGCATCGCTGAACAAGGGTGTCGCCGCTGTAGCTGACGCATCGAGTCGAGACTTCTCGCAACCCCGGAGAAGCGTGCCGCCTCAAGAAGAACTTGACGTCTTTATTTCTTTGCACCAGAACTTTGTCGCATTTCCATCGCTGCAACATTGCTTGTTGTGGAAGCGTCCCGCATCGTAAGGTACATTGACTTAAAGTGTCGCATCTTAAGAACTGAACTGAACTAAGCTAAACCTACCCTTTTAAGTACAGTATTGTGGATTTTTGTCGTTTATGGTCTTGTGTTAAAACTATATAAAGAATACTTATTTTTGATATAAACCTTGTGTGGTGTCCGTCTGTAGTGTGTCACTAGATTACTGTATGTGTTCACAAATGCTTTACACACTGCCTCTGAGATAAGCCTGTCTGCTCGTGCCAAGCTACCAAGGGGGTGAGCAGGGGTTATTTTAGGAGTGTACCCCTTTACCCTGACTAGAGGCGAGGGTCCCTATTTGTCACAAGTACCTACCTGTGCCAACTAGAGACCCCCAATTCTAACATTGGTGGTCAGCGGTGGGGATTCTGGACTTGCCTTTGTGACTCATGTACAGTGATTGGTGAACACTACTAGTGAGTGCAGACCAAAACGCGACCACATACTGTTGGTAGATTTTTTTCTAGGACGTTCCATTTTTGCCAAGTTCAGCCATCATGAAACCAGCATCCATAGCATCTGTTGATTTTGATTGGGAAGAAGAGAAACTAGAATGCTACAATGCAAAGCAGCTGAAGCACTTCTGCAAAAGATTTAATGTTGCAATTACCGGGCTCACCAGGAGGGAGGAGTTCTATAAGGCGCTGAGGGCCTGGGTAGAAGCTAGGAAAACCCCTGAGATTGAGGAAGGGGATAATAATGCAGATGTGCAGCTGGAAGGGCCATTGGGTCCAGGGGAAAGGAAGGCACCTTCCCCAGCAGGTAGCAGTGTTTCTGCCAAAGGTCTGTCCACAGAAGAGCTGGAGGACAGGGAGAGAAATAGGATGCATGAGTTGGAGCTGGCCAAAATGAATGGGCAATTGGAAATTAGGAAACTGGCCCTGGAAGAAAAGAAGATGCAGCTTGAGCATGATAGAAGTTTGAGGGAGTTGGATTTGAAAGCTAGGAGCTTAGACATTACTCCCTCTGGTGGCAGCACACCGTCAATGCCTGTGGAAGCTAGAGTATATATTCCTAAAGATGTGGTCAGAGAGTTTTTAAAAATGATGACATTGGGCAGTGGTTCAAGGCCTATGAGGTAGCCATGTCTTCCCACCGGGTCCCTGAGAAGGATTGGGGAGCGGGGTTGTGGGGACGGTTCCTTAGTGAGGGGCGGGACACACTGCTAGATTTGCCTTCTGATGTCCATAATTCATATCGCCACATGAAGGATGCTTTAATGTCTAGGTATGGTTTAACTCCTGAATTGTATAGGCAGAGGTTCAGGGGTTGCACAAAGATAGAGAACAGTACCTGGGTTGAATATGTCACTTTTTTCTGCAGAGCATTGGATGGTTGGGTGAAGGGTAGCCAAGTTGATGATTTTCAGGGGCTCCTTGATTTGATTGCATGGGAGCACTTGTCAAGTAACTGTTTTCCAGAGCTACGCCAGCACCTGATAGATAGCAAGCTGACTATCCCTAGGAAGCTTGCTGAGGAGGCGGACCGCTGGGTCAGTACCAGGGTCCACAAGGGTCACGTGGGAGACTCAGCCAAGGGTGGGCAGGGTCCCCAGCAGAAGAGTGGGGGGACAAGGGTAAACAGAGGGAGTTCCAAAGAAGGCCCCAAAGTAGTCCCCAAGGGAACCAAGGGAAAGGTTCCCAGCCTCCCCCAGAAACCCGCAGGGGCCCCGACAGGTCCACCTGTTCAAAGGGGACCCCTGAGATGCTACAAATGTGGGGACCTGGGTCATATAGCGAGTGATCCCAGGTGCCGCCAGTTTGGAAAGACCGCACCCCCTGGTGCAGCCCCCGGCAGATGGCTAGTGTAGCCCTGGGGGAGGAGATGGATGCCCCAGAGGGGTGGGGTCCCGCACAGATGTCCCTTGTCTCATTAGGAGACTGTGAGATGGTCCCCCAGACCCAGCTGCCTGATAACACTAAGAAATACAGGCAGTGGGTGACCATCAATGGCCATAGGGTGGAGGCTCTTAGAGATACAGGAGCCAGTGTGACAGCTGTCAAGTGTCACCTGGTGTCTCAAGAGCAGGTTGTCCCCCATGCGTTCTATCCAGTTGTTGCCGCTGACAACACAGAGAGTCACTGCAAAGTGGCTCAGGTTCCCTTTGAGTGGGGGGTCTCTGGTACTCTTCAGGTAGCTGTGAGGCCCGCCATGCCTGTTGACTGTTTGTTAGGGAACGACTTGGAGAGCTCCCCCTGGGCGAAGGTGGAGCGAAGTGCTCATTTAGAGATGTTGGGTTTGCCTGACTGGGCGTGTGTGACCACCCGGTCCATGGCAGCAAGTAAAGGTGCTCAAGAGGACCTGGAGCCTGAGAGGGAGGCCCAGGTACCTGCCGTCACGAGAAGAGGCAGGGGCGCGGGAAACCGGCCCCGAAGTTCCCACGGTCCAGGAGGAGGCAGACCTTGAGGGGATGCCCTGGAGCCTACAGGGGAACAGGTAGCTGAACTGGGGGACCTGCCTGAGCTGACCCATTGGCAGCAAGAAGGAGGACCCTCCAGGGAAGAATTCTGCAAGGAGCAGAAAGAATGCCCTTCTCTGGTGGGTCTGCGGCAACAGGCTGCAGACCAGGCAACAGGTGATCAGTCTGGGTCACATTGGGTCTATTGGGAGAATGATCTCCTGTATACTGAGCCTAAGGTTGCTGAGCCTGGGTCAGCCCGTGTGCTGGTGGTACCCCAGTGTCTCAGAGCCTTCCTACTGGGGCTGGCTCATGATGTTCCATTGGCAGGACATTTGGGGCAGGACAAGACCTTTGAGAGGCTTGTCACCCACTTTTATTGGCCCCAAATGCGCAGGAGTTCAGACACTCACTGCAGGACATGTCAGACTTGCCAGGCAAGTGGAAAGAGTGGGAGGAAGCGCAAGGCTCCTCTCCAGCCATTCCCTGTAGTCAGCACCCCCTTTGAACGGGTGGGTATTGACATTGTGGGGCCACTGGACCCCAAGACAGCCATGGGCAACAGGTTCATCCTGGTCTTGGTGGACCATGCCACCCGGTACCCGGAAGCCATACCTCTGAGGACAGTGACGGCCCCCGTGGTGGGACGAGCACTGATGGGAATTTTCTCCCGAGTGGGATTCCCTAGCGAGGTGGTGTCTGACCGGGGGACCAACTTCATTTCCAAGTATATGAAGTCCCTGTGGCAGGAGTGTGGGGTAACCTACAAGTTTACCACTCCTTACCACCCCCAAGGAAATGGATTGGTTGAAAGGTTCAACCGAACCCTCAAAGGCATGATTATGGGTCTTGAGGAACCTATGAGGCGTAAGTGGGACGTCCTCTTACCATGCCTGCTCTTTGCTTACTGTGAGGTGCCACAGAAATCTCTAGGGTTCAGTCCCTTTGAGCTTCTCTATGGGCACCCAGTAAGAGGACCTCTAAGTTTGGTCAAAGAAGGCTGGGAGCAATCTCCCAGGAAACCTCCCCAGGATGTATACAGTTACATGCTGGCCTTTAGGAACCAAACTAGGCGTTTCAGGCAACTCGCTGAGGCGAATCTGGAAGCCAGCCAGGAGGAGATGAAGCGGTGGTACGACCAGAATGCCACTCTGGTAGAGCTTCAGCCTGGCCAGAAAGTATGGGTCATGGCCCCAGTGGAGCCCTGCGCGCTCCAGGATAAGTGGACCGGACCCTTTGAGGTTGTAGAGCGCAAAAGTCCGGTTACCTACTTGGTGGACTTGCGGTCTCCCAGGAACCCCTTGAGGGTCCTGCATGTCAACCGCCTGAAGCCCCACTTGGAGAGGTCCCAAGTGGGCATGCTCTTAGCGACAGATGCTGGGATGGAGGAGGAGACTGAGCCTCTTCCTGACCTCCTGTCAGCAACAGAGCAAGATGGGTCAGTGGATGGTGTCAACCTCTCTTCCACCCTGACCCCTGAGCAACAGAATGACTGCCGCCAGTTGCTGGGACAGTTTTCTGATCTGTTCTCCCTGGTTCCCGGTGTCACAGATTGGTGCATCCATGATGTGGACACTGGGGACAGTATGCCTGTGAAGCACAAATCTTACAGGGTGACTGACAGGGTGAGAGCTTGCATCAAGGAGGAGGTCTCCAAAATGCTTGCGTTAGGGGTGATTGAGTCCTCTAACAGTCCTTGGGCCAGCCCAGTGGTCTTGGTCCCAAAGGCTGCCGCACCGGGTGCCACACCAGAACTCCGGTTCTGTGTGGACTACCGAGGACTCAATTCAGTCACCAGGACTGACGCGCACCCCATCCCCAGAGCTGATGAGCTCATAGATCGGCTAGGGGCTGCACGGTACCTCAGCACGTTTGACTTAACGTCTGGGTACTGGCAGATCGCCTTGACTGATGGGGCAAGAGAGAGGTCCGCATTCTCCACACCAGATGGGCACTACCAGTTCCGGGTGATGCCCTTTGGGATGAAGAATGCCCCTGCCACCTTCCAGAGGTTGGTCAACCAGGTGTTGGCTGGACTGGACTCGTTCAGTGCCGCCTACCTGGATGACATCGCGGTGTTCAGCGCCAGTTGGGAAGAACACCTGCGCCACCTCTGGGAAGTGTTGATGGCGCTGCGGAGGGCAGGCCTCACGATCAAGGCGAGTAAGTGCCAGATCGGGCAGGGTTCTGTGGTGTACTTGGGACACCAAGTGGGGAGCGGCCAGGTGGCGCCCCTACAACCCAAAATTGAAACCATCCTGAATTGGGAACCCCCAAAACCCAGACAGAGGTGAGAGCCTTCTTAGGACTCACGGGTTACTACAGGAGGTTTGTCAAGGGGTATGGCAGCATCGTTGCACCCCTGACAGAGCTGACTTCCAAGAAGCAGCCCAGGAAAGTGATTTGGACTGACACCTGTCAGAAAGCGTTTGAGGCCCTGAAAACTGCCATGTGCACGGCGCCCGTGCTCCTGGCACCCAACTTCTCCAAAGAGTTCGTAGTACAAACAGACGCTTCAGAGCATGGTGTGGGGGCTGTTCTGTCGCAGATGAATGAGGAGGGCCTAGATCAACCCGTAGCCTTCATCAGTAGGAGGTTACTACCACGGGAACAGAGGTGGAGTGCTATTGAGCGTGAGGCATTTGCTGTGGTCTGGGCACTGAAGAAGCTGAGACCATACCTGTTTGGGACTCACTTCCGGGTTCAGACAGACCACAGGCCCCTCAGATGGTTGATGCAGATGAGGGTGAGAATCCAAAGCTGTTGAGGTGGTCCATTTCCCTACAGGGGATGGATTTCACGGTGGAACACCGCCCTGGTACAGAACACGCCAATGCTGATGGTCTGTCCAGATTTTTCCGCCTTAGTGAAGAGAGCTCCCCTGAGGTAGGGTAGTTCTCCCCACATTTCAGCTGGAGGGGACACGTGTTAGACCTGGCATCCTTGGCGTGGGTCTCCCTTCCATTTTTTATGATGCCTCCTATGTTACCGATCCATTTTTGCTGGCGTTAGATGCTTTGGGCACTGTGCCACTGCTATTCAGTGCCACAGTGCAAGTGCTCCCTATGATAAATTGCGTTATGTATTAGTGACTCCATGATTGGATGATTGGTTTACTTGTCAGTCCCTAGTACAGTGCACTGAGTGTGCCCAGGGCTTGTAAATCCAATACCGCTGGTGGGCTCGCAGCACTGGTTGTGCCACCCACAGAAGCGGCTTGTAAAATGTGCCTCAGGCCTGCCATTGCAGAGCCTGTGTGCAGCCTAGGGCTGCCATGTCGACTTGGTGAGTACACCCACTTACCAGTCCCTAAACCTTCCCTTTACTGCATGTTGGTCACCCCTAAAGTAGGCCCTAGGGCAGGGTGCATTGTAAGTATAAGGTAGGACATGCCCTGGTGTGTGTGGCATGTCCTAATAGTGAATTACAGCCATTTTCGTTTTTCACTATTGCAAGGCTACCTGCTCCCCATAGGCCAGAATGGGCAGACTGACTATTACACCTTATAGTCAGAACTGACCCAGGGAACATGGTAGAAAAACGAATTTAGTATGCCTGAACTCAGAATGATAAAATACATCTTTTAGTGAAGTTGGTTTTAACATTCTGTGTTTGAAAATACCCCTTTTAGAAAGTGGGTATTTTCTTGCCTAAACTTCCAAGCCTGCCTCTGCTAGGTTGTGTATTCCTTGTCTGGAGATTGAGTGACAGGGGCTGGGGGTGGCTACAGGAGACAGGGTGAGTCAGCACAGGGCTGAATAGGAAGATCTGCATCCAGAGTGGAGGGAGGAGTTGCACCTGGGTCTGAATAGGGCTGTGCCTGCCTTCCACAATGCTGGCTCCACCTCCTGCCGGGCGGCTGAGCACCCTGCCCCACATTCTGAAAGGAAAGAAGGAGACAGAAAAACAAAGTGCTCCAGGACTGACCAGAACTGGTTTTGGGCTGGGCAGAGGCCTCTCTGCCTTCAGAGAACAAAGGAAAACTGGGTATAAAAGGGGACCCAGACCCCTAGGAAATTAGATCACTTTGGGAAAACAAGAAGAAACCTTTGCTGAGGAGCGGAACCAAGAAGGAACTGAGGAGAAGACTATCCCTAAGCTAGAGGGATCTGCCTGCAGTGGTTGCCTGACTGCCAAAGGGAGGAGAAAGGACTTTGTGTGCACTTTTATTCAACTTGTAAAGTATCTCCAAGGGCTTGAGAAAAGAGCTTGCCTCCTGCTGAAGTCTCAGGGACAACAGACTTCAACCACCAGCTCCCCAAGAATCCTTTGGAAGTGCCTGCTGCTGTTTTGGGCCTTCTGAAGGGACTGCGTGTCGCAAGGAGCTGGAAGCGCGACTCAAGAGGAAGAAGCGTGTCGCCGTCGCTGCTGCTGCCGTCGCAACTCCGAAGGAGGGTGTCGCCGCTGTAGCTGTCGTATTGCACCGCATCGAGAGAAGCGTCCCGCAACGAAGAGGAAGCGTGTCGCCGTCGCTGCTGCTGCCGTCGCAACTCCGAAGGAGGGTGTCGCCGCTGTAGCTGTCGCATTGCACCGCATCAAGAGAAGCGCCTCGCATCCACGGAGAAGCGTGCCGCCGTCGGAGCTGCTGCCGTCGCATCACGAAACAAGGGTGTCGCCGCTGCAGTTGTCGCATCGAGCGGAAGCGTCTCGCAACGTCGGAGAAGAGGGTCGCCGCCAAAGCCGCTGTCGTCGCATCGCTGAACAAGGGTGTCGCCGCTGTAGCTGACGCATCGAGTCGAGACTTCTCGCAACCCCGGAGAAGCGTGCCGCCTCAAGAAGAACTTGACGTCTTTATTTCTTTGCACCAGAACTTTGTCGCATTTCCATCGCTGCAACATTGCTTGTTGTGGAAGCGTCCCGCATCGTAAGGTACATTGACTTAAAGTGTCGCATCTTAAGAACTGAACTGAACTAAGCTAAACCTACCCTTTTAAGTACAGTATTGTGGATTTTTGTCGTTTATGGTCTTGTGTTAAAACTATATAAAGAATACTTATTTTTGATATAAACCTTGTGTGGTGTCCGTCTGTAGTGTGTCACTAGATTACTGTATGTGTTCACAAATGCTTTACACACTGCCTCTGAGATAAGCCTGTCTGCTCGTGCCAAGCTACCAAGGGGGTGAGCAGGGGTTATTTTAGGAGTGTACCCCTTTACCCTGACTAGAGGCGAGGGTCCCTATTTGTCACAAGTACCTACCTGTGCCAACTAGAGACCCCCAATTCTAACAGTAGCCCTTGTGCCCACAACAGGAAATGGCTCAAAATGCAACGTGGACGTACCACATTTTCACAATGAAAAATTACCCTTTTTTGCAAAGTGCCTAGGTGTAGTTTTTGAACCCTAGCTCTGCCGGCACCTAGGGAAACCTAGCAAACCTATACATTTTTGAAAACTAGACACCCAGGGGAATCCAGGATGGGGTGACTTGACTGCCTCCCACCAGGTTCTGTTACCCAGAATCCCTTGCAAACATAAAAAATTGTCAAACAAACCACATTTTCCCCACATTTCTGTGGTGGAAAGTTCTGGAATCTGCGTGGATCCACAAATTTCCACCCACCCCGCGTTCCCCAAAGTCTTACGAGAAAAATGGTACCTCACTTGTGTGGGTCGGCCTAGTGCCTGTGACAGGAAACGGCGCAAAACGCAACGTGGTCACACCTCAATTTCGCAGTGAAAAATGACCCTTTTTTGGCAAAGTGCCTAGCTGTAGTTTTTGAACCCTAGCTCTGCCGGCACCTAGGGAAACCTAGCAAACCTATACATTTTTGAAAACTAGACACCCAGGGGAATCCAGGATGGGGTGACTTGACTGCCTCCCACCAGGTTCTGTTACCCAGAATCCCTTGCAAACATAAAAATTGTCAAACAAACCACATTTTCCCCACATTTCTGTGGTGGAAAGTTCTGGAATCTGCGTGGATCCACAAATTTCCACCCACCCCGCGTTCCCCAAAGTCTTACGAGAAAAATGGTACCTCACTTGTGTGGGTCGGCCTAGTGCCTGCGACAGGAAACTGCGCAAAACACAACGTGGTCACACCTCAATTTCGCAGTGAAAAATGACCCTTTTTGGCAAAGTGACTAGCTGTAGTTTTTGAACCCTAGCTCTGCCGGCACCTAGGGAAACCTAGCAAACCTATACATTTTTGAAAACTAGACACCCAGGGGAATCCAGGATGGGGTGACTGGACTGCCTCCCACCAGGTTCTGTTACCCAGAATCCCTTGCAAACCTAAACAATTATCAAACAAACCACATTTTCCCCACATTTCTGTGGTGGAAAGTTCTGGAATCTGTGTGGATCCACAAATTTCCACCCACCCCGCGTTCCCCAAAGTCTTCTGAGAAAAATGGTACCTCACTTGTGTGGGTCGGCCTAGTGCCCGCGACAGGAAACGGCGCAAAATGCAACGTGGTCACACCTCAATTTCGCAGTGAAAAATGACCCTTTTTTGGCAAAGTGCCTAGCTGTAGTTTTTGAACCCTACCTCTGCCGGCACCTAGGGAAACCTAGCAAACCTATACATTTTTGAAAACTAGACAACCAGGGGAATCCAGGATGGGGTGACTTGACTGCCTCCCACCAGGTTCTGTTACCCAGAATCCCTTGCAAACATAATAAATTGTCCAAAAAACACATTTTCCCCACATTTCTGTGGTGGAAAGTTCTGGAATCTGCGTGGATCCACAAATTTCCACCCACCCCGCGTTCCCCAAAGTCTTACGAGAAAAATGGTACCTCACTTGTGTGGGTCGGCCTAGTGCCTGCGACAGGAAACGGCGCAAAACGCAACGTGGTCACACCTCAATTTCGCAGTGAAAAATGACCCTTTTTTGGCAAAGTGCCTAGCTGTAGTTTTTAACCCTACCTCTGCCTGCACCTAGGGAAACCTAGCAAACCTATACATTTTTGAAAACTAGACACCCAGGGGAATCCAGGATGGGGTGACTGGACTGCCTCCCACCAGGTTCTGTTACCCAGAATCCCTTGCAAACATAAACAATTGTCAAAAAAACCACATTTTCCCCACATTTCTGTGGTGGAAAGTTCTGGAATATGCGTGGATCCACAAATTTCCACCCACCCCGCGTTCCCCAAAGTCTTACGAGAAAAATGGTACCTCACTTGTGTGGGTCGGCCTAGTGCCTGCGACAAGAAACGGCGCAAAACGCAACGTGGTCACACCTCAATTTCGCAGTGAAAAATGACCTTTTTTTTGCAAAGTGCCTAGCTGTAGTTTTTTAACCCTACCTCTGCCGGCACCTAGGGAAACCTAGCAAACCTATACATTTTTGAAAACTAGACACCCAGGGGAATACAGGATGGGGTGACTTGACTGCCTCCCACCAGTTTCTGTTACCCAGAATCCCTTGCAAACTTAAAACATTGTCAAAAAAAACACATTTTCCCCACATTTCTGTGGTGGAAAGTTCTGGAATCTGCGTGGATACACAAATTTCCACCCACCCCGCGTTCCCCAAAGTCTTACGAGAAAAATGGTACCTCACTTGTGTGGGTCGGCCTAGTGCCTGCGACAAGAAACAGCGCAAAACGCAACGTGGTCACACCTCAATTTCGCAGTGAAAAATGACCTTTTTTTGCAAATTGCTTAGCTGTAGTTTTTAACCCTACCTCTGCCGGCACCTAGGGAAACCTAGCAAACCTATACATTTTTGAAAACTAGACACCCAGGGGAATCCAGGATGGGGTGACTTGACTGCCTCCCACCAGGTTCTGTTACCCAGAATCCCTTGCAAACATAAAAAATTGTCAAAAAAAACACATTTTCCCCACATTTCTGTGGTGGAAAGTTCTGGAATCTGCGTGGATCCACAAATTTCCACCCACCCCGCGTTCCCCAAAGTCTTACGAGAAAAATGGTACCTCACTTGTGTGGGTCGGCCTAGTGCCTGCGACAGGAAACGGCGCAAAACGCAACATGGTCACACCTCAATTTCGCAGTGAAAAATGACAGTTTTTTGGCAAAGTGCCTAGCTGTAGTTTTTTAACCCTACCTCTGCCGGAACCTAGGGAAACCTAGCAAACCTATACATTTTTGAAAACTAGACACCCAGGGAATCCAGGATGGGGTGACTTGACTGCCTCCCACCAGGTTCTGTTACCCAGAATCCCTTGCAAACATAAACAATTGTCAAAAAAACCACATTTTCCCCACATTTCTGTGGTGGAAAGTTCTGGAATCTGCGTGGATCCACAAATTTCCACCCACCCCGCGTTCCCCAAAGTCTTACGAGAAAAATGGTACCTCACTTGTGTGGGTCGGCTTAGTGCCTGCGACAGGAAACGGCGCAAAACGCAACGTGGTCACACCTCAATTTCGCAGTGAAAAATGACCCTTTTTGGCAAAGTGCCTAGCTGTAGTTTTTAACCCTACCTCTGCCGGCACCTAGGGAAAGCTAGCAAACCTATACATTTTGAAAACTAGACACCCAGGGGAATCCAGGATGGGGTGACTTGACTGCCTCCCACCAGGTTCTGTTACCCAGAATCCCTTGCAAACATAAAAAATTGTCAAAAAAACCACATTTTCCCCACATTTCTGTGGTGGAAAGTTCTGGAATCTGCGTGGATCCACAAATTTCCACCCACCCCGCGTTCCCCAAAGTCTTACGAGAAAAATGGTACCTCACTTGTGTGGGTCGGCCTAGTGCCTGCGACAGGAAACGGCGCAAAACGCAACGTGGTCACACCTCAATTTCGCAGTGGAAAATGACCCTTTTTTGGCAAAGTGCCTAGCTGTAGTTTTTAACCCTACCTCTGCCGGCACCTAGGGAAACCTAGCAAACCTATACATTTTTGAAAACTAGACACCCAGGGGAATCCAGGATGGGGTGACTTGACTGCCTCCCACCAGGTTCTGTTACCCAGAATCCCTTGCAAACATAAAAAATTGTCCAAAAAACCACATTTTCCCCACATTTCTGTGGTGGAAAGTTCTGGAATCTGCGTGGATCCACAAATTTCCGCCCACCCCGTGTTCCCCAAAGTCTTACGAGAAAAATGGTACCTCACTTGTGTGGGTCGGCCTAGTGCCTGCGACAGGAAACGGCGCAAAACGCAACGTGGTCACACCTCAATTTCGCAGTGAAAAATGACCCTTGTTTGGCAAAGTGCCTAGCTGTAGTTTGTGAACCCTAGCTCTGCCGGCACCTAGGGAAACCTACCAAACACACACATTTCTGAAAAGTAGACACCCGGGGGCTTCCAGGGAGGTATGGCTTGCGTGGATCCCCCAACGTTTCCTTACCCAGAATCCCCTGCAAACCTCAATTTAAGCTGAAAAAAATCACTTTTTCACACATTTTTGTGTGGGAAAGTGTGGCATCACTGGCCTCACACAAATTTCCTACCACCCAGCGTTCCCCCAGGTCTCCCGATAAAAATGGTGCCTCACTTGTGTGGGAGGCCCAAGTACCAGCGACAGGCAAGGGCCCACAACGTATTGAGGCGACCTCAAAATGGCCTTTCACAAAACCACCTGGTTTTGCAAGAGAGTCACCTGGGTTTTGGCCCTGTGCTCGGCGGCCATCTAGGGAAACCTACCAAACCCACACATTTCTGAAAAGTAGATACCCGGGGCTTCCAGGGAGGTATGGCTTGCGTGGATCCCCCAACGTTTCCTTACCCAGAATCCCCTGCAAACCTCAATTTTAGCTGAAAAATCACTTTTTCACACATTTTTGTGTGGGAAAGTGTGGCATCACTGGCCTCACACAAATTTCCTACCACCCAGTGTTCCCCCAGGTCTCCCGATAAAAATGGTGCCTCACTTGTGTGGGAGGCCCAAGTACCCGCGACAGGCAAGGGCCCACAACGTAGTGAGGCGACCTCAAAATGGCCTATCTCAAAACCACCTGGTTTTGCAAGGAGATCACCTGGGTTTTGGCCCGTGCTCGGCGGCCATCTAGGAAACCTACCAAACCCACACATTTCTGAAAAGTAGACACCCGGGGGCTTCCAGGAGGTATGGCTTGCGTGGATCCCCCAACGTTTCCTTACCCAGGATCCCCTGCAAACTTCAATTTTAGCTGAAAAAATCACTTTTTCACACATTTTTGTGTGGGAAAGTGTGGCATCACGGGCCTCACACAAATTTCCTACCACCCAGCGTTCCCCAGGTCTCCCGATAAAAATGGTGCCTCACTTGTGTGGGAGGCCCAAGTACCCGCGACAGGCAAGGGCCCACAACGTAGTGAGGCGACCTCAAAATGGCCTTTCACAAAACCACCTGGTTTTGCAAGGAAGTCACCTGGGTTTTGGCCCCGTGCTCGGCGGCCATCTAGGGAAACCTACCAAACCCACACATTTCTGAAAAGTAGATACCTAGGGGCTTCCAGGGAGGTATGGCTTGCATGGATCCCCCAACGTTTCCTTACCCAGAATCCCCTGCAAACCTCAATTTTAGCTGAAAAAATCACTTTTGCACACATTTTTGTGTGGGAAAGTGTGGCATCACTGGCCTCACACAAATTTCCTACCACCCAGCGTTCCCCAGGTCTCCCGATAAAAATGGTGTCTCACTTGTGTGGGAGGCCCAAGTACCAGCGACAGGCAAGGGCCCACAACGTAGTGAGGCGACCTCAAAATGGCCTATCTCAAAACCACCTGGTTTTGCAAGGAGTCACCTGGGTTTTGGCCCCGTGCTCGGTGGCCATCTAGGGAAACCTACCAAACCCACACATTTCTGAAAAGTAGACACCCGGGGGCTTCCAGGGAGGTATGGCTTGCGTCGATCCCCCAACGTTTCCTTACCCAGAATCCCCTGCAAACCTCAATTTTAGCTTAAAAAATCACTTTTTTCACACATTTTTGTGTGGGAAAGTGTGGCATCACTGGCCTCACACAAATTTCCTACCACCCAGCGTTCCCCCAGGTCTCCCGATAAAAATGGTGCCTCACTTGTGTGGGAGGCCCAAGTACCCGCGACATGCAAGGACACAAAACGTTTTGAGGCAACATCAACATTGCCTATCAAAAAATGATTTTTTCAGCTAAAATTGAGGTTTGCAGGGGATTCTGGGTAAGGAAACGTTGGGGGATCCACGCAAGCCATACCTCCCTGGAAGCCCCGGGTGTCTACTTTTCAGAAATGTGTGGGTTTGGTAGGTTTCCTAGATGGCCGCCAAGCACGGGGCCAAAACCCAGGTGACTCCCCTTGCAAAACCAGGTGGTTTTGAGATAGGCAATTTTGAGGTCGCCTCACTACGTTGTGGGCCCTTGCCTGTCGCGGGTACTTGGGCCTCCCACACAAGTGAGGCACCATTTTTATCGGGAGACCTGGGGGAATGCTGGGTGGTAGGAAATTTGTGTGAGGCCAGTAATGCCACACTTTCCCACACAAAAATGTGTGAAAAAAGTGATTTTTTTCAGCTAAAATTGAGGTTTGCAGGGGATTCTGGGTAAGGAAACGTTGGGGGATCCACGCAAGCCATACCTCCCTGGAAGCCCCGGGTGTCTACTTTTCAGAAATGTGTGGGTTTGGTAGGTTTCCCTAGATGGCCGCCGAGCACGGGGCCAAAACCCAGGTGACCCCTTGCAAAACCAGGTGGTTTTGTGAAAGTCCATTTTGAGGTCACCTCACTACGTTGTGGGCCCTTGCCTGTCGCGGGTACTTGGGCCTCCCACACAAGTGAGGCACCATTTTTATCGGGAGACCTGGGGAACGCTGGGTGGTAGGAAATTTGTGTGAGGCCAGTGATGCCACACTTTCCTACACAAAAATGTGTGAAAAAAGTGATTTTTTCAGCTAAAATTGAGGTTTGCAGGGGATTCTGGGTAAGGAAACGTTGGGGGATCCACGCAAGCCATACCTCCCTGGAAGCCCCCGGGTGTCTACTTTTCAGAAATGTGTGGGTTTGGTAGGTTTCCTAGATGGCCGCCGAGCACGGGGCCAAAACCCAGGTGACCCCCTTGCAAAACCAGGTGGTTTTGTGAAAGGCCATTTTGAGGTCGACTCACTACGTTGTGGGCCCTTGCCTGTCGCGGGTACTTGGGCCTCCCACACAAGTGAGGCACCATTTTTATCGGGAGACCTGGGGGAATGCTGGGTGGTAGGAAATTTGTGTGAGGCCAGTAATGCCACACTTTCCCACACAAAAATGTGTGAAAAAAGTGATTTTTTTCAGCTAAAATTGAGGTTTGCAGGGGATTCTGGGTAAGGAAACGTTGGGGGATCCACGCAAGCCATACCTCCCTGGAAGCCCCCGGGTGTCTACTTTTCAGAAATGTGTGGGTTTGGTAGGTTTCCCTAGATGGCCGCCGAGCACGGGGCCAAAAACCCAGGTGACCCCCCTTGCAAAACCAGGTGGTTTTGTGAAAGTCCATTTTGAGGTCACCTCACTACGTTGTGGGCCCTTGCCTGTCGCGGGTACTTGGGCCTCCCACACAAGTGAGGCACCATTTTTATCGGGAGACCTGGGGAACGCTGGGTGGTAGGAAATTTGTGTGAGGCCAGTGATGCCACACTTTCCCACACAAAATGTGTGAAAAAGTGATTTTTTCAGCTAAAATTGAGGTTTGCAGGGGATTCTGGGTAAGGAAACGTTGGGGGATCCACACAAGACATACCTCCCTGGAAGCCCCCGGGTGTCTACTTTTCAGAAATGTGTGGGTTTGGTAGGTTTCCCTAGATGGCCGCCGAGCTCGGGGCCAAAACCCAGGTGACCCCCTTGCAAAACCAGGTGGTTTTGTGAAAGGCCATTTTGAGGTCGCCTCACTACGTTGTCGGCCCTTGCCTGTCGCGGGTACTTGGGCCTCCCACACAAGTGAGGCACCATTTTTATCGGGAGACCTGGGGGAACGCTGGGTGGTAGGAAATTTGTGTGAGGCCAGTGATGCCACACTTTCCCACACAAAAATGTGTGAAAAAAGTGATTTTTTCAGCTAAAATTGAGGTTTGCAGGGGATTCTGGGTAAGGAAACGTTGGGGGATCCACGCAAGCCATACCTCCCTGGAAGCCCCGGGTGTCTACTTTTCAGAAATGTGTGGGTTTGGTAGGTTTCCCTATGTGGCCGCCGAGCCCCGGGCCAAAAACCCAGGTGACCCCCTTGCAAAACCAGGTCATTTTGAGATAATGTGTTGTTTATTTCTGCAGCGTGAAAATTTTGGCACAATATTGCAAGGAAAATGTGACAGACATTTTGAGGTTTGCAGGACATTGTGGGTACCATAACTTGTTGGGATCCACAAGAGAGATATCACCATGTACTCCCATGGGTGTTTCGTTTACGACAATATCTACAGTTGGTAGGTTATTCTTAGACGGAATGTACACCTTGGCAGACAGACTTAAAAGACAAAGATTACTGCACAGCCATCTATTCCTCAAGCACACACACATACTGGTTGGATTTGGCACGAGGGCAAGTGATGGTTCAGTATGTACAATTTTATTAACAAGAGATTTCACAAAAATGAAATGCACTGTCAATAATTGAAAGGACAAAAAACGGAACCAGTGACTCGCAGCTCGTGAGCTGTAAAGCCACGTCAAGGCCCCTACCGCTTTACAGGCCATTCACACACCTTTCATACGTGATACACACAAGACCATTCACACCCCCAGGCACGAAACAAACACATTACAACATTCACAAAAAGGGACAAGGTACACCCTGCTTGAGAAAGACAAAAAAAAATATTACTGCACAGCCATCTAATCCTCAAGCACACACACACATACTGGTTGGATTTGGCACGAGGGTGAGTGATGGTTCAGTATATACAATTGTATTAACAAGTGATTTCACAAAAATGAAATGCACTGTTAATAATTGAAAGGACGAGAAACTGAACCATTGACTCACAGCTCGTGAGCTGTAAAGCCACGACAAGGCACCAACCTCTTTACAGGCCATTCATACACCTTTCATACGTGTGACAAATACAAAACCATTCACACCACCAGCCGTGGGCCCATCACATTACAACACTCACACCAGCAGACAGCGCCATTCAAGGGCCCATCACTTTCACACGCCCACATTCCTAACACAGCAACCACACAAGCTGATGGATTGCGTGGAGTGTCGCTCGGCTAGCAGTGTGTGTAGTGACCAGCAGCAAGTCACTACTCACACACTGCCAGCCGAGCGCCAGTCCACGCACACCGCCAGCCAAGCGCCACTCCACGCACACCACCAGCCAAGCGCCACTCCACGCACACCGCCAGCCTAGCGCCACTCCACGCACACCGCCAGCTTAGCGCCACTCCACGCACACCGCCAGCCTAGCGCCACTCCACGCACACCGCCAGCCTAGCGCCACTCCACGCACACCGCCAGCCAAGCACCACTCCACTTACACCGCCAGCCAAGAGCCACTCCCCGCACACCGCCAGCCAAGCGCCACTCCACACACACCGCCAGCCAAGCACCAGCCTACACACACCACCATCACATTTAGGATTTTTTTATACAAAAAAGAAAACACAAACAAATTGCAAATAGATACAAATCTACTAACACAAAATCAGAAACTAAATACATTGCACTAATGCCAATCTTGAAACAGAACAACAATTCTTAAACATTACAGACCAGGCAGTTCACTTTACCACTCATGGTTGCTCCCAATAATTCTTTTGCTTGTGGTACGCTCTATAACAAGCAGGCACACACAGCCCAGGGTTAGAAGGACACTCAGGGCAGTACATACGAGTCTCCTTCCGCGTACCTCTTCGCCAACAGACTCTACATCTCCTAGTGGGAAAGTCTTTTGAGGGTGTAGGAGGAATGTGATCAGGAAAGTGGCGATCTTTCAATCGAGCCACATCCTCCACCACTCCAACTCTAGGAACACTTGCCTGTTCCACAACAACAAGGCTGCCTATGACAGACTCCTGAAACTGAACAAAAGTCAACTTTGACGCAGGAGAACACTACTTGAACACAACAAAAGCATTGAAAGTTGCTAAATTGAAGAGATGGATGGCCAACTTCTTATAACAAATGTAAGACTTACGAATAGCAGTGTAAGGTTCCAACCTCTGATCTACTCTATCAACACCACCCATGTGCTTATTGTAGTCTAAAATGCACAAAGGTTTGCGCACTTCAGCAATCTGACCCCAAACAGCCACAGGTGAAGTACTCTCATCATGGATGGTAGTCAGCATGTACACATCCCTCCTGTCCACAAATTTCACAGCTAGCAGTTCCTCACTACGCAAGGCACTGCACTGTCCCCTCTGAAGTTTTTTGCAAACAAGCTCTTTTGGATAACCTTTACGGTTAGAGCGGATTGTGCCACAAGCAAAAGTGTCCACTTTGAACAATTCCTTAAACAATTGCACAGCAGTGTAGAAGTTATCAAGGTACAAATGGTGGCCTCTGTTAAACAGTCCTCTAGCAAGATCCCACACAATTTTCTCTGAAACTCCAAAAGTGGACGGACAACCAGGGGGTCAATAGTGGAATCCCTACCAGTGTACACACGCAAATTAAAAACATATCCTGTCCTACTCTCAGACAACATATACAGCTTAATTCCATAGCGTGCCCTCTTGCTAGGAATGTACTGCCTAAAAACCAAACGGCCCTTGAACAGGACCAAAGACTCATCAATAGATATTTCTTTCCCTGGAGTATAGATCACTGAAAATCGATCTACAAAGTGATCAAGAACAGGCCGAATCTTAAAAAGACGGTCACATTCAGGGTGATCTCGTGGCAACGCCAAACCATTATCAACAAAATGCAGCATCCGAAGCAAAAGTAAATACCGATCACGAGTCATAACTGCAGGAAATATGGCCGTTGCCATCAAGGGACTGGTAGACCAATATGAACCCATGGACGGCTTCCTTATCAAACCCATCAAAAAAGTCAAACCCAAAACTTCTTCATCTCTTCCAGATTTGTGGGACTCCACCGGGTAGCTCTAGAATGGAGCCTAAGTCTGGCACTGTTGTCCCTCAAAAACTGTTCAGCAAACAAATTAGTCTGCTCAACAATCTCACCCAAAAATACATCATCCATAAACAACTGAAAATACTGTATAGGCAAATAATGTTCACAATCCACTCTACACCCTGCATAACCACTAAAGGCAGGCAACACCGGCTGCACCATGTTTGGATCAACCCAGAGTCCAGCACTTCCAGTAGGAAGCCTAGCAGCCCCAGGCTGCAATCCAGATGCCTCTTGCACCATCGGCACAGTAGTATCCTCCTCTAAATCAGGCACTTCATCTGCACTGAGAGTACCTTCATCATCCGATGATTCCATGTGGAGAGAAAATTCACTGCCTGAATCTTCCCCTCCCTCCTCTCCCTCAGACGCACTGTCAGTCTCATAATCCTGCTCAGAGGAAGATTCAAGAAGCAAACCAACCACCTGCTGAGCAGTAATTCTACGGCTAGCCATAATGCTTACTAATAAAGGTTACTTGTCAAACAAGTCAACAACAACAAACCCTTTGTAAAAAAAGAAATAAACAAAATGTAGCTTTATCACAAAGACCTATATACTCCAACACTATACCACTCACGTGACAGAAGCAGCTAGACTCACCACCACCTACTCTGCACAGACACAGTAAGGATCAACAATATCCCACTAAAAAGAAGAAGAAAACAAATTACACATAAGACAATTCAAAACATCGCAAAGAATTTCATGCTCTGAACACTAACAAATATGCTGCCATTATGGCACCACTTACAAAAAAATTCATTCATGCATGACAATAATACTCATTTGGAGTACACACAACAAAAATATTTTTCTTACCAAATAAATGCAATTACGCAAAACTGCAGAACCACAACTGCCGAAACCGCAAACAGGAATCAAAAGCTTTACACTAGAATAAAAGGAGAAAAAAAACATTACAATCACATATGCAAATAATGCACCAGTACACACACAATCCACCAGCCAAGCTAAGGGGTAGGTGGGCCTAACAGTATAAATAAAATATTCACCCCCGTAAAAGGGAGCAACCCTTGCCCTTTTGGCCACTCCCCAACTCAAAAATTAAAAAAAACCTGGTGCCTAGTGGGCATTCCTGCTGCACGATCACATGATCGTGCAGCAGGAATGCACAAAAGAGGCATCGGGGAAAGGAAAACCCTTTCCTTTCCCTCGATGCCTCTTTTGATACAAACCCCCCTCCCCGAGCCAAACCTCACCTGATTTCCCGACGCGCTGGAAGCAAATGGCTTCCAGCGCGTCGGGAAGAAAGGAAACCCTCAATGATGTCAGCGCACCTCGCGCGCTGACGTCATTGATGGGGCGAGGGAGGCAGGGAAGCCCTTCCCCTGCCTCCCCAAAAAAAAACCTAACGATTGGATTCCCACGGGGAGCGCCAGCGCTTCCCCGTGGGTGGTCTTATGACGAGCTGGACTCGTCATGAGCACACGAGCACTGTGTGCCATGACGAGTCCAGCTCGTCATAAGCACCGAAGGGGATAAAGGGTCAGAGCAGGATCTCAGCGGCAGACGAGGAGAAGGAACCTCCTGGTCACAGGAACTACACGAGCATTGCGCTCGAGAAATTCAAGGATGCAAAGACCTCCATCAAGGATTACAGCTAACTTTTCAGGGTGTAAATGGAGAGAAGCCACATCTGCTTAACCACGCTCACGAATTCTACACGAGAATTGCGCTCGAGGAAATGAAGGATGCAAAGACCTCCATCAAGGATTACAGCTAACTTTTCACGTTGGAAATGGAGAGAAGGCACATCTGCCCTGCATATTTATCCACGAAGATGCCACCGTTTTGTGCAATACCTCTACTCAACTGGAGTACTTTCTACTGGCTAATCAGTAAGTGCTACCTCGTTGGGTAAATGTATAGTGCTTTTCCTACACTACAGCTGCGTAAAGGACCAGAAGAATTGTCTCCAGTGACCTGTGTGTCTGTAACTTTGCCACCGCGCCGAAAGCGCCGGGGTCCTTTGAGTAAGCTGTCCATCATAGTGGGGAAAGGGCGGGCATACGTTGCATACCGCTAGTGTATGTGTGACGGGGCCAAACGAGCGGGGCTTCTAGGCCCGTTCACATGCCTCTTGTTTATAAAGGGTCAGAGCAGGATCTCAGCGGCAGACGAGGAGAAGGAACCTCCTGGTCACAGGAACTACACGAGCATTGCGCTCGAGAAATTCAAGGATGCAAAGACCTCCATCAAGGATTACAGCTAACTTTTCAGGGTGTAAATGGAGAGAAGGCACATCTCCACGCTCACGAATTCTACACGAGAATTGCGCTCGAGAAAATGAAGGATGCAAAGACCTCCATCAAGGATTACAGCTAACTTTTCACGTTGGAAATGGAGAGAAGGCACATCTGCCCTGCATATTTATCCACGAAGATGCCACCGTTTTGTGCAATACCTCTACTCAACTGGAGTACTTTCTACTGGCTAATCAGTAAGTGCTACCTCGTTGGGTAAATGTATAGTGCCTTTCCTACACTACAGCTGCGTAAAGGACCAGAAGAATTGTCTCCAGTGACCTGTGTGTCTGTAACTTTGCCACCGCGCCGAAAGCGCCGGGGTCCTTTGAGTAAGCTGTCCATCATAGTGGGGAAAGGGCGGGCATACGTTGCATACCGCTAGTGTATGTGTGGCGGGGCCAAACGAGCGGGGCTTCTAGGCCCGTTCACATGCCTCTTGTTTATAAAGGGTCAGAGCAGGATCTCAGCGGCAGACGAGGAGAAGGAACCTCCTGGTCACAGGAACTACACGAGCATTGCGCTCGAGAAATTCAAGGATGCAAAGACCTCCATCAAGGATTACAGCTAACTTTTCAGGGTGTAAATGGAGAGAAGGCACATCTCCTCCACGCTCACGAATTCTACACGAGAATTGCGCTCGAGAAAATGAAGGATGCAAAGACCTCCATCAAGGATTACAGCTAACTTTTCACGTTGGAAATGGAGAGAAGGCACATCTGCCCTGCATATTTATCCACGAAGATGCCACCGTTTTGTGCAATACCTCTACTCAACTGGAGTACTTTCTACTGGCTAATCAGTAAGTGCTACCTCGTTGGGTAAATGTATAGTGCCTTTCCTACACTACAGCTGCGTAAAGGACCAGAAGAATTGTCTCCAGTGACCTGTGTGTCTGTAACTTTGCCACCGCGCCGAAAGCGCCGGGGTCCTTTGAGTAAGCTGTCCATCATAGTGGGGAAAGGGCGGGCATACGTTGCATACCGCTAGTGTATGTGTGGCGGGGCCAAACGAGCGGGGCTTCTAGGCCCGTTCACATGCCTCTTGTTTATAAAGGGTCAGAGCAGGATCTCAGCGGCAGACGAGGAGAAGGAACCTCCTGGTCACAGGAACTACACGAGCATTGCGCTCGAGAAATTCAAGGATGCAAAGACCTCCATCAAGGATTACAGCTAACTTTTCAGGGTGTAAATGGAGAGAAGGCACATCTCCACGCTCACGAATTCTACACGAGAATTGCGCTCGAGAAAATGAAGGATGCAAAGACCTCCATCAAGGATTACAGCTAACTTTTCACGTTGGAAATGGAGAGAAGGCACATCTGCCCTGCATATTTATCCACGAAGATGCCACCGTTTTGTGCAATACCTCTACTCAACTGGAGTACTTTCTACTGGCTAATCAGTAAGTGCTACCTCGTTGGGTAAATGTATAGTGCCTTTCCTACACTACAGCTGCGTAAAGGACCAGAAGAATTGTCTCCAGTGACCTGTGTGTCTGTAACTTTGCCACCGCGCCGAAAGCGCCGGGGTCCTTTGAGTAAGCTGTCCATCATAGTGGGGAAAGGGCGGGCATACGTTGCATACCGCTAGTGTATGTGTGGCGGGGCCAAACGAGCGGGGCTTCTAGGCCCGTTCACATGCCTCTTGTTTATAAAGGGTCAGAGCAGGATCTCAGCGGCAGACGAGGAGAAGGAACCTCCTGGTCACAGGAACTACACGAGCATTGCGCTCGAGAAATTAAAGGATGTAAAGACCTCCATCAAGGATTACAGCTAACTTTTCAGGGTGTAAATGGAGAGAAGGCACATCTCCACGCTCACGAATTCTACACGAGAATTGCGCTCGAGAAAATGAAGGATGCAAAGACCTCCATCAAGGATTACAGCTAACTTTTCACGTTGGAAATGGAGAGAAGGCACATCTGCCCTGCATATTTATCCACGAAGATGCCACCGTTTTGTGCAATACCTCTACTCAACTGGAGTACTTTCTACTGGCTAATCAGTAAATGCTACCTCGTTGGGGAAATGTATAGTGCCTTTCCTACACTACAGCGGCGTAGATCACCCTCCCTCCCTCCCTCGTGGGCATTCCTGCTGCACGATCACATGATCGTGCAGCAGGAATGCACAAAGAGCATCGGGGAAAGGAAAACCCTTTCCTTTCCTCGATGCCTCTTTCGAATCAAACCCCCTCCCCGAGCCAAAACTCACCTGATTTCCCCGACGCGCTGGAAGCAAATGGCTTCCAGCGCGTCGAAGAAAGGAAACCCTCAATGATGTCAGCGCGCCTCGCGCGCTGACGTCATTGATGGGGAGGGCGGGGGGCGGGGGAGGCAGGGGAAGTCCTTCCCCTGCCTTCCCCCAAAAAACCCGACGATCGGATTCCCACGGGGAGCGCCAGCGCTTCCCCCGTGGGTGGTCTTATGACGAGCTGGACTCGTCATGAGCACACGAGCACTGTGTGCCATGACGAGTCCAGCTCGTCATAAGCACCGAAGGGGTTAAAGAAGATGCAGACCTTAGGGAATTCTTGCTTGGACCAAGAAA
The DNA here is from genome assembly GCA_963921515.1 of Calotriton arnoldi. Lineage (NCBI taxonomy): Eukaryota > Metazoa > Chordata > Amphibia > Caudata > Salamandridae > Calotriton > Calotriton arnoldi. Next base: position 356,820 of record CAWUFW010009042.1, on the reverse strand, counting down.
ACCACGTCAAAAATGTTTCATATATGCCGGCATTTATGCTGCCTATAATGAAGCATGGAAAGTGTCACAGATGGAGGCCGCAGAACACATACGTGAACTTGATCGTATTAATTTAGAGAAAACTCTCTCTGTGGTCGACAATGGGTTAACAACTTTGTCCTCCAGAATATATTCATTGGACGGCATTGTATCCTCTGCTATCGACATACTGGAACAAGATTTGGTGATGTTACAACAAGGCCAATCTCAATTACGTTCTATTGTGTTATTAAGCTGGACGCTGCAATCTTTGCATGCGGGCTATGTGCCTTGGCGTTTTATCAACACGTCAATTCTGTTTACAGAATACAATCTAACTGATAAACAGATCGAATTGGCACAAAGAGGAGCAAAGTATACAGTGCTGGGCATTGAAAAACTGGAAAAGTTACCATTCACAGTGGCAGAAAAACCAGCTACAGAATGGCTTATTCATGGCAAAATCACACTACCTGTGACTACTTTTCAGTTTCAGTATTGCCTCAAACAAATGCAAGCAGGCAAATATGAAAGGTTGGGTAAGGAATACATTAAGACATCTTGGAATTTACCATACACATATAGATGTTGGAGTGGGGATCGTGAAGTGTTTCTAAGCGGTACACACTGTAAAAATGCACTGAGCGGTTCACTAATATGTCAGGACATTTCTTTAGACGGGGCTTGTAATGGTTCTGTGGCAAATTTGTCTTGCCACCAGCAGGGTACACCAGCTGCTGTGATTAATCCAACGTTTGGACAACTTTCTAATGGGAGTTACCTCATGTTGAATAATCAGAGTTGCTGCGGCATGTTGCCAGGCATCCCATATCTAGTAACGGTCAACTCCAGGGTTACTTGCTGTATGCAAGTATTGTTTGCCCCAATAGACACAGTCAGGGAGTCGCCTTTGTGGCCTTCACTGAACGTCTCTTTTATAAGATTTGATACTTTAAGCAGAATGAAAGCCATGCTTTTACAACAAACAGTGCCTTTGACCTCGGCCAAAGAAACCTATGATCTACAAATTGCAAGGACTTCGACTGAGATACAAACTTTAATACGTACAAATTGCCCTATACATTTAGTGGAAATGATAGGACGTATCTTTAACATGTCTGATACAAGCAGAATTGTACATGTATTTAAGAGCATCTGTTCCGGTCTGTTAGCACCTTTCCAGGCAATACTTGGAATAATCCCGAACTTTGCACATTCGGTGTTTGGTGGCATACCATTAATTCTAGCACTTGTTGCCGGAATCCTATTTCTCTTCCTGCTATTACGCTATGGCCAGCCTATTCGCAGACATCACTCCGAGCGAAGTGGAGAAAGCTCTCCTTGAACGAAAGTGCCGTGAGCGAATAGTACAGCTTTTGGGCATGAATCGTCTACGGGAACTTAATACCACGTGGTTCCTGTCGTTCAGACCAATCTGGCAAGATTGCATCTTACCTGTTCTACGATGCCTGCTATGCGGTGAAGAATGCGTGTTGGACACCTGTCTAACATTTCCATCAGCTACGCCAACGGATATCGATACTCTGCTGGACCCGATAACGGCCCATGCTCTGTGTTGTCCCCAGAGGCTACCAATCCTGATGACGGCATTCATTGAGATCTCACAGACGCTTCCGGCTGCTGCTGAGGTACGAGATGAATCTACAGGCACACAGGTAACAACGGACGCGAACATTGCTGCGGCATCCTATGCTGAAAGCGATGCTTCACATCTCTGTGCAATTAATCTACTACACGAGGTGTTCCGAATGTCACCAACTACAGTGGACGATATTTTGTCTACAGAAATAGATGATCTCATGTTTACACCAGACCCGTACACTGACTCTGATTCAGCCCACAGTGTTCCAGAGATGCAATAACAATTTGGCCCTCATATTTCAAAAACTTGGAACTCTTCCCATATTGAACTTTTTTCCGTTTTTTCAAATTTAATGGCAAATCAATCTGCTTGAAGTAGAACTATTCTTATAGTATGGACTTCGAGGTACTTCCTCAGACACTTTGTAATCTTGTTAGTCTAAAAAGTTCATTAATTTCCATGACATGAAATGACTTTAATTTTGAACAACTTATCGAACATTTTTTTTTTTGTCACATGTAATTATTACTGCTTATTTCATTCCAATTGCATTTTATTTTCAAATATATGCCTGAAATGAGAAGCAATGCTTAAAATGTACAGTACTTTTTGCATTCTAATAGGTTTTTTAAATGCTTTTTAAATGCTTTTAAGAAATATTTTAGCAATATGCGGTACTTCATTTTATGTTTAGCATTTTAAATGTTTAGCATTTATATTATTATTGTACACACGAAAGTGGAGTGGGTGTTGTATTCCTCTTAGGGTGTCCATATATAGGTTTTCCTGTATCATGTCCTTATATAGGCACAATTCGCCCTGCCCTTATATAGGCATAAAATCCCAGTCCTTATTTAGGCATTAAACCGTGCACTCCAACTACAGGCATGGTCCCCGACATCCGTCCACCCTAACGTCACAACAAGTTCTTGAAGAACAGACCCTTAGGCTTCGAGAGTTTCGCAAGCACAGGACTATTGATTTCTTCAAGGACTCATCTATTATGCATGAACCGTTATACCTTAAGGGTTCATTCATGACGTCTTCCGCTGTCCGATTCACGTCAATGCTAACATTCTGAGGTACCTCTCAGGTATAAATATACCTTCCCTAGCCCTTGAAATCAGAGGAGACCTCGACTTCAGAGGAGCCCGTTTCCCGGCCTGACGCACTGAGAAGACGCTGTCATCCCTGCACGCAGAGAGTCCAGCTTCCAGTGATCTGACTTCCCTTGCGGGGTGTTGGAGTTCGAGTCTGGCAAGAGATTCCTACCTCTCTCATTCTTAAGGTATGGAGCTGACTAGAACCTAGAGGGACTCTTGGCATACTTGGCATACTAGGCATACTAGACTTACCATACTCTTAGTATACCGTAGTAAGGAATACTTCACCTACTTCATACCTCTCCCTACACCTAGGTTAGGTTAGGAACATTGGGGTAGAACTAGCTTAGAAACGCATCGTACGAGTACTCACATTTTTAGTATGTTATTTATGTAAATGAATATCTACTAAAGATCATGCTAGCGCAGTATTATTTATTTCTACTGCTTACGCTGTACATTATTTATCTTGCATACTGTCTTGTGATCGTAACAGCACATATTACTTACACGAGAAACAAGACTGTTCAATAAATCTTTTATTGAAACGCCCGTCTATTTTTCTGTGTAACTTTGAGGAAAACTAAGCATGCACGATTGAGCTGAGTGAAACGGTTATCTATTGTTTCCACGACTCTGGGACACGTTCTGATTCTAAAGGGAAACAAAGTGGTCATGTTTTGCGGCTGCCAGAAACTACTCCGTTCTTGTTTGTCAAGGAGTTTCTAGTGGCCTCTGAGCTAGCTGGCACAAGTAATTAAGTTTAATATACTCGATAGGGACATACCGACCTCAGTCCTATGTCAAGCCTGTAGAGTATATTATTCCAATGCGCAGAGCCTATTAGGGAAATAGGAGCTACACTACATTATGATCCCATTACAACCTATGGAGATCGTAACACAGCGGACAGGATATCCGTCATGTTTGCGATGGAGTATTCGATCCACCGTGATCAAAATAAGGCCCTAGGTATGGGCTTACCCAGAGAAGTACCACATGAGATTTAGAAACAGCAGAAGCTGGATTTTCTTGATTACGACAGTAAGGCACTGAGTGGTTGGATGAGGGGCAGTATGCTTAGTGACTTCAATGGGAATTCTGACCTGATTTTGAGGGAGCCCTGGTCAGTACTTGCTTTGCAGAGCTGTGCCAACACCTAACTGGCAGCAAGCTCACTTTACCTAGGGAGCTCACCTAGGAGGTAGACCTCTCAGTCAGTTACCAAAAAGCTATCTGGGGGGATAGAGTCCCCAACAGAAGAAAGAGAGGAGAGACACAAAAAACAAGAAGTTCTCCAAAAGCCCCCACAACAGTTCTCAGAACAAGGACACCCAATCCCAACCTGACCACAAGAACAGTGGGTTCCAGGCCCGGTTCCAGGAATTTTGATCTGGATGGGCCAAGGGTTTGTTTGGGTGGGCCAATGTGGGTCCAATTTTTGTCAATTCTGTAATCCCAAGATTTACATCATATCTTCTTCCAAACAGGCCTACAGAGCATCTAGAGAGGTATTTTAGAGTAGCAGCTGATGCCTATATTCAAACAGCTCAACTCTTATAATTTCCAGCAGGCTAGGCTTTAGCACCAGCGCCAGGATTCCAAGCAGATTGTAATAGCAGTCTAAGGTTAAGGCGGTACCTGTTACCACACCTGAGCCTTGACATTTCACACTAGGAAGACAGGCACTGAAAGCTTCATCGGAGCTTGAGCCTGAAGCCTGGCTCTGGCTCCGCTTGAGGTCCTGTTGGAAATTCGAGCCCACAATGAGCTGAGCTATTATGTATCTTCTGCATGCCACCCTCAATCTCATCAGGATGTGGTGTTACAGCGAGAGCTTCCAACTTTGGAACTGAACAAGCTAGGTTTGAGTCATGGCGTTGGCTCAACATCCTGTGATTCTGGGCAAATCTCAAGTGCCTAAAAGAAATGAATGTGACCTTATATAATGTAACTGGTGTTCATGTGAAGTGCTTCAATATCTCCAGGTAGAGTTCACACTATATAAAATTCGCAGAAAACCTTTGAGGTAAAAACAAAGCATCAACATAAGAACGAGAGACAAATAGCCATTTAGTGGCTGATTTGTACAAAGTGAAAACATAAAACCTGGATAAATTGCAGCATCTCCAATTAAATTGTGTTAGTTTGGGCAAATATTTTATTTCACCAATACTCGATTTTCTTCATATTTGCACATAAAAGCACATTCAAATACATGAATCAGAAAACCAACTATGCAAAACCTATTGTGTTTTATTTAATAGACTAATGTTGCTCTATAATAATCTGGGCCACATACAGGGTCCACGTGACAACTGTCTTGCCTCTTGGTTCACTAATAACACTATCACCAGTGTGAGGACGGGGCAGGAATGACTGACTCTAAGCTCATGTTTAAAAACTATCCCTTTTAACAAGTGCTTCTTAGTGCAGCGCTATATTGTCACATATTTATGACAAAGCTTCCTTGTGTTAAAGAAATACAGTCTCATCAAAATGTTAAAAAGTGTATCATATTTTATGTGATGTTTGTTGTATGTTTTACATAGCAAACATTTTCGGAGCTCGGATTGTGCATGGTCTCTAAGAGCCAAGCCAGAGCCTGAGCTCGGCTCTCCCTGTTAATTTGTTTGCTCGCCTACCTCTAACCCCAAAACCCAATTTCAATTTTAAAGACAGTGAAAACAACATTTCGACGTTCTGACATTGAGATTGATGAAGCACTTTACAGGTGCCTTCTCCGTGGCCTCTTCTGCCGTGATTGGGTGGGCCAAAGGTCATGTTTGGGTGGGCCTGGCCCACCGGGCCCCCCTGCTTGAACCGGGCCTGGTGGGTTCCCTGAAAAGAAGGCAGGGAGGTTCGGATCCCAATGGCTATGAGTCCTGTAGATATGGGCACATAAAGGAAGATGCCAAATGCTCCAAGAGGGCAATGGCCCCCACTGGTGGGCAGACACCAGGGTTGGCTAGTATAGCTCTTGGGGAGGAGGTTGTCCTAGTTCACATGGGTGGGATAGTGCAGAGATTACTCTAGTGTCCCTGGGTGACACAGAGATAGTGCCAAAAGTCCACATGCCTACCAATACTTCCAAGTATAGGCAGTGAGTCACCATCAATGCGCAGCGGGTGGAGGCTCTGAGGGACAGAGGAGCCAGTGTGACTACTGTGAAGTATTATCTGACATCCTCAGAGTAGGTAACCCCTAATGTGTTTCACCAGACGGTTGTAGGAGACAACTGTGAGAGTCACTATATTTGGTCCTGGTTCCTTTTGAGTGGGGGGGTCTCAGGATCCTTGAGGGTAGCTGTGAGTCCTGCCATGCCTGTGAATTGTCTGCTTTGTTATTGCTTGGAGCACATCATCTAGAAGAAGGCAGAGCTCAGGTCTCACCTGGAGGTGTAGGTGTTAGGGTTGCCTGATTGGGTGTGTTTGACCACAAGGTCCATGACAGCCCAACAGGGTAGTCAAGGAGGTCGGGAGTGTAGAAACATGGCCCAGATAGCTGCTATGAAGAGAAAGGGTAAGGGGTGTGGAAATTTGCCCCTGAAACTCCCACGGTCCGGGAGGAGGCTAAGCCTCTGGATTATGCCCCAGAGCCTACAGGGGAGGACATTGCTGCCCTGCGAAACCTGTCTGAGCTGGCTGGTTGATAAGCTGAGGGTGGGCCATCCAAGGAGGCATTCTGCAGAGCTCAAAAGAAGGGCCTTACTCTTGAGGGCCTGATGTGGCAAGCTGAGGCCCAACCAGCTGGTGACACTTGATATACTGGGAGAATGACCTCCTGTATAGAGAGCATTAGGTTTCTGAGCCTGGGGCAACCCGTGTCTTGGTGGTCCCACAGTGCTACAGGGCCTCAATCTGGGTCTGGCTCATGATGTACCCTGGCAGAACATCTGGGGCAAAACAAGACCTTTGCTCAGCTTGTCATCCACATTTATTGGCCCCAGATAACAGTGACCTCAAATCCATTCTGCAAACGTTATCCTACCTGCCATGCCAATGGGAAATCAGGAGAAAGCTTAAGGCTATCCTGGTTCCCTTACCTGTTGTTGACACCCTCTTTGAAAGGGTGGGCATCTACATCATTGGACCCCTGGACCACAACACTGGCTTAGGCAACTGGTTCATCCTGGTCTTGGTGGACCATGCCACTTGGTATGTAGAGGCAATACCTCTGAGGTCTGTGACTGCACCTGCAGTGGCCAGGGCCCTGAGGGGGATTTTCACCCAGGTGTCAGTAGTGTCAGACAGGGGCAAAAACTTAATGTCAGCTTACATGAAGTCCAACGTGGGATGAGTTTGGAGTAACATATATGTTCTCCACACCCTATCACCCCCCAGACCAATGGGCTTGTTGAGAGTTTCAACAAGACCCTAAAAGGCATGAATAGGGGCCTGTCAGAGCCCTTGGGCAGATGAGGGACATCCTCTTGCCATGCCTTCTTTTGCCGACAGGGAGGTGTGATAGAAAGTAGTTGGGTTCAGTCCCTTTGACCTCTTGTATGGACACTGTAGTAGGGGACTTCTCAGTCTTGTAAAGGAGGGGTGGGAGCAAGCTCCCAAGAAGCCCTTCAGGATGTAGTCAGCTACATGTTAGCTTTTAGGTCTTAGATGAAACGCTTTTAGAAGAAGGCCATTGAGAACCTAGAAGCCAACTAAGAAAAGATGAAACTCTGGCATGAGCGGAAGGCCATTCTGGTCGAGTTTCAGCCTGGCCAAAAAGTGTGGGTGAAGGAGCCAGTGGAGCCAAGCTTCCTACAAGACTGCTGGTCTGGGCCTTATGACGTGAGGAGAGAAAGGGGGAGGTCACCTACCTAGCGGACCTCAAATCCCCCAATAAGCCTTAAGGGTCCTCCATGTTAATTGCCTCAAGCCTCACTATGATAGGTACGAAGTCACTAGACTACTGGTGACAGATGATGGAGTGAAAGAGGAGAGTGAACCTCTCACTGACCTCCTATCTTGTAAGGAACAGGATGGGTCAGTGGTAAGTGTCAACCTATCCCCTACTCTGACCCCACAGCAGCAGAAGGACTGTCACCACTTGTTGGGGCAGTTTGCCTCTCTATTCTCACTAACACATGGGCTCACTCATCTCCGTACATATGATATTGACTCTAGGGACAGCATGTCTGTAAAACAAAAGTTCAGGCTGTCTGACAAGTTGAGAGATAGCTTCAAGCAGGAAGTGTACAAGATGCTGGTATTAGGTGGACTTAGCACTCCAATAGCCCTAGGTCCAGTCCAATGGTGCTGGTACCCAAAGCCACCCCACCAAGCGCTGCTCCAGAACTCAGGTTCTATGTGGAATTTAGGGGGCTTGATTCAGTTGCAAAGACTGATACTCACCCCATCCTTCAAGCTGATGAACTCATAGATTGGTTGAGAACTGCCAAGTTCCTAAGTGTTTTTGACTTGACTTCTGGGTAGTGGCAGAGTGCCCTAACCTAGGGGGCTAAGGAGAGGTCTGCATTTTCCACCCCAGATGACCACTTCCAGTTTAAGGTAATGCCCTTTGGGTTAAAGAATGACCATGCCACCTTCCAGAGGTTGGCTAACAGGGTCCTGGCTGGGATGGAGGATTTCAGTGCAGCTTACCCGGGTGGCATAGCAGTCTTCAGTTCCAGGTGGGTAGACCACCTGTTCCAACTCCTAGAGGAGCTTAAGGCCCTACAGTAGGCAGGCTTGGCTATCAAGGCCAGTAAGTTCCAGGTAGAGCAGGGATCGGTGGTCTACTTGAGCCACCAAGTGGGTGGGGGCAAGGTGCAGTACCTTCAAGCCACAATTCAACCTGTCCTGACTTGGGAACCTCCCAAGACTTCCAAGGCCTCCCTTGATATTACAGGAGGTTTGTCTAGGGCTATGGCACCTGCCAAAGCCTATCCATGCACCTGAAGGTGAGGAGTCTTCCAAAGGTTAGTCTCTCCCCACAGGATCAAACAGCTGTGCAAAAGTGACTAGCCCTCAGGGGGCGTGGGGTTGGGAAGAGAAAGAAAGAGTGAAACAAGACTGGAGGGTCTCTCTAATTCGGGCATAAGGATTCCACCACTCTGGATGAGTTATCCAATCTTCTAATTGACCCACGCCCTGATTAAGAAAATAGAAGAAAGTTAAATCTGATTCACAATGTGCCTACAGTTATACACTTGTGCACAGGAATGGTGGTTGTCTGACTGCAAGTGTTATCTGAATTCGATCTAGCTTGATGTTTTCAAATGTGCGCCAATAAAAGAGTCTGGCTATTGAGATGGTGGGGGCTTATCGTGATGCTTGATGGAACCTAAAAGGGTACCTTAACTGAAAAACAAACAACCATTACTATGCGAACATACAGCTGAACTTCCTACCATAATATGAGTAAATGTTTGTCAGCCACCTTAATCTAATCTAAAGCGGCTGTATGGTTAACTGGGTTCCCAAGGAGAGGTTCTGATCTTGAACCTCTTGACTGACTTTAGTTTTGATCTTTTTGAAGTTCCTGCACAACTGGTGCCAAGTCTTTAGTAACAGTTTTTTGTTTTTTTACAAAAATGAGCAAACACAAGAGTCCACACACAAAGACTTCGTTAGTGCAGTATCTAAACACACAATGACATGGTAGCATGCCAGGAAGGCACTTAAAAAGGTTTTATGAGCCTCTCTAGAAAGATTCTGTCTACCTAGCCTAACTTCCTTCTCTAGATCCTGGCAATTCCAAGAATTGGATGAGATGGGTTCACTCACCTAATGTGCCATGTTTCATCATAGGCCACCTCATCCCACCCTTGTAAGGTGGTACTACGAGGGCGGACTCGATCTCAAGAGGGACGATCTTGAGGGAGTTGTTAGAAATTATTTTGTCTGGATAACTACCTGGGATCCAGCTAATTAAGTTAAAAATACCTCAGAGTAAACCACAAAGAATTCTTTATTAGGTGGTACTCTGGGTGTATATAAAAATACAGAAAATTATATTCAGAGGACGTTACTGTGTACCATGGCCCTTACGTACCTCTGAGGTGCCACCAGGAGACTTCAAAGCAACCAAAGGGCAGCGAAAGCAGGCCCTACATTAATATGAAAGTGGGAAGAAATTGTGCCAGGGGAACATTAAGGCAGCCTATTGTTCAGCCTGCCTGCTTCCTGACAACATTGTTGCCCTGTTGACTGAGCTGAATTCTAGGAAGCAACCCAAGAAGGTGATCTGAACAGGGGTATGTCAGAAAGCCTTTGACACCCTGAAGGATGGCATGTGTACAGCACCAGTTCTCGAAGCCCCTGACTTCTCTAAAGAATTTATAGTACAGACAGACACTACAGAGCACGGCATAAGGGCTGTGTTCTAACAGTTGGATGAGGAGGGCCTAGACCAACCTGTGGCCTTCATCAGTAGGAGGTTATTCCCCAGGAACAGAGGTGGAGTGTAATCGAGAGGGAGGCTTTTGCTGTCTTGGCACTGAAGAATTTGAGACCAAACTTGTTTGGTACTCACTTCCTGGTTCAGACCACAGGCCCCTCAGATGGCTAAGGCAAATGAGGGGTGAATCCCAAACTGTTGAGGTGGTCCATCTCCCAACAGGGAATGGCCTTTAGGGTGGAACCCTATTCTGGGACTGACCAAACCAATGCTGATGGTCTCTCCAGGTTCCTCTAGCACAGAGAACTCCTACTTTTAGATGGGGGGCACATTATAGACCTGTCATCCTTTGTGTGGTCTTCTACCAAATGTTTTGCCTTCACCCCTCCTGTTTTAAAAAACAAATTGTTGGCATTAGGACTCTGTGCACTTTTCCACTGCTAACCAGTGCTAAAGTGCTTGTGCTCACGCCCTAAAACATGGTAATCCTGTGTCCAAGTATGTTAGGTCTAACAGTAATTGTAAAAAGTAAATATGCCAGTACTGTGAGATAGGAGATGTGGATTTTTGTGCACAGCTCAGACAGATCTCTTCAACAAGATGGGCAGGATGGGTGAGCTTTCAATATGTATCCTGCTGCTCTGTAGGAATAGTGCATCATCCGTATTTCAAGAATTTTCATCAAGCACTGCCAACTGGTCTGATGCCTTGGGGTTCATCTTTAGCCAGTCATTGGTTGGTCTTTGCTCTTGGTAGGGAAAGTGAAGTCCCAACATTCACACTGTTGTCTTAAAAATCTCACCTGACTTAGGGTGACACTCATGAGTTGACAATTCTCTCATCTCCCACACAGAGACATTTTGCTATTCTTAGATAATTTGACTTATGTGCATTTGTAAAGCGTATGCTCAACACAAGGTCTTTAGGAACTATTGGCACATAACTTGTCTTTATTGTGACCCAACTTGACTGTACTCTTTTATAGTCAATCAAATGCTTTATTTCGATTGCTAGAATCATAAAAGCAACAAACAAAAAACACAGACCGACATTCAAAGTACAATCTAACACATTAATATAAATACATGATTTGATAAAGTTAAAAAATAGCTAAAAAGATACTATAAGACTTTTAAGACCTAAAAATTGATCTAGGATTTAAACATTTTTTAAAACAGCTATATACAAGGCCTTACAAAATGGTTAAAAAAGTGAGCCTAGATGCACAACCAGACATAATATACGGAGCTTGCGAATAAAAACATTTATACTAAAATATCAAGGGAGATGAAGGAAACAGCCAGAAGTTGGGAAGTATATAAGCAGACATAAATATTTATCCCTCCACAAGCGTGCTAGTACCCTTTAATGCTTTATTTCTGATGATCCAGGCGCGGCTCAAAAACTTCGCCACCCCACATGAAAAAAGCACACCTGGGTCAGTTTTTAGGATGCGCAAAGCAATCCTATAGTCACGTGTGCCCATAATTTTACAGACCGGTTTTATCCAGCTGGACCTAGCAATGGAATATGCCGGACAGTTAAACAAAAGATGGGGCAAGCTTTCCAACGGCGCTCCACAGCAAGGGCATGCCTTACTTTGATACTTGTGAGAGTGCCACTTGGAGGTGGTTGCATTAATAGGAAGTGTACCCAGCCTAAATTGCATGAATAACTGTCTATCACGTGGTATCTGGATGTTATCCAAGTAGGGCTCCAAACCTCTACACTGTTTGTGGCGAAAGAACTCTTCTGTTAAGCTCCCCATTTCTGGATTGCTCAGTTCTTTGGTATCGACCCAGTTCCAATAGGTATGCTTAAGCTCTGCCTTGGTAGGTGGTATCTGAGTTTCCCATGCTTCCGTAAAGCTCAACTTGGACAGCAGCCTTCTAACACTGGATATCCACTTTACCCTATGCCCTAAGTCTAGACCTATCACCTCTGTTAGGGCCGCGGCATAATTGACAAGCTCTGGGGTGCGCATCACTCGCGCCCAAAAAAGAAGAGGCGCAATTTTGCAATATCCCTAAAAGGCCGTCTGCCCATATCAAACATCAGGGGGTTAATGGAGTGTTACTTGGAAGCATTACCAAATCCCTCAAAAACTTATTCTCGGACCTACCAATATCTTCGGTGTTTTCAAAGCCCCATAGCTCCGCCCCGTACAACGCAGCGGCTGCGGCTTTGGCTTCGTAAATTGCAAGAGCTGGGGCTACCGGTCTACTATAGGAGGCCCGATGTTCTTTACTGAGAGCTCCAGCAGCACGTTTATGATTTAATAACATCTTAGCTAGGTGCGGCTTCCAATGCATTTTGTCAGTGAGGCGGATGCCCAAATAATCAAACACATGTACCCTCTCTAATCGAATATTATTTAAAATTAAATCATTTTTAAAAGCCTTGTATGGATTAAAAGCCATGAATTTTGTCTTTTCTGTATTAATAACCAGACCCCTGGATTCGCAGAATAGCTGGTATCGATTAAGAAGTCTTTGCAGCCCAATCGGGGTTTTCGACACCAGAAGGGTGTCGTCGACAAACTAACAATGTAGGAACTTTCTCGCCCGCCAGAATTGGTGCATCTGACTGGATCTCCTGAAGAAATCTCACCACCCCATTGATGTACAAAGAAAACAGGGTAGGTGCCATGACACACCCCTGGCGGACTCCCCTGCCGACTGGAATCTTTTCTGTTACCTCCCCATGGGGACCCCACCTAACTTGGGCGAAGTTTCCTTCGTGCAAGCGAATTAAAAAATTAAGAAGGAGAGGGGGGCACCCAGATCCCTCAGCGTTTGCCAGAGTCTTAGCCTAGGAACAAGATCAAAAGCTGTTCTTAAATCAATAAAAGCAAGGTACAGACTTCCCTTACCAATAACAACAACCTTCCAATATATAAGCAATAACCTGAAGACTTGGTCAATCGTGCCTGTGTTTCTTCTAAACCCAGCCTGATATTGGGATAAAATATCCTCCTCTTCAGCCCAAGTCTGTATTCGCTGTAGGAGAACTCTACCTACCAACTTTTGCATGGCATCTATTAAGCTTATTGGCCTGTAGTTTGATGGGTCTTCCCTATCCCCTTTTTTAAATATCGGGACCACCAGCGCTCCTTTCCAAGAGTCAGGAATAGGGGATCCATTGGCTATGCTATTGATCAAAAGTTGAATATAACGTGACCAATTTCTGGAATCGGCCAAGAAGAGGTCACCAGGAAGACCATCAGGTCCAGGAGCTTTACCCGGCACTATCTTTGCAATAGCCATTTCAATTTCAAGCAGCGTGAAGGGGTTGATCGCATTCCCCGCCAGAGGAACGTCTGTGGAGTCGCTTAACTCCTCCAGACGTTCATCGTTAGGAGTGGAATACAATTTCCTAAAATGGTCATACCATTCACGGCTTGTGATATGGTTAGACAAAGAGATAGGGTCTCGACTAGTACCCTTACTAACAAGGGACCAGAATTGGTTTTTGTTCTTCTGTAGACTTGCGTCTTTCAAATTTTTCCAATGACATTCATCCCACTCTATTCTAGCCTCATGAAGGGCTGCCCTATAATTCTTTCTCGCTAGTTTTATTATTTCGGAATTCTTAGACCTAATTGCAGCTGCCATTGTTTGTCTATTTAGTCTACATTTTTTAGTATACCACAAGTGCTGTCTTTGCCGAAATGCCTTTTTTTGTCATGGTTTTGGGTGGCTAGGAAAAGAGTGCTCAATTGTTCTGTAGTGCGAAAGTGAACTAAAAAAGCTCCTGCACAGGGCTCGGCGGTCAATAAAGTTGCCTGGAGGGCTTGGATACCAGAGGAGACAACTGCCTTAACGCTAGATAGTTTTATTTCATGTGCGCTGATCATATGCCATTTCAGATATCTTTTGCAATTTGAAGGAACGATATCTATAACCGAAGCTGTGGCCCTCCTGCTTTGCTGTGAGGACTGGGTGGCCCAAAGCGATTCAAATGTCAAACAAAGAGGGTTGTGGTCACTGTCAGTTGTGGTGCCCACGTACATGTCTGACACTTGAACCCATAACTTTACATCCACTAGAATGTAGTCTATTCGTGAAGAGCAGCCTACTCTATTATAAGTGTTTGCACCATGCGTATCCGAGTGGGTTCTACCGTTTGCAGCTCTAAGACCATGTTCAATGGTTAATGCATTAAATTGAATTGCAAGCGGGGACCACTTTCTAATGGGAGAAATATTAAGAGGGGGGACCGACCATTTTGCATCACTATCCTCCAGCTCCAGCATGTCCTCTAAGCTCAAAGGCTCAAAGGTACAGTTGAAGTCTCCTCCTACTATAATTTTCGCTTCGGGCTTGCAACTGGATAGGGAATGGTCTAAAAGTGTAACAATGGGTGATTGTTGGCCTCCCTTAATTCCTCTAATGTAAACATTGAACAGCTCCAATATACCTCCTCCCCTAGGGCCTTTAATAGTTAACCACAGAATGTCAGAACTCTTGGTAGATTGGACAATGGTCTGGCAGTCTAAGGAAATGCTCACCCAAATAATCAGCCCTCCTGAAGGTCGCCCTCTCCCCTTTGATATTGCCGGGATGCAATAGCAGGCATAGCCAGATTTGTGGAGTGGGGCCAAACTCCACGTCTCCTGGAATAAGCATATATCAAAGCCCTCCACAAAATCATTCCAGTGCGGCAGTGATAACTTGTTTAGTAAACCTGCCACATTCCACGATAAAATTTTCAGCTGATGTGGGCATGTACCTGAGTCCCCCTCATATGAACAATACGGTGTTAAGGTACAAGATAAATCCAAAGGGTCTGGTGCCAATGACAAATCAGGAAGAATGCAAGGAACAATCTCTTGTAAACCCTGTTCGGAGTGGTTCGACACCATCCCTAAAATCTCAGATGAATCTTTACTGGAGAGGGAACAAAACACTCGTTAAAATTATGAGTCTGGCCAACCCCCGCCGTGTCATACCTTGATGAGCAGCCAGGCTCAACAAGCAGTCAATCCACTGCTTCAAGCATTGAACCTCCCTCGAGTTGGGATTGGGACCCGTCCCCTGGGAAAACTTGATCTCGCCTAAACTGTATAGCTGAAGTAGGAGGAGCACAAGATCTGAATTCCAAGGCCAAAAGGTTCTCTGCCAGATCAACATTAGAGAATGTGAGCTCGATACAATCATAAATTTGGGTAGGAATAGTACATCTACGTGCCCGCGTGATATCCTCACGGATCACTGAGCGACAACCTCTAGTGTGGCGTATCCAATGTATGACCTTATTGGTCAAGGAGTCCACGCTTTCTATATTATTATGTGAGCCAAGTTTAGGTACATTTATCATGTAAATATTAGGGCCTTGCAATGGTGGTAATGAATAAGCATCTCTCCGTTGTAGGAGTTGTAGTGGAACCTTCGCAGGCCATGTAATGTCCTTTGGCCTGCAAAGGCCACCAGAGACAGCCTGGCCTTTTTTTGGCATGGGTAATGTTGGATAGTTATTTGTTATCTTACACTCAGGAATATTCGTTCTTGGAAATGTAGAACCAGGAGACTTATGATTAACTGAGTTATTTGGAAAAATAGCTCCACTTTCCCCCAGATCTACCCCTGTAGTGCTTGGCACTCCAGGCAAGGTAAAAATTTGTCGTGATAGTGCAGGTGGCTGCTCCTGGGATACCTCATGGGCCCAAGGAAGTAATGCCTTCACCAAGTGAGTGAGCTCTTTAATCAACCCTTTCAATGATGTGATCTCCGCCCTAAGGGAATCAATAGGCCCTAATGTTTCAAGAAGTAATTGCTCATCATTACTACCACCTTGAGATATACCTGGTGGTGAAGCCTGCTCACATACTACATCAGGAGAGGTTGCAAGCAAGGCGAATCTATTTGAACATAGAATATCATGCTTCGTTGGAGTCAATTGCTTGCAGACTAATTCATCCGGGACAAAAACCGGGGCAGAAACAACCTTCTCTTGTACCCCAACAAGGTCACAGTCCTTATTAACACTTGGGTGGATAATTCGTTTGCTAACGTGTTTATGGAACATGGGAGCGACAACAAGCGGACGGGCAGGGGATTTTGGATCAGAAGGGTTTAAGTTATCATTATTATACAAGGCCACGTGATCTGACACCAATATAGTTTCGCACTCATTAATCAGTGTGTCTATTCTATCTAGGACACAATTGTTAGCAGCATGTTTGCGTGATTTTTTGGCCTTTTTCCCCTTGCCTAACCCACGACACCCAGTCCCCTGGCTCCCAGTCCCCCCCACCTCTGCGCTTTCCATGGCTTTCCGTTTTCCCATACCTATTATAGGAAAAGCAATTTGTTTTGTTGACCACAGAAAAAGCAATACGGGTTACCCAGTACTTGCGGGGATCAGCCAACCCAGATAAGAATTATATAAAATTGTAAATGCAATAAGTCCTGAACGTTTAAGGGTCCAACAAAACAGTCCAAAAACAAATAGAAAAAGTTAAAGTAAGGTCCCGGTCTACCAACTAGCCAATAAGGAAGGCTCTTGTAGGAATGCAATAAGCCCAAACAACAGTACCTTAATTTTGAAGCTAAAAGCCTCTTGCGTGGACAGTGAAAGAGGTGTAGCCCTGCCCTGCCTCTTCCTGGCGATGACGGGCAAGGACGGGCCCGCCCTAGGCCGGGCTTCGCCCGGGCGCGGCCGCGCGCGTCCCGCGCCGCGATGGTGTTGTGCGCTTATGAGCGCGTTTGGCAGCAGTGGTGCTCCTCCCTCCAGGGAGCAAAGGATTATGGCCAATGTGGTCCCCCCAGAGCAGCAGACAGCAAGGCGTTACAAGCCGGTCTCCAGGTGCGTCCCGCGCCGCGATGGTGTTGTGCGCTTATGAGCGCGTTTGGCAGCAGTGGTGCTCCTCCCTCCAGGGAGCAAAGGATTATGGCCAATGTGGTCCCCCAGAGCAGCAGACAGCAAGGCGTTACAAGCCGGTCTCCAGGTGCGTCCCGCGCCGCGATGGTGTTGTGCGCTTATGAGCGCGTTTGGCAGCAGTGGTGCTCCTCCCTCCAGGGAGCAAAGGATTATGGCCAATGTGGTCCCCCAGAGCAGCAGACAGCAAGGCGTTACAAGCCGGTCTCCAGGTGCGTCCCGCGCCGCGATGGTGTTGTGCGCTTATGAGCGCGTTTGGCAGCAGTGGTGCTCCTCCCTCCAGGGAGCAAAGGATTATGGCCAATGTGGTCCCCCAGAGCAGCAGACAGCAAGGCGTTACAAGCCGGTCTCCAGGTGCGTCCCGCGCCGCGATGGTGTTGTGCGCTTATGAGCGCGTTTGGCAGCAGTGGTGCTCCTCCCTCCAGGGAGCAAAGGATTATGGCCAATGTGGTCCCCCCAGAGCAGCAGACAGCAAGGCGTTACAAGCCGGTCTCCAGGTGCGTCCCGCGCCGCGATGGTGTTGTGCGCTTATGAGCGCGTTTGGCAGCAGTGGTGCTCCTCCCTCCAGGGAGCAAAGGATTATGGCCAATGTGGTCCCCCAGAGCAGCAGACAGCAAGGCGTTACAAGCCGGTCTCCAGGTGCGTCCCGCGCCGCGATGGTGTTGTGCGCTTATGAGCGCGTTTGGCAGCAGTGGTGCTCCTCCCTCCAGGGAGCAAAGGATTATGGCCAATGTGGTCCCCCAGAGCAGCAGACAGCAAGGCGTTACAAGCCGGTCTCCAGGTGCGTCCCGCGCCGCGATGGTGTTGTGCGCTTATGAGCGCGTTTGGCAGCAGTGGTGCTCCTCCCTCCAGGGAGCAAAGGATTATGGCCAATGTGGTCCCCCCAGAGCAGCAGACAGCAAGGCGTTACAAGCCGGTCTCCAGAGCTTGGAGAGATGAAAGTGTGAGTGGACATGCTCCGATTCAAAGGTGTGAGCATGCGGTCAGACACAAATTCCATCATTGGTTTTATTAGCATACTCACCAAAGTTGGCTATTGGTTCTGTCCAGTAAGACTATGGCATCACTGCTGATAAGTGCTGTTACAGCTTAATTAGATACATGCCAGCCCTACTAGGATCTGTTGGGGTTTCCCAACAAAGGTATGGGAGCTGCACTGGAAAGTGTTGGTACTGCCTATGGACAGTATGCCAACTCTGTGGAGAAGTGTTGATAGTGTTGTATGTCTGCCCTAAGAAGAAATGTTGGTCCTATCCCGGGAGGCAAAAACATATTGCAGCTCCCTACTGTCTATACAAAGAATAGTAGCCATCCTGAGTAGTGTTGATACTGCCCATTACAAATATGATAGTCCTTCTGAAGAAGGGCCGACCTGCCCTGATGGAAGTATAGTGGCCATCCTGAGAGGTGCTGGCACTCGTCTTAGAAAGCATAGCATTCCTCTGAGATATATTCGTAATGTCCAGACCAAATAAAAGTACAGATGGCGGTAATCCCTTACTCTCCCAGACTCCATACTAGCACCCCTTATGGGCATTGTCCATGGAACAGCACATCTCAACCACATTATGAAGAAATATGATCACATCACCTCCATCCTGATGGAACTCACTGGCTTCCCTTGCCAGCCTGAACCAGCTGCATCATTTACAAAGCCATCACAACCAGAAACCCCGCTTATCTTGCAGAGAAGTTCCTTATCTCTGATCGTTCACTGCACACCTGCAGCCAGGACACCATCAGACTGGAGACTAAGAAGTGTACCTAGGAACTGGAAAAACATCCTAGTATCACCAGCACAGCCCATACGCTGCACAATTTAGGAAAGAGTTGCAGACTCACCTTTTTAAAGAACACCACATCACAATGCATTAGCCATCCACAACTCAGCTTTTCTCCTATTACTAGTTGACTTTTAGCTTGCCTTTGACCATGTGCAGTGCTCCTTTGCCCATTGGCCATATACATACATATATAACAGTGTGGCAGCATTGCTTTCAAATAGTGGTATTTTCCATGAAAAATATGGCAGCATTGTGAAAAGGTGTTGGGCCTATTCCTATAAGTGTTTGAGAGCGTTCGTGAAAAGTGCTCTTATTAGAATGTTAGTGACAGAATGGGTTACTTTCACATTTCACCTACACAATCTATAAACTGTTTAATTTTAATATCAAGACACCTTAACCCTGAGCTCCCGCCACTACGAAGAGTTCCCTCCCAAAGTAAATTGTTTTTCATTTCCCGTACCAGTCAAATTGCAGTGTCCTTAAAAAATGTATAATTTGCATAACTTTTCACGAGCATCAGGGGGAACGACATCCCTTAAATCCCTTAAATGCAGTATAAATGTGTATTAAATTCTGTCCTATTTTGACAAATTTTCCTGTCCCCAAGTGCTGCTAGTTTTACCAAAAACCATTTGAGAGGGACCAACGATATTCTTCCTATTAGCCAGCATTTCCAGTATTTTCAACTTCTTTCCAGGGTTCACCAATGTTACACCACATATTTCCCAGAAATTCTCAAAGGAAGCCAATTACAGACACCTGTAAAATGCTATCGTCTTGTGAGCAAAGTTCCTAGCCTGATGTGCTTTAAAATCCACAAAATATTACAATTTTTTCCAATATATTTTGGAATAGAATAATAATTAAAAAAAATGCAACATAATGTAAATCTCTGATTAAAATGCAATGTTTTTGACAGAATTCCGCTGGATGCCCCGCTCCACACTTCTCCAAAATTCTGGTTACATTGTTGCCATTACCAGGGAACATGGCCCCCAAAACATACTGCCTTGGCTAGGGGTCGGGTTAACCGTGCTGATGTTGAGGGCTACATTCTGCCTTCTAGCCCCACTCCATGCCTGCGCATCTCTTTCTGTCCCCTAAGAGGGGGGGTTGGGTTCTTTGACATTCGCTTTAGTGGATTTTCAGTGCCCAAGAGCTAAACGCGCTATTTTGGAAATGCACCTCTGCTAATATCGCTATAAACTCTATTTCACCAGTCTACGCACGCAGAGTGAAAAAGGGCAACAGGCACATGTGCAAAATAGGAGTGTGTATGCACATAATGTGGTGCATGTGCACGAACTGAACAGTAAAACGGCATTTGTTCAATATTTGCGTATGTGGCCGGGGCTAGAAGTGTCACCCATGCAGAGAGGAGGGAGCCCATCTCCATCTGTCACAGACCCCACTCCCTTCCACTACTCCCCACATCTCTTCCTGACTTTATCCAATCACTCATCACCAATTCTTGTCCTTTCCCTGATCAGCGTTGGCCTATCAAATGTGGCCCTCTAAGGCCCTGTGCCCTGTCCCCTGAGACTCTACCTTTCAAAATGCAGCAAGACTTCCCTGGCGTGGGCGCAGCGTGTGTCATCACATATGTTGTCACATAATAGCACTGTCACCTGAGCAGGCACTGGCGAACAGCTTGCAAATATACTCCACTGCCTGGCCATTGCACATGGAGCAGCATAATTTTGATTCCACCCCGAGATACTATAGGAGTGCATCATAGTCATGTGTTGCCTGCACTCGAATATATTCTGTGTGATTAACATTATTAAGAACAAGGGGGTATTTTACATTTAAAGTACTCCACGTAAAAACTAAAGAGATTTATAAATGGTGTGTCTAGAAAGGTGACTAATAAAAATTCCTGCAATGTTTATGTATTAATATGTTAAGAGAAAGCTAAAGTTTATAACATGTTTCATTATGAAACTGATGATATGATATGTATCTGTAGACTGATGTTTAGACGTTCACACATTTAACAAGCAATTATATTTACATTGGTGTATTTTGTAAGGAGATTCTTTTCGTAGTCGGTGCAATTTATTAATTAGTTTAGAACTGCATTTGCTATGTGTTTAGAAATGTGCACGTATTTGTAACCTTGTGTACTATTATGTGGACATGATTTTGAGAGCTCAAGTATAGTTTCAGCACAAGCTCACGTTACGTCTAACATTTAATTCGTATTTAACCTTCAATGTAGAATGAGTTTGCTTGCATTTTTTTGTTTCTATTGCAGGTGCGGACAAAGCTTCATTATTTAGTAAAGGAGGGTTTGTGCTTTAGTTAGATGGCGAGGTATGCGAAGACGGATTTTGGCAAGGAGGAACGCGGTAGCGAGCAAGGAGGCAAGTTCTCATGGAGGAGGAGAAGAATGGCCAAGGACGAATGAAGTAGCAACTTATCGATGTGGGAAAGATAGTGTTAGTAGCAAATTTGTGCTTGGATCGTGGAAAGTTGCTTGAGCTGATCACATGATTTACCTTGAATGCAACTAATATCTTATACTGTAACGTAGGGAGGGTGAGAGAGACATCTTAGGACTTCATGAGGGGCAAACCTCTTCATATGCACTGTGTGGCTTCATGCTACGTGATCTTTGGTTGGAGTTTCATTTTACTAAAGACTCTGACAGGTGACACCTTTCTATTATTCATTTTACTCAATACTTCTTAGTTTAGGGTTGCCCCTTTTAAGGCAGTGTAGGTAGAGAGAGCGTGTTCATGTTTACCTTTGATAATCAATTGATGCAATTTAACGTTCAATTATTTTTCCTTATTACTTGCATCGTCATAACCAAATTAGCTGTATGCTTTTTGTTATGTAGGGTGAATCTCTTGAGGAGATTTGGACTCATTCTGTTCATCTCCTATTTCTACACTATATTGCTGAGACTGATTTATATCAATCTGTTTCTGAATTTATATTAAAAACCTTACTAATCTCAATCCTAGTTGTCAAGTACGTATTGTGTAACCAAATTAGTTGTATTTAATGAAATTTACGTTTGATTGTTTTCTCTCTCTTACCTCTCAAGCAGCTAAAAACACTATCTGGTTGACTAGGGATGTTTAAGTGGGTCTAAACTTTCTCACCCATGACGAACAATCACTATATAGGATAACATTGTCTGAGATCCCCTAGTGATATTGTTACCGCAAAATCATAATTGTTCTACCAAAGCGCAAAATGACTTGGTTTGTGCAGAGCTGCTATGGAGGCATGACGGGATCAAAAAATAGCACCAGAAGCCCAAACCTAGAGATGGACGAGCCAATAAATTAACAGGGGGAGCCGAGCCAAGAGTCTAGTTAGGATCTTAGAGCCCGTGCACGAGCCTATCCTCAAAAGTATTTGCTTTGTCATACAACAAACATCACGTAAAATATGATAAGGTCTCTTCAAAATTCAAAAAAGTCTATTTCTTTAACACGAGGTTTTGACATTAATAGGGCATAGTGTATCACTGCACTGAGAAGTACTTATTAAAAGTGATAGTTTTGAACAACTGTTGGTCCGAACTCACATATTTGAAAGTGTTTTCATACATGATAACGAAGAAAAAGAGTTTTGGTGAATTTAATATTTGCCTAAGATCACATAATTTAAGCAGGGACGCCGTGAGTTATCCAGGTTTTTGGTTTCACTGTACAAAACAGCTAGTAGATGGGTATTTATTTGTCTTTCCTTATGTTAAGACTTTGTTTTTACCTCTTAGTGCAGCTTTAAAATAAAACACAAACTCGAAGGCTGAGCGCTTTACATGAGCACCAGTTACATTACACAAAGTCACATGCATTATTTATAGACTTGGGGAGATTAAGTGACTTCCCTAGAATCACAGGATGTTGAGCCAACGCCGAAACTTGAACCTGGTTTCCCAGTTCCACAGTCAGCAGCTCTGACTGGATCGCAACATCCTGAGTAGAGGGAGAGAGGCAGGCAGAAGCCACATGAAAGCTTGATCGGTATTGGCTCGAGGTTGTAACATGACTCAAGCTGAGCCAGAGCCAGGCTTCAGAATCGAGCCTGATTCGAGCTTTCAGTGGCTCGCCCACCTCTACCTAAACCAAGAAAGTGGGAGGGGAGGCATTGATTCAAACAAGCACAAAAGTGCATTAAAAAATAAAAGTGACAAGGGAGGGAGCCAAAGGAGTTGGATTAAAGGTGAATTTAGTGGGTAAACAACAAGGCCCTGCAGCGAGTAAACCGCCTGAAAGAACATGACAATGAGGTAATCGATTGAAAAACATTAATATTTTGTATCAGCAATGTTTTTTGACACCAATGTATTTCCACTGAACCTATTAGCATTTCCCCCAGTCTTTATACCTCTCCTTTAAAGCATGTTTAGCGTGGCTGCGGCCCATAATCCAGGTATAATTTTTGTGTGGTGAGTGTGACCAGATGAGTACTGTGTACTGCCTAACTTGTAATAAATAACATAAGTGCAGGAGCCCAATGTTTTTATTAGGAATTAGCCTCCCATGCTGTTGCTGACAGGGTTACAGAATATCAAGGCTGCCTATTCTTGTAACACCACTCTCTATTTCCTGTTTATTTCACTGTTGCAGGTTCTTTTTAGGTCTGTCCAGCCTCATGTGTTCCAAAAGAGTCATACAAAAATCGTTCACCATTGGTTTGTTGGCATGTCAATCAAATTATACTGCCTCTCACCCCAATAGACAATCAGACCCATCCACTCGAGCCACTGGATGCTTTCACTTTGAAAAACTGCATTGCACTTTGCTCCTGTACACATAAAGCTGCAAAAAATACTATGTATAACAGAATTTGATCAACTATTTCCATGACGCTCAAGAAACCTATTGTAAATTACAATGTTGATTCCTCACTATAAAGCAACTTTGGTATATTTATGTATGCTACAGGAAATGAGCACAAGTCATTAGAGTAGCTGGAGTATATATGCAGATTTCGAGGTTAAAGCCTCACCAGGTTTGTGAATTATATTTTTACAACTTGTACCTGACTTGAAAGGGACGTCTAGTAACTACTTGTGGAACTGCAGCTTCTCAAAATAATTTTTCCGCCCTGTATTGGAGTGTTAGTGGTCATTCATCTCAGGGCAGAATCCAAAAACAACAACACTGATTCCCAACACTACTTTGACTGTGCTCAAAGTATACAGGGAAAACACTCCTCCTGGATAACTGCAGAAGCAGTAAAAAAACACTCCTCCTCCTTCACTTACAATAACGTCCATATAAAAATAAACAGCCAAAGTAAATTATGTATAGCAATTATACTTACCAGTGATTAGAAGCTTCTGTATTTGGTAGGGTGTCCGAGAGTCTGAACGCCATCCTAATCAGGCCCTAAGTTAGTCACATTTATTACAAATTCAAAAATAGCTGGACATACACAAATCTTAGCATGAGAGTATTAAAATAGAGGGGAAACAGAAGAAATCTGAATTGTCTGAAGAGGTTCACTCGATTCAACATGAAAAGAACGACCAGTTCTATGACGATTATGTGGGAACTGAGAAAGCAAAAGTTCAGGTTCCCCTGCATCGGCACTTCCTCTGTATAAAGCATGTAATTCTATCTATCCCTACTCTAACTCTAAAGAAGGCATCCCTAATTTAGTATTTTAGGCAAAAGGTTGCAAGAGAAAAGGTGTCAGATGTAGAGCCTTCCTAAGAAGTCACTCTACTATTGATGGGTCTGAGGCATAAAGCCACAAGCAAGGAAAGGAGCAAGTCAGCTCTCAGGTGCTCTCTGTCTGGAAGGCAATTAGAAATGGGGTGTCTGTCCCTCTCTACAATGAATCATATTCTCGAAGTTGTATTCAGCGAAATGTTCCATAATGCTTTTTCCTCACACGTACTCTATAGTAGGCTCAGCCACAAAACTTTCCATGACGTCGATTCCTTTCACAGCCTTCTCCATGTTCCGTCCCTTTGCAACAGTTCGTCCTTGGTCTCTTCTTCTTCTCCCGTGTGAAAACACCTCCCTCATCCATATCTTTTTGTCGAACTAAGCTAACTGCAACTCCTTCATTCGGCAACTTATCTAATGGAACAATACCCTTACTCTTCACTAGCAATCGTTGTCCACCTGAAATGCAAATATAGAACAAATAGCATTCTACAAATTCACATGAGAATTTAACCATTAGTTCAGAAACAAGAACATTTCAAAATGTAGCATAGATTTGGGCCTACAACTTAAGCTTAATTGATAAATGCACAAGGTTATTATGTATGTTAGTATTTTCCATAAAATCATTAGTGTTCAATGAGAACATTTCCCCAACAACATTAATACGTATGTTTTCAACTACATCATTAGCCTAAGAAAACATTCAAAATACAAATAGCATATCACAGCGTCAATTACTAATGAGGCTGTAGAAGCGAGTTACATTGGTTACATATTTCAACACAAGTTCTTTGCGTTAATTATTAAGCTTTTCATTGGAATGCATTAATTTCGTAGGCGCATGCCGCTTGATTTACTTTTCCTTTAACATTACATTTTTCTCTTAACATTGAATAATATGTGAGTGCATACTACAAGTGAATACACTGCACTCCTAACAGGTACCCCATGTAGGATACAAATTTTGCACTCTATCACTCTAATAATGCTTTGAGGAATTGCAGCTCTGGGAAAAGTTTTTGAATATTTAGTATCTGACTTGAGAGGGACCTTGAGTAACAACTTGAGGAATTGCAGGTTTGTGAATATATGTACGTATATATACATATAAGTAGCCCAGTGACAGTCGGCACTGGGTAGTTATATTTAGGAACATGTTTCCATAGGAAATGCATTTTTAGTTATAGTTAAGATCATGTTTCCATAGGAAATGCATTTTTCGTGTTGCTAATAAGTTGGGCGCCGTTCACAAATCAGTAAAAAAAAATCCCAAAAAGTTCTCTTTTTTTGCCTAGTTTGTGCATGGAAAGTTTCGGGGTGATCCATCAAGCAAGATCGAGAAAAAGAAGGGTCCCAAAATTTGTTTTCCCCATTCTTTTTCTCATAGGAACTCTAGACACAGCTACAGCCTAAGTCGCTGAATGAGTTTTACAACAAATTTGGCAGAAAGCTAGATCTAGGTCCAGAAAGAGTGTTTTTTGTGTTTTGCTGTAAATTTGTTCAGTAGTTTTTGAGCAATTAATGGTAAAATAACTTTGCATATCTAAAGTTATCACAAGGGCATTTAAAAAGGGTTCTAAACCAAGACCCCTGAACAGGAAAGGCACATAAAAAGTGAATAGTGCTAAATTGAAACCTCTATTAGACCCGGTATCCTTGCGGTGGTTTCCTCTGACTTTTTGCCTTCTGACCTCCTGTTTTGCTGACTTCATTTTTGCTGGCTTTAGGATCCTGGGCACTTTACCACTGATGACCAGTACTAAAGTGCATATGCTCTGTACTCAAAACATAGTAACATTGGCTTATCCACAATTAGTATATTTAATTTACTTAAAAGTCCCTAGTAAAGTGCACTATATGTGCCTAGGGCCTGCAAATTAACTGCTACTAGTGGGCCTGCAGCACTGAATGTGCCACCCACTCCAGTAGCCCATTAAACATGGTTCAGGCCTGCCACTGCAGAGCCTGTATGGGCAGTTTAAACTGCCTTTTCGACCTGGCAAGTTCAGCTACTTGCCAGGCCCAAACCTTCCCTTTTATTATATATAAGTCACCCCTAAGATAGGTCCTAGGCAGCCCCATAGGCAGGGTGCAGTGTATTTAAAAGGTAGGACATGTACTTTTGAGTTTTACATGTACTGGTAGTGAAAAACTGCTAAATTCGTTTTTCACTACTGCTAGGCCTATCTCTCCCGTAGGTTAATATTGGGATTGCATTAAAACCTCGTTTAAGTGTAATTTCCAATTGGGAAAAGATAGAGATGTGGAGTTTGGTGTCTCTTGACTTATAAAGTCGGATTTTAAATTGTAAGGCTGAAAATGCCTCTTTGAGAAAGTAAATTACGAAGCGCACTGGTTGTCACGCAAATAGGAGTAAGAGCAGCAGCTCTGTCCGTGAATCAGGCAAACAGAAATCGCTGACCATTAACATGAAGCCATGATGAGAGTCCCGGTACCACAGGACTGGGTCTTGAAACGTGTCAGCACTTTTTTCAACACGGAGGAATTTGAATAAACTTGTTGTGACGTGAGGGATTTGTATTGATTCGTATGCCCGACGTACACACTCCAAATATTTTCCCGTGTTTGGCACATGTTTGGCCCCAATAGCAAGATTCCGATAAGATTATTCTGATGTCATGATGCAAAAGTCCAACGCTGTTGTACATAATATGTGTTTTTATATGAGCATTTCATGCGCTGTCTATTGTGAATCGTCATAAGTATTTTTCATGTTTTGTATGTTAATTTGAAAAATGTGTGTCACTTCTCATGCAACTAAAATCGTTTTGGTATATGTAAACAATTGCAAAGAATAAGAATGGTTTAATAAAAATTCCATTCAAACAGAAAAGACAGTGTTCTGTTTGTTGCTCAAAAATAATAAGAGTAGAAGGTCAAACGGAGCCAGGTTCCTCTCTTTTGCATTTTCTTTGAGAAAGTTGGCATTTTCTTACTTTAACCATTGTGTGCCTCTATCTGTCTCCGAATACACATCTGGGTTGGCTGACAGCTGGGCTTTGTGCATTCCATCTAGACAGTCACACAAATGGAGCTGGGATGTGACATTTGCATCCTGATGGCCCATCACCAGGCTGATGGACCTTCCTGAGCAACAGTGGGAGGGAGGAACTGATACTTGCACCTGAATTGGGCAGTGCCAGCCCCCACACAAAGAGCTGCATACTTTACTGTAGTGTTTCCGGAGCCAGGGCAGGAAAGACAGGGACCTTGTGATCTTCAAAGGCCTCTTTGAAGTCTCCCCCACTTCAAAGGCACTACTGGGTATAAGTACCAGACCCCTGACAAACCAAATAAGAACTTTGCTGGAACCAATGACAATCTGCCAGGAAGAAGATCTGCAGGGCTGTAGGAGGGACTGCCACTTTGCTAGCTGCTTTGCTGTGTTGGCCTGCTGCCGCTGATTGCTGTACTCTAGTAGGGACTGCCAATTGGCTACCTGCTTTGCTGTGTTGGTCTGCTGCCTGCTGCTTCTTGCCTAGGAGTGAGAAGGACCTGCTCTCTACATCCTTGAACCCTAGTATCTCCAAGGGCTTGCTGGCTTGCCCCCTGTTCTTGAAGTCTCAGGGCCATCAAAGACTTCCTTCAACTTTGCTTCAGCTGCTGGACTCTGCCATCTGTGAGTCCTGCCCTGTCAAGGGGTGCCAATCCAGTTCTTTGCCTGTGAAGGGGGTTGTGCAGCTGGTTTACTGAAAAAATCAATGCAGTAACGACTTTGCACCTATCGGAACCGCTGCAGTGCCGATCCGAGGACATCCCTGTGTGACTCATTGTCAGTGAAATTGCTCTCCCACCCTCGCAGCTCCACCATTAAGTGAGGCCTGCCCCTGCACTCTCGAGTGTTGGTGATCGAGGCCCTCCTCCACCCGCAGGTTTCCCTGCGTCTCATCCCTGGTGGTCCAGTGGACCTCTGTCTCCTTCCTCTAACTCTGCTCTTTCACTCGTTTTTCTACCCTTTTTTATCTTTCACCTTTCTGCACTTTTCTGCATCTCTGCTCTTTTGTGCCTTATTTCTGCTCATTTTCCCTTCCTCTCGCTCTGCCCTTTCACTTGTTTTCACTCGTTTTTCTACCCTCTTTTATCTTTCACCTTTCTGCACTTTTCTGCATCTCTGCTCTTTTGTGTGGGTAGGTCGCCCCCATCCGCACAGCGCCACCTGTGCGTCCAGCTCCCTGCTGCTGCTGATCTGAGGCCCTCCTCCACCCGCAGGCTACCACCTGCGCCTCATCCCTGGTGGCCAGTGGTAGGCCGTAGGTAGGTTCTTGTCGTTGTGAGCGTCACTGTTACTGTCTCTCCCCTCTATATTTGTGCCCCCACTGTTTTTCCACTGTTTTTGCCCTTCCGTTCTGTGCCCCCACTGCTGTGACTGTTTTTTCGTTCTGTGCCCCCACTGTTTTTCCACTGTTTTGCCCTTCCGTTCTGTGCCCCCACTGCTGTGACTGTTTTTCCGTTCTGTGCCCCCACTGTTTTTCCACTGTTTTTGCCCTTCCGTTCTGTGCCCCCACTGCTGTGACTGTTTTTCGTTCTGTGCCCCCATTGTTTTTCCACTGTTTTGCCCTTCCGCTATGTGCCCCCACTGCTGTGACTGTTTTTTCGTTCTGTGCCCCCACTGTTTTTCCACTGTTTTTGCCCTTCCGTTCTGTGCCCCCACTGCTGTGACTGTTTTTCGTTCTGTGCCCCCACTGTTTTTCCACTGTTTTTGCCCTTCCGTTCTGTGCCCCCACTGCTGTGACTGTTTTTTTCGTTCTGTGCCCCCACTGTTTTTCCACTGTTTTTGCCCTTCCGTTCTGTGCCCCCACTGCTGTGACTGTTTTTCGTTCTGTGCCCCCACTGTTTTTCCACTGTTTTTGCCCTTCCGTTCTGTGCCCCCACTGCTGTGCACTGTTTTTTCGTTCTGTGCCCCCCTGTGCCCCTTTTCATTTCTGTACCCCCTCGCCCTCCTATATCCCGCCGCTGTGTCCCCTGCGGCCCCGCCCCCCTCGCTGACCACTCGCTGCCCCTGCCTCCCGCCTCCCAGCTGCTCCTCCCTCCCACCTCCCCATATATGGCGGCCGCAGCGCGGCCGCGCCGCTGGTGCGCCGAAGGCGCGCCTAAGGCAAGCCCGTCTGCGCCCGTCCGCGCCTGGACCGCGCCCAGCGCCAGAACCCGTGGCCCCCGCATCCGCCATGAAGACCATCTCCGATACGATGCCAGCACCCTCATCGCTCTCAACCCAGGACGGACCTCCACCTGCTTCAAGGCCACCCCGAAATGCACCCATGGTCCCTTCACCTGCCGGAACTGCAGCTTCACCTGCCTCGGAGAGCCCAAGACTCCCGCCAAGAAGGACCTCAACCATCTCCGGTGCATCCTACTAAACACCCGCTCCGCATGCAAACACGCCGTCGAGCTCTGGGACCTACTCGACACCTCATCACCGGACGTCGCCTTCCTGACAGAGACCTGGATGAACGAATCCTCCGCACCCGACATCGCCATAGCCATCCCCGACGGCTACAAGATCACCCGCAGAGACCGCACCAACGGAATCAGAGGAGGAATCGCCATCGTCCACAAAGACACCATCAAGGTCTCGAACAGCACCGACGACACTCTCAGCACCGCCGAACACATGCACTTCCAGATCCACACGGATCCCAACACCACCGTAAGAGGCACCCTCATCTACAGACCCCCGGACCCCGACCCCAGTTCAGCGACTCCATCGCCGACTTCATCAGCACGCACGCCCTGACCTCCACTGACTACATCCTCCTCGGAGACCTGAACTTTCACCTGGAGAACAACAACGACAGCAACTCCTCCACCCTGATCGACAACCTCGCCAACCTCGGACTGAAACAGCTCGTCACGACGCTGACCCACATCGCCGGACACACGCTCAACGCTATTTTCTCCTCAAGCTCCCACGTCTCCTTCAGCCACACCTCCGAACTCACCTGGACCGACCACCACTGCATCCACTTCACCTTCCGGAAACCCGCCGCACACCACCGCACCCTACAGATCCCCGCAGATGCTGGAGCAAAGTCACCGAAGACCAACTCCAGACAAACCTCGCACTCAGCCCACCCACCGACCCCTCCAACCCCGACGCCGCCGCCCGCAATCTCAGACGATGGATGGACGACTGCGCCAACACCTTAGCCCCGCTGAAAAAAACAACCTACAAAGACACCAACAAGAGAGCCAGCTGGTTCACCCCGGAACTCCTAGCATCCAAGCGCACCTGCCGGAAACTGGAGAACAAATGGCACAGCGAGAAGACGCCGGACAGCCGCGCAGCCCACAAAGACGCCATCCGCAACCACCATCACCTCATCAGGTCCGCCAAGAGGACCTCCTTCAAAGACCGCCTCGACAACAACGCACACAACAGCAAGGAGCTCTTCAGCATCGTGAAGGAACTCTCCAACCCCAGCTCCAACGCCAACGACATCCCGCCGTCGCAAGCCCTGTGTGATTCCCTCGCCACCTTCTTCCACCGCAAGATCGCCGACATCCACGACAGCTTCGACTCCCGGACGACCCCAACAGGCCCCGGCACATCAGACCCGCCGCACCCCATCGACCACGACCCCCTGACAGCCTGGGTCAACGTGAACACCGAGGACACAATCAAGACCATGGGCACAATCCACTCCGGCTCCCCATCAGACCCTTTTCCACACCACATCTTCAACAAAGCCGGCAGCTCCATCGCACCCCACCTGCGCAACGTCATCAACCTCTCCTTCGAGACCGCGACCTTCCCAGAGAGCTGGAAACACGCCGAGATCAACGCCCTACTCAAAAACCCAAGGCGGACCCGAGCGACCTCAAGAACTTCCGGCCCATTTCCCTGCTTCCATTCCCAGCTAAGGTCATCGAGAAGATCGTCAACAGACAGCTCACCCGCTACCTCGAAGATAACAGCATCCTGGACCCCTCCCAGTCAGGATTCCGCAGCAACCACAGCACCGAGACCGCCCTCATCGCCGCCACAGACAACATCAGGATCCTGCTGGACAACGGCGAGACGGCGGCCCTCATCCTCCTGGACCTCTCCGCCGCCTTCGACACTGTTTGACACCGCACACTACGCACACGCCTCCACGACGCAGGGATCCGAGACAAGGCCCTGGATTGGACCACCTCCTTCCTTTCCGGCAGAACCCAGAGCGTCCGCCTCCCCCCATTCCGATCCGAAGCCTCCGAGATCATCTGCGGCGTACCCCAGGCATCTTCCCTCAGCCCGACACTGTTCAACATCTACATGGCTCCACTCGCACGCATCGCCCGACAGCACGACCTCAACATAATCTCCTACGCCGACGACACTCAACTGATCCTCTCCCTCACCAAGGACCCCCTCACCGCCAAATCCAACCTACACGAAGGAATGAAAGCCGTCGCCGACTGGATGAAGTGCAGCCGACTTAAGCTGAACACAGACAAGACGGAGATCCTCATCCTCTGCTCCAACCCATCAGCCTGGGACGACTCCTGGTGGCCCTCGTCACTAGGGGCACCCCCGACACCAACCGACCACGCACGCAACCTGGGAGTCATCCTCGACTCAACGCTCACCATGACCAAGCAAGTCAACGCAGTCTCCTCCTCCTGCTTCAACACCCTCCGCATGCTCCGCAAGATCTACAGGTGGATCCCGACAGACGCGAGAAGAACAGTCACCCAGGCCCTTGTCAGCAGCAGACTCGACTACGGAAACGCCCTCTACGCAGGAGCCCCGACCAAGCTCATCAAACGACTCAAAGAATCCAAAACGCCTCTGCACGCCTGATCCTCGACATTCCACGCCACAGCCACATCACCCCCCACCTGAAAAACCTGCACTGGCTCCCCGTCGACAAGAGAATCTCCTTCAAACTCCTGATCCACGCACACAAGGCACTCCACAAAACCGGCCCAGCCTACCTCAACAGTCGACTCTCCTTCTACGTTCCCAACCGTCAACTCTGCTCCGCCGACCTCTCCCTGGCCACCGTCCCGCGCATCCGGAGAACCACCACCGGAGGAAGATCCTTCTCTCACCGCGCCGCCAAAATCTGGAACACCCTTCCCCTCAACCTACGACAGACCCAAGACCTTCTGACCTTCAGGAGACGACTCAAGACCTGGCTATTCGACCAGTAGCGGCAACACCCCCCCTCCTCTCCCTCAGCGCCTTGAGACCCTCGCGGGTAAGTAGTGCGCTTTACAAATCTTGTGATTGATTGATTGATGCGAGTCCCGACTGCGAAGTTCCACACTGACGCAGCGCTGACCCGAAGACATCACTGTGAGGTTTGACACCGATGTAGCTCTGATCTGAAGACATCCCTGCGAGGCTCGATGACTATGCAGCGCCTGCAACGTAATGGGTTTGACGACAATGTGGGACCCGACTGCGAGGCTCGACTTTGATGCATCGACCCGACTGCGTGAATCGGAACGGACGTATTGAGTCTTCGACGCAGACGCTTCTCCATCCAAGGTACTTTTTCAGCAGACCCTGCATGGGTCCTGTAGCCGGCCTGCCATCCATTATGTCGACCTGAAAGTTTGGATTTACCGCGGTCTAGTGCGACCTCAAGTAACCCTTAAGCTCTATTGACTTTAAAGCACTGTGTTGCAGTTTATTCTTTAAAAATTCATAACTTGAGTTCTACTTGTTGGATGTTTGTAATTGTGGTCTTGTTTTACTCAGATACATATTCTCTATTTTCCTAAACTATTGTGGGGTTGTTTTGTGGTGTTTTCACTGTGTTACTGTAATTTAAGTGATGCACAAATACTTTACACATTGCCTCTTCAGTTAAGCCTAACTGCTCTGTGCCATTGTACCAGAGGGTGAGCACAGGTTCATTTATGTTGTGTATCTGACTTACAGTGACTATGATTGTGGTCCCTACTTGGACAGGGTGCATACCTCTACCAACTAGAGACCCAATTTCTAACAACCTCATTAAATTAAACCTGTATTGGGGTTTGCAAAATAAAACTAGATAATGCTTCAGACCTATATGTGTAATCAAATTAGAATAATGCCCAGGTACCCATCGCAGATAACAATCCTGCTTATTTAAATAAAGCCCTTTTTGCTGCTTATGTAAGCAGTAAATTTTTTCTTTTGAGACAGCAGGGCTGCACAAGACAAGCTTGTCAAGATCATAAATGCCCAGCTACGCAGTAGGTTTGCTTTTAACATTATTTTTTCTAGTTTTTCTCCTCTTTGTTTTGAAGTAGATGTTTTTTCACTCTTGTTTCTTGTTTGTGTTGTACCCTTTTTAAAAAAAAAAATACAAAAAAGTTAAAACTGTTAAAAAATACAGTTGTTCAAAAATGTTAATGAAAAAGCTCTTTTCAGAGCTACCCAATATTTTCACTATGTATGTTGTTTATACTCTGTTACCCTTTTTCTTCCTTCTATATGACTCTCGAGAGACACTCTTGAGAGCCACGATGCTCTCATACATAGCATGGTTGACTCTCGCGAGCTTCTCGCAAGAGCCTGACGCACAGTCCCCTGCTTCCACTGTGAGGAGTCAGTGTTTGCTGCTTTACACTCACGAGTGTCTTGCAAGAGTGTACTTTTATAATGGAATTTACATTTTAACAGAACATATCCTGTTGTAATATGTATAAATTATATTCACCGGATTGTCAGTCCCCCTCTTTTTTAATTACAATCACGCGAGACTATCGTAAGATCGTAAAATAGTTTTAGGGGAAGAATTTACATTTTCCTTCATTACAATACTTATCCCTTTTAATCCCCACTACTAGACCATGGAGAGAAACTGGCCTCTCCACTCACCCCTTGCATGAAGGTAATCAATGTGTAGAGTAGGGTGTAAAGAGACACTGCCTCTCCAATCATACTTTTCCCCAGGCTCAGTAGTATGCATAGGGTGGGGAATGTACGCACCTTACATATAAGACCTCACTATTCCATAGTAAGTTTAACAAGTACTGGCCTCCCCACTGAGACCTATCCCCAGGGAAATAACCATATATATTAGAGTGTGGGGATGGATTTTTCTGTCCACTCACAGCTCTCCCCAGTTTGACAGACATATACAGTAGTATGTAGGGAAACATTGTTTTCTGTACTGACAGCTATATCCAGGGCAACCTGGATGTTCAGTATGGTGCAGTGAAGCAGTGAAGCAGTGGCCAGGGTGCTGACACCTCTCCTTAGAACAACAGCGATATGCGGTGACCTGTACGCTAACACATCTTACCAGGGTGAGAAGTGTCTGTAGTAGGGTTTGGGAAAAACGTATCTCTCTACTCATACCTCCTTTCATGCTGACACATATACAAAGTAGGCAGTGGGGAGAAGCTACCCTGTTTCCTGACAAAAGTCTCTTGCATAATAACTGTGCGTACTTTAAAGTGGGAAGAGAACGGCCTCTCTCCTATGACCTGTCTCTTGGATGATGGGTGTACAAATTAGGGTGGGAAAAATGGCTTACCCTTTGGTCACAGATATACTCACTATGACAGATGTACAAGTAAAGTATGGAGTTGAAATTACCTATATGCTCAGGAGTCTGTCTTGCATAACAGCTATAGAGACTATGATATGAAAACACACTGCCACTCAGGTGAGACATCTTCCCAGAGTACCATTTGTGCAAAGTAGGCTGCAGGTTGAAACCGTTCTCTCTATACATACCTCTTTTCATACTGATGAATATCCATAGTAGAGTATAAAATGGAGTATCCTCTCTCCCGAGAACTGTGTCTTGGACAAATGGTGTCCATATTTGATTGTGGAGACATACTCACTTCTGTTTCAGACACCTCCCAATGGCAACACCCATACATAATAGGGTGTGTACAGCAGCCGATAGCAGTGTGTATTAGAGTATAGAGTGTAAGAGCTTGTGCTGCTGAACTACTCAACTGTACAAGCGCCTCCACATCCTTCCAACCTGAATGTACTGTGCCTGAAGAGGTAGTTATTGCTGAACAGGAACAATAATCCAGCTTATTTCAACAAGGTTCTTCTTTGCTGCTTAGGAAAGCAGATAATTATTGCCTCAGAGACAAGTTTCCATTTTCCTGCTAAAAAAAGACAAAATGACCAAAAAGATAAAAGTCACATAATGGTCAATAATTGATGATAGTGATACATCAGTATATTTTCTAAACTGTTCTACATTTTTCACCCACAATCACATATTTGCATCGAATGCATCAGTAACTTGTTATTCTTTACTCGTCAAGAATTCCACACCCTCGCCCAGTGCACTTTTTTTCACAAATACATTTTAACATGCCATCAAATCTCATTTCAGTTAGTTTGGAAATAGCATTAAAAAACATAGAAATTCACTGAAATAAACAAAGGTTACAGGGATATTATAGTTAGAAAATAGAATTGAAAAAATATTAAACATTCACTAAAAAACAAAGATTACACGGATGCTATAGTTAGATTCAGATTTTACACACACAAAACCGTAGAAATTCAGCAGTTATAGTTATAGTTATCTCAGGTAACTATAACTCTTGCCCTAAGGTAACAATAATTAGTGCCCTCGCCATGCACTGCTAATTACCCCACATATTACATCACTCATTATATTTTCTATGACATCAGTGATAATATGTGTGGTAACTAGGGAATAATTTTTTTGTTTTCTTCGTGATTTTTAAGAAGAAGTGTGTATTGCTGATCCGTGAAATGTGTTTTTAAAATACCCCTCACACACTACGAATCCCGTAGTGTCATGCTTCATCATGGGGGTCTTCCCGTCCCTCTACGGGGCGGGGCGTGCTACAACCTACGAATACGTGGGAGCACTTGATGTTTGTGAAAATAGGCTATGTGTAGTGTGGGAGTGAGAGTGGTAGGGTCAGTGAAAGATACAAAAGAGGGTTTTTAAAAATTCCCTGGCTAGTGGAAAAAACTGATTTTATTCACTTCCCTAGCTGGAAACACTAAAATGGGGTTGTGTAGGGGGTGTACCTTAATATGATACCTCCTACTGGGTCAACATGTTTCGTAAGCAGTCCCCACTGCTTTACTCGTCAGGACCTAGTCTGATCCCTACTGCACTCAAATATAATATTTTTTATATATGTAGTATGCCTATCTTTCAAAAGTCAGTCTGCAAAAATAAGCCAGACTGAAAAAATAGGGGGTGAATGGCCCCTAGTAGTCAAAAAAACCAAATTTGGTATACTGCTTAGAACGATTGTCAGGCATCATGAGCTTGCACTGAAGGTGAAGTTGCCTTGGATTCATCAATGAAATAGGATATGCTCTCTGCTTTCCATACCTCCGTGCTGCTCCGTGCAAATTGCCAGTAGGTATTTTTATATATATTGCAGATACCGGAAGTCACCGCCGCCGCTCCTACTTCTCTTTGGGTGCTCACTCCTGCGGTGGTGAGCCGCATTACATGCCACAACAGGGTGCGTCCTCGTACCCAACGGAAAGCACTCACGGGAACAGTTTTAGCAAAACGCTTTATTCGTGCAGACCCCCCGCTCTGACAGACGCGTTTCGCCTTTCAGCTTTTTCGATGTCAGTTACCCTGTGCAAAACCGGCAGTATTTCAAGTCACAATGTGTCACATGGTCATACGGTTGACATAAAAGACGGACTTACAAACATTGTTGTAAAATTCATGGCGGCCATCTTTTAGTGTGGTTTTCGTCCCACAATTGTTATACCACCATAAAATAAAGTGCTTAAAGTGAGATTTAAAATCACATATACAAATGAGGAACAAAGTTCATTTCTATTGTATTCGCCCTTTCTAGAAAAGCAATATGGCATTATTAAACCCCGTCATTCTTAACGGCCGTTAAACTTAATACACTAAACCTTTGAAAATCGACCTTGGTGTGCGAGTCCCTTTGTATTGGATTGGAAGACGGAGTTTCGTTTATGTCTCAACGGGTACCGACACCCGCACCTCGCACCGACCCCGATTGGTGAATGTAAACAGCTGCACCGGAAAGCTTCTTTGATATATAGATATATATATATATATATTTATCATTAGAAGGACCACTCGACCCCTCAACAAATATCCTTATCTATTGGCTTTGCTTCTTCCTGCCACAGAAAAAATAGCATAGGGCAATGGCCATTTTACTGGGACATAAATATAGTGCTGCTCATAAAACAGCTTCCCAACAATATAACTGAAGGCACTTGAACTCTAGTCTCTACATATTCTACGTTGTCTACACAAGTGTTCCATGGTAATCAAGACATTTATTCAAATTTGTGATATTGATTCATCAGCATTGGCATATTTACTGATCCTATTGACATCAAGTACAATTTACTAGAGTAGCAAAAGTAGATTTGTACATTTTTATGTTGAAGCTATACCCCTATACGTTGTGAAAGACATTTGAATCAGTTTGTGAGAAATTGAGTTACTGGTTGGCTGGGGTGTGAGCAAACCCCAAATTAACCGGTGCTCAACCCCTTGGTAGCTTGGCACAGAGCAGTCAGGCTTAACTTAGAGGCAATGTGTAAAGTATTTGTGCAACACTTCAAACAGTAAAACAGTAAAAAGGGATCCCACACCAAGTTTAAAAAGTAGAGCTGAATTTTAATAAATAAAAAATGGCCAAAACTACAAACATCCAATTAGTATAACCAGGGTTGTGAATTTTTAAAAAATGAAGTGTAAAATAGTGCCAAAAAGCGCCAACCACAGCTATCTGGTTGTGCTGGACTGGGTCAAAGTCAAAAGTGCAGGTCAACGACAATGGAGCGCAGGTTGGATACAGTCCCAGATTAGTCCGCTGAAGTGTTACCTTCTAAACTTTTGCGCCAAGAGTCCTGTTTGCGTTGGAGAGGGCCAGGAGTGGCAAGGAGAGCATCACGGGCGGTTGTCAGCATGGCGCGAAGAACAGGCCGGGTTTTGCGGATGGGCAGGCTGGAGCTTCGCATTGGTGTTCCCCCATGAGAGGTCGATGCTGCAGTGGGAAGAGATGGGCTGGCGGCGGCTCACACTGATTTTCGGTGCAAGCAGTGCAGTCTCAGTGCAAAGGGCCTGTTCGCGGTCGCAAAGAGCCCAAAAGCTTGATTTAAGCTCCCTGAGCCACACCAAGGGCCCAGGACCCAAGGGGCACCACTTGTGGGTCAGGAACTCACTGCAGCTAGGTCCAGGAGCTGCTTTGGGAGCCTTTTATATCCCTGAGGCTCAGATCAGGAGGCCAGTAAACTAGCCCCTGGAGTCACTCTGGGTTCAAGATGAAGTTGCTGGTCCTGTTCTTCTTCCCCATGCAAGAGGGCAGCAGGTCAGCACGGCAGGGCAGCAGTTCCTTTAGAGCAGCAGTCCAGCAGGGTGGTAGTCCTGGCAGAGTATCCACAGGTCCAGAAATACACTGAAGAGTTGGTGTCTGAGGTCCTACTTTTATACCCTGGTTCTGAAGGTAGGAGAAGCTTCTAGACAGTGGCTTTGAAATGCAAGAATTTCCTGTCTCCCCTGCCCTGGCTCCAAGCTGGTTTAAGTGACAATGCAGGGTTGTTAGGCCATTTGTGTGAAGACAGTGCACAGGCTATTCAGTTGTAAGTGGGGCTGTGCTCAGCTCCGCCCACCGTCCTGCCTGTAGAAGGCCCATCCAAGCACACCTAATCCCTGTATTGTGTGACTGTCTGCGAGGAATTCACAAAGTCTAACTGTCAGCTACACCCAATTATGTGACCCAAGACAGGCTGCAGGCATAAAAGGACCAAGGGCGGGAATATGACAACTTTCTATGTGGAAGCTGCGTTTAAAAGTCATGAACTTGGATTTTTAACAAAGAGTACTGTGATGTAACATCGAGCTGACATATTGCATTATGGGTACTGTAGTAGTTAAGAATCGAGGGCAGGGTTTGTAGTGGGAGAGGGTCACA
Source organism: Calotriton arnoldi (assembly GCA_963921515.1). Taxonomy (NCBI): domain Eukaryota; kingdom Metazoa; phylum Chordata; class Amphibia; order Caudata; family Salamandridae; genus Calotriton; species Calotriton arnoldi. The sequence continues at coordinate 317,561 of CAWUFW010009042.1, read as the reverse complement.
AGGGCGGTTGATTAGTGATTAGCATAGTGGGAGGGTTCTGAACACAGGTGTGGGGTTTAAATACTGGTGGATGAAAGTAACGTGAAATCCTTTCGTGGAAGAGATTCTAGGACGGATGGTTTTTAGCAGGTACGTGAGTTAGGGTTTGTAGATAACAAGCAGCGCAGCAAATAATAGAGGTTATAGGGTGTTGGAATTGGGGTGAATGAGAATGAGTATTGGATAGGAATTAGGTGGCTGTCAGCAGCATGTGAAAAACAGTGGCTGTTTAAAAATGAAAAAAGCAGTTGCCAGCATAAAGATGGAAAATGTGCAGCGCAAAGCGCACAGTTTAGACAAGTACAACGAGGGTGTGTATCAAAGGTTAAGGAAAGGTGGGATATAGTGAGGGGGTAGAGTTGGACAGGTTTACATGAGAGGGGAAGAGACTTGAGGGTATTTCTGCGCTTAATATGAGGGTTTAATATACAGAGGAAAGGATGACGTTACAATTGGGGAGGAGAAGAGTGTGTTTAGGGCAATATTTAATTAAAGTGGGAGTTACTGGGAGAGTAACGTGAAGGTGTTATAGATGAAAAGAAGTGGGACTGTATTTTGTTAAAGGTTCTTGCTACTGTACAATGGGGTGTAATTATATTGCTAACGGTATGATTAGGATTGTGACGATTATGGAGGACTGAGAAGCAGCTAATTCTCACATGAATGTTTTAAATGTCGTTGCATAATACATTTTTGTCAATGGATTTGTAATGCATGTTTTATTGTTATTTGTAGTTACCCCTGACGAAGGGCCCCAGTAGCCCGAAATGCATTGGGTTTTTAATAAAAACTGCTTTGGATGAACAACGCGCTTGTACGTATTTTTGAAGAGAGGTCCGGATGGGCACATCTTGAATATGAGAAAACTTTTGAAAATTGCATTACCCTGTGTGTGGAATATACTGGATTAAAGTGAAAGACGGAATTAAACAGCTGATTAAATGGAATAAAATGGGTTAAAAAGACGGTACAAAATTTGAAGAAGTCACATAAGGCTGTGCCATTGGTTTTGGGGTGGAATGTCACCCCAATAATAATGATGTAACTTTCTAAAAGTGCCATTTTCAAAATGTAATGACAATCTGACTTTACCATTAAAGAAGGTTTGTCATTACAACTTTACAGGCAGTAAACATAACATAGCCACCAGCTCACAATTAGAAATTACAGCTTATTAAATGTAATAAGGAATCCGCCATGTTATCTTATGGGAAGGGTAGGCCTCATAGTAGTGAAAAATGATTTTATTAGTTTTTCACTACCAGCACAAGTAAATCTTAAAAGTACATGTCCAACCTTTTAATTACACAGCACACTGCCTTATGGGCTATCTAGGGCCCACCTTAGGGGCGACATATATATGCAATAAAAGGTAAGGCTTGGCAAGGGGGTCTAAATGGCAAGTCGACATGGCAATTGAAAACTGCATTCAGGCTATAATGGCAGGCCTGAGACACGTTTTAAAGTGCTACTTAAGTGGATGGCTGTTGGAAATGGCCCTTTTTGCAGGGTTATCCCCAAACATTTTGCTTCTTCATCCTATTTTTTCCTGACCTGTGTTTGTTGGCTATAGGACTCTGGGCACTTTACCACTGCTGATCAGTGATAAAGTGCATATGCTCTCTGTGCAAATTGTTATTGTGATTGGTTATCCATGATTGGCATATTTGTTTTACCAGTAGGTCCCTAGTAAAGTGCACTGAGTGTACCAGGGATGGTAAATCAAATGCTACTAGTGGGCCTGCAGCACTGATTGTGCCACCCACATGAGAGGCCCTGAAAAGATGTCTCAGGCCTGCCACCGCGGTGTCTGTGCGCAGTTTATTAACTGCCATGTCGACTTGGCAAGTGCACCCACTTGCCAGGCTCTAACCTTCCCTTTTCTTACATATAGGGCACCCCTATTGTAGGCCCAAGGTGCCCCCCTGGGCAGTGTGCAGTGTATGTGAAATGTAGGACATGTACTGGTGTGTGTAATATGTCCTGATAGTGAAATACTGCCAATTTCGTTTTTCACTAGTGAAAGGCTATCTTGCCCCATAGGACAGAATGGGGAATCGTTTGTAACATTTTACAAGCATATCTTCCCATAGGGATAAGATGGAAAAATGGAGTTTGGTATCCCCGAACTCAGGTTTTAATAACACATCTTTTAGTAAAGATGGTTTTTAAATTCTGTGTTTGAAAATACAACTTTTAGAAAGCGGCTATTTTCTTGTTCAACCATCCTGTGAGCCTCTGCCTGTTTGTGGATTGACTGTCTGGCTTTGGAGTGACAGGGGCTGGGGAGGTGCAATGGCTCCAGGAGTCTGAATGAGTCAGCACAAGGCTGAATAGGCCTGATGTGCATTTGGAGTGGTGGGAGGAGTAACACCTGTTCCTGAAGAGAGCTGTGCCTGCCTTCCACAATGCTGGCTACGCCCCCCTGTGGTGTGTCTGGAGCCAAGGCTCACACTGACAATGGCGGTTGATGTGCACTTGCAGAGGGCCCCCCAGAACTGGTTTGAACTGGGCTCAGAGCCCCTTGCACAAAGAGAACAAAGACATTTTGGGGTATAAGTATCAGACCCAAAACCCCAGACTTTAGATAATTCCTGGAATTTAAGAGGAACCTTTGCCAAGGAGAAGAGCTGGAGACACTGAGGAGAAGTACTGCCCTTGCTATGTGTATGGGGTTGGCCTGCAGTTGCTGTTTCTGCCAAGGAAAGGAGAAGGACTTTGCTGTGTGCTGTGTCCCCTGTGTCCCCTGCTTGAAGGAGATCTCCAAGGGCCTGAAGTGAGCTGGCCTCCTGTTCTGAAGTCTCAGGGACACAAAGACTTCACTCCCAGCTCCCCTGAACTCTGCTGCTGTGAGTTCTAGCCTGCCAAGAGGTGCCTGTGCCAGTTTTGGGCCTCTGGAGGTTGTTGATGCTGTTTGGGAGCTGGAAGAAAGGAGAAACTCAAAGAACTACAGGAATCGATGCATCGAAGGATCGCGGCTGAAAAGGACCGACGCAGCGCCGCTCAACGCCGCCGCATCGATCGCCGACGCATCCTGGGTTTCCACGCATTGTACCTATGCGGCAAGTTCTCCCGACGCATCACCCGCGGACCGGAACCATCACGAAGAATCGACGCATCACTCCCCGTACAGACCGGATTCGACGCAACCCTTCCTCTGCATGCAGCGGGACTGTCGCATCGCCTTCCCATGGTCTCAGGAGTGTCGCATCTCTTTGTTTTCCGATGCTGCAGCTGTTTGGCTGGTGAACTTTGACGCATCTACAGGTACTTTGGTGAAAAGTCACGCACCCACAGTTTTCTATGGTACAAGTTCTTGAAACCTTTTGAAAGTCATATTTTTAACTGTGTATGTTGGTTTTTTGTTGTTTTGGTCTTGTTTAGTTTAGATAAAGATATTTTATTTTTCTAAACTGGTGTGGTGTGGTGTCCACTTGTGGTGTTTTCACTGTGTTACTGTGAGTGTTGGTACAAATACTTTACACATTGCCTTTGGGATAAGCCTGTCTGCTCGTGCCAAGCTACCAAGGGGGTGAGCAGGGGTTATCTAAAGTGTGTATCCCTCTTACCCTAACTAGAAGTAAGGGTCCCTATTTGGACAAAGGTACCTACCTCTGCCAACTAGAGACCCCCATTTCTAACAGTGGCACAATTAGTGCTTCAGGCCCACTAAGAGCATTTAATTTAGAGGCCCTGAGCACATGTAGTGCCACATTACTCCGACTTACAAGTAAATTAAATATGTCAATTGGGTATAAGCCAATTCTACCATGATTTAAGGAGAGAGCACAAGCACTTAAGTGCTGGTTAGCAGTGGTAAAGTGCATAGAGTCCTAAGGCCAGCAATAAAGAATTTAGCAAAAAGTCAATCAATCAAACAGTACTTGTAGAACGTGGCTTATCACCCATGAGGGTATCCAGGCGATGGGCTTCTTGGCTTAGTCAAAAAGCCAGGTCTTGAGTCTTTTCCTGAAGTCCGTCAGCGGAGGTGGAAAGGGAGGGTGTTCCAGGATGTGGCGACGAGGTGGGAGAAGGAGCGGTGGCCGCTGTGGCTCCGGCGGATGAGTGGTGTCCGTGCGAGGGCGACGGAAGTGAAGTGCAGATTTCTAGATGGTTGGTGGAAGTTCAGGCAGTGGTTTAAGTATGTTGGTCCCAGGTCATGGAGGGCTTTGTAGGCGTGTGCCAGTAGTTTGAATTGGTATCTCTTCTGGACGGGGAGCCAGTGTAGATTCCTCAGGTGTTGGTTGATGTGGGTTCATTTGGGCAGGCCGAGAATCAGTGTGGTTGCTGAATTCTGTAGCGTCTGGAGTCTTCTCATAAGTTCGGTTGTGGTTCCTGCATACAGTGCATTGCCGTAGTCCAGACAGCTAGTGATTAGGGCCTGCGTGACTGTTTTCTCGTGCTTTTGGGGAGCCATTTGAGGATTCTTCAGAGCATGCACAGAGTGTGGAGGCAGACAGAGGCGACCTCATTGATCTGTTGTTTCGTGATGTGTTTGCTGTCTAGGATGATGCCGAAGTTGCAGGTCTGGTTCTTGGGTGTGAGGGTGGGTCCAAGTTCGGCTAGCCACCAGGCACTGCTCTAGAGAGAGGCATGATTGCCAAAGATCAGCACTTCGGTCTTGTCCGTGTTGAGCTTCTAACAGTTGTCCTTCATCCAGTCTGCAATGTTCTTCAGGCAGTTGTGGAAGTTGGTCATAATGGTGGTGGGGTCAGCTGAGAGCAAGAGGACGAGCTGGGTGTCGTTGGCAGAGGATATGATGTTGAGATCGTGGGTTCTGACAATGTTGGCCAGAGGCGTCATGTAGGTATTGAAGAGGGTGGGACTGAGGGATGAGCCTTGAGGGACCGGACAGATGGTGCTTGTTGGTTTTGATATGAAGGGGGGAAGCTGATTCTCTGTGTTCCATCCCGTGAGGAAAGATGCAATCCATCTGAATGCGTCTCCCCTGATTCCACTCTGGTGCAGTCTCTTGATGAGTGTGTGGTGGGAAACAGTGTTGAAGGCTGCGGATAGGTTGAGAAGGATCAGGGCAGCTGATTCTCCTCTGTCGAGTAGGGTGCAAATGTCATCAGTGGCTCAGAAACCGGATTGAGAGGCATCAAGCAGGTTATTTCTCTCCAGGTGTTCGGTGAGCAGCTGACAGTTGATGGCCTTCTCCAGGACTTTGGGGGGTTGGAGCAGTAGTTCTAGAGTTTGCTGGGGTCTGCGCAGGGTTTCTTAAGAAGAGGTCTGACCTCTGCATTTTTCCATGCGTCAGGAAAGGTGGCTGTGGCGATGGAAACCGTGATGATGGTGGTGAGTTGGTGGTTGATCTTGTTGCTTCCTAGGTTGAAGAGACGGCAAGGCAGTGGTCGGTGGGAGTTCCCGAGTGGATGGAGTTCATGATTGCTGTGGTGTCCGGTGTGGTTAGTTAATCCCAAGCAGTGAGATGTTGGTCGGAGGAGGCTTCCGTTGGAGTGAGGAGGCTGAAAAGGTCGGTAGGTTGAAACTCGAAGTTCTTGTAGATGGTAGATATCTTGTTGTGGAAGTGATTCGCTAGAGCATTGCAGAGTTCATGTGACAGAGGGATCGAGTTCTCAGTGGCTGTTGGGCAGGTGAACTCTCAGACGATGGTGAAGAGCTCCTTGGTGTGGTTGGTGCTAGCCTCAATTCAGTCTGCAAGGCGTCCTTTTTTGCATCTTTGAGTTGTTGGTGGTAATTGTTGAGGGCTGACTTGAAGGTAGTTCGGTCTGTCTCTGCTGGTGCACTAATTTGTCTCCAGTTGTTTGCAACAAAATTTTATTGAGCTGATATCTAGTGTATACCAACTGGCTTGTCTGGTGGATCTGCGTGTTTTGGCTGGTTTGATGGGGGCAACTTGGTCAGCGGTGTTGATGATCCAGGTGTTGAAGTTCTTGACAGCGTGTTCCAGGTTAGTTATGGCTTCGGGCTGGGTGGTGTTGAGAGCGCCCGTCCATTGGGTCTGTGTCACTTTGATCCAGCTGTGGGAGGAGGTGCTGGGAGGGTTCGGGTGGTGCGAGGTGACCCTGTGATGGTGAAGTGGGCAATGGAGTGGTTGGTTCAGGTGAGTTCTGACATGTAGCTGTATGTGAAGATAGGGTCCAGTGTGTGTCCTGCTCTGTGTGTGGGGTCTGTAACCAACTGAGCGAGGCCGATGTTGTCCATTCCTTCTAAGAGGTTGGCAGAGTCTGTGGGGTCGTCCAGGTGGAAGTTGAGGTCTCCAAGGAAGATGTAGTGCTTGGATTTGATGACAAGTGGGGCGATGATGTCAGTGAAGGCGTCGCAGAGGCCGGTGCATGGTCCTGGAGTCTGTAGGTGAAGGTGCCTATGACGGTAGTTTTGCCGTCGGTGTGGAGTTGGAAGTTCAGGTGTTCCATGGGCGGTATGGTGTCGTCTTTGGTGGTGGTGCAGAGGATTGATTCTTTATGGATGCCACCTACGTGTTTGCTGGTGCAGTCCCGGTGTGCCATCTTGTAGCCATTGGGCATAGCGGTGGCGATGTTGGGGGCAGAGGAGGGCTTGATTCACATCTCTAAGATGAAGGTTACGTAGCAGCTTAAGTAAGCAGAGAAATCTAAGTAAGCACTAAATACGGCCTAAGTAAGCACAGACGGGCGCACTAAGTAAAAAACCCTAAGTTAGCACAGAGGGACACACTGAAGACACAGGCGCAATGCAAGAGCAGAAAGGGGCAAGTGGCAGCGATAGGAAGGCTATACAAGCAGCTGATAATACCTCTAGTCTGAGGACTGCCAACCAGCCAACCGGGAGTAGAGGCACGCAGCCAAGCAGCATGGGAAAGCCGACAGAAGGACCTGCCGCTAACAAATTGGAGGGCAAATGCAAAAAGTTTGGGGGTGACCCTGTAGAGAGGGTCAGGTTCAACACAGTTGCATCTAACTCGGAAGGGGCATTTAGTAACAAGGTGAATTATTGAGGTTGGTGATACACTTATTAAGCAGTGCCTTCTGACTTGAGAGCAACATCTAGTAAAGTTTTGAAGAGCTAGAGTCTTGTTAAAGACTTCACACTGGTTCCTCTAACTCAAGAAGAACATCTAGTAATTACTTGAGGTACTGTAGCTATGTGAAAGGCCAGGTCAATTGACTCTGCCAATGCTTGTTCTCCTCTGATTTCCCCCTTCCTCATGGTTTCCCTTCATTCTTCTTCCCAAGTTTTACTCCTTTTTCTGCTCTTCTCTCTGTTTTTCCGCTTTAAAGTCGAATGATGAAAAATAAATACAGAGTACCTGTCCCTGCACCTGCTCATATTTAGGGCACATCGAGGTAGCTGAGCTGTAGGAGGGACTGCCAAATGGGCAGTAAACATGAACCTCAAAAAGAAGGTTATCTAAAGCCAGGAAGGAAATAGAAGCACCATGCTCTCTGGCATGCACACTGCAAAGAACGTATGGATTTAGTAAGTGGGGGGTGAACTGAATGGCGAGATGGATACTCAAAGAAAGGGGTAGGCAATAGAGGGAGTTGTGCATTGTTTTTATATAGGTATAAAAAACAGGAACTAACAACAATTTACAAATATTTTCTACACGATCACCTACCAGAAAAAGCAAGCATTGACAAAGCCAGTTGTAAAAGTGATATTAAAGTAATAAAAAGTAAAAATGTGATAAAGTTTAAAGTAAGGGAGATTTTTCCGTAGGCCAAGATGTCACCATCCACTGAAATATGTGGTAGGCAAGTGCCCTCGAGAAGCTACCACCTTCTCAGGAGGTAAAATCCAAAGGCATAAAAAACCTCCTTGCTGATGACGTCCTCACAGGGTTGAAGAAAACCAGCATTCAGGAATTGCAGGAGAGGAAGTCTAAAGAGCGAACAGTCAGAATCATCAAGTGAAGGGAGCAAGGAAACACGCAGAGGAACACACCTTTGTTGCAACTAAACTGGGGACATTAAATAGTAAAAGAACAGGAAAATTAAATCCGACACCACATGACAGGAAACATAAAACATTGGGAAAGTCAAGAAGCAATCAAGGGAGGATTAGTCATTATGGAAAGGGAAAAGAAAAGATGATGAAAACCTAAAGTGGACTACCTACAGAGTCACCTTAAAAGGCAGCTGCAAGATTACCGCCCTCTTTACTCCTTGCCAGTGTTCCCTAGATTATCAAGGTCGAAGCACATCATCATGTATTGGGGTGGACTCGATGATGACGCATGCAACTAGTAGCCCTAGTGGTGGACAGTGCTTAATTTGAGCCGGTTGTTTACGGTGCTCAGCACCGGCACTTAATTGTCAACACCGGCGCTTGTGACACAAGGTGGCGCTGTCTGGCTAATTTAGAGATGACCCCAACAACAGTTAACTATTAATTCAATATGCATTCAAAATGACTTTTGTCCGTGCCACCCAAGCCATTCTTATCGCTTTGGGGGCCTGAAATAGTCTGAATTGTCACACTTGTAGGAGTGTGATGGTTAGTCATTAATTTGTTACTATCATTGGCAGCATATCAGGGGCAATGTGTGGTGCAAGCTGCAGTGGCCTCCTGATGAGAGCCCTGGCACTTATTTTTTTTACAAATTATGCACTGGTGGTGGAGGCTTCCTTTATACATAGAGAAATCTTCATTTTGTCTGGCCCAGGAATATTTCACCATAAAGAATTAAAGAAAGTGGGTTGACATTTTCTTGATGCAAGGCTATAACTGGGAAGGTGAACCAATTCTCTAAAAGACTTCTACACTCCTTTTTCTGGGATCATAATTCATGCAGCAGAAATTGCATTTTCTCAGTCAGTTTTTTGGGAGGTCCCATACATATTACATTGCAGTATTTCCAGCCTTGCCATTACCTAGGATTTTGTCAGTCCTACCGCGATGGGTGCAGTGGAGTAAGGGCAGGATTGTTTGGAGCAAGGACAGTTGCAGATTTACGGCCTTGTCACAGTGTTGATTTGGTTTGGAAAATACATGTGAGCATTGAATAGAACTGCCAAGTAAGCTTTTAGCCTTTGTAGATGTAGATATAGAAGGGACGTTCTCCAAACATAAGCATCTTGGGGTCTTATTTAGAGTTTGGAGGAAGGGATACGCCTTCAAAACGTGACAGACATCCTGTCCCCTGGATTACAAGTGCCACAGACGATAATACACTTGTAATACAGCGGACGGGACATCAGCCACGTTTGTAGCAGAGTATCCCGTATTCCATTCTCTAGAAAGGCCCTCAGGCTTTGTGCCATTGAAACACAGCAATATGCAGAAACCCCTCCACAAAACAGGATCATATTTCCCTCATGCACATCAAAAAAGAGCAGAAGACTTAAGTTTAAAAAAAAAAACTTGCACACCAACAATTGGGGCTTTCCAACTCTACCTGTCCACCCTGGTTCCAATCAAATGAGATTCACCCTCCTTGGCTATCAACCATTTTATACACAATCTTGTGTTGTCTCTTGAATATGTTGTTGAAGAACCAATTTCTCTCTATGTAGGCTCGCCTGCTGCAAACAGCAATAACATTAGAACATAACGTGTATTTGTAAAGCGCACTTTCACCCAAGGGTACCTTGGCATTGAATAACAGATGTTTATTGTTACCCTACTCAATGGTACTCATTTTATCGACCTCAGAAGGATGAAAGGCTGAGTTGACCCGCTGGGATTTGAACCTGTGACCGTGAGGTTAAATACAGGCCCCCACAGTGGACGCATTAGTCCACTAAGCCACCAGACCCAGCTGATCCATAGATACATACAATCCTTCTGAGTCCCAAATGACCTGATGGCTCTATGGTGTTGCATACAACTCAGGATATTTCTCGCTATTTTGCCCCATAGAAATGGATCTCTATTGAAACCTCTTTCGATAAGAAACCATGCACGTGGGTCTTATTGGGTTACCGCAGAAGGAAGGTAACAAGATAAATAACTTTATAAAGGATTCCTTGATGCTTTGCTCTGTCATCCATGTCAATAATTGCTTGGGATCATATATGGTGAAATGCAGAGCGTAGATTATACCCCAGTTGTGCTGTATCCTGAGGTGGTAACTCTAGGCCTGATTTAGATCTCGGTGGACGGGTTACTCCGTCACAGAGGTGACGGATATCCTGTACCCCGAAATATAAATCCCATTATGTCCTATGGGATTTATATTTCGGTGGACGGGATATCCGTCACTGTTGTGATGGAGTTACCCATCCACCGAGGTCTAAATCAGGCACATTGTTACTACAATGTATTGCCTCCTCAGTATGTGCCTCTAAAAGCTACTTTCCTGGCACTTGCTGATTAGAGTGTGATGCCAATTGTACTGAATTGTTTTTAATTATTTTCCTGCCACATTGGGCACGCCATCCTACACAGTAGCCATGTGCCATGCGCTGAAACGTTGTTTTGAGCTTGATTTATGTGCCACAAACCGTATGAAGAAATGTAAAAAGATAACCTGTGCAAAGCGACCTATATGTGCTATGTGACAAATAGGAAGTCTGATCAGTAGTGTGGTGATCCGGGGCAGTTATTTTATATGTCCGGTCGCCAAGATGGCAGCTGCATTCCTCCGCTAGGTCGTAATACTAGGGCACTGAGGAAATCAATCAATCAATCAATCAATCAATCATGTCACTTATAAAGCGCACTACATACCCGCGAGGGTCTCAAGGCGCTGGGGGAAGAGGGGGGTGGTGCTGCTACTGATCGAAGAGCCAGGTCTTGAGGAGTCTTCTGAAGGCCAGTAGGTCTTGGGTCTGTCGGAGGTTGGTGGGGAGGGTGTTCCAGGTCTTGGCGGCGAGGTGGGAGAAGGATCTGCCGCCGGCGGTCGTTTTCCGGATGCGGGGGACTGTGGCGAGGGCGAGGCTGGTCGAGCGGAGCTGGCGGGTGGGGGTGTAGAAGCTGAGTCGTCTGTTGAGGTAGGCTGGTCCGGAGTTGTGGAGTGCTTTGTGTGCGTGGGTGAGGAGCTTGAAGGTTATCCTCTTGTTGACAGGGAGCCAGTGCAGGTCTCTCAGGTGGGGTGTGATGTGGCTGCGTCGGGGGATGTCGAGGATAAGACGTGCAGAGGCGTTCTGGATGCGTTGCAGCCGTCTCAGGAGCTTAGCCGTCGTTCCTGCGTAGAGGGCGTTTCCGTAGTCCAGCCTGCTGGTGACGAGGGCCTGGGTGACTGTTTTTCTTGTTTCGGTGGGGATCCACTTGAAGATCCTGCGGAGCATTCGGAGGATGTTGAAGCAGGATGAGGAAACGGCGTTGACCTGCTTAGTCATGGAGAGGGTGGGGTCGAGGATGACCCCTAGGTTGCGTACGTGGTCGGTGGGTGGCGGGGCTGTTCCCAGTGATGTTGGCCACCAGGAGTCGTCCCAGGCTGAAGGGTTGGAACCAAGGATGAGGACCTCCGTCTTGTCCGAGTTCAGCTTCAGGCGGCTGGTCCTCATCCATTCGGCGACGGCCTTCATTCCTTCGTGGAGGTGGGCTTTGGCGGTGTGAGGGTCTTTGGTGAGGGAGAGGATCAGCTGGGTGTCGTCGGCGTAGGAGATGATGTTGAGGTTGTGCTGTCGGGCGACGTGGGCGAGGGGTGCCATGTAGATGTTGAACAGCGTTGGGCTGAGGGAGGAGCCTTGGGGTACGCCGCAGATGATCTTGGTGGCCTTGGATCGGAAGGGGGCGAGGCGGACGCTTTGTGTTCTGCCGGAAAGGAAGGATGTGGTCCAGTCCAGGGCCTTCTCTTGGATACCGGCGTCATGAAGGCGTGTTCGTAGTGTGTGGTGGCAGACCGTGTCGAAGGCGGCTGATAGGTCCAGGAGGATGAGGGCTGCTGTTTCTCCGTTGTCTAGCAGGGTCCTGATGTCATCGGTGGCGGCGATGAGGGCGGTTTCGGTGCTGTGGTTGCTGCGGAAGCCGGACTGGGAAGGGTCCAGGATGTTGTTCTCCTCGAGGTAGCGGGTCAGTTGTTTGTTGACGATTTTCTCGGTGACCTTCGCGGGGAACGGGAGCAGAGAGATGGGTCGGAAGTTCTTGAGGTCCTTGGGGTCTGCCTTGGGTTTCTTGAGTAAGGCGGTGATCTCGGCGTGCTTCCAGCTTTCCGGGAAGGTTGCTGTCTCGAAGGAGATGTTGATTATTTTCCGGAGATGGGGCGCGATGGCTGTACTGGCTTTGTTGAAGATGTGGTGAGGGCACGGGTCTAGCGGTGAACCGGAGTGGATGGTGTTCATGATCTCGCTGGTGTCCTCGTCGTTGATGTTGGTCCAGGAGAGCAGGCGGTTGGTGGTTGTGGGGGCAGTGGTCTCGGTGGTTGCCGGGGCGGTCGTGGTGTTGAAGCTGTCGTGGATGTCGGCGATTTTGCGGTGGAAGGAGGTGGCCAGTGAGTCGCACAGGTCTTGCGACGGCTGGATGTCGTTGGTGTTGGAGCTGGGGTTGGTGAGTTCCTTCACGATGTTGAAGAGCTCTTTGCTGTTGTGTGCGTTGTTGTCTAGGCGGTGTTTGAGTGAGGCCCTTTTGGCGGATCTGATGAGGTGATGGTGATTGCGGGTGGCGCTCTTGTGGGCGGCGTAGCTGTCCGCTGTCCGTTCGTGGAGCCAGATCTTCTCCAGTTTTCGGCATGTTCGTTTGGAGGCCTGGAGGTCTTCGGTGAACCAGGTGGCTTTCTTGCTGGTGTGGCTGTTGGGCGGATTCTTGAGCAGGGCGAGGGTGTTGGCGCAGTCGTCGATCCACTGTCTGAGGTTGCGGGCGGCGTGTCGGGGTCGGAGGGTTCGGCGGGTGGGCTCAGGGCGAGGTTGTGGTTAGCTGGTCTTCCGTGACTCTGCTCCAGCAGCGGCGAGGCATTTGTTCGGTGCGGTGGTGCGTGGTGGGCTTCCTGTAGGTGAAGTGGATGCAGTGGTGGTCAGTCCAGTGGGGTTCGGAGGTGTGGTTGAAGGAGACGTGTGGGCTTGCGGAAAAGATGGAGTCTAGCGTGTGGCCGGCGGCATGGGTGGGTGTAGTCACGAGCTGTCTGAGTCCGAGGGTGGCGAGGTTGTCGATCAGGGTGGTGGAGTTGGTGTCCTTGTTGTTCTCGAGGTGGAAGTTCAGGTCCCCGAGGAGGATGTAGTCCGTGGAGGCGATGGCGTGTGTGCTGACGAAGTCAGCGATGGAATCGCTGAACTGTGGTCGGGGTCCGGGGGTCTGTAGATGAGGGTTTCTGAGGGTGGTGTTGGGATCGGTGTGGATCTGGAAGTGCATGTGTTCGGCGGTGCTGAGGGTGTCGTCGGTGTTGGTTGAGACTCTGAGGGTGTTCCTGTGGACGATGGCGATGCCTCCTCCGACTCCGTTGGTGCGGTCCCTGCGGGTGATCTTGTATCCGTCCGGGATGGCAATGGCGATGTCGGGGGCTGAAGCGGGATTCAGCCAGGTCTCCGTCAGGAATGCGACGTCTGGGGAGGTTGAGTCGAGAAGGTCCCAGAGTTCGATGGCGTGTTTGCGGGCGGAGCGGGTGTTGAGGAGGATGCATCTGAGGTAGTTGGGTTCTTTCCTGGGCGGTGGTTTGGCGGGGCGGGTGCTGGCGAAGCTGCAGTTCCGGCAGGTGAAGGGCCCTTGGGTGCGCTTCGGGGTGGCCTGGTAGCAGGCGTGATCTTTTCAGGGGTTGAGTGCGTGGAGGGTGCTGGCGTCGTATCGGCGTCTGTTGATGTGGCGGGCGCGGGGGATGCCCGGACCAGGGGGTCTGGCGCTGGGCGCTGCCACGGCGCGGACGGGCGCAGACGGGCTTGCCTTAGGCGCGCCTTCGGCGCGCCAGCGGCGCGGCCGCACAGCGGCCGCCATAAATGGGGAGGTGGGAGGGAGGAGCAGGGAATGGGGCAGCGAATGGGCAGTGAGGGGCGGGGCCGCAGGGCGCAGCGGCGGGAAACAGGCACAGAAAGGAAAAACGATCACAATCAGGGGCAGCAAGGGGGCACAGAAAGGAAAAAACGATCACAATCAGGGGCAGCAAGGGGGCACAGAAAGGAAAAAACGATCACAATCAGGGGCAGCAGCAGGGCACACAGACGGAGCTGTGTGGTGGGGGAGCGACCTACCAGTCAAGGTCAGGGGTCGCTCTCTTCAACACGCAGCGGCCGCCATAAATGGGGAGGTGGGAGGGAGGAGCAGGGAATGGGGCAGCGAATGGGCAGTGAGGGGGCGGGGCTGCAGGGCGCAGCGGCGGGAAACAGGCACAGAAAGGAAAAACGATCACAATCAGGGGCAGCAAGGGGGCACAGAAAGGAAAAACGATCACAATCAGGGGCAGCAAGGGGGCACAGAAAGGAAAAACGATCACAATCAGGGGCAGCAGCAGGGCACACAGACGGAGCTGTGTGGTGGGGGAGCGACCTACCAGTCAAGGTCAGGGGTCGCTCTCTTCAACACGCAGCGGCCGCCATAAATGGGGAGGTGGGAGGGAGGAGCAGGGAATGGGGCAGCGAATGGGCAGTGAGGGGGCGGGGCCGCAGGGCGCAGCGGCGGAAACAGGCACAGAAAGGAAAAACGATCACAATCAGGGGCAGCAAGGGGGCACAGAAAGGAAAAAACGATCACAATCAGGGGCAGCAAGGGGGCACAGAAAGGAAAAACGATCACAATCAGGGGCAGCAAGGGGGCACAGAAAGGAAAAACGATCACAATCAGGGGCAGCAAGGGGGCACAGAAAGGAAAAACGATCACACTCAGGGGCAGCAAGGGGGCACAGAAAGGAAAAAAACGATCACAATCAGGGGCAGCAAGGGGGCACAGAAAGGAAAAACGATCACAATCAGGGGCAGCAAGGGGGCACAGAAAGGAAAAAACGATCACAATCAGGGGCAGCAAGGGGGCACAGAAAGGAAAAAACGATCACAATCAGGGGCAGCAGCAGGGCACACAGACGGAGCTGTGTGGTGGGGGAGCGACCTACCAGTCAAGGTCAGGGGTCGCTCTCTTCACCACGCAGCGGCCGCCATAAATGGGGAGGTGGGAGGGAGGAGCAGGGAATGGGGCAGCGAATGGGCAGTGAGAGGGCGGGGCCGCAGGGCGCAGCGGCGGGAAACAGGCACAGAAAGGAAAAAATGATCACAATCAGGGGCAGCAAGGGGGCACAGAAAGGGAAAAAACGATCACAATCAGGGGCAGCAAGGGGGCACAGAAAGGAAAAAACGATCACAATCAGGGGCAGCAAGGGGGCACAGAAAGGAAAAAACGATCACAATCAGGGGCAGCAAGGGGGCACAGAAAGGAAAAACGATCACAATCAGGGGCAGCAAGGGGGCACAGAAAGGAAAAAAACGATCACAATCAGGGGCAGCAAGGGGGCACAGAAAGGAAAAAACGATCACAATCAGGGGCAGCAAGGGGGCACAGAAAGGAAAAACGATCACAATCAGGGGCAGCAAGGGGGCACAGAAAGGAAAAAACGATCACAATCAGGGGCAGCAAGGGGGCACAGAAGGGAAAAAACGATCACAATCAGGGGCAGCAAGGGGGCACAGAAAGGAAAAAACGATCACAATCAGGGGCAGCAAGGGGGCACAGAAAGGAAAAAACGATCACAATCAGGGGCAGCAAGGGGGCACAGAAAGGAAAAAACGATCACAATCAGGGGCAGCAAGGGGGCACAGAAAGGAAAAAACGATCACAATCAGGGGCAGCAAGGGGGCACAGAAAGGAAAAAATGATCACAATCAGGGGCAGCAGCAGGGCACACAGACGGAGCTGTGTGGTGGGGGAGCGACCTACCAGTCAAGGTCAGGGGTCGCTCTCTTCACCACGCAGCGGCCGCCATAAATGGGGAGGTGGGAGGGAGGAGCAGGGAATGGGGCAGCGAATGGGCAGTGAGGGGCGGGGCCGCAGGGCGCAGCGGCGGGAAACAGGCACAGAAAGGAAAAACGATCACAATCAGGGGCAGCAAGGGGGCACAGAAAGGAAAAAACGATCACAATCAGGGGCAGCAAGGGGGCACAGAAAGGAAAAAACGATCACAATCAGGGGCAGCAAGGGGGCACAGAAAGGAAAAAACGATCACAATCAGGGGCAGCAAGGGGCACAGAAAGGAAAAAAACGAGCACAATCAGGGGCAGCAAGGGGGCACAGAAAGGAAAAAAACGATCACAATCAGGGGCAGCAAGGGGGCACAGAAAGGAAAAAACGATCACAATCAGGGGCAGCAAGGGGGCACAGAAAGGAAAAAACGATCACAATCAGGGGCAGCAAGGGGGCACAGAAAGGAAAAACGAGCACAATCAGGGGCAGCAAGGGGGCACAGAAAGGAAAAAACGATCACAATCAGGGGCAGCAAGGGGGCACAGAAAGGAAAAACGATCACAATCAGGGGCAGCAAGGGGCACAGAAAGGAAAAAAACGAGCACAATCAGGGGCAGCAGCAGGGCACACAGACGGAGCTGTGTGGTGGGGGAGCGACCTACCAGTCAAGGAAATAACAAATGAAACCGCTCTCCCCATGGGTGGGTGGGACAAGGTTCAAAACTGACCATTTTCCCACCCACCCACTTATTCCAGCAGACTTTGTAAGGTGAATGGGGGCCGGGGAAGCATCCCCCACCTTCTTCTCAGAGATAGCGCTCCTACGTGGTCCCCACCTGTGAGATGGAGAGTACCTCCCTGGACTGGGCCACGCCCAGGCACTTCTTAAAGAGACCCGCTAGTGCCATTGGTCGACACTGCTGGCCCACAATAAGACAGGAAGCTGATTCTGTGATCAGCCATTGCCTTGTCAACTTCAGCTATTCAGCGAGTATTAGTAGCCACTAGAAGTAGCCAGCAATGACCTAGAGGGGGGGGCAGATTAATATGCAGTACACCCACAAGGGAACAAAGTCCTGTCCATCTGTCAGTGATGGTGTGTGGAGAATTCCGCTGGTAAAGTGTTAGCAAAGACAGGAACCAACACCAACCAGTGGCAAGCAATGTGGCCAAAACGAATAATGTAGGTCATTGAAGAAACAGAGCAGGACAGCCCCATATCTGCTAAGACAGGATGGTGCTGCTCTCTCTCCAAGTGCTGGCACATTTTGGGCACCACACACGTTTGCAACATAGTGCAAGGGTGTCTAATGATGTCTATCGTAGGTTTTGTACTGGAAGTACTAAAGAATTATTTTAATACATACTGTATGCCTTTTTCCACTTTGTATGTGTGCTGTACAATGCAGCACACATGCAAAGTTTGAAAAGTTTGAAGACATTTAAACAATGATCCAACTTTAAGCATGCCTCGAGGAGGCATCATTTTTTGGAGCAAATCCCTGTCTACCAATGTTAGTAGATTGGGAACTCGTGTAAAAACCCATGGGTGGTTACATTGGAACAACAAAATAGTGCTTTGCGCTAATTTAGCTCTACATTCCAGGACGAAATAAGCTTTATGCTGGAACCAAATCCCAAAAAAACACTTTACACTGGTTTGTGTCACTGTGGGTGATGCTGCACTGGTGCAAAGCGTAAGTAAATCTGGACTCTGATGTGTTTTTACCCGTATTGACCAAGCGTATTGCCTGTATATTGCCTGTACCCGATGGCCCGCCATTAAGCACCTCTCTCTACTTACATTTAAACACATATGTGTATATTCACAACTTTGCTATTTCCAGTATTTCTTTCCTGTTCCTTAAACTTTACGCCCTATTTTCTACTGCGGAATGAATAAGACATTGGTCAACTCCACAGTACGGAGAAAGATGACAAGGGGAAAGTTCATAAGCAAATTCTCTTGAACATGTCTAATTAAACCCATAATATAAAATGAAGGCTCACCATTTTATTATCAGCAGTGATTCCATGGCAATATCTACCCTGGCCTGCAAAAAGGGAGTGGGTCTAGGACTTAAAGGTCCCTGCTACAAAGGACCACGTATACCCCAAACAAAAGGGCAGTGGGAGATTTCTGAATTACTAGTTCGTTTGTTAGTTTTCAACTCTTCTGCCTTCTCCACCTCACCTGCAAGCGCATCTGAGTCCCCAGGGCATCTTGGTTCAGTGGAACTAGTGCCTTCCATCCCCAGATGCAGATGCTAACATGTAACCAGTCATTAAAGGAGATAGTCTATGGAATCACAATTGGATTCAACCTGGACATTCTCTGGGAAGAGAAAATACTACGTCGACTGTTCTGGACATGTGCAGGAGTGAAGGTGTCAAGGCCAGTCGTCAAAGCATGCTCCATCCCTAACTTCTTCACTGATGAGAGGGATTACTGCAATTCTGAGTGGCAGTCAGTGTGTCGTCTGGATCCCAGACGACAAGGCTCAAGGAACTACTGGTGGTGACACATATCAAAGGATCCCTCTCTCTCAGCGGGTAATCCTTTAAGCAAGTTGACATGTTTAACACAGGTATCTTTCCCACTCCCTGAAAGAGGGCATCCATTCTTCCTTTTTTTTAAAAAGCCAGCCTTGACCCAGAAGATCCTTCCAACCACGACCCATTTCTAGACTCTCCTTATCAGCTAACATAATAGAAAAAAATCATGAATAGTCAGCTGACTCAATTCATTAAAGAGAATAATCTATTGGACCCTATGCAATTTGGTTTCAGATCAGAATATAGCACCGAGACGGCTCTGATTAAAACCACCGATGAACTTAAAATCATCTTAGACGGAGGAGGAATGGCGGCTCTGATCCTGTTGGATCTGTCTGCAGCTTTTGACACCGTGGACCACCCTACCCTGATTTTTCACCTGGAGGCCTCAGGCATAAAAAGTACTGACTTGGAGTTACCTAAATCCTTTCTAAACAACAATGAAAATACTGTGAAGCTGGACAATTTCAGCTCCAACATATTCTTTCTGCCTTGTGGAGTGCAGCAGGGATCTTCACTTAGCCCCACCCTCTTTAACCTATATGTAAGAGAACTCGCCCCTCTAATTCAATCCTTTGGCTTCTCTCTCACCTCATACGCAGATTGTTTTATCTGCCGCTAATGATGCTAACTACCCCGGCCTGCAGCTTCACAACTGTAAGAGAGAAATTGGCACATGGATGAGCAAGCATTGCCTTAAACTGAATCCTGATAAAACAGAGCTGATCATCTTGTGGAACAATCCCCAGTTCTGGTCTACTGCTAGCTGGGCATCAGAAATGGGAGCGCTTCCCTTGCCCACTTCTAAAGCCAAGAGTCTCAGGTGATACTCGATGACAAACTAAATTTTAGCAAGCAAATCAATGCAGTCCTATCGTCCTCGTCTAGCACTCTTAGAATCATAAAAAACATTCTCCATTTTCTCGCCACTAACTCCAGAAAAACAGTTATATCTTCTTTAATCCTTTCCAAATTGGATTACTGTAATGGCCTACACATTAATCTTCAGGCAAAATATATTAAGAAACTTCAGGTACTGCAGAACTCTGCCGCCAAATTACTGCTTGGCCTCCCTAAACACCACTCAGTCTCCCAAGCCATCAAAGGCTTGCACTGGCTGACGGTTAGTAACCGGTTTATATTCAAAGCTCTCTGCCTCACATTTAAGGCCTTGCATGATACAGGACCAGAATTTCTGAAACAAACCATTTCTTGGCATGTTCCCAACAGGAATCTCAGATCAATGGGTTCCTACAAAGTTACCACCTTCAGATTCAAAAACTAAATGGGGTGGAAGAAGCTTTCTCGCTGGAGCAACCAAACAGTGGAATGTCTTGTCAATACACATTAGATCGGCCTCCTCTCTACAAGTCTACAGAAAGCTCCTAAAAACCTGGCTTTTCAATCTTTAGTCCTCCTTACTGCCTCACATATGTTCTCTGCTAAGCTAGCGCCAAGACACCCTATGGTATATGTCGCGCTCTTCAACTTTTCTAACATCAACATTGCCATGCGCATCCTCCTGCTGATCCATTTGATTAATAGCACAGCGCCTTAGATCTCCCAAGAGGGTGCTGGGGGAATCAGATCATGAGAGGGAAGGTGATTTTCAAGGAGGTGAAATACATTGAAATAAGAGAAGGTTTCCTTTTTGGGCATTCAGAAAAAGGAAGTTACATGCTGGAAGTATCAACGTCAGAAACAAAACTGTAAGGCAAATGCAAAAAAAAAACTACACAACTCCCAAATAAGTCCACAAAAACTGTTAAAATAACCATAGACACAGAAAACCCAATCACATACCACAAGCTTGCAAACTAAGTTTGGCTCTTTTGTTCTGGCGGTGATCTCATAGACTTCGGTAAATGCGTAGGAACCCAAGTTGGTCAAAGTATTTGATATATTTATTCAAAAGACCTATATATCCCCCCAGAAACTCATCATCACCTCAATCTGAAGACTTCTGATTTCTACTCCATGACACAGCAGGTGGCTGAGAGAACCACATGGTGATTACAAAGGACCCATTGCTGTAGGTTCAGGAAGAAAAAAATCCAACACCTGCTTCAAGACTGCAGAAATATTCTCATCTCAAAAGTACATCATGCTTCAAACTATGACCCACTGGAGACCCTCAGAAATAAAAGCTTGGTTTGGCTAAGATGGTAAGGTATCACAACTGTGAAATCATGCACATTTAGTGCACACTGTGGCACTAAATTACTTTTCTCCACTTTTCTACTTTTCTCTACTTTTCATCCTAACTATGCCACTGCCTTTTTCTTTCCCATGTCTTTACCCGCCCAACTTTCCTTTGCTGTACTCAACTCATATTATTTTCGCCATTTTAAAAGGTTTTTTCACCTAACACAATGCTGATGCTACATTTGCATTATTAGATTTTTAGGTCTGGCAGTAGCCAAGACGTTTTGATTTTACTAAACGTATATGAATAATATACTTACTTGTAGTGGCTTTCAACCAGCCCTCTACGTCCATTGGTTTGATATTGTCTCATTCACATTTTTCTTCTGCCTAAAACAGCAATGGGTCATTCCACTTCGGACATTGTCTAACTTCACTGTGAGTGATGGCATTCTTCTCTTTCACACGGAGCGCATCCACACACAAAGCAGTTCCCTTCAGAGACTACTGTAGTATATGTTTGCTTTTAGACAATCATTTATTTTTATCTTTTTTAGCTTCCCCAACAATAATGTTTTGCAAAAACCATTCCAAAAGAAAACAACCATCAACAAAGACAAAAGGTTGGTAGCCAACGCCAGACCTATTGGCTTTGCCAGTGCTTGTATGTGTACTGTATATTGCTAGTATAGTAATAAAGTCTAACTAGCCTTAGTGCATTGAAATAAAGCAAGCGTCACTGACGGACTGGTGTGGATTAGTCAATGTAATGTGCCAGAAATCATGTAGGTTACTGTCTGGTATTAGCAGTGAGTATGAGAACCTCTGCAGTTACCCCGAACTGAAGTTCAGTAAAGAATAGGTAGCATATGGTAAATACCTCGATTCACACCCTCCACTCTCCATAAAATTGTAAAATTGCCATTGATGCATTTAGAAAAGTATGCTTTAGAAATTCATGATTCAACACTAATTGTGACATCCCTCAATATCCATGAAATGTGATCGGTCATTAGATTTCTCCTAAAACAGTGCTTGAGCTGTATGTTGTGAGACATGTTGCAAGTTAGGTGGGCTTAGATCCCGCCCGTCGCTTATCATTAGTTCGCTTCATTGTCACTCTAATTTGCTTACTTCTTACTCATCAGCTTCCTTAGGCTTTCTTTCCTCTTCTTGTCTTTGTCCATACCCTGGAACTATGATGCATTATTGTGTCCTTCCACTTCTCGTTTTTTGGGCACCACTTTTTTTAGGTCGAGCATTTGAGACCTCTTGTATATACTTTAGTATATACTTATATGTGTATGTACTTTGTGGGCTCTGGAGATCAGCCCTAGCACTAGTCTGCTTCCGCTTAGGGACTTTCTTTTCTGTTCAACTGCCTCTATTTAACTGTCTTGATAGAAAACGACCAGTAGAGGTCAGCAAAATACCAGAATTGCTTTCTGCTTGTTCAACTGCCTCTAGGGACTTTCTTTATTTTTCATTTTTCTGGCAACTGCCTCTATTTAACTTTCTTGATAAAAAATGAACAGCGGAGGTCAGTAAAATACCAGAATCACTTTAGCATTCTCTAGATTCCAGTCCATTGAAATAGTCTTCCACGAGCACCCGTAGACAGTAATATTTTTCAAATCTTGTATTTTCAGTGATATGACCACCGAAGGCCCTGATTTTATATTAAAAACAGAGCTTTGGACTATACCATTTCCCGCTGAAAGGCAATATATCTCTCCATGTGCTCCCATACCTGGCGTGTCACGCAGTTTGGTGCTTTCTTTCCCTTCATGTTAAAGAACAGTAGATGTTTTAGCACCCAGGCTAATGTGCTGCATAGCTAAATACATATAAGTTCCCAAAGGCGAGACCGATTGCATTGCAAATGCTTGTCTTTTTAAGCACTCTATTAGAGTGAGTGTATTCCAGCTGTCTCCCTCATGTACTTCTGCTCCCACCATATTTCTCTTTCTCGTCCTGCCTCCGTTCGCGCTCTTTTTTCCTCCTTATCCAGCTTCTTTTGAGGTTCTTGCTTCCCCACCACCCCCTTGTCAGCTTGCTTCCCAAGCCCCACCTGCCCATCCTCCATGTCAGTTTTCTTCCTCAGTTCTTGCCGCCTGCCCAACTTTGCCTGGGTGTTTCCCAAGTCCCTCCTGCCTGCCCTCCATTGGCTGGTGGTTTCCCCATCCCTTTACACCTGTTCTCCATTATCCGTGTGCTTCCCAACCTCTCCCGCCCATTCTCCATTTTGCGTGTGCCTCCCCAGCCCGGCCCGTCCACCCTCCATTATCAGCTAGCTTCTTCAGCTCCTCCTGCCCACCCTCCAATGTCAGCTTGGTTCTCCTGCACCTTTCACCCACCCTCTATTGTCAGCTTGCTACCCCATCCCCTCCTGCTTGCCCTCTGTTTAAGCTTGGTGCCGTAGCCCCTCCTTCACAGACCTCTGTTTTCAGCTTGCTGCAGCAGCCCCAACCACCCACCAGCCACTGTCAGCTTGGTGCCCCCATCACCCTGCCACCCACCTTCTATTGTCAGCTTGCTAACACAGCCCCTCCCATCCGACACTCACTGTCAGTTGCTGCCCTAGTCCCTCCCACCAGCCCTCTATTGTCAGCTTGCTACCCCAGCCCCTCCCATCAGACGCTCTGTTGTCAGGTTCTGCCCTTGCCCCTCCAAGCAGCCCACTATTGTCAGCTTCCCACCCTAGCTCCTCCCACCAGCCCTCCATTGTCAGCTTGCTACACCAGCCCCTCCCATCAGACGCTCCGTTGTCAGCTTCTACCCTTGCCCCTCCCAGCAGCACTCTATTGTCAGCGTCCTACCCTAGCTCCTCCCACCAGCCCTCCATTGTCAGCTGCGCTCCTGTACAGCAAGGCAAAAAATCATCCCCAAAGCCAATGGCAGTCATAGGTGAGATATATTAACTTTGCAAATGCTTGTTTTTACTAAGCAAAGGCTAATGTCTGTGATTAAGGTACCCTAAACGCACAAAGCTGTCTTTTACCACTGTATTGTGTGCATCAAATGTTACGGGCATAAATCCATTAAAATACGTTTTTTCTTTCTGGTGGTATTACTAACTTTATACTATTAGCATTTTGGGATTTGGGCAAGAGCTGTCACTTTTCCCTGAGAAAAATACCGGCTACCTGTTCACGTTTTAAGATTCTGCAAAGGTCGGGACACGAAAAAATATCCGCATTAGAACATTTTTTATAAGTTTGGTATCGGCCAGGACATCAAAATACCGGTCTTGCCGAGATAAAACTAGCCAGGTGGCCACTCTAAATAGCTTACTTTTAAGGTCGCCGGCCTGCAAAAGGCTTTGGCTAAAGGGTGTCACACAAAATATCCTGATACTTACTAATATGGAAGCTCACTTTTGCTCTTCCACTGCTATAATATTCTACCACAGGAGGGCAGCAGACTAAAGCAAATGAGGTATTCACTTAGTCGTGGATAGATTTAAATACCAATCCAGCATGTGAGCAGGAGCTGCACTTTACTGACACTGTTCTCCTACTCAAGTACACTTCGTTATTCACAGCTTTGAGGCGAGATAGCCACTTCCCGCCCCCGCCGGTTTTTATGAAGGGAAAACCATAAAAGCGCCCCCCTCCCCCTAGTTCAATTCAGTCTCTGCCAGAACCATAAAAGCGCCCCCCTCCCCCTGGTTCAATTCAGTCTCTGCCAGGCATGGTTACTAGTTCAGAGCTTTCAACCTCATGAACATTAAGGCGCTTAAACTGACTTAATAACCAATTTATAGCATATATATCATAGAAGTGGCAGGGAGGATGATAAACAAGTGCTTGTGATTGGATGCAAGGGAGACATATACAAGCATAATGTCTCTTTTTTTATTGAGTGAAGGGCAACAAAGCATCACATATCTCATTTATATTACAAAAATAACAAGATACATTTACTGTAAGATTGATCACAACAATCATAGAATATATTTGCAGTCTGATTTGTAGTATTTTCTGTCCTTATTATTAACATTAAGAAGGATCATGAATGAATGACCCCCATTTCAAGGCAAAGTGATTGCCGCCGAAAGCAGCCTCGAGTTCATAGGTTCAATACATCAGATCCCACCACTGGGCTATGATTCGTCCAGTCTAGTCATGCACAATCCTGTTACCGCTGCAGTACAATAAGTAAATGGTCGCAATAGCACAAGGAAAAGGTAGTGTGGCTCCCGAGCCGGAGTGCCGCGAGTAAGTGTTTTGGATTTGTCTTTTGACTGCGAGTAATTGATTGACCCACAGTCTGGATAACGGATGATGATTCTCTCTTCTCGTTTATTAGAGCTCTCTGGAGCATGACTCCTGGTGGGGCTGCATCTGTACCTCCTATCTTCTCCTATTCACTTATCCTGGAACCAAGCTACAATAAAGGATTCTACTTATACAGCTGGACTGTGTATCTTCCTTTACCACATTTTGGCGACGATTTGAAGAGAACCTACGCGTTGAGGAAGGAAGGCTGTGGATATCTTGCTAAAGATACATGAACTGGAACTAAGGGTCTCACTAAATAAATTGAAACTGATGAACTGGAACCCCAAGGAAAAGGTATTACTACGGAAACGCCCTGGTCAGCCCCACCAGTGTCCGTTATCAACAGGACAGCCTGCAGCCTAAGGCGTTTCACCATCCTCTTCTACTACCGGCCTGTGCCTTTGAAGCACATTGTTAGCGCAGGCACTTTGTTGTGTGGACTGTCTGAACTAAACAGTGCACATTCTGTGGCTATGTCCTCGTGGTGCCTGTGGATTGAGTGGGACCTGGACAAACTGCTGTGTTGGCCATTCCTACTACCGCTCTACAAATAGCTTACATGTAGAGCCTGCCATCATCAGTTTTGGAGTCTGTGTTTGCCGTTTATGATCCTACTGGCAACTGCGTCGATTTTGTTGACGACTCTTTTACATGCTTTGATTGATGCAACATTTGTGCAGTGACTTCGAGATGCTACTGCCGGTGACTGTGTATTTTGTCCCTGACCGTCTGGAGAGCGCCTACTCTGAGGTTCCCAAGTGTACTCGGTGAGTTAACTTTGTCCGTGGTTTAATTTTTGGAAGTTGGGCGCTGGTCAGGTGTGCAGGCCGTTGGGAGCGCGCGCTTGGGAGCGCGCGTGCCCTTTTAAAATCATCCTACTGAGACTTTGCAGCGCGAGCAACCTTACCTGTTGCTGTCCACGCGTTACTCGTCAGGGATCTTTTGTGACGTTGCACTCTACGCATCTCAGGGCTGCAGAGGGACGTCCTGCAGCATGGTCGTGCCGTGAGCCATCCGGTGCGGCGTTGTTGATGCATGCTGCCATCTTGTGTTTGGCGCTTCACTGCAAGCTTACATTCTACGTGGTTTCTACGTTTATACTCCATGTGGTGTGCACTCTTCGCCAACCACATTGTCAATAAAGTTGTGAACGTCGCAAGGTTCCAGTCGGCTGCTATTGTGTCGTCGTGGGATATGAATGTCCGGATTGTCTTCATCCCTTGGCGCACAGGTATCCTTTTGCTTATAGACCTTGTTCTTGTCTCTACTTTCGGCACAGTCGTGGTGCAGCTATCCAGTTTTTTTTTATGGAGACGCATGTTGCCGCTGAAGGAAAAATGGTATGTCAACCATTTTGAGCTGAATTGCAGGTCACACTACATCTTCGTTTACTAACCACACTCCATTGCAGTTTGTGTGGAGTGTGTTGAAGGATACAGCACATCCTTAATTACTTTGGCACATCCTTAATAACTTTGCACATTGTACGTGACACGCTACCAGCAGGAAGTCACTGCGATACACAGCGTTGGAACTTTTGGTGAGGACCTCGGGTGAGAAATCGCTCACCGGAGTAAGAGTCTTTCTTTTCGTTCATTTCATGACTGTCATACTGTTTTGTGGGGGTGGTTGCAGGGTGGTGTATTTTGTTATTGGTGAGGTTTTGTGAGAGGTTGTGGCATAGTGTAGCTGAGTGCCCCAGTTCAGCTTTTAAGACGTTTTGGGAGCTCAGTGCCCCAGTCAGGGATCATAGGGAGGTGTGTTTCCAGACATTTTGGCAGCTAAGTGCCCCAGTTCAATTTTGAGAGGTTTTGGGAGCTAAGTGCCCCAGTTATGGATCATAGGGAGGTGTGTTTCCCTATTACGTGGGCGTTGTGGGAGCTAGTGCCCCAGTATTGGATGATAGGGTGATGTTGCCCTATTATGTGGAGGTTGGGGGAGCAGTGTGCCCCAGTTTAGTGTTAAGAGGTTTTGGGAGTGTAGTGCCCAGTTATGGATCATAGGGAGGGTGGAGGTTGTGGGAGCAGTGTGCCCCAGTTTAGTTTTAAGAGGTCTTGGGAGTGTAGTGCCCAGTTATGGATCATAGGGAGGTGTGCCCCCCATTACGTGGAAGTTGTGGGAGCCGAGTGCCCCAGTTCAGTTTTTAAGAGGTTTTTGGGAGATAAGTGCCCCAGTGCTGAATCATAGGGAGATGTGTTCCCTATCACTTGGAGGTCGTGGGAGCTCAATGCCCCTTTTCTGGATGTTTACCAGATTGTCGAGTTTTGAGTTGTATGCCAACGAGTGGCGTTAATGGTTGTTGGTTTTAATTTTGCCTAAGGGAGGGGGATGGGGTTATTACCAAGGTGTTTATTTGTAAGAATGCAATGTAAATGTTTTCCTTGCAATGTAAATGCTTTTCTTTCTGAATGCATTGTATGTATTGATGTTTGTGTTTACTTCGTTTACTTCTGCATTTTGTTTCCCTAAGGAAGGGTGACATATGTTATAAGTGACTTCTGTCTTTCCTGACTCTGGCTGTGTCTTCCCTGTTGCTCAGCCTAGTATGAGTGTTGGAATGCCAGCACCTTCTACTGCTGGTATTCGTGCAGGTACTGTGGTGATTGCTGCCATCCTGTTATCTGGGAAATGTTACTCTTACCGTGCTGGCCTTACTACAGTCGTGAGTCACCCTTCTGAGTTTGATTGCCAGCAGCAACTGGTGTTTGGGAATTGGCACCAGCGACGTGTGTTGACAGCGAGTTGTGTTTCTTGAAGCAAAGTTTTACAGCCTTCAAACTTAGAAGCCAACAGCCATATGTGAGGACTGTCGTTTTAGTAAATTACTGCGTGGTGCATCGTGACAGTCTGAGCATCTTGCGGTGAGCAACTTTTATTCAACTAGTGAGGAAATCGGCAGTTACTGTGTTTGTTTGGAGTAACGCAGCACAAGCCATTGGCTCGGTGTCTGTGTTAGTTTCAATTTACTGGGAGCTGTGTGCAACACAAAGCAGAGCGTACTTAATTAACTGCCATCCGTTGAAGCTGTGTGTGTACCCCAAATGGCTCTGCTGTGAAATACCATTTCTGAGGTGAGACAGTTTGTTGGTTGGCCGTTTGCCATGCTGTGCGCAATTTTTGAAATTTGTATGTGTGCCGTGAGCTCATTGAAAGCAACAGCACGCGCGCTCTTACCTCCGTCACAAATTCCTGAAGTTCTATAGTGACACTTTTCTGACATTCCCACATCTTTTCAGCTGCTCATGGACGCTCTGCAGTGCATACGTGCCATAAGCCACCCGGCTCCACGTCAAAAACGTGCCAGTATTTTGTGGTTAGCCGTGGCTCATCCTATCAGTTGGTACAAGGCCCCTGCATGCCAACCATGTTCCCCACGTTTGTTCTTGTCTGGCAACTGCAGCAACATTGCAACTTTATCGGAGCTCTTGGTGACTGTCTCCCATTCTGCCTGGAGTGTTCTCTTGCTTCACAGATATTTCGTCTGGTGGTTCTTTGCTGCGATGATGCAACGGCTTCGTGGAGTCTCCACACGGTACTACAGTTCTTCATTACCACTGGGTTCGGGTGAGACGTCGCTCACCAGGTCTCCTTCAGTATGGACTGTGGTTTAGGAACTGTACCATGCAGATTCGTTCTTATGCCTGTATACTGTATGTGCTTATGTATCCAAACAAAATGGTGTGTACTCTTCCTTATGGAAGTTCTGGGGGCACTCAGTGCCACAATTCAGTTTTTTCTAGGGTGACATTTACCCTCTGGTGTACCCTTTCATGGGGAGGTTGTGTGGGCTGTTCCAAGGGGAAGTACCCACTGGTGTACCCTGGTATGGGGAGGTTGTGTCCTGCCATGGGGAGGTCAGTTTTTTTTTTAGGGTGACGTATACCCTACGGTGTACCTTTCATTGGGGAGGTTGTTGGGCCAGTCAATGCCCAATTTTTGTTTCCTAGGGTGTTGTCTTACCCTATGGTGTACCCTTCATTGGGGAGGTTGTGGGGCCAGTCCATGCCCAATTTTGTTTCCTAGGCTGATGCTTTACCCTACGGTGTACCCTTCTTAGGGGAGGTTGTGGGGCCAGTTAAATGCTCCAATTTTGCTTCCTAGGGTGCTGTATAGCCTACGGTGTACCCTTTATTGGGGAGGCTGTGGTGCCAGTTAATTGCTCCAATTTTGTTTCCTAGGGTGATGTATACCCTACGGTGTACCCTTTTCGGGAGGTTGTGGGGCCAGTCAAATGCTCCTATTCCGTTTCCTAGGGTGACGTATACCCAACGGTGTACCCTTTATTGGGGAGGTTGTGGGGCCAGTTAAATGCTCCAATTTTGTTTCCTAGGGTGATGTTTACCCTACGGTGTACCCTTCATGGGGGAGGTTGGGGTGCTAGTCAAACGCTCTAATTTAGTCTCTAGGGTGATGTTTTTACCCTACGGTGTACCCTTTATTGGGGAGGTTGCGGAGCCAGTTAATGTTCCAATTTAATGTTCTTTCTACGGTATTGCATACTATTTGGTATATCTAGTGGTGGCTGTCCCTAATCATGCCCTCGCAATGTTGTTGTTCTTCCCCAAGGGAGGGGATGGGGCCTTTATGGTCGTTTTGGGGCATAAGATCTTTCCACTTTCATTTGTGTATGCCCTTGAATGTTTCTTCCTTTATGCATGCCCTCTCATGCCAGTTGTATTCTTGATACCTCATGTACTACACCTTTGTATATTTGCATTTCAATGTGCTTCTTTAATGCTGATGTTATATCTGAGGTATCTTACTGGTTTTTCCTCCTTATTCTTGTTGTCGTTCCCCAAGGAAGGAGGATGTGTAGTAAACTACTACTCTGCTATTCCCCACTGTACTGCTCTATTGGAATGTATCATGACATCATAGAATGTCTGAGTGCCTCTCTGTGTTTAGAGTGTCAGTTGGTCTACTCAGGCTGAGCAGCTAGGAGCTTGCTCCTGGTGGGGCTGCATCTGTACCTCCTATCTTCTCCTATTCACTTATCCTGGAACCAAGCTACAATAAAGGATTCTACTTATACAGCTGGACTGTGTATCTTCCTTTACCACAGCCTGCCTGCTGTTTTTCGAAGTGCTCTTCTCAGTTTTGTCCTGATGAAGACCCCACCTTGAGGACTGAACCCACCCTCCTTCCCAGGGGTCGAAACGTTGACTATACATACTTACCTCACAAGCTCTGACGACAGAATTCTCATTAGTTGATGTCCTTCAGGGTTATGTGTACATATGGGAACAACTGACCTGATTTAGGCCGGATAGGTTATACCATGTATAATTGATGTATATATGTCACACTACCTTTTCCTTGTCCACCACCTTCACTTACTCACTTGAACCCCAACCCACTTACCTCCCTCTTCCCACACCAAGAGCACTGTAAATACAGTCACACCATCAGATGCATGAGCAACTGCGTTGCCTTAAGTGATCAATGCTTTGAATATTAATTGCATTAGATGCTAATTACTTTGATAATAAATTGAATTTTTGCAGTTTTTGTAAATAAGGCCTCGTGAATGCTGGAATTTCTTTTTTCTCTTGTAATTGTTGCTATTGCGACCATTTACTTATTGTACTGCAACTGTGATCCCGGTCGGGTAGCTTTTTGGGTAACCCCATTAATACTTAATACAATCCTGTTACCGCGACACCTTTAAACACAAATGAAGTGTACCTGTGGGACACAGCATGATCCCTATACCTAGCATAATACATCTGGGCGTTAGACTGAGATCAGACTGCATACAATCCACAATGGCAGCTGTAGCTTCAGTCCAGGCTTCTCTTAGATTTATACAGTCCACAAACACCTGAAGATCGTTGGCATCTGCATGATCTCAAGGGCATTTACAACCGTCACCCTTCCATTTATGTAACTTCTGTAGAGTATAATAAAGCATATCTAGTATTTGAAACTTTAAACAGTTTCAGCCTTAAACTAGCTGATTCATACACCCTTTCAACTGCTGTAACAATTTTTTTAGATCTGTGTCTGAATCTTATTTCTCAGAACATTTATTAGCTAAATTTTCTGTGTCATCTTTGACAGTATTATTAACTATGTTATAAAGCTCTCTAATCTTTATAGATCTTTAAACAGTTTTCAGAAGTTCGAGTAAATCTATTTTATCCAACAGCATATTAACTCTGTTTTTCAGAAGTAATCCCGTAACTATAGGTATATTTTTTAATTAGTACGTATTTCGTTTGTATGTCCGAGAAAGATTGACCCACTCTTGAAAGGACTAGTTTGGACCATGCATGATTTGCCCCATAATCAGGAATAGTGATTGAAATATGAGATGCAGAAAACATTAACCCATTTCTTCCAAACAGCCTTACCTGCACGAATAATTTTAAATTGGACTCGCTTGAATTAGTTTGTATCAACATGAGTTAACAGAATGCCCCCAAAAATTGGCCTGATACTGAATTGAAACAATAGAGAGAATTGATTTTGTGAGTCATCAATTAAAGCAGGTATACGTTGAGCAGTAGCCAGCGATAATAAAACTTAAAATCAGAAAGTGCTAGCCCTCCTCTTGAGATGGGCAGTTTCATGAAGGAAATAGCCAGCCGCAGCCCGTGCAGGTAAGAGCGGAGGGGCAGTGGGGTCGGGTGGGAAGGATTTCGACAGACAACGACGACGAGGGAAAATTAATTATTTATTTAATTTTCCCTCGTCGTCTGTCGAAATCACCCCACCCAACCCCACCTCTCTTACCTATACAGGCCGCGTCTGCAAATAGCTTGCCTTGCAATAGTCACCAAACATCAGGTCTCAAGGACGACCTGTAGATTTCATAAAGCCGATACAATTTTTGCTATTTTGCAAAAGAAATAATGTAAAATCATAATTTAGCCTCATCCACAAATACATCTGTAATTTTTCAATTTGTTGATTGTAGATTATATTGAACCATTTGTATTTTAACCTCATGTGATTTTAAGAATCAATTGTGAATTCCTTTTATATCTATTATATTTTAATCTGTACTGTTAATTGTTAGGCCATCATGGCTAAAAACAATAAAGATTTGATTTGCTGTTTTGCTGGTGGCCCACTTGCACTGGCACAATCAAAGTGACACTTGTAGAGAAAGCACATGGAGGCAGCCATTTTTGGTGTGGGCTCTGTGATCCATATCTGTGCCCCCCTGTCTGATCGTAACGTCACTGAGAGCCCCCAGGTGAAAAGAATTCCCTTTATTCACAGGTATCCAGCTACAATTGTATGTTGCAGATGGGTTCAAGCTCGTCTACTACTGCAAAATGGCTTTTTATTGTGGCATAATAAATAAATAAACATGGACTGAAGGAGGTAGGTTCAAGCACCAGGTGTGAGCGTTGTTCTGTCGCAGCAGTGAAAAAAAAGCTTTATTTCTCACAGCTGGGCAGCTATGGAACCCATATTTAACAACAAGCAATGCAAACTGCTAAGCACAGTAAAACATTAAATATGGGTTGCTCTTTTTTGTTGGCAAATAGCTAAACATTTAAGGCTTCTTTTATGATTTTTCTGACGAACTGCAGCTCAGCAAGCCTTCCTGCTGCGCTACCACGCATCAAAAGAAAAGGGCAGGAATGCGCCGTATCTACAAGATCCGTCGCATTCCTGTCCTTTTTTCCTGCGCTGGCACACAATGAACTGCCATGCTCCAATGCAGGCACCCTTTCGCCATGGTGCAAGGGTGTCTGCATTGTTGGGGTGATTGTTTTTGTGCAGGAAGGTGTCCCTCCACAAAAATAATCACGAGAGGTGTTTTCCTCTTTCTATGTGTGCTGCAAAATGCAGCACACATAGAACAAGCATTTGCAATGCAATAGGTCTCGCATTTGTCAGAGTTAGAGCTATTGGTGTTGTAAATGTATACGTTTTTATTTATGCATACTCGTTTCCTTCCCTTGGTGTACTCCTCTGCGCTAAGACAATAAAGACATGAAGTACACTCTGAAAGTACCAGATATTAAAAAAAGCTTCACGTGGCTCTCGGGTTCCTTCAACAGGAAAGCGTGGGGGTGGGTTGATTTAGAAACAGAGGAACGCGAGAGGAGGAGGAGGGCAGTGGGTTTTAAAAGAACGGCAAGCTGGTGGGTTTTAAAAATATCAGATGGGGCGGGGGTGAAGTAGAGGGCATGAAAATTATTGTCTTTAAAAAGAGTTCCTGCAGGAGTCTGCAGTAGAAAGACACTAGCCACTGGTGGCAGTACTTAGCGCAGGCCAGACTCCACTGCAGGACAAAGACCACAAGGAAGACAGACGAGAGGAGGAGGCGATGACCAATAGGAATCAAGGAAAGGAGAGTTTCATGGGAACAAGCCAATGGTAAGTGAAGGTAAGTAATGGGCGGGCGCAAAGCCCCTAAAGACTTTTTTTTTTTTTAATGCAAATGATTTTAGAAGCACAGCGCAAGCGCTGTGCTGTCAAAACCTAAAAACAAAGCATTCAGCCTTTTCCATCTATGCACTGAGGATCTGGAATAGTGACCCCTTATCCCTACTGCCTGCCCCTGCACTGCAGCAGATTAGGAAAGAGTTGGAAACACACCTATTTAAAGAACACTACATCACAATGCAGTGACAATGCAGCAACCTTCTTCCTCTCCTATCACTCATTAACAGTATGCGTGCCTTTGAATCGTTACAGTGGCTACGGTTGTGTATCACATCCAACATAAATGTTTATTTAGTGTGAAAAATAGTGATGGCAATATTAAAATCTGAGTAATGGTTAACTGATACCTGTTCAAAGAACTGATACACACTGAAGATCACAGTCCCAAGATGATTGACAATTATTTCAAACCATGCTTCGTATGCTACTCCTTAATCATTTTGGGCCCATCGTTTTCAAAGGCTTACAAATTTAAAAATGCAAAACTATCCTGCAATGCCTTTTGCTCAATGGAATAAAGCAAAGCCTTTGCAGATGCAATACTGAGTCCAAGTGAAATCAAGGTAAGAAAACCAAGGGGGTCTAATGATCCCATTTGGTCATTAACACATAAGGGGTTTTCTTAGTATTGGCGAGAATTCACAAACTCCTATATGTATATATTTTTCTCATAAACTACATGTAATTTTCACCAATACAATGATAATCCAAGTATTGTGGGCAGGTGGGGTTTCTTCTTGAAAATCAAGATTTGTGAGATAGTTGCTGCCTACAAGTGTAATTTGTTGGGAGTCAGTCATGAGAATGATCTAAGACAAATATATACATGATACAAAGAGTTACCAGCGCAAGACTGTTTCAAAGCTGATCTCTATAAAAGCTATACAGGATCCATTGAGTACAAAATACACTCATGTTTCTGTCATCAAACAGTTCAGAGTCACTATCACGAAATTGCTTCAGTACGAACTTGAATACAAAATGCTTGTTAATTGCTGGCAACCAAACAAAACTCTTGAAAGAAAACTACACAAAGGTTTAGTGTTTAAAGAAAGAGTCATTAGATACGGAAAGATCAATAATTAGTAACTATGCAAGCAATACTTCCATTATAAAAACTTCACAGAGCTGTACTGTTGTGGGTGTGGAAGTGCATTTTAGACACACGCAGCACCATGTTACCTGAGAAGGCTGAACCATGATGTGTATTGTGCTAGCGTGATCATTCATATACTAGAAAGGACCCCACCTCCCCGACCTGTCCCCAGTCTCGGCTGAGATGCACATTGGGGTTGTGCCCTAAAGCTTGCACCTAGACATGCTTTGGTGTTTGGTTCGGTCATGAGGGGTACAGCACGCGGCAGTCAGCCCATCTAGAGCTTAGGAGAAGAATCAAGCACCAACTGGGCACGTGCAAGGAGTGTGCCTGAAACCACATGTGCAGTGCACGGCATTGCCGAGGGGTGTGAAGCCACTCTTGAACGGATCCCATACAGGTAGTGTTCCGGACTGGAGGCTTTGCTGCTGACACTCACCACAGCTTTCGTGCACTCCTGTTTCCTGTAATCTTAGACACTGGTGTTATGTGCTTTTTCCCACGGGTGAAAAGCAACATCTCTGAGGCTCGCACCAGCCTACTTCTGTTACTGTAGCTTCTGATGCCGAATCTACAGCAACACTGAAAGGACACTGCAGTTACAAAATGAAAGTAGAAACTCACACAATGGGAAGAACACAGACATTTTGCAGTATTTAACATAAAACGAATGGAGTGTACTAACAGGCATGTTCCAGCATCGCATATAAAAATAATGTTTCTGCTTTGGTGATAAGTGGTCTCTGTAAGTGCTCTGGGGTATTGAAGTTGTGTTTTGTGTCCTTGTGCGCTTGTAATATTTGTCCTGTACGTCACTAGTGAACCATGGCCCGTAAAATACTAGGAGTCAGCCAATATTGCAGAGCTCCTGTTTTCCACAGAACATTACGGTGTCCTTGTGCTACCCATGAGGCCATATAACGCAGCAGTGAGTGCAGCGCGCAGCAGCAGACATGTTGATAGAAGCAGCGACGGGAGGTGGTGGTGAGGGTGGGGGGTGGGGGGGCAATGCATGGAGAGATGGGGTAGCGACGAGCAGGGCACAGAAGACACTAGCAGCTGCAGGCATGTTGATAGGAGCAGAGACCCATTCCAGCAAAACACACACGCACGTTATTTTAATAGAAAGGAGTGCCAGGAACACAGTGCCTAATGTAAATAATGATGAAAGAACATCGCACAAACCGTGTGTTTGTGAAGTGTGTGCCGCTAATTTCGTTAAAGCGCGGCCACACTTACAAACAGATATAATTTAAATAAAGAGATGGTGGATGTCTGCAAGAAGGGAAAACGTGTGCCGTGGCAGCTAAGTGGCTGGTCCGTAACCTAGGCACTAATCCCGGCCTCGCCACATCATCTGGCAATTGCGTGATTCTGGGAATCACTATGGTCTGTTGCCACCCGGAGGCCTGCTATGGCGGGGAGAGCTGTGATGCAAGGAGGGAATAAACATAGTGCCAATATCGGCAACACTCACCAGTCCTCCCACGGCAACATACATACATAATAAATAAGCAGACAAGACAAACTTTTGGTGGGAAAATTGCTGCAGGTTTATTAGCATACCAAATATGCCAACATGGTGGGTTATCTTACAGGCGATCCAAAGGCAAGCCGCCCCTAGCGGCCTACCACCTGATGGGCCAACTTGCATCGTGGCCTTAGCCAATCGGTGTTTAGCGGTTGTGGTGAGGGGATAGCCCATCCCACTTCCGGTGAACCATCGGTCCACCCTATTACTCACGCCCCCCCCCCTACGAGGGGCGGAGCGTTCAAGCGACCCCCGGTTGTACAGGTTTCCAACCGCCCGTAGGACAGACGGGCGCCGTCGCACCCCAGGGTCCACCGCACAGACTTCCTGGGGATATTAGGCCTCAGCACCCTTTGTGCTCCTGAAGAGGGTACCCCTGAGTACCTTTCCGCCTCCGGATCGCCCTGTAACTCCGCCACAGCCCTGGGTGTGGCGACCGTCGCAGCCAGGGCCCCCCACCAAGGCCGGCATTCCTACTTACATCCTGCTATTTCTTGGGCCTCTCTCCTAACCAGCAAGAACAGGTCCATGCTTATACTGGACAGATGTACCCCATCGTCCTCAAAACACCCTGTGAATTTGGCGTGTAGCACTCATGTCTAATGAAGCCAAATCCCCTCTGTTCAGTGAATTTACGCACAGCGCAGATGCACCTCCTGCGCGCAGGCTCCATCGCCTCCCCCGACCGAGCTCCATGCCACGGGAGCCGGGGGGTGATTCCAGACCACTGAAGTCACCTGTCCCCAACTGGTTGCTAATTTGCACTGTGTGGTCTTCGTGGTCTTCTTCTAGGGTGCATTACTTCGCCACATTGACCAGACAATTTCATAGTTCTTTTCGGTTTATCCCTGGTGAACATAGTAATGGTGTCACAACAGGTTAGAGGGAATAAGTGTATGGTGCCCATTATTAGACACTGCACCCTTTCGTGAAGTCACAACTTACGCAGCCTACCCTGCTTGCTGAACCTTCAACCGGTCACAGATGCCCGGTCACTGCTATCCCTTGCGACCCTTGATACTT
This sequence comes from Calotriton arnoldi, assembly GCA_963921515.1. Lineage (NCBI taxonomy): Eukaryota > Metazoa > Chordata > Amphibia > Caudata > Salamandridae > Calotriton > Calotriton arnoldi. Next base: position 280,780 of record CAWUFW010009042.1, on the reverse strand, counting down.
AGTGTCGGACTACATGATTCTGTGTCACATGTTTCGCTGTAGTCCCTTTGGTGGATCCACTGGGACCCTTCTGCATCCCTGCAAATGCTGTAGCTTTGGTGAGGGGTTTTGGGCCCAGCACACCCCAGTCTGTGTTTCCAACATTTATCCTCCCTGGAGGCTCCAGTTAGTGTGAGCGGCTATCCCTGTCCTGGCAAGGCATGTCAATGGCCATTCCCCCCCTTGGTGACTATCCTGCCATGGGATATGTGACCTTAAGCACGGGTGTCCTTGTGTACCTGACGTGTAAGGGGGGAACAACATGAACAAATACTTGCCCCTTCTTGAGCAGTGGGAACGCCAAAACAATCATTCTTCAATCATTGTAGCCAAATTATGCTCTGACCCAATGTTCCCCTCAGCTTATTGCACCGCAACCCACAAATTAGCTGGCAGTTTCCGCAAATGCCTGGCTCCCTGGCTATAGGGCGGGTGTTTTTGTCTGTCCTGGATGGTCTCAAGGATCCATCTCTTGGTGCATGCTTGCAACCCTTAACATTTTCACATTAGTTGGACAAGACCACTGCCTGGTCGCAAGCTTAGCTAAGCCCCTGCGGAAATCGCCTGCCTGTGCGAGCAGACCAAGATTCATCGCTCCCCACTCCATCACCGTCTTTCTTGCTTCCCCACGTTGGCGTTATGCCATCTATGGTGTGTAGCTTCCCTTTGCTCCAGGGGCGAGCAGCCCTGTCTGGCGGTGTGTGTACTGAAGGAGATGTGTCCTGGAAGTACCATTGCTATGAGTTCAAGTGTCACTAGTCGCCGTACTTGGTGTGTTTAATAAAATTAATAACAGGTCCAACCAATCAATCGGGCATTCCTCGCTTTCTTTAGGCATGTTGGATTTGAGGGGATTCCGTGAAATATGTAAGCTATCTCACTTGGCATGCCATCCCTTTAACACAGGTTTTTCTTCTTTAGACATGTCCCTAATTGTCTCCATCATGCGTTTAAGGCCAGTTTGAGTTTTGCTTAGGAAACATCCCTTCGAACACACCGTGTTGAGTAACTACTCATGTTTATCTCTTGTACAAGTCGTCCCCGTTTGCCTGGCACTCGTTGGACCCAAGAAAGCTTTTAACAAGCACCCTATACAAATGTGTATACATGTTGCGCAACTTGGGGCACTATTACTTCCTCACTACGTACTTCCAGGCATGTCAATACTGCCAAAGGTATCCCCACCTTAGTACCTGAATAACCACTAAATAAATACTGTCTAAGGTAAAAAGATTACCAGTGCACCTCGCCAAGGGCCCTCCATTGCGTGTGAACCCCTGTTGTTGAGTTTCCGACTGTTGATTTTGCCTGCCCACATCCGGACCCTTCAAGTAAAACCAGCCAAACCAATCGCAGGCCTTCCTGCCAGGACACAACCTACATGGCCATTAACGTGCCAACATGTGTCCGATGAGACTAAACAAGTTAGAGGCTTTATTGTATCAGCCAGACCCATAGTGGAGCCAGAGCTGAATGGTCTTAGTGTGGGTCAGACTGGAGGAGGTATGTGTGGCTAACGCAGGCCCAAAATTTGTGCAAATTGATAATGCATTACCATAGTGCCAATGGGCCAGAGTATAAGAAAATGGTGATGCTGTGATACAACTTATGTAAATGTGTGCAGTATTAAAAACGACAGTTTATTTTCAAGTACATGTTCATTTTTATGTACCCAGCGACACCTCCTGTGTAGCTGTAGACATCGATATCTCATGTGTAACTGCACACAGCGTCCCTCATGTGTACCTGCACACCGCGTTACCCCGTGTAACTGCACAAAGCGAAACCTCATGTGTAACTGCACACAGCGTCACCTCATGTGTAACTGCACACAGCGTCACCTCATGTGTAACTGCACACAGCGTCACCTCATGTGTAACTGCACACAGCGTCACCTCATGTGTAACTGCACACAGCATCACCTCATGTGTAACTGCACACAGCGTCACCTCATGTGTAACTGCACACAGCGTCCCCTCATGTGTAACTGCACACAGCGTCCCCTCATGTGTAACTGCACACCGCGTTACCCCGTGTAACTGCACAAAGCGAAACCTCCTGTGTAACTGCACACAGCGTCACCTCATGTGTAACTGCACACAGCGTCACCTCATGTGTAACTGCACACAGCGTCACCTCATGTGTAACTGCACACAGCGTCACCTCATGTGTAAATGCGCACCACGTCGCCTCATGCATAAATGCGCACCACGTCGCCTCATGCGCAAATGCACACCGCGTCACCTCATGCGTAATTGCACCCGCGTCACCTCATGCGTAATTTAACACGTCACCTCATGGGTACCCGAGGGAGCATTCATTTAATACACAGGGAGATAGAGGCAGGTGCACTCTTGTCACCGCCATAGAGCACAGTCTACATTCTAACCTAGTAAAACGGGTAGCTGTTTCTCCCTCATGGAAGCTCTTCTCAGTTTGAGCAGAGCATAATTACTTCAAGTATGTAGGGTGCTGTCTGAAATGCCTGAAATAATCTCGGACACCGGAGGTCCGACCCCAGACCGTCCTTGTTTGCGGCCCGAGTCACCTCGTGTGTGCTTGGACTCTGTCTAGACATGTGTACTCGCAACAGGGTCCCCTCCTGTGTACTTGCGAACCGTCACACCTCGTGTATACTTGCCCCAGTGACGTCTCCAATGTGAATGCCCCTGGTGTCCCTCCAGTGATTACGGCCATGCCTTGGAGACGCAGGGGATAGAGGGACTGCGCCCAAGTTCCCCTGCCCTAGAGCACCTTCACATTCTATATATGGGAAAACGTGCAGCCTACACGCTCGTGTATCTTGACATCTCTGGGGACCAGTGACTCAGATCTCGGCACCTGAGCCCACAACTCTGATGGCCAAAAAGCACCAGCAAATAGAAAAGCCCAATCCCTGTGGCAAGATTGAGGTCACGCGCTGCTGCCAACGGCAAGCCAAAATAATGCAATTTGCGCCGCGCCAAATGCCTCCAACACTTCCAATATTTGAGCGCGATTCAACTCATGGCGGTGTTAAATGAACGCGTCACAATGGATGCAAGTTCAGTACTCTGGTGGAAACATGGGACCCTCTTAAAACTTCCAACTACCACCTTCCCCTTTACCATGAGTGAAAGAAGTTGTGTGAAAGGAAACATCCGGAGTAGCTTGATAACTCAGATAAAGGGACATCCCGAATCGCTTTAGCCTTAGGTGCCCCAGCGGAGTGACACTGCCCCATCTGGTCGCCGTTCGCGAATAAAATTAGTGCGATGCGGGCTTGGCTAGCTGATGAATTCGTTGAAACGTCACACATTATTACACTGAAATTAGGAACATGTCACACATGGCTTTGTAAAACCTTGGCAGTTATGTAAGATTATTGTAACTGCAACTCACAGCGCACTGGTTATCCTGCTATCGTTGTGAAGCTCCCTGGTGCCTCCGGGCCAAATTTGCGCTATCCAGGAGGCTGTAACTATAATGCCTGCTTCAAGTAAAAAAGCGCACCTTGCGCTTGAGGAGGAAAAAGGCCTCATGCCTGCTTGCGCCGCACACTGCGCACGCCACTCACTGAACCGTTGTGCCTTCAGCGAGCTAAACCGCCAAAGCCCCCCAAGCAGCAGCTGCACCTAGGAGTGAGCAAGACTGGATTCCCCGCACAGGGTGCCCTGCTCTCCACTGCCCGTGCACTGCTTCGCTCAGTGTGCCGCCGACTGGCAATTTGCAGCCTCTGTCATTCCTCAAGCTACCTACTACAATGGTGACGCTACACCCCCCCAAGCCAGACTATTGGGTGATGGTTGCATCCGTAAATAAGCGAGACACCGTCGACACACATAGATAACAGCCACACGCCTTCTGTTGCTACTTTCCCCAGTATGGCGGGGCCCCGCAAGCAGACAGTACTCTGGTGCCAGGCCTCACAAAGGCACACTTGCCCCGCCAACACCCTCTGGTGGACTGCAGACAAGTCCGAATCCAAGCCAACATGGATCACCCCCATGACAACTCAACGCAACCTGGGAGCAGCCTCCCTGTGGTGAAATGCCGAGCAAATCTATGCCCCGGACACCTGGTGCCCCTCCCCTCACAGCCAGACAGTCAAACTCTGCATAATCAAACTTAGCTCTTAGAGCGGGGCGAGCCAGAGATGCGACAGTGTCTGCCTGCCCTCAAAAGAGCATATTACCTTGTGCGTAACATAGTGCCACACAACCATGAATGCCTCGCCCAGCGAGCGCCCGACCGTGAGGCAAGCAGGCTTACCCCTGCGCACTGCAAAGCAGACTCGTCGGCTACCCGCACCCCCGTCCTGCTGCACTGGGGGCAAGGTTGCCCTGGAGCCGGTTTTGATGGGGGTGGGGTGAACGCTGGTGCTGAACCCTGCCGCGCCCGACCACGAGGAGAGCGTCCGTGGGCGATATGAGGATCCCGCAGTTCACCCACCAATTTGCATAAGCTATGACACCACAAGCAAAGTCGCAGTCTAAGCGTTAATTGCCTGTGCTAGACATATGGTTTGCAGTTGCCACTTCTTCGCGTCATTGGTCTATGTTCCCGCAGACCTTTACAATTATTCCTGCAGATCTTACTATTGTCACCCCTGTGCACACACCTCCTATAAAATTATGATGAAAGACTGTATTGAATTGAGAGGCATGGGCCGACTGTAACCATGCGGCAGTGCCACCCGGGAATCAGGAGATAAGAGTTCGCTTTCCAAAACACACGTTAAGAGGCAACACATCCATTTCAACGGAGAACCGCAACTCGGAGCGCAGCCACTGGCTTGACTTGACCGCCCTGCGACAGCACGGGCTTAGCGATGTAAAGACCAGCTTGTAAATAGTACAATACATGCCGTGAAAATATGACAAGGCCCTTGTCACTCACCCGGGATATGACCATGGAGAGAGGGCCATGCGATGCTCACCGCCCCCTCCCCCCATGCAGCAATAAGACCCTGAGCCGAAGGCCCGCTGGTGGATGCCACGTGGGGGCAATACTCAAAATTGTTCTTAAACGGGTGAGAAGCGGCCCGCACCCATCTCTCCTAACGCCCCCCGCCCCGCATTCAAATAGCGAGTAACGTGAACTCTGAGATTTGCCCAGGATCACAGGACGTTGAGGGTCGGCGCCGCGGCACGAAACCTCCGGTCCCAAAGGTGAGGTGAGCTAGCGATAATAACCCACCTGCACCCGGTGGTGACTAACCCCGGCACGCGGCAGGCCACCCCAGGCAGCGCGTCCTCCGGGCGGGTGGGCCAGCCTCTAAGCCCGATTTGCCTGATATGCGCCCCCCCCTCCACCCCACTGGCAGAGATAAATGCCCCCGCGGGGGGAAACCATGACGGGAGCGCTGACCCCTCCCCCACAACTCCCAGAACGCACGCAGTGCCTGGTCGAGCGCTTGTGGCGGTGCGAGCTGATGTGCGTGCAGGAAGGTGTGCAGCAGGGGAGCTCCGGATCCAAGGGCCCCCTGCACACAGACCGAAAGCAGGGGTCTGCGGCTGACACGGAGTCGCACGACCAGGGAGCACGGCAGCGTGCCGGAAGCAATGAAACAGAGGGACGGAGCCCCAGTCCAGCGCCTAGGACCCGCTCGGCCTCCCGGCAGAGGCCCTGGCGCTCACTCAGCCTCAAAAGTGGTGTAGCAGAGGGGGGACCCACGCGGATGCCCCCGCAACACACAAGCCTACACGGGCCGTCGACCCCGTACTAGCGCGGCTGGGATGATCGCGCAGGGCGGGGGGGGCAAGCATCGCTCTGTGTAGTGGGCCGGGGACCCCGTGGCAGCAGGCGCAAGGATCCTGGCTGGCCCAGCTACAGGAGGTGAGGGAGCTACACGGCGCCCGTTGCGCTCCACCCTCCCCCACCACGCGATAAGTGCTTCTGCCCCCACGCTGCACTGGAGAGGGAGCCTGACTGCTCTCACTGTCCCCATCGCACCCCGTGCCGGCACGTGTCCTGCCCAGGGCCGCACGACATGGCCGAGTGGCCTCGGCCAGTGATGCTGGCCTCTGCCCACCGCACCCTCGCCCCCTAAGCGGTCCGCAGCCTCGGCGATGGCCGGGCTAGACCCCCGGCCTGGGGAACTGCCCCTGTAATGGGGACGGAGGGGGGGTTGACTCACCAAGTAAAAGCTCCTGGCGGTCTCGGCACACATCCAAACGGCGTCAGGGTGAGGGTCACAGAGGCCGCCAGGTGGGCGGGGGAGGCATTTATACCTCTCCCCTTCCCCCACCTCGGCCGGAAGTGACGCGCAGGACCCCGAGGGGTCATCGGACACTAGACTGTCCAGTGTGCCATCTTGTGGCACTAGAGGGGCCGCCCTCTTATGAGGGTCCCCTGCGGGGACGAGTCGGTCAGCCCGCAGTACCTCAATTCATGTTGGGAGACCAAGTACTGTTGTAATTTAAGGCACGTGAATTCACTTTTCGTGGCTGCCTTGCACAGCGCGCGCTCTCTGTAAGGGTGACAACGTTCATCTGCTACGTGCTGTGGAGATGCGTGCTCGGGCTTACGATGCCTTTAAGCTGCCACAACAGGAAAGAAAGAAAACAAGCACCGCCCTGTGTCAGTATTCACCTTTCCATTGCAGACCCCGGGGGCAGCAGCCCGTGCTCCATGTCTCACCCCAGGCCAGTAGAAGCGGATCCTCTCCAAATGTAACAGCAGCCCGAAACATAACTAAATGCGTATTGGGCACAATCACGACTTGTGAGGGTGAAATCAGACTCCGCAGTACCTGGGGTAGCAGCACACACATTCACGGTCCTCAAAGCGCGGAAGTACGGGTCCTGGGTTAGTGTCATAGAGCAGGAGTGGGCCTTTCAACAGGGTGACACGGACACCTAACTGATCGAATCACGCTTGCCAGTGCCCGATTTTTAGCAATGACTTCTTGCTATCGCACCACGTGGAGAACAGTGAGCTCTCTGTAAACAGCTCTTCCTGTAAGCAAAAACATCCCTATTCACGTGAGGTTTTGCTGGCCCATACGTGAGCAGCTTATTCTTGACCAATGTTTTGCTTTGCATTTACAGATTTGCAGTCTTGAACAGGACTGAAGATTAAGCAGGCGCCTTAATGATTAGCAATATATAAAATAAGTAATCCACTACGAAACACATAACCACCTACTGCACAAGTAAACTGTAGTTGGCGCGGCGCTCGTAAAACAGAATTAAACAAAAATGAAACAAAAAGCCCGAGAGCGAGCTGCGTGGCTTCAGGCGAACAAATATCGACTCCAGCAGGTCTCCCCAGAGCGAGAGGCCGTGGCTCAGCAGTCAGAGCTGCAGGCTTCGGAGCTGGGGATCCGTGTTCGAGCCTGGGCAGTAGGCTTAACAACCTGGAAATGTTCTATCTGCACTAAATAAAATAAACTTTTAAAGTGAATGCTGCGCATCCCCAAACAGCTTAAATAAATAAAAGTATATATAATAGGCGAGCACCCAGAGCAGGGCGAAGCAAAGAAGGGCACGGGACTTCCTTCGATCCTACCAGCGTCCGTGGGGGTCGCGGGCGAGTCCATGGTGAAGCCGGAGGAGGAAGACGAGGAGACCCTAAAAGAATATAGTGCTCACCCACTACAGATGAACACACAAAAGCGGATGAAAACTGTAGTTGGGCTGTGCTGCTTCCGGAATAAACGGAAGTGAGTATCGGAACAACAGCAAATAAAAAGCCGGATAAGAAGAGCAATGCCAGAGTTAAACCAATAGCAAGCAGCATGAGAAATTACCTGGAGTTTCACACAACATACTGATTACTTGATGCCTCGGAGAGACAGCGCATGCGCTGCTCTATGCGAGACCTAAAAAGGACAAACAAGGAGAAATAAAGGCATTTGTACTTGTTGTGCTTCTCTTTTGCCTCCCCTGGGGAGGTGTAGGAATCTGATGCGTTCCCAGGTTTACAAAATCTTGTAAATCTTGGAATGCGTCAGATTCCCTGAGTGTTGCTTGGGAACACTCACAGCAACACCCATGGAACGCCCCTTTCATCCAGAGTTCTGTGTGAAAGGGGACCATATTTACAAGGTCATGAAAAGCTACACAGAGTGGCTTTGCGTGGCTTTGTAAATGTGGACCAGCACACTGCACCACCGGAGCATCAAAAAAAGTGATCAGTGGTCTCGTAAAGGAGGCCCTTATGAGAGCCCTGTGTCACTTTTGCACCAGGAAAAGTGGTACATGCGTGACGCAGGGCTCTTATTTCGATTTATGAAGCCACCCTGTGTAGCTATGAGTGGCCACATAAACTCTGAGTAAGGTGACGCAGTACAAATAGCGCCTTACTCTGCACCTGGGAGACGTTCTGCAGACGTTACGGTGGCAGTACAAATAGCTGCGTCGCTTTACTCTGCGCCTGGACGACGTTCTACGGACGTTACAATGGGTTTTCCCACGCAACACCCATGGAATTTGATCCTACCCCAGATTTAAAAAGTCATGTAAACCTGAGGAAGTGCCAAATCCATGGTGGGGCGTAATGAGGAGAAATATGTTTACCTTAACTATAGTTAGGTTTTTTGTGTTGTATAGGTGAAAAGAAATGTGGCAAAGTCTACTTTGAACTGTGATTATCCTTTATTTATCTATAAATTTGAGGAAATTTGAATGGGAATCATTAATATTGGGATTGGATCTTTGAACCTTGGGATTGAATTATATGTAAAAGGGTTTGTTAAATTACTAAGAGAATTATAAAAGATTGAGTTTTAGAGAATTTGTGAACAATTTAGATAACAGCTATCTTTTGGTGGATTACAGAACAAAGGTTATTGAGTTCCGATTGTTTCTTTTGTGTCAGTTAATGTAGAGATGCGGTGCATTTAACCTGATATTGAAATCAAAGGGCCCGATTCACGGAACTAACTTAAGACAAAATCCTAAACTTACTACCATTTTGGTATTCACAGAAGGCACTTACTCATTTTGGTATTCACAGAAGGCACTTACTCATTTTGGTATTCACAGAAGGCACTTACTCATCGATGAGTAAGTGCCTTCTGTGAATACCAAAATGAGTAAGTGCCTTCTGTGAATACCAAAATGAGTAAGTGCCTTCTGTGGCACTTACTCATTGATGAGTAAGTGCCTTCTGTGAATAACAAAATGGTAGTAAGTTTAGGATTTTGTCTTAAGTTAGTTCTGTGAATCGGGCCCTATGATCATGAATTGGTGAATTTTGAATCTTTAAGATAATTGGTGAATAAAACTTTAAAAATGAGTGCCCCTCCCACCACCCCTCTTCTATAAGGAAGACATTTTTAAAGTAATCGAAGTTTGCATAGTTTTGCGTCATGGCTCTTTGTTTCTTCTTTTCTATTTTGTTTTGGTAGTATAGAGAGTCTTTTTATAATCGGCTCGTTTTGGAAGGATTCATGTGATGTGAAACTAAAAGAGAACTTTTGCAGTTTTTGGAAGGATATTCCTAATTTATTAGCTTGTGAGGAGATTTGATTAAGGTAAGCTGATACACTGTGACTCAGAAAATATGTTAGCATCTCAAACCCAGAATTTGATGACTTAGACACAGTCATTTTGTGTTAGCAGAAATGCATTTGAAGAAATAGTGAAATGGTTAAACACAGGAAAGTACTCCTTATTGAATGAATAGGGAGTTTGATTCCTTATCAATCCAGGTAACAAATTTGAGGAGATTTGATCAAGACAAGCAGATGCACTTGGAGTAAGTAGGGAACATGTAAGCAAACCCTGAATTTAGAAATTCTTTTTGAAAAATACATTTGGACAAATTTCTTTTTCTTTCAGATAAAATGGTAATTAAGTGAGTTAATTTGCAATGACACTTTTGTTCAATCCTCTTTGCTTTTATGATCTCCGCTTCATTTTGAATATTAAGTAAATCATTGTACATGAATTCGAGAGCATTGCTGTCTTTTTATGAGATTGTACACTTTTTTGTTTCATTTCATCAATTAATGCAAGTTTTCTAATTATTTTGCAAATATTAATTTTTAACAGCCATGCAGAAGTGGCAGTTCATTTTAAGACAAAAGACACGTGTTGGCTGTACAACTTCAAAGAAACCAATTACTGCACTTGATATGAATGGAAAGAGACTCTATTGAAACTTGAACTTGTTTGGCTGTGCTACATCAATAACATTTAAATAAGCAACACTGAATTTTGGAAGTAATGTTACATGCATAAAGATACAAACTTGCACAATGGAAATGAAGAATTAATTAAATTAATATTGTATTGATATGTTCCAGAAATAAATGCAATTGTTCTTTAATTAAAAAAGTGTTATTATGTTTTTCTTTTTTGGACTCTCCTCATGCTAAAGTGGTTCATGAAATTCAGCCCACAACTGAAATAAATTTTCCAATGAAAGTAAGGGCCTGATTTAGATCTTGGCGGACGGGTTACTCTGTCACAACAGTGACGGTTATCCCCTCTGCCGAAATGTTAATCGCATTATATCCTATAGGATTTATATTTTGGCGGACGGGATATCCGTGACAGAGTAACCCGTCCGCCAAGATCTAAATCAAGCCATCAGTTTGGTAGAAACAGTCTAGGCTCTCTTCTACAGAAATGTAATCCCTCGCCTTCTGATTTCTCACGATTGCTTCTACACTAACCTGACCCAATTTGGAGGTACCTGACGGAATTCTAGAATATATAAAAAGTTTTCTTCTGCATTAGATAATCTTGTCCTTGTCCACCTGCAAGCCTAATCACAGGAAGTCCAATCAATGGCTCACACATAACCTTCACCAATTGAAATGCATATGTATAGCACTGGAAGATATTAGAATAAATCAAAGGTACTAGCTTATCTTCCTACATGCAGATTGCACTCTAGTGGCTACAATTCAGATCATACCATTTCTAAAAATGAATGCTCACAATCCCGGATTATTGAGGCAGATAATTCCACAGTAGATCTTTTTCACACATATAAGGAGATGCTAACCCACATTCTAAACACAGTTCTTCAAGGTTCCTTCAAATGAGATGTATGAGAACTGCCTTTAGTTCTCTACCAACTAAATTGCTTCTCTAAGATCAAGAATCTCTTCTGCCACTCCTTGGCCTGATGACACTCACCCAAGAGTGATTGCTATTTCACAGGTTCTTGACAGTCATTAATGATGATATCAGAAAGATCTTTTTGTTTGAAAACTCATTTTATTGGTTTTAGCAACAAGAGTGTGCAATAACATTACATTAAAGCGCAATGCATTCCCGAAACCTCCCCACAGCCCCGTTTGTGACTCTCACCCCCATACACAAGTAGAGAGGTTGACTGCCTAGACTACATCAACATCGCTGACCCCCATACATGCAAATTTCCATCTCTAAATTAGTTGCGTAGTTGTCCCCCTGTCTAATGATGATCTCTCTGTAGTCTGCCCATCGCTGACAAATTTTAATGTATTTTTGGGGACAACACCATGCCTCATAAACCGGTTGCTCTCTACTCATGCACCAGTCCAAATCTTTTTTACCATTCATCAATCGAGGGCGGCGCGTCTGCTTTCTATTGACAAGCCATATCCTTTTTAGCCACCATCAGACCCAGCCACAGCAAGGTTTTTGTATAGCAGTCTTCCTCAACGTCAACAGCAATATGTTACATAGCCAGTCTTGGGACCCGCAGTATGGGCTGCCCCAACACACAGCCCATACAGGAAGCATGTATCCTGTTACAACCCCATATGGTATGCATGAAGTCACCCTCCTGCGTCTTGCATCAGAGGCAGGAGGGAGAGGCAATGTCGCCCATGAGAGGCAATATCGCCCATTGACCAGAGATTACGTTGTGTAAGATACACTCTATGGAGATGTTTCAGTTGTATAAAGTGGAGGCGCGTCGTGATTGCAGGGTGCCTTGGGGATGCCCTGACTTCTACCCATTCCTCGTCCGTATGGGCCCCTAAGTCTTGCTTCCAGGCCTCACCCAGCAATGCAAAGGAGTACGGCATATGGTGTATCAGTGACCAATACATTTGTGTTATGTTGTGATCTCCTAGCTCCCCCGGGATAATTATGACTTCCAGGGGGTTATATTTGGGGAGTTCCTACAATTTAGTTTGAATTTGCTCTGCAAGGCCATATTTGGTTTCAGTGTGGAGACCTCCATTACATCTTCCAATGTAGTGATGCCTATGATGTCCCACCTGGAAAAACCATTCAGTGCAGCCACATGGTGCAGCACTGACACAACTCAACAGACAGTGGAGTCTGCTTTATGAGCCTTTGGCTCCAACCCATTGCTTTAAAGGTGGTCTCCCATGTTTGTAGTATTGCTTTTGTTTCCAGGGCAAGTGGAACATGCATCTTCCCCCATACATTAAATGTTGAATCAGGGTGCCCTGTAGTGCCCACTTTTCAGAGGCATAGGCCGGATTGCCCTGCATGTCATTCCGCCATTCATTAATAATTACCAGGTGGGAGGCTCGGTAATAGGATTCGATATGAGCCGCTGCAATACCCCCTTTGTTTGTGAACTGAAAACACTTGCTCTGCGGGGGAACCCTTGATTCCATAAGAAACTACAAAACACTGAATGCACTTTCTGGAAAAAGGAGGGGGGCTAGAGGGTACAAATAGTTTTGCAGCTGCTATAGCAAACAGGGCAGTGAAATCATCTTAAATATGGCCTATCGGCCCATAAGTGATAGGGGTAGGGCAGACCATGCTTTAATGTCAGCCTTCAGCGCGACCAAGAGCGGTTGAATATTCATCTCTCATGCTGCTGAGGCATTGTGTGCAATGTGAACTTCTAAATATCAGAAGCTACGTATGACCTTTTGGAGGTCTGATGCCCATTCTAGATTCTGGGGATCAGTGGGAAACGGAAAGACTGAGGACTTTGCCAGGTTAATGGAGAGGCCTGACATCTTGCCAAAAATCCGAAGGATTTGAAGTACCCTGGGAACCGAGGTCTCAGGATCAGTCAAGGAGATTAGTGCATCGTCATCATACAACGCAATCCTATCCGAGATCCCTGCCCCAGTTAGAACCCCCTTAACCTGCACATCGATACAAATCCATTAGTCCTGGGGCTCTATGGCTACAGCGAAATACAGGGGGAATAGAGGGCTCAGAGACCCCAGTCCCCACCTGGACATGGGCAGACAGTTCGCTGTAAGGAAGCCTTACATAAGCAATAAACTTAGGCCTAAAGTTAAGTCTCTGAAGCAGAGCAAAAATATACTTCCAGCCCACCGACTCAAATGCCTTATCTATATCCGCCAGTTGTATCGCTACCAGACCCTTCAATCTGTCAGATAGAGCCAGTGCATTGTACAATCTTCTGGTGTTCTGCCTAGTGGTGCATTGGAGCAAGAAGCCAGCCTTATCAAGATGGGCCAACGAGAGTACTTGTTAAAAGATATCCAAACTCCAATTATGAATAATAAGTAGATTTATTGTCAGCACGGCAAAATAAGTCCATCCATGTACAGCTCCAGATGCAACTGGGCAACAATAAAGAACCTTGCAGAGAAACAGCTATACAGAATATAGAATGTCATAAGAAAATAAACAGAGCACATGCCAAGATTGGCAAGCGGCAGGATGATGTAATAGAGATGAAAGAGAGAGATGAAATAAAGAGATGCAAGTGCATTAAGAAGAATGTAACACATCCCCCTCATTAGTAAACAAAACCAAACAGAGAGAAGAACATATGACTATACAAAATCATTAAATTTTTTAGGCAATTGTCTCAGACGGTCAGAAATTTTGACTCTAGAAGCAACAGTTTCATTGTCTTGTTCATCACATAAATTTGTGGTGGAATGGTTTATTTCCCCAGGAACGTTAAATTGAGAAACACCCGTAAGTGGGCATTTTGCTAATCTTTTAACATTCCAAACCTTTCCGTCCTGGGTAATAACACTGTTGCTAAACACTTTCTTGATCTGGATGGCTTTTCCAAATCTGTTAGAACCTTTATTTATTAAACCTGGTTTAAGAATCCTGACCCAGTCACCAACATGAAACGTGTGTGCCCTAGTATTCCATTTGTCATTATACCATTCCGTGGTTTTGTTTTGTTTCATTTCAACCCTTTTTGCTGTATCATGCACACATTCTTTATCAGTGAACTTAGTTTGGCATTTGTTCCTGAACCACCATGGGCACACACTGGACGCCGGGTCTCTCCCTTTGAGGAGTTTAAAAGGACTGACTTCCGTGGTAGAATGAGGCGTGATGCGATAAACCCACAACTGTTCTCTTAACTCCTTAACCGCGGCGCAAATTCCACCGCGGTGCGGGAGTTCTATTGAGTGGGCGGGGCCGCGTCAGCCAACGGACGTGCGCAGCACTAGCGAGGTAGTGCTTGTGACGGCCGTTGGCCGACGGGCGCACTTAACGGGTTAAAGCACTCATCCAACCAGCACCCAACTTAAAGGAATCTGTGACAAAAATTTTGAGCACCGAATTAAAGCGTTCTACCTGTCCATTTTCATGTGGTTCGTAAAAAGATGTAAACTTATGCTTGATTCCACAATTTTTAAGAAAATTCTCCATTTCCACAGAGGCAAACTGTACCCCATTATCAGTAACCAAAATGGAGGGACAGCCTTCACGTGCAAACACTTCCTTAAAGAAACAAATAACAGCACTCGTTGTGGCCTTAGGAACAAATTTTACCTCTGGCCATTTAGAATGATAATCTATTATGACCAAGGCGCAACGTGAACCCTCAGGCAAAAAATTAAAGGGACCTGAAATATCAAAGGCAACTTTTTGCCATGGTTCCTTAGGCCACTTGACAACTTTTAACGGAGGCACATGTAACATTTTCTCACTGGAAAAACACTCACTGCATTCCCTAACAATGCGATCTATGAACTTATCCATGCCTGGCCACCAAAAAAAACTTCTGACCAAACGTTTCATAGACGAGATGCCAGGGTGAGTTTTGTGAGCTATGGTAAGAATGATATCTTGCATACCTTTTGGAGGAATACACTTCCCTGATTTAAATATCAAACTTCCTTCTAATTCTAACTCTCCTGAAATGTTAAAGAAAGGTAATAAATCCGGTCTCACCATATTTTTTTTGGCCAACCTCCTAACACAAACTTCTTTAAATCACACCACCTGTCATCAACTTGCTCACAATTATGCCAACAATCTTCTGTGATTTCTTGGAATTGCAGAGGAACAACATCATTAATAGTAACAATAAAGTCACATTCTTTGGTAGCACTCACCTTACCATGGTCACAAGGTAACCGGAAAAGAAAATCAGCTGTAACGTTTTTTTTTCCTGGAACATATTCTGTTTTAAAATTATATTCCTGCAACTTCGATGCCAGCCTTGCAATTCTGGCTGTGGAGTTCCAACCCCCTCTAGTGGATAAAATATTCACTAACGGCTTGTGATCCGTTCTAAGAGTAAACTTATTGCCCCACACATATAGCCTGTAATGCTCGATGGCCCAAACACATGCAAGAAGTTCTTTTTCTATAACTGCGTACTTGCGCTCACAATCATTTAAGGTACGGGAAGCAAAAGCGACATTCCATTCCTCTTTACCTTCTGTTTGTGAAAGAACTCCTCCAAGGCCATATAAACTTGCATCTACTGTGATGATGCATTCCTTTTTCATACGGAAAGGCTTCAATGTGGGAGCATTTACAATATCTTTTTTTATGGACTCAAAAGCTCTTTGCTGTTCTTCTGCCCATTCATATTTTACATTCTGTCTTAACAATCTTCTCAAAGGTTCCATTTTAGTCGCAAACCTCTCCACAAACTTACTATAATATTCGCACATACCTGCGAAGGATAATAGTTGTTCCTTGTTATCTGGTGAGGGAGCTTTAAGAATAGCATCAATATTAGCCTTTTTGGGGACTACCCCGTCTCCAGACAAAGTGTGTCCTAGGTATTCAACTGAACGTTTAAATAATTTACATTTGTGCGCCTTGAGGGTGAGTCCATGACTCTCTAATCTTTTACAAACCTCATTTAAGTGTACATTATGTTCAGACTCATTTCTTGAAAATATTAAAATATCATCTTGAAAGCACTTGACATAGTCATCCACATCCCTGAAAATTTGGAACATGACCCTTTGGAAGACTGACGCAGCCGACGCCAGTCCAAAAGGCATCCTTGTATATTGGTACAAGCCTAACGGGGTAATAAAAGCTGTGTATTTCTTAGATTCTTCTGTTAATTCTATTTGATGGTATGCAGATCGTAAATCTAGTGTGGAAAATACTTGAGCACCCTCTAACATGGAAACCACCTCATTAATATTTGGTAGGGGTGACAGTCCACTACAATGTTCGAATTTAACGCCCTCAGGTCCACACAGACTCTCAGTTTTTGATCAGGTTTGCGAACAAGAACAATAGATGAAACCCACTCAGAGGATTCAATAGCTTCAATGATGCCTTCATCAGACACTTCCTTCAACATTTCCTTCAATTCCTCCCTGATGTTAATTGGGACACCCCTGAGTTTCTGTTTTACTGGAAGTACATTCTCATTTAACACAATTTTGTGTGAGAAATTCTTCAACTTTCCTAACTTATTACAGAAAACGTTATCATATGTATTATTTAATTTAGTTTCTCTACAACTTAATGTGACATCTGTATTCACTACTGCAATTTTTTTAATCAAATGTTCATCACATAGAGACACTGGTTCACTAGACCGTGGATTCAATGTTAAACACAATTTCCACTGGTCACGCCAGCCTAAAACATTCACTCCTTTTTGTGTGATGTATAATTTCACATCTGCACACCTACTTTTGAAATGTAACTCTACATGAAAGAACCCTTCGATATCAATTTTCGTTCCGTCAAAACTCTCTGCAATTATGTCAGAAGGTAGTATATTGTCATATTGAATCACATGGCTTAATTTCTCTTTATAGTATTGATAAGTGATGATTGCCCACAGTGAACCAGAATCCACCATGAGCATTACATTTAATCCCAAAATTTGGAATTCACATTTGGGAGACTTCATCTGGTTGTCCGGTACACCATCAATAATAGATACAACAAAACCCTTGTTGGTTTCAGAGACTTCACTGACTTTGGTGGTATTAATACTATCAACTAAGTAGGACACTGTGCCACGTGCTTGTGTGGAATGACGCCTATTATCTCTGCACACGCTACTAAAATGTCCTATTCTACCACAATTTTTGCATTCTCTATTAATGGCTTGACAACCTGGAAAGGAAGCGATATGAGATCTATAACCACATCTATAACACATGTTATGGTTAGTAAAGGTATCATTTCTCTTGTGAACATAAGTAGAATTGAATTTGTTAACATTAAATCTTCCACTTGACTGAGGATACAACTGAGGATGTTCATTCTTGATCTCATTTTTGGGTTTAACAACACATACCTCTTCTTCCGTAACAGTTTTACTAGAGTTCTGTCTGACAACTTCCATCCACTTCTCGGATTGTTCTAAGGCCTTAGCTTCGGTTATAGCCTCTGTCAAATTGGGATCTCCCATGACCCATAATTTCTCTTGTATTTTCTTACTCTTGACATGTACAATTATTTGATCTCTTATCATTTCATCCGTCATTGCACCAAAGTTACAGTGTAAAGATAGTGCCCTTAGAGCAGTCAAGAAATCGTCGAAAGATTCTTCCTCTTTCTGTGCTCTAGTATAGAACTTAAATCTATTTAAAGCAATGCTCGTGACCGGTTTAAACCTTTTCTCCATTCTCATTAATGCTTCAACGTACACATTCATATTATCTCCTCCTCCTTCATTAGGTGTGACAATTTGGGGTAATGTTCTGAAAACAACCTGTCCTTCAGAACCTAAACAGTGCAAAAAAATATTTTTCTTCCTTTCAGCTCCCATGCGTTCCCCATCAATGGCCTTCATGTACGTAATGAACTCTTATTTTCACCTTGACCATGGCACGGGTGGATCCGCTTTAATTTGTAGGAATTTTGCTGGGGGATCAAACTGCATATTTGGTGATAACACAAAAAATTCTTTATAATTATGGCTGTATAACAAAAAAATATGATAGTGTAAAGGTTTCCCTTAATTAAACCTGAAGTATGGCACCGAAAATTAGCTTTTAGCTGCAGGTTCTTAATTAAAATAAGGAATTTAAGAAGACCTATTCGTTTACCATAAATGGTTGAACATAAAGTCAAAAATCAATTACCTGAATTGATTCCAAACAATTCCAAAGATCGATAAATGTTTGATGCGCTCACCGCAATAAATTGTAAAGCAACGCAGTAAATACAAACTCACTCGTAAACCAGCCCAAGTTTCCGTATCTGTCGCGTTGTAGGTTGTCAAG
Source organism: Calotriton arnoldi (assembly GCA_963921515.1). Lineage (NCBI taxonomy): Eukaryota > Metazoa > Chordata > Amphibia > Caudata > Salamandridae > Calotriton > Calotriton arnoldi. Next base: position 262,440 of record CAWUFW010009042.1, on the reverse strand, counting down.
GTGATTTCAAATATGGCGTCCAATGACGTTGCACGCTCCCTGGCGCTACGCATTACGTAGGACGTGTATTACGTGCCGGGCGTGTATTACGAATGGCCGCACAGCAGAACTTGAAGTTGGAATTCCGCTCCGAGGACGAAGACAAGGAAGATTCCAAATGGCAACCGATGGTGATCGCTGGATTTAAAAAATGCTGCAATACGCGACAGGTAGTTGGTAAGTGTTGGTTTGACAACACTTTGTAGACTGTATGCGCAATGCCAAAAATCATTACCTTCAAGGTTAAGTTTGCGAAAAACAACGAAATACTGCCGCAGGTGCAATCTCCACACTTCAGAGGTCGAAACAGCCGCGGGTGCAATTAGGGCACATATGGAAAAAAAAATATATATATATATAAAGTAGATAATATCACGTAGGAAGTAAACTGTTCCTCAGGATAAGTAGAACACAAAAATGGAAAGTAATGGATCCTCAAATATAGTTAAAACAAAAGTAACAAAATTCCGTGGGTCCAAGAAAACACTCTGTACCCGTGCTGGGAAAAGACAAGAGTGGTTCTTCAGCTCGTCGCCATTGTTAAAAGATATCCAAACTCCAATTATGAATAATAAGTAGATTTATTGTCAGCACGGCAAAATAAGTCCGTCCATGTACAGCTCCAGATGCAACTGGGCAACAGTAAAGAACCTTGCAGAGAAACAGCTATACAGAATATAGAATGTCATAAGAAAATAAACAGAGCGCATGCCAAGGTTGGCAAGCGGCAGGATGATGTAATAGAGATGAAAGAGAGAGATGAAATAAAGAGATGCAAGTGCATTAAGGAGAATGTAACACAACTGCCCTAAATAGGCAGTCTACCACGTCTTTGACTATGATTTAAACTTTGGTATTTAAGAGGGAAATAGGGCAGTATGAGGACCAACTTTCTGGGGGCTTATCTGGCTTAGGAAGTACCACTTTTTCTGCCCTTGGAAACTCAGGAGGTAACTGCCCGAGTCAGACTGCCTCTTTCACGACCACATCTAGGGGGCCGCCAAGTTTTGGAGATAAAAAATGTAAAGAATTTGCCAGGGAATCAATTGAAGACTGGCGTTTTCCCAGAGCGCAGGTGACTCAGGGCTGGAGTTAGCTCATCGGACATAAGATCCTCATCCAATATCTGTCAGTCAATAATAGAGTCTTGCGGGGTAAGTCCAATACAAAATGTAATATATGTGACTCAGGCACAGGGTCATGCGGGGCATATATATCAGCATAGTAGTGGGCGAATTGCTGTGCTATAGCTCTGTCTCCAGTAACTTTCTTCCGGACGAGTCCAAAAGATATGATTGGGATATGATGTCTTAAGTTAGTGCAGAGATAATGTAATAGTTTACTGGCTTTGTACCCCACTGGTAAAGATGGGTCTGTCAGGCGAGCCATATGGTTTTGGCATCATCCAACAACATATGTTGCAACTATGATTGAGCATGGAGCATGTCTCTATGCAACCCTGGTTCAGGATTATGAGTGTCGCGGGATTCCAATGTTTGAATTTGCAGTTCTAAGTCTCGGAGGGATTGACATTTACTACACTTTTTCTCCACCAAATAACTTATAATATCCCCCTGGAGAGTTGGTTTGAGGGTCTCCCACAAGACCCCAGGGAATCCCACAGACTGTTGATTCCGAGTCAGGTAAGTATCTATTGTTTCACTCAAATGAGAGGTGAGCACTGTGCCCTGAAGTGACCAGGCATTTAGTCACCACCGGAAAGATGTTCTGGCGCAACCAGTGCACAGGTTGAGTGTTCTCAGGGAGTGAGCTGAGATCTTTCTATGCATGATCTGTGCATCAATCACCTTCTGCATCTCTGTTTTAGGGAGGAGAAAATAATCCAGGTGAGAGAGCATTGTGTGCCCTTGAGTAAAATGTGTGTCCCCTGTCTCCCCGATGAAACCCACACTAGAAGTCCGACAACTCTATAGCGTCCATGAATGGCCTTAGCAGGGAGTGGTTGTGCACTGGCCCTCCCCTTCCCGGAGTCTGTCAAGGTCTTCATTCACTACTCCATTCCAGTACCCTCCTCCAGGGTACACTTTGGGAGTGCAGGTCTTAAATGATGTCACGGGGACAGAGTTAGGCTCATTCCCCCCTCGTTATACAACTCAGCACTCCTTCGGGGGGGCAGTTTGGGGAGGCCAGTGAATTGCCCACATCCACTTGACCCCACACTCCCAGCAGCGCACAACCTTGCCTCCTGTGCACCGCCTGGATAAGCCCTACCTGTCTGCCACTGCCTACACACTCGTCACACCTTTGCTGCTCCCCTGTCCATCGGCCGCTTTCCTCTTTGCTCTGGGGGCTCTGGGCATCAGAACTCACCAGGATCCTAGCAGCAGTGCAGCCCCACTGCAGCTTCTCTCCCGCTTCCGCCCAGTCCATGTGGCTCAACTGCCACTGCGGCTAGAGAGCCCCTCCGGCACGGGCACAAGCTCAGTCCCACCGCGACCCGGAAGCTGGCTCTGCTCCATTCACCCTCTGGCTCGGGCTCTGGTTCAACATCAGCGCGGCCCAACAGGTCTTCCCTGTGCCGCCAGCTCTGCAGCACTGAAATTAAATAAAATTAAATGAAAATAAATGTTATAAAGAGCTCGATTGCCAAAAGGCGTCTTGGCGCGAGTAAAACACAGAAAGGAGATTTGGTAGGCCTGGTTATTGAGCTTTAAATTAAAAAGCCAGGTTTTGAGATTCTTTCTAAAAACGGACAGGGATGGACTGGTCTTTAAGTGAAGGGGTAAGGCATTCCACCGTTTGCTTGTGCTATAAACAAAACTTCTTCTTCACCAAAAAGTTCTTTTTAAAGTTGGGCACTGTTAGACCTGGCATCCTTGGCGTGGGTCTCCCTTCCATTTTTTCGTAATGCCTCCACTGTTGCCGATATGTTTTTGCTGGACTAGATGCTCATGGGCACTTTGCCGCTGCTAATCAGTGCCAAAGTGCAAGTGCTCCCTATCGTAAATTGATGTATGTATTAGTGACTCCATGATTGGATGATTGGTTTACTTGTCAGTCCCTAGTACCGTGCACTGAGTGTGCCCAGGGCTTGTAAATCCAATGCTGCTGGTGGGCTTGCAGCACTGGTTGTGCCACCCACAGAAGCAGCTTGTAAAGTGTGTCTCAGGCCTGCCATTGCAGAGCCTATGTGCAGCCTAGGGCTGCCATGTCGACTTGGTGAGTGCACCCACTTACCAGTCCCTAAACCTTCCCTTTACTGCATGTTGGTCACCCCTAAAGTAGGCCCTAGGGCAGGGTGCATTGTAAGTTTAAGGTGGGACATGCCCTGGTGTGTGTGGCATGTCCTAATAGTGAATTACAGCCAGTTTCGTTTTTCACTATTGAGAGGCTACCTGCTCCCCATAGGCCAGAATGGGCGGTTTTGATTATTACACCTTATAATCCTAACTGACCCGGGGAACATGGTAGAAAAACGAATTTAATATGCCTGAACTCAGGATGATAAAATACATCTTTTAGTGAAGTTGGTTTTAACATTCTGTGTTTGAAAATACCACTTTTAGAAAGTGGGTATTTTCTTGCCTAAACTATCCAGCCTGCCTCTGCCAGCTTGTGTATTGTGTGTCTGGTTTTTGCGTGACCGGGGCTGGGGGTGGCTACAGGAGACAGGGTGAGTCAGCACAGGGCTGAATAGAGAGATCTGCATCCCGAGTGGAGGGAGGAGTTGCACCTGGGTCTGAATAGGGCTGTGCCTGCCTTCCACAATGCTGGCTCCACCCCCTGCCGGGCGTCTGAGTACCCTGCCCCACATTCTGAAAGGAAAGAAGAAGTCATGTACACAGAGTGCTCCAAAGCTGCACAGAACTGGTTTAAGCTAGGCAAAGGCCTCTCTGCCTCCAGAGAACAAAGAGAATCAGGGTATAAGAGGGGCACCCAGACCCCAGGAAAATTAGATCACTTTTGGGAACAAGAAGAAACCTTTGCTGAGGAGCGGAACCAAGAAGAAACTGAGGAGAGACTATCCCTAAGCCTGAAGTGCTGCTTGGGGGATTGGCCTGCAGTGGTTTGCCTGACTGCCAAAGAAAGGAGAAAGGAACTTTTGCTTTACTGTGACTTTCATCAACTTGTGAAGGATCTCCAAGGGCTTGGAAGAGAGCTTTCCCCCTGATCGAAGTCCCAGGACCATTGGACTTCACCCCCTTTGGAAATTGCTGCTGGAAACTCTGTTTCAGTGGCTACAGAGGTAGGGAGCTGTGACCGACTCTCACGACCGACTCAGTGTCCTGTAAGCACCGCATCGAAGCACCGTCTCGCCCTGCACCGCACGGCCCTGGTCTCACCGACTCCGTCAACGAGCCGCTGCCTGCACCGCATCGAGGGACAACGCGTCCTGCAACGCTTCGCTACGCCAAATCGATTTGGTCCGACCGACACGGTCACTGCTGCTGAGTTCGAGTCCTGTGACCGCACCGGAGTTGGGCACCGCTCGCACGCTTTGCGACGCACCGCCCGACTCGCACCGCTGTCCGGACTGATCGACGCCAGCTCCTGAATCCGGCTCCGTCGCCGCACCGCAACCTGCCAGCACCGCCTCGAAGCACCGTCTCGCCCTGCAACGCACGGCCTTGGTCTCACCGACTCCGTCCTGACAACGTCAACGAGCCGCTGCCTGCACCGCATCGAGGGACAACGCATCCTGCAACGCTTCCATCTTGCATCGCGATCGCGACGTACAGCCATCCGGCTCGCACGCCCGTGCCTGCCGCTTCAAGTAAAAGGTACTGTGACCGAGTCTGTCTACGCTGTGTTGGCCCGTCTCGACGCGGTCAGCTGGATTTGTTAGACTCTGGTTGTTCTCGACATCGCCGTAGCCGGAGGAGGCTACCGACTCGCACAGAACCTTGAATTAAGCCTTTTTGATCAGAACTAAGCACTCTTGACAGTATTGTGGATTATTTTTGTCGTTTATGGTCTTGTGATAAATCTATATAAAGTATACCTATTTTTATAAATATATACCCTGTGTGGTGTCCATTTGTAGTGTTGTCACTGTATGTGTTCACAGATGCTTTACACACTGCCTCTGAACTAAGCCTGTCTGCTCGTGCCAAGCTACCAAGAGGGTGAGCAGGGGTTATTTCTGGAGTGTACCTACTTTCCCTGACTAGACTCAAGGGTCCCTATTTGGACAAAGGTACCTACCTCTGCCAACTAGAGACCCCCAAATCTAACATTGGTGGTCAGCGGTGAGGATTCTGGACTTGCATTTGTGACTCATGTACAGTGATTGGTGAACACTACTTAGTGAGTGCAGACCAAAACGCAACCACATACTTTTATAGCATTTTTTCTGGGATTTCCTATTTTTGCAACTGCCAAGTTTAATCACTATGGAGAAACCAGCATCAGTAGCCTCTGTTGAGTGTGATTGGAAAGAAGAGAGGCTAGAATGCTACACCCTCAAGCAGCTCAGGCAATTCTGCAAAAAGTTTAAAGTGTCCATGACCGGGCTCTCCAGGAAGGAGGACCTCCAAAAGGCGCTGAGGGCCTGGGTCGAATCAAGGAGTGCCCCTGTGGAGGGGGCTGAGAATGCAGAAGGGCAGCTGGAGGGGCTATTGGGTCTAGGGGCTGGAAGACCACCTTCCCCAGTAGGTAGCAGTGTTTCTGCCAGAGGACTGTCTCCAGAGGAGTTGGAGGACAGGAAAGAGAGTAGGATGCACGAAATGGAGCTGACCAAGCTCAAGCTGAATGGGCAGTTAGAATTCGAAATGCAAACTAGGAAATTAGCCCTAGAGGAAAAGAAAATGCAGTTTGAACATGAGAAAGTTTTGAGGGAGTTGGAGTTGAAGGCCAAAAGCTTAGAGATTACTCCCTCTGGTGGCAGTGTACCGCCTGTGCCTGTTGAAGCTAGGGTGTACATTCCCAAAGATGTGGTGAAGGAGTTTTTAAAAATGATGACATTGGGCAGTGGTTCAAAGCCTATGAGGTAGCCATGTCTTCCCACCGGGTCCCTGAGAAGGATTGGGGAGCGGGGTTGTGGGGACGGTTCCTCAGTGAAGGGCGGGATACCTTGTTGGATTTGCCCTCTGAAGTCTATAATTCGTACAGCCACATGAAGGATGCCTTAATGACTAGGTATGGTTTGACCCCTGAGCTTTATAGGCAAAGGTTCAGGAACTGTAGTAAGATTGAAAGCAGTACCTGGGTTGAATATGTGACCTTCTTTTGCAGAGCCTTGGATGGTTGGGTAAAGGGTAGCAAAGCGACTGATTTTCAGGCGCTCTTTGATTTGATTTCATGGGAGCACTTGTCCAGTAATTGCTTTCCTGAGCTATGCCAGCACCTGATTGATAGTAAGCTGACTAACCCTAGGCAGCTTGCTGAGGAGGCGGACCGCTGGGTGAGTACCCGGGTCCACAAGGGTCACGTGGGAGACTCCGCCAAGGGTGGGCAGGGTCCCCAGCAGAAGAGTGGGGGGACAAGGGTAAACAGAGGGAGTTCCATAAAGGGCCCCAAAGTAGACCCCAAGGGAACCAAGGGAAAGGTTCCCAGCCTCCCCCTGAGAAGAAGCCAGTGGCCCTGACAGGCCCCCTGTTCACCAGGGACCACTGGTATGTTACAAGTGTGGCGCCCCTGGCCACAAGGCAATCGATCCTCGTTGCCCTTTGCATGGAAAACCAGCACCCACTGGTGCAGTCCCCGGCAGTTGGCTAGTGTAGCCCTGGGGGAGGAGTTGGGTGCCCAAGGTGGGGGGATCCCACAGTGTTTTCCCTTGTCTCATTAGGAGACTCTGAGATGGTCCCTAGGACCCCGCTGCCTGAGAACACTAAGAAATACAGGCAGTGGGTGACCATCAATGGCCATAGGGTGGAGGCTCTGAGAGACACAGGAGCCAGTGTGACAGCTGTCAAGTGTCACCTGGTGTCTAAGGAGCAGGTTATCCCTGATGCATTCTATCCGGTTGTTGCCGCTGACAACACAGAGAGTCACTGCAAGGTGGCTCAGGTTCCCTTTGAATGGGGGGTCTCGGGTACTCTTCAAGTAGCTGTGAGGCCAGCCATGCCGGTTGACTGTTTGTTAGGGAACGATTTGGAGAGCTCACCTTGGGCTAAGGTGGATCGGAGTGCGCATTTAGAAATGTTGGGCTTGCCTGATTGGGCATGTGTGACCACCCGGTCAAAGGCAGCGAAAGGTGTTCAAGAGGACCTGGAGCCTGAGAGGGAGGCCCAGGTGCCTGCCGGAGAGAGAGGAGGCAGGGGACGCGGGAAACCGGCCCCCAAAGTTCCCACGGTCCAGGAGGAGGCAGACCCTGAGGGGGATGCCCTGGAGCCTACAGGGGAACAGGTAGCTGAACTGGGGGACCTACCTGAGCTGACCCATTGGCAGCAAGAAGGAGGACCCTCCAGGGAAGAGTTCTGCGAGGAGCAGAACGCATGCCCCTCTCTCCTGGGTCTGAGGCAATAGGCCACAGACCAGGCAGCAGGTGATCAGTCTGGATCACATTGGATTTACTGGGAGAATGGTCTCCTGTATTCAGAGTCTAAGGTTGCTGAGCCTGGGTCAGCCCGTGTGCTGGTGGTACCCCAGCGCTTCAGAGCCTTCCTACTGGGGTTGGCTCATGATGTACCGTTAGCAGGACATCTGGGGCAGGACAAGACCTTTGACAGGCTTGTTACCCATTTCTATTGGCCCCAAATGCGCAGGAGTGCCGCCACTCACTGCAGGACATGCCAGACTTGCCAGGCAAGTGGAAAGAGTGGGAGGAAGCACAAGGCTCCTCTCCAGCCATTCCCTGTGGTCAGCACCCCCTTTGAACGGGTGGGTATTGACATTGTGGGGCCACTGGACCCCAAGACAGCCATGGGCAACAGGTTTATCCTGGTCTTGGTGGACCATGCCACCCGGTACCCTGAAGCCATCCCTCTGAGGACAGTGACGGCCCCCGTGGTGGGACGGGCACTGATGGGAATTTTCTCACGTGTGGGATTCCCTCAAGAGGTGGTGTCTGACAGAGGTACCAACTTCGTGTCCAAGTACATGAAGTCCCTATGGCAGGAGTGCGGTGTAACTTACAAGTTCACCACTCCTTACCACCCTCAAGGAAATGGGCTGGTTGAGAGATTCAACCGGACCCTCAAGGGCATGATTATGGGTCTGGAAGAACCCATGAGGCGTAAATGGGACGTCCTCTTACCATGCCTGTTGTTTGCATACCGGGAGGTGCCACAGAAGTCTCTAGGGTTCAGTCCCTTTGAGCTCCTCTATGGACACCCGGTGCGAGGACCTCTGAGTTTGGTCAAGGAAGGCTGGGAGCAATATCCCAGGAAACCTCCCCAGGATGTATACAGTTACATGCTGGCCTTCAGGAACCAGACTAGGCGTTTCAGAGAACTTGCTGAGGCAAATCTGGAAGCCAGCCAGGAGGAGATGAAGCGGTGGTACGACCAGAATGCCACTCTGGTAGAGCTTCAGCCTGGTCAGAAAGTGTGGGTCATGGCCCCTGTGGAGCCTTGTGCGCTCCAGGACAGGTGGACCGGCCCTTTTACGGTGGTGGAGCGCAAGAGTCCAGTTACCTATTTGGTGGACTTGCAGTCTCCCAGGAACCCCTTGCGGGTCCTGCATGTGAACCGCCTGAAGCCCCACTTGGAGATGTCCCAAGTGGGCATGCTCTTAGCTACAGATGATGGAATGGAGGAGGAGACCGAGCCTCTTCCTGACCTCCTGTCAGCCCGAGAGCAAGATGGATCAGTGGAGGGAGTAAACCTCTCTACCTCCCTGACACCTGAGCAGCAGGGTGACTGTCGCCAACTGTTGGGACAGTTCCCTGACCTGTTCTCCCTGGTTCCCAGTGTCACTCATTGGTGCGTCCATGATGTGGACACTGGGGACAGTCTTCCTGTGAAGCACAAGGCTTACAGGGTGACTGACAGGGTCAGAGCCTGCATCAAGGAGGAGGTCTCCAAGATGTTTGCGCTAGGGGTGATTGAGTCCTCTAACAGCCCTTGGGCCAGCCCAGTGGTCTTGGTTCCAAAGGCTGCCGCGCCTGGTGCCACACCAGAACTCCGGTTCTGTGTGGACTACAGGGGACTCAATTCCGTCACCAGGACTGACGCCCACCCCATCCCCAGAGCTGATGAGCTCATAGATCGGTTAGGGGCTGCGCGGTACCTCAGCACGTTTGACTTAACGTCTGGGTACTGGCAGATCGCCTTGACTGATGAGGCAAAAGAGAGGTCAGCATTCTCCACACCAGATGGGCACTACCAGTTCCGGCTGATGCCCTTTGGGATGAAGAATGCCCCTGCCACCTTTCAGAGGTTGGTCAACCAGGTGTTGGTTGGACTGGAGGATTTCAGTGCCGCCTACCTGGATGACATCGCAGTATTCAGTGCCAGTTGGGAAGAACATCTGCGCCACCTCTGGGAAGTGTTGATGGCGCTGCGGAGGGCAGGCCTCACAATCAAGGCGAGTAAGTGCCAGATTGGGCAGGGTTCTGTGGTGTACTTGGGACACCAGGTTGGGTGCGGCCAGGTGGCGCCCCTCCAACCGAAAATTGATACCATTCTGGCTTGGGAGCCCCCAAGACCCAGACAGAGGTGAGAGCCTTCCTAGGACTCACCGGGTATTACCGGAGATTCGTCAAGGGGTATGGCAGCATTGTTGCCCCCTTGACAGAGCTGACTTCCAAGAAGCAGCCCAGGAAAGTGATTTGGACTGACGCCTGTCAGAAAGCTTTTGACACCTTGAAGACTGCCATGTGCACGGCGCCTGTGCTCCAGGCACCCAACTTCTCCAATGAGTTCATTGTTCAGACGGACGCTTCAGAGCATGGTGTAGGGGCTGTTCTATCACAGATCAATGAGGAGGGCCTAGACCAACCTGTAGCCTTCCTCAGTAGGAGGTTACTTCCCCGGGAACAGAGATGGAGTGCTATTGAGCGGGAGGCATTTGCTGTGGTCTGGGCACTGAAGAAGCTGAGACCATACCTGTTTGGGACTCACTTCCGGGTTCAGACAGACCACAGGCCCCTCAGATGGTTGATGCAGATGAGGGGTGAGAATCCAAAGCTGTTGAGGTGGTCCATTTCCCTACAGGGGATGGACTTTACGGTGGAACACCGCCCTGGTACAGAACACGCCAATGCTGATGGTCTGTCCAGATTTTTCCGCCTTAGTGATGAGAACTCCCTAGGGGTAGGATAGTTCTCCCCACATTTCAGCTGGAGGGGACACGTGTTAGACCTGGCAACCTTGGCGTGGGTCTCCCTTCCACTTTTTCGTAATGCCTCCACTGTTGCCGATATGTTTTTGCTGGACTAGATGCTCATGGGCACTTTGCCGCTGCTAATCAGTGCCAAAGTGCAAGTGCTCCCTATCGTAAATTGATGTATGTATTAGTGACTCCATGATTGGATGATTGGTTTACTTGTCAGTCCCTAGTACCGTGCACTGAGTGTGCCCAGGGCTTGTAAATCCAATGCTGCTGGTGGGCTTGCAGCACTGGTTGTGCCACCCACAGAAGCAGCTTGTAAAGTGTGTCTCAGGCCTGCCATTGCAGAGCCTGTGTGCAGCCTAGGGCTGCCATGTCGACTTGGTGAGTGCACCCACTTACCAGTCCCTAAACCTTCCCTTTACTGCATGTTGGTCACCCCTAAAGTAGGCCCTAGGGCAGGGTGCATTGTAAGTATAAGGTGGGACATGCCCTGGTGTGTGTGGCATGTCCTAATAGTGAATTACAGCCAGTTTCGTTTTTCACTATTGAAAGGCTACCTGCTCCCCATAGGCCAGAATGGGCGGTTTTGATTATTACACCTTATAATCCTAACTGACCCGGGGAACATGGTAGAAAAACGAATTTAGTATGCCTGAACTCAGGATGATAAAATACATCTTTTAGTGAAGTTGGTTTTAACATTCTGTGTTTGAAAATACCACTTTTAGAAAGTGGGTATTTTCTTGCCTAAACTATCCAGCCTGCCTCTGCCAGCTTGTGTATTGTGTGTCTGGTTTTTGCGTGACCGGGGCTGGGGGTGGCTACAGGAGACAGGGTGAGTCAGCACAGGGCTGAATAGAGAGATCTGCATCCCGAGTGGAGGGAGGAGTTGCACCTGGGTCTGAATAGGGCTGTGCCTGCCTTCCACAATGCTGGCTCCACCCCCTGCCGGGCGTCTGAGTACCCTGCCCCACATTCTGAAAGGAAAGAAGGAGTCATGTACACAGAGTGCTCCAAAGCTGCACAGAACTGGTTTAAGCTAGGCAAAGGCCTCTCTGCCTCCAGAGAACAAAGAGAATCAGGGTATAAGAGGGGCACCCAGACCCCAGGAAAATTAGATCACTTTTGGGAACAAGAAGAAACCTTTGCTGAGGAGCGGAACCAAGAAGAAACTGAGGAGAGACTATCCCTAAGCCTGAAGTGCTGCTTGGGGGATTGGCCTGCAGTGGTTTGCCTGACTGCCAAAGAAAGGAGAAAGGAACTTTTGCTTTACTGTGACTTTCATCAACTTGTGAAGGATCTCCAAGGGCTTGGAAGAGAGCTTTCCCCCTGATCGAAGTCCCAGGACCATTGGACTTCACCCCCTTTGTGAATTGCTGCTGGAAACTCTGTTTCAGTGGCTACAGAGGTAGGGAGCTGTGACCGACTCTCACGACCGACTCAGTGTCCTGTAAGCACTGCATCGAAGCACCGTCTCGCCCTGCACCGCACGGCCCTGGTCTCACCGACTCCGTCAACGAGCCGCTGCCTGCACCGCATCGAGGGACAACGCGTCCTGCAACGCTTCGCTACGCCAAATCGATTTGGTCCGACCGACACGGTCACTGCTGCTGAGTTCGAGTCCTGTGACCGCACCGGAGTTGGGCACCGCTCGCACGCTTTGCGACGCACCGCCCGACTCGCACCGCTGTCCGGACTGATCGACGCCAGCTCCTGAATCCGGCACCGTCGCCGCACCGCAACCTGCCAGCACCGCCTCGAAGCACCGTCTCGCCCTGCAACGCACGGCCTTGGTCTCACCGACTCCGTCCTGACGACGTCAACGAGCCGCTGCCTGCACCGCATCGAGGGACAACGCGTCCTGCAATGCTTCCATCTTGCATCGCGATCGCGACGTACAGCCATCCGGCTCGCACGCCCGTGCCTGCCGCTTCAAGTAAAAGGTACTGTGACTGAGTCTGTCTACGCTGTGTTGGCCCGTCTCGACGAGGTCAGCTGGATTTGTTAGACTCTGGTTGTTCTCGACATCGCCGTAGCCGGAGGAGGCTACCGACTCGCACAGAACCTTGAATTAAGCCTTTTTGATCAGAACTAAGCACTCTTGACAGTATTGTGGATTATTTTTGTCGTTTATGGTCTGGTGATAAATCTATATAAAGTATACCTATTTTTATAAATATATACCCTGTGTGGTGTCCATTTGTAGTGTTGTCACTTGATTACTGTATGTGTTCACAGATGCTTTACACACTGCCTCTGAACTAAGCCTGTCTGCTCGTGCCAAGCTACCAAGAGGGTGAGCAGGGGTTATTTCCGGAGTGTACCTACTTTCCCTGACTAGACTCAAGGGTCCCTATTTGGACAAAGGTACCTACCTCTGCCAACTAGAGACCCCCAAATCTAACAGGCACTATAAGATTGGCTGCTGAAGAAGATCGGAGTGGCCTTGAGGGAATGTATCTAACAATTTTTTTTGTAAAGTAGTCATGGCCTTCATCATTAAAGGCTTTAAAGGTAATACAAAGTGCCTTAAAGTCTATCCTCTTCTCAATTGGGAGCCAGTGAAGTTCCACTAAAGTCTTAGAGACTGAGTTTTGTCTGGGTATTCCGAGCAATAAACGTGCTGCTGAATTCTGCAAGATCTGTAGCTTGTTGAGGAGCCGTTTCTGTAGGTTATTGTAAAGACCATTGCAGTAATATATTTTGGACAAGGTAAGAGTAGTCACTGCTAATTTCTTCAGCTCCAAAGGGATAAAAGGAAAGATCTTTCTCAGTATTTTTAGCGTATAAAAGGCGCTGGAAGTGATGACATTTACCTGTTTGTCGAACGACAGAAGTTTGTCAAAAATCACCCCCAGATTTTTCACCTTTGTTACTGAGGTCAGAACTAGTCCAAAATCGTCTGGCCACCAATCAAGGGACCAGAAAGAAATATTGCTTCCCATAAGTAGTACCTCCATCTTATCGGAATTCAACTTCAAGCAATTACACATCATCCAGTTGTTGACTTGTTGCATGCAATTGTGGAAGGTGGCAGCTGACTCTTTGTGATTGCCAGCGACTGAGACAATAATTTGCGTGTCGTCGGCGTAGCTGACAACTGAGAAACCCAGATTTCTAATCAGAGTGGCCAGCAGGGTGACGTAGAGATTAAACAGGGTCGGGCTCAGAGATTAACCCTGCGGAAAACCACAGGGGAGAGAAAAGGAATCTGAACTGTAGCCGTCCATAGATACTGATTGCACTCTGTCTGTAAGAAAAGAGGATAATAATGTTAGGGCTAGGCCACTGATGCACAAAGATTCGACACGGTCAATCAAAATCTTATGATTGACCTTGTCAAATGCCGCCGAAAGATCGAGAAGAATGAGCGCTGCAGGGTCGCCCTTATCAACTGATGCCCTTTATTCCTTTGAGGCAGTAATTAAAGTCGATTCAGTGATATGTTGGCTGCGAACCCCAAACTGTGAATGATTCAGTAAATCATTTGATTCCAGAAAAAGGGTTAATTCCCTATTGATTGCCTTCTCTGCAATTTTTGCGGTAAAGGGAAGTCTAGAGATAGGGCGATAATTGTTAGCCACAGAGGGGTCCAAATGTGATTTCTTTAACAGTGGAAGAACCGAAGAGACTTTCAAGTCTGATGAAAAAACACCCTGCCTAAACATTTCATTGATGATTGGTGTTAATACACCGGCTATAGCTCCGGATACCGAGTGAAGGGTATCTAGGGGGGGGCAGGGATCGAACGGAGACCCAGAACGCATTGTAAGAATTAGATCCTACACTTGATCTGTTGATAGTGGCAAAAAAGAAGAAAGGGATGGAAGAGAGGCCTTAGAAAAACTTTGCGGTACGTTCTGAGAAAACTCCCGGTGTGAGGCTGTCTTAACCATGTAAGCAGGAGTCGAAGATCCGTTCAACGAGCTGGAGAAAGTATTAAAAATATCAAGAACTTTTATCTGGAAGGCTAAAGCAAAATTGTCACAGAGAGACTGTCTACTTTCAACTTTCTTTTGATCGGAATAATTGGCCAATTTTTTGATTGTGGAATACAATTCTTTACTAGAGTTTTTTGCAACAACAATTTTCTGAGAAAAATCGATTATTTTCCTTCAAAATCTGAGCCTTGTATTCTGCGATTTTTGTTTGTATTTTTCTTTTTCCAATGAGTCATAATTAAGTCTCCAAAGACGCTCTTGGCGTCTGCAGGACTGCTTCAGCTCCCTTAAATTTGGCGAAAATCAAGGTTGTGAAGGGGGTGATCTATTATTACGAAAGGTTTTAGGGGGGCTAATTGATCTGCAGCTAAAGTAAGCCAGGCATTGTACTCTACTATATCCTGTTCAAAATCGCTCATACATTTTGGGGAGGAAGCTTTTAAAATACTTTCCAGCTGAGAAGTGTCGACTTTATGCCACGGACGGCAGACATGAGCCGCCCTAGAGTTGGAACTGTTAACTGGCTTTGCAGCGATATTCAAATGAAAAATCACTGCAGCATGATCAGACCATGTCAGCAGTACTGATTCGCTGTAAGATTTGCAGTATCTCGGGCCCCTGATGGTTCTGTAGGGCCAGCGGATTACTCTGCTGAGATCCGAACATCATCCATTAGGGAATAGGAGACAGGATGGCAAAGGATATCGGGCTGGTGGGATTGAACTATTTTAGCTTGCTGCCGCCATCTTTGGCAACCAGCGATATCAGAAGATCTGGATGTTTTTCAAAAAATCCTCCCCGTAATGGGATGTGTGTTAAGCATAAGTGGTTAGTCTTACTGCACTGTTACCTTTCACTAGCAGACTAATCAATACAGCCTTCTCTATGGGATCAAGATCTCTAACATGCCATCATCACCCCTATTGTACAGACCACTTCAGCAGGACTAGATACCAACCTGTCTCAGACTTACCCTGTGTGTAAAAGGCACTAGAAACAATAGCCATCCATCAAGTTTCATCAAACCTGGAATAAAATGGCCCTCTCCATGACCTTCATGTTTCAGACCATTCAGCAGCACAGAGTCAACACTGCTAAATAGCAGACATACTCAATAGCTTGGACCGAGGCATAATGTCCGTATTGACTTTATCAGACCTCTCTGCCTCACTTCAACACCATCAATCACACGTCGTTCTTCAACAGTTGGCATCACTTGGTTGGTACCAGTCTTATAGTGGTATTTAATATTACCTCCTTCGTAATAATTTTGTTTTTTGTTAGACCTGGGAGAACCCTTTGCAATAGCCTCAGACTGCCACGAATCAGCTACATAGAAGATGTAAAAATGTATTACATCCTGGTTCCCAACTGAGCATCTCTCTGAGTGGTATTACCAGCTGAAGGAATCCAACAACCATTGATGCTGATATCAAAATGATAAAAGTTTGCCTAAGAGCCTGCAGGGTGAAGAGGGGAGAACCCGGTTTCAGGCATTTGACCCACAGGTCTGATGATAGAAGGACACCAGAGGCAGACAGGGAAGGGTTAGCGTGAAGAGATAGGGGTTCCAGCAATCTCCTCTATTTGAGAAATTCAGATTCCATATGTAGAAAAGGAGGTATAGAGCTCCCCTGAGGTGATCCTTGCACATGGAACCTCATCCCTCCAAATTTCTTGGAATAAGTCGGTGGATAGATAGTATTTTAAGAATGGAAGACATTAGACATCTAATGGGAAGATAAAGAACAGGCAACTTTGACAGGTAATTTGGAGCTCATCCATGTAAGACTTTGAAAATGAGGCAGCTGAATTTGAAATGTCCTCTCTCTTTTCACAGGGACCAGTGAAGAATACTGAGCACAGGCGTGAAGTAGCCATGTTGTTGCAGGCTGAATAAGACATAAGCAGCATAATTCTGGTTTTGGGGTTCGAGCATTGATTTGTTAGGGAATCCAATGAAGATGCTATTGCAGTAGTAAACTTCAAATAAATACCAGTATTTTTTCAAAATATTTAAACTCTGGCTATGAAAGGAATAAAATACATACCAAACAATACCTAGTTTGTCTGCCTGGTTCAACAACTGCCCCGCCATTGTGTTAAATGCTACCATACAGCACTGGGTGACAGAAACTGCCAGGCAGTCAGCATACCTCTCTCCTTGTACACCTACACAGTTTCTGCTGCACAGGCAAGGGACTCCAGCAACCACTTAGCTGCCACATGTACATGTACATGTGGCCTCATGTGCTCCAATCGCTTTGTGAATACAGTCCCGGGTGCTTCCACACCAGGAAGAATGAGGTCAGTCTTGGGAAATTACAAAAACCTGAGGAAAAATAATTCACAGAAACAAACGAGTGAGAAAGAGCTATTAGGAAATTACAAGCATTAGATCCCTCATTTAATCTTGAACAACACAGGTGTGAATTGCTTAGCAGGAGGTGATGAAAGTTGTACAGGGGAAATAATGTTGTTTACAGAGCAGTATAGTAGTTAATTGGGCTTAATTAGTGTGTGAGCTCTGCATGCTCGTGTTTTGGGGAGACAGGTGCTATGCATAGGGTAAGAATGTGCTTCATCTTGGTTACTTCTTACAGGCTGATGCTGGGTGTGTTTTTCATCTGTGGTTTCTCCAATGTTAACTTCCTTGGCGTTAGGTTCCACGACATTCCTAATGGTCTACACAGTTCTGCAAACTTGTACTTGCCCTGGCTTTGCTGCCAAGTGGCCCAAGGCAGTTCTGGTGAATGCCGTCATCCATTTATAGTGTTCGGGGTTTTTTTTTAGCACAAATTATGTTGCATTATGGGACATTCAGTTTAATGTTTAAGTGTAAATATCCCAGCATACAAGTTGATGTTGCCTAAAAAGTCAAGACTGGATGAAAGAGTCACACATGGCACGGTTCGACGAGGTAGAAAGGCCCTTGATTTCAACTACACCAAATGAAGCCTAAGGTTACCCGATTGCTCTATGTAATCAAGAGCACCATATTTTCAGTCCTGAGTTTTCTTTTAGCAGCTTTAAGTTTTCTGGGACTTGTACTCTTGTTTCATTTTAATGGAGCAACGTGGACTAAAACCGCTGAAAAAAATATTGTAAAAGGAAAACCCAAGCCTACAATCTGTTGAAATGTGTGACAAGTCATCTGTCTATCAACCTCTCGGGTACTCCATTTTCTTTTCACTTCTCTTAATTTGGAACGACCCCGTCTGTCAACATTTTAAATGTACCAGCGTCCATAGGGGAGGAGTTTCCCAGAGGCAAAAGCACTTTTCCTGTAGAGCAAAAACAGGGTTTATAGAAATGGTCAAAACCCAGATAAACATTTCTCACACCTGATCAGTGTTGACACGTTTTGCACCAGCAAATATAGGAAAGTTTCAGATTTCCCAAGGTAGCCCTCAATAAATCGGTCAAGTCATAAACAAAATCTAGGGAAATTGGACTTAATCCTCTCACTTAGATTTACTTTTTTCAAATCATTCACTATATGTTTACCTTAAAATGAAGTACAGACAAAGTAAGCAAAATAGAAACGTCAAGTCACATTAATGCACAGAAAGGACCTTGAGAAGGTCGGTAGGAGCTGAAGCTCTTGGGAGTCCAGGCCTTCATGTGTTTCCAGCCAGGCTGCGGTTCCAAGCCAAGAAGAATGCATTTATTTCTTTGAACTCTAAGGCTGGCAAAGAGTTTCTACACTTAAAGAAGGAATTTAGGGCAACATGTACAAAAGGTTTTAGCGGTTGAAAATGGAGAATTGAGCCGTTTGTGACCACTAAATAGCCTTTTGAAATGTCCTGACTATTTTGCGAGTCGGTAACCTATCACCGAATCGCAAAATAGAGTTTGCGAGCTGGTATTAGGAAGGGGCATTTTAAGGGCCTCTCTTCCTAATAGCGAGTCACAGGGGGATGTTTGAATATTTTGCAACTGGAATGCGATAGCAAAACAATCGCAGTTTACAACCAACTTCAAGCTGATGGTAACCCATTAGCAAATGGGAAGGGGTCCCCAAGGGACCCCTTACCCTTTGTGAATGTGGGCGCAAACATTTTTTAAGAGGAGGCAGTGGTCCTACATACCACTGCCTCCTCTTAAAAAAAGAAAAGAAAACTTTTATTTTTGTTTTTGAAATGCATCCAATTTCCCTTTAAGGGAAACGGGCTGCATTTCCCCAAAAAATAATTGCTTTATGGAAAAAGCAATCAGAGACATTGTGGTCTGCTGACCCCAGCCGGCTATCATCCCTGTGATTTTTGCCATTCCCAATGGGTCTCAAACTACTACCTGCCTCATGAATATTGATAAGGAAGTCCATTTGCAACCCACTGGGAATCACAAACATTTGCAAACACACTGTTGTGCATCGCATTTTGCAACTTCCTAATTGCGAGTCGCAAGAATCCGCAATTAGGAACTCGCAAAATATAGTGATTGTACATGTGGCCTTTAAATCTGAAACTCAAGTGGAACGATGCCTGAGAGGACTGCGCTAGTGTGCCTGTATGAAAAGAAAATGGGGCCGGACTGAGTTGGTGACCGTATGAAGCAACAAAAGGATTGAACCAGGAGAGGAAAAGGTTTTAGCACAGACCGGACTCAGAGTTATGTATTCTACTGTTTTAAGTTGCGTGAAGTGTATTACATTTTCAAAGCCATCTCTGTCTCTCTTCCCACCTGCAGGTTCCAGTGATACATTGTAACCACCGGAGTTGTATGATTCGTGTTGTTGCACACTTTTATAAAATGTTATCTCTGCGTTTACCCTGGTCATGCAGATATTTCTCAATCTATTGTTAACTAGAATAACACTTGTTAGTTGAAGCAATATGGATCCACAAAATATCCACAACCGTATATTATAAGGATATTGTAAGCCACTGAAGAGCTCCTTGATCATATAAAGTAATAAGTTCCAAGGCCCCTGTCCTTTATAAGGTCACTGCATTAGGACTCTGCATTAAGTATTGACTTGCAATATTCTGTTTATGTTTAGTTGGCAATTATTAATTCCTTACAATGCATGGTCACGTAAGCATCACTTCTTCCCTTTTCTTCAATACTTAGTATCATTCTCCTTCTGCTTCTTCCACCTGCAGACGTTCTTGACTAGGTTTGTGCTGTAGAAATACCATATACGTACAATGTGTTGCATTCTTTGGTGGCTAGCAGCTTGCAAAGTTTCTTTTTAACAATATCATTGACTATTCTGAGTACCACTAATACTACTGTTACTAGACCATAAAATTCACAAATGTTTACTGTGGCTTAAACATTAGAATTAATTCTAGTGTTTAAGCCACAATGTATATCTCTGTAGAGCGCTAGTGAGACAGGGTTCTTTCAGCTTGGGACCAGTCATGAAATGGGGTACACTGCACGGTGCGAACAACGATCTGAGTCTCTCATTGCACAGCTCCGATGCTCACGTAGTGCATACAATTGTCAACAAATGTTCTTCTTTTGTAATTATAGTCTTTTACTTAATATTGTTTTCATGATCCTTGTTGGATTTGGCCTTCTCTTTAGGTTCACCACCAAACTGTTTGCCTTCAATCCTCCTGTTTTATGAGCTTCGTTTTGTTGGTCTTAGGACTCTGTGCACTTTACCACTGCTAACCAGTGCTAAAGGGCTTGTGCTCACTCCCTAAAACATGGTAAAATTGTCTTACACCTGACTGGCATATTTTTTTAACTTAAAAGTCCTTACTAAGGTAGTATACCATATACCCATGGCTGGTAAATTAAATGTTACAAGAGGGCCTACGGCACTTATTGTGCCACCCGCTTCAGCAGCACCTCAAAACATGTCTGAGGCCTGCCACTGCAGCCTGTGTACAGTTTTAAACTGCCAATTTGACTTGGCAAAATAAACCTTTTGCCAAGCCTAAAACTCCTTTTTTAATACATGGTAAGTCACATGTAAGTAGGCCTTAAACCGCACATAGGGCAGGTGTAGGAAAGTAGGATCTGCTTCTTATGGTTACCCCCACTTTTTGCTGGATGTTACACTGTTTTTGACTAGTCTGACTGGGGTCCTGCTAATCAGGACCCCAGTCTATCTGCTTTCTCCCTACAATGTTATGCCATGTACTTAGGTACACTCCAGATTGGATACTGGGGTACCCTTGTCAGTCCCTAGTATAAGGTATACATGTACCCAGGGCATAAGTACCCCAGAGGCCTCCCAATGACTGAAGCATGTATTATGCCACCCATGAGAGGCCATGCAAAATGGAACTACAGGCCTGCCATTGCAGCCTGTGTAAGATGGTGCATGCACCACTTACTTTAGATATAGGTTTACTATATCTATAGGTCACTACACTTAAAACCTATCAGTCACCCCTCTAGCAGGCCTTAACAATCCTGAAGGCAGGGTGCTGGGTTTACGTGAGAGGGTGCCCCTGCATGAGCAGAGCACCCCTGCAGCCTTCGGAGACCATTCTCCCGGGTTGTCGGTGACGCAGCCAGACATATAGGTAGAGGTGCATTATATGCTCGCGTAAAATGCTATCTCGAAAACGGCTGCAACAAAACATGTTGTGTTTGGTATCAAACACCTTGGAATCATACCTCCACACTGGTAACCGGTGTGGGAGGTATGATTCCACCCTTCTGAAGTGAGCTTCGTGGGGTCCCTGGTCTTCCCGGGACCAGCCTTCTTGACCCAGGCAGCACAAAATGGTTGCTGCCGACCAGAGACACATTTCTGCCCTCCTGCTGCTGAGCCGAGCTCGAGCAGGGGAAGGCAGGACAATAGGCATCCTGCCACAGGGAGGTGTGACGACCTCCCAGACAGGATTTAGTGTATTGGGGCTGGGTGGGTGCATTTCCAAAGTGCCTAAAAGTCTGCATCTGGGACACACTTGGTGTCCCTGTGCATAGTCCAGTTCAAACCAGTCCTGGGAGCTGTTGGCTCCTGCTCTGGCGCGAAACTGGACAAAGGACATGGGAATATCCTCCCCACTGTCCTGACCCTCCCCTGGGAGGGTCCCCTGAATCTGTCCAACCCTCTACCGTGGGTACAAAAGCGCTTACCTGGCTGTAGGACCCTAGATTTCACGTGGACAAGATTCTGAACAAGAAACCACTGACCTTCGACCGTCTGGACACTCTGGACTTCGACTGGGCCCGACTTCGTCTCCCTCTCCGTCCAAAGCATCGTCTGTGCCCGTGCAACATACAGGCTCTGTGTAGGACCCGTGGAGCATCAAGGACAACTGAAGTATCTCCCTTGGGGTGAAGGAGTCACTCCCCTGCATTCACAGGCACCGTAACACAACTGACTGGTCTGATGATCCTGAGCTCCTGCAGACTCCAAAGGCTTCAGCAACACAGGAGGTGGGTTCCTATGTTCTTTGAGGTTGAGCTGCCCTCTCACCAAGTTTGAGGCCAGTATCCCACATGGGGACCGCATAACCTGAACCCCTGTGCACCGCGTACGTTTGCAAGTGCATATGCTTGTTGGCATTCTCCAACTAAGTGCATTGGGCTATCGATAGCACCAACCTCTGCGCACATTTCATACAAAGGACTTTGGCCTCCTCACACTCTGTGCCCTGCAAGCTGTTACTTTGTGAAACTGTTAGAGGTCCCCTCGCGACTCCTGTGCCTTTGGCCTGCGGGTCCATTTGAGGGACAACACTACTTTTCTTGGGCTCCCCTGGTTGCCCCAGGCCTGCCCTGACTGCCCTTGCTATGGTGAGTCCCGTGGTCCTTGCTGGGCCAGACCATAACCTTTCTTGACCTTCTTCGTGTGTTGCCGCTGCCAAGACTTGTTGGTGCTGCCGCTAGACACCGACCCCTCAGCACTCGACATCCTTTGTGGGACAGATTGTATCCGGCTCCTAGTCATCCTTGACATCTCCTGGTCCCTGCAGCTGTAGAGTCAAGGTCTCCATCACCACACCTGAAGCACCCAACATCGGTGGGCATTCGTCTACTGAGCCCCTGGTCACTCCTGAGTGACCCAGACTCTGTCCCCTCTGCTTTCAGGTTCCTTCCATCAAGAATCCACCTGTGGGTTTCACCAGACACTTTTCTTATTTCCAGCAGTGGCATTTCTTTGAAGACTCCCATTGAGATAGACAGCGGTTTCCGACACCACTTCGACGCTATGCACCCGGCTTGCCTGGGATAGGTAACTCTGGTGCTTCAGTATCCACAGGTGGGGTGGCTCTCCAACCTTCTAGGTTCCAAAGGGTTTCTTCGTAATCCACTGGGAAGGGTCCTTAAACTGTAAAATTGCAACCGCGACTCTCCCATTGAATTGTACGTAGCACACGGTTGTGTTCTCACACTGCACCCGTCGTCCGTGGGGTCCCTCCTTACTCACCTTGGGTGGTTCCTTGGGGTAGGAACACACTAGAACAGAGGGGTGAGAGGATAAGGTCCCTCTTCGACCTCCCACTCAGACTTGAATCACAAAAAGAAGAGGGAAAACGATATAGTGAAAATAGGTGTCAATAAGTGAATGGAAGGAAAAAACACCATGCTGTGTCATGCTTCATCATAGGGCTGCTAACACACCTCCGTGTTGACCCTATACTGGAGGTGGAGCAATAGGGAGGGGAAGAGAATACAACATACAGTGTAAAACCAAGGGTGAGAAATGGTGCAGAAAAAGTGATATAAAAGCTGGTCATAGGAAATCCTTATTCCAATTTTAATATTAGGTCCCCTATCCAGGATTAAAAAAGATGGTGGATGCCAAGGTAGAGGAACTTATAATGAGACTCCACCAGCTCCACTCTGCATAGGTCTCGACATGTTTCAGCCGGCAATGAACAATGCCCCGGCTTTCCTCAGGACTCTCACCTCTATGATCCTGGGTGCTATCACTCTCTTCTATAAATTCAAAAGTAAGAGGGGATATCACCTTCCATGGAGCCCCTCACATGTGAAGAGGAACCTGCATAAATAATTAAAAAGCCAAAAGACACAAAACGAAATATATATAGTGCCCAATGCCTTGTTCATGTTAAATGTTTAAAAACACACCAAAAATAATAATGGTGCTTCACCTCCAATCACTCTAAACACACTGTGAAAAACGTGGGGGGCACTCATCCTCCATAAATCTCGGAGTTCGGGTGCTCTATATCTCATAAATTTAATTGATGCCCCAGTTATATTTTCAATGACGATTTATCCGTGCAACAAAAAGTAATGAGAGTTACTGCTATGTGAACTCTCCCATAAACATTGATGCATTCCATCCATGAGCACTTAATAGTGCGAAAAGAATCCGAAACACCACTTTCATCCAAGCTACTCATCCCACAGACTTACCGAGTTTATATAAATCTACAACTCGAACTGGCGGGGAAGGAGAACAGCTTCCTAATAGCACTCTCTGTAGACAAAGCAAAAAACACTCATTAAAGGGGCCCCCTTCCCTTCTGATGTCAAACGGGGCCCTCTTTTAGATGTTAATGAGGAAAAAACCTCTAAATGTGTGTTAAATAGTAAAATCCACTCTCTTGTGTTACACTTGCCCAAAATAATAATGATGCGAGTGAACATGAAAACGGGGGCCCTAGACCATCATTACTCATTGTTTACTTCCTTTTAACGGTGTCCCTGCAAGGTTATAAGAGTTCCTTGGGGTCCCAGCGATTCTACAACCTCTAGACACTGTCTTGACTCGAGTCGTGGTTCTTATACCACTATTTTAGTATATGGTTTGGTCTCCCCCTGGAGCCCACTGTGTATTAGTGCTACTTACAACTGTTTCTGTGCTACAGTATTGTGTTCTTTGTGTTTATCTGCGTGTAGCAGATACTGTGAGGTATTTAAGGTGTGTTATAATAATACATACATATTTTTATAACTACTGTGTGGTTCTCCTTTCATTTAACCAATACAATAAGGTTGCATTCTGGTAAAACAAGCTGCTTAACATTCCTTGAAGACTAAGCCTAAAGGCTGCTCTCCACAGCTACCACTTGGAGAGCTTTCTAAGGTTATCTTTGACCTCTTAAATCACCATAAGGGTTGTTTGGACTGGTGCAAGGTGGCCACTTTAATTAGAGGGCATCATATACCAGGCCAACTTCTCACAGCAGGGTACATTTTATATAAAAAAGTACATGTATGTTTAAGATTGACATGTCCTGGTAGTGAAAAACTCACACATTCATTTTCCACTACTGTATGCCTACCTCTCTCCTTAGCATAACATTGGGTTATGTTATTACATTTAATAAGCAAAAACCTTTGTTTGGGAATAGGTAGAAATATCATCTTTGGTGTTTACCGAATTGTAATTTAAAACCCTCTTTAATGATAAAGTCAGCTTTTAAGTCGCAATTCTGAAAATTAAACTTTTAGAAAGTTGCCATTTTCTTGTGCTAAGCATCTGGTGCCTGCATCCTGTTTCCTGGGTTACATAGGTAGGTGTAGTTGGCAGTTGCCTTTGTGTATTCCTCCCAAAAAGTCACACAATAGAGGGGTTGAGTGTTGGCAGGATGGGAGGGGCAGAGCTCTGCACAGTCCCACTTGTACTTCAAAAATGCTGCCTCAGCTCACACACAAAGAACTTCACGCAAGCCTTTTGTGACTCTAGACATCCTGGAAGCAGGGCAAGGAGGCAGGAAATTCTTCCACTTCAAATGTGGCACCAGGTATAACATTTGGACCCTCAGACCCGCTCTTCAGTTCACGTCTGGACCTGCGGAGGACTCCCAGAGAACTGCGACGCTGCCTGTGGCCTGCTGTGTACTTGAGATCACTGCCCTGCTGCACCAAAAACACTGCTCTGCTGCCAGAAGCCTGCCTTGTGCCCTCAGAGGGCTGTCCTGCGGCTGTTTTTCTGCTTGGACCCACGTCTTCCAGAGTGACACCAAGGGGTAATTGGCTGGCCGCCTGATCAGTGCCTCATGGACAAAAAAGACTCTAACCTTCTTCAACCCCCACCTGGACCCACCATGAGAGAATCCTTTCCCTCCAAGTGGTGCCCCTCCAGTTCTGGGCCCTTGAAAGGGGTGCTAAAGGTGCCCAAACAGCCAAAACCTAAAACTTGGGACTTAAAACATTTTCAGCAAAAAAATGCTCTGAGAACCGAGAGGACACCGGGACCTATCTGCTCACCGATTTGCCCAAGGTACATTGCTGGAGGGCCTGACTTCTCAGTAGCTCCCTCTGCGTTCTTCTCTGCAGCAGTAAATCCTGTTCAGTAGTTCCTTGCAGAAGGGGTATCCGGCCTCGTGGAGCTCTCGTCAGATACAGCCTGCAGCTTCGTCCCCCTGGAGATTTTTGACTTCCAAAAAAGTGACAAAGTCTGAATGTAGAAATCTTCACTCTGACTTCGGGTTCTTAAACCAAGTGGTGCCTTTGAAGTGGGGGAGAGTTCAAAGAGATACCTGCCCGGCCAGTCCTGGCTCCAGACTCACTAGAAGTGGGTATGCAGCCCTTTGTGTGGGGACAGGACACAGCCTAGTCAGGTGCATTGCCTCTTTTACCTCTAGTATCCATACAAGAATTTTAGTCTAATAATTAGGATTGCAAAATGGGTATTGATCTGTTTTGGTCACAAGTGTGAGCAGTATAATATATAAATGTAAAATATCTATTTCAGTTACTTAACATTCAAAAGAAAGTTAGAAGACTATTGATTAAAAGTAATTAGAAGTGAGGAGATGGGTTCTGTGCAGTCACTACAAAGTTGTATGCACTTTTTCAGGGTGTTTTTGCCTCTCTTGGAGGTGGGGAACGTCCTAGAATTTTTCCTAGATCCTGTTCCCAGCATTTGTGTTTTCAGATGTTAAAAAAACTCCTATGGAACAAATTCAAGTGCACCTCAGGCCTGATTATTGCCATGTAATGGCATTTACTGGTTTAAATTATCATTTTTATTTAATCAATAGAGTTTCATTTTTTAGAGGTCTTAAATAGCCCAGTGTCTAAAACGCCCGGTAGATACAAATGGATCCAGAAAATAGCTGCTTTAATTAGTCAGCTGAAATGCCCTTCAGAGTATAGAAAGACTTTGGATGGAGGCTTCAAAAGATAGTTTTCTATACTGGGTAGGTGGGGGAAAAAGAGATAAGAGCAGTAATAAACTTAAATGATAGGCATAAAATGAAATTCATTTATGGTAGTGTGTCTCATACTGCTATCTTGAAAATCTGGCATGGCCAAGGCCCTCGGAGACCGACAATGAATACCCTTAACTAGATTATCCCTCTGTATAATATGTAGCCGGTTACCGAGTGCTATACCGGTTGATTAACGTCCTCTACACGAGTAATAAGACTAAGCAACAGGTGAGGGCCTATCACGAGGGACAGGGCCTTTAACAACTGGTATAACCTGAGGGGGGAGGGCAATAAAGCTGCTATTAGAACATTCCACCCATTAAATAAGGTTAAACATTCAGTAAAGCATCGGAATGCTGGAGCGGTATATCCATACCAGCCATTAATTGCTCTCTGCCATTAAATTCAGCTGAACCCCCAACTTTCCTATATTTTAATGCAAGGTAAATACATTCAAGGTGTGTTAGCATTGTCTCACATCACAACACCTACAACAGTGTGACATTTGTTGAAGCCTGTAGAGCAATATGACACATCTAGGGTGGAAATGCTTCTACAGCGCCTTGAGACCCTCACGGTGAGTAGCTTTATTGATTGATTGATGAAGATATGTTGCAGGTTTTGGCGAATTGTTCAGGCCTTCATCTTCCACAGGACACCCTGGTGAAAGCAGTAGGAGCAGCAGATGAAGCTGAAGGTTATCTTACTTACAGGCAGTAGCTCCACCAGGTATTTCAGCAGCTTGGAGAAAAAACAGAAAGGGTCAACTATTGAATCTTTGTGGGAAATACCCAATAAACAATGACAGTGAAAAGCACTGCGGACTATTTCAGACATGAATATACCAATGAGTACAATGATTGCAAGGATGACAGCCAGGCTCCTAATGATATCGCTTGGACTGAATTCTGTGACAGCCGGTGCAGTCCTCCAGATGAAGCGATCTCGCAGCATCAATTGGGAAAGGGGCAGGTGGAAGTAAAATGCAACAGCATTGTCATATTCATGTGCTAATAGCATTCTTGATCTTGGAGTAGTCAATAGTGCTACTTCTTGCTGCTTACCCTGCTTATGCTCCTTCTCTCAGCGTTATCACTGGGAGGGTTAGTAACTGGCATTATTGCCTGCCTCTCCTGCAAATAATATGTACAGTAGTTACCTTTGTGTCTTTAATTAAACTAATTGTTGTTCATCGACACTATGGAAAAATCTTACTCTTTGTGTAATGTAAATAAGCAGAAATGTGTCCCTTCAACTTCCATTCTGTATCTCACGGGTGCTTCTATTGCACCTAATTTTCGATCAACTGTTCAACTGCAGCCCATCATTAAGGGTGCAGGGACTCTGCCCCACCACCTTTTCCTGATGCAGGAAGAGTATCTGTGAGGATGAACAAAGGTCAGCCTGACAGATACTCTTCATGGTCGAGGTCAGCACCTCTCACTGACCTCATCCCACTCTGTCATGAGGTAAGGAAGGTCCTCCTCTCATTGGATGGCCTTTGGCAAGGTCAGCCAATACTAGGATGAAGCAGGATCTTTCTCCCAAAACAACGGAGGCTCCAGAAAACTCCAGGAAACAACAGAGGCTTCCTTCCCGCCACTTGAGATCACTGCTGCAACAGAGTAAGTTTTTTTAATGTTGGGTGCATGCATGCATATGTGTATGTATGAATGTTTGTGTATTTGTGCATGCGTGCATGCTGTAAATGGGTTTGTGCTGGCTGTATGGGTGCTCTTGTGAAAGAGAGTGTGTGTGTGTGTTTGTGTGTGGGCTCGTGTGTGCGTGCTTGTGTGCCCGCCCGCCCAACCCTTGTTGCACATTATGGGCTGCCACTGCAACTGTTGTGTCTTGAAATGAATCCTGTCTCCAGGACTGGCTGTCTTACTTTAGAGAAGAGTGAGTCACCTGGGTGGAATTTAAGGGATAACTTGTTTTCATGTCGAGATCACCTTTGTGGTTTTGCCAAATGGTTCTTGTTCTGACTTTCATTGAACTTTTTCCTGTGATATTGAGCCCAAAGTGTTACTTCAAACTTTTTAAGACCAGGATCTTTACATGACTACCTTTCCATAGCACCTAAGATGTTCTGTGCTATTTTTGCCAGCTACTCATACTGGCGTACAAAATAAAAATTGATAAATTCAATCTCAAAATAAAACTTGACCGAAGCCACTGACATGAACGTGTTTGAATTCCCCACCATACAATTAACTGCAGTTAATGAGTTTTTCAAAGAGAGTTAACCATTGTTAATGCCCTGAGCAGAGAGCTATGCCACTTAATTAAAACAATAGAAACTATAGGAGCTCCAATGAAATCAAAAGGCCAATAATTGCTAGTATAGGTCTCCTTCTCCAACATTCCAATTCTTGTCTTTCTGCTTCATGCAGTTTAAGTTGAAACACTATACCCTGCCTGAGTGAAATGTTCCAATAGCATTATAGACCTTCTGTTATGGGCTATTCCATTTCTTAAAGGCCTTACCTCATCATCAGCACTTGCCTAAGGCCCATGGCCTATAACCGGGAAGATGGTCTTTAATGACAGGTACAACTTAATTGCGAGTGTTTTTTACTGTTAAAATATGTACTGCTACCCCTGGATGTTTCCTAGGATTATGCACTGGTAAAGAATGGCACCTTCTGAAGACACACGGCGCATAGACCTCAGCAGCAGGCTATAATGGCCTATTATCACATTCAATCAAAATTTTGAGACCAAGGGCCACATGTACGAAGCATTTTTTAAACAGCTGATCGGGCCATTCCCGACTGCAAAAATGCTTTTATATTTGTTCAAAAAACAAATTACGATTCAGTAGCATGTTTCCAAATCGCAATTTGTGTTTGCAATTGGTATTTGAAAGGGGCATGTTTAGGGTATCCCTTCCAAATACCGAATCTGAACGGGATTTATGAATGTTTTGCGACTGAATTACAGTCGTTTGAGAATTGAAAACAAATATTTTTTAAGAGCAGGCACTGACCACTGGACCACTGCTTACTCTTCAAAAATGAAACTGCAACGTTTAATTTTTCTTTTTAACCCCTTCCGTGCGCGGTAAATTCTCCCGCTGTGCGGGAGAATCAACGCGTGGGCGGGTTTTCGACGGCCCCCAGCCGTCGTGAGCACACGCCCACTGTAACGCGTGACGGCTGGGGGCCGTCGTGAGCATGCAAGGGGTTAAACGCATTCTATTTTTTTAAGGAAAATGGGCTGCATTTAAAAAAACAGAGATTACTTTATTAAAAAGCAATTACAGACATGGTGGTCTGCTGACCTCAGCAGGCCACCATCCCTGTGATGGCTGCTATCCCTAAAGTGTTGAAAAGTGCAACCTACCTCATTAATATGCATTTGCGACCAGCTAGGAATCGCTAATGAAACTCGAAAGAGTCTCATACATTGGGAATACTGATTTCCAAATTGAGATTCGGAGAGAATGGCAATTAGGAAATCTGTATTTCTAATTTTTGTGCATCGGGCCCAAACTTCCAATCTTGACAGCTGAACAAACTGTAGTGTGAATAATAACCAGTAGATGGCACTGTGTTCATTCATCCAAGATAAAGCAAAGTCTATCTGTTGCAGAGAGACTTCTTCTTGACGCCATTTGTGAAGTGGTGTACATGGGATCATTGTCAACTTAAAGTAACTCCCCAGCAGCACACGCAATAAGACTAATGCTTTACTCAGGAACAGAACTTATAGGGGGTGAGCTCCCCTAGCCAGCCTTTTCATAACTGACCAGAGAACCGCCACCACAATCCATATAAGGACTCATGCAACCTAGGTTTCTGCACTTGATAAAGCTACAACACCCAGCAGAACTGATGGGCCAGTCTAGCAGTCACCAGTGTCTCTGTTTTCTATTTCCTTATCCCATTCCCTTTTCCTCAGGTCTACTGATAATCATCATATTGAAAGTGTGTTGGGTTGATAGTGGATACAGTGAGTTTTGGATTCATACATCACGCCTGTTATATCCAAACTTCAAGGTTAGTGCTTTCTGACAAATACCACCACAATGTCCAGTTAGAGATACAGCTTTAAAAGTTAACAGGAATTTATTTCAATGTACTTAATTTAGAACAGTTAGAATAATGATGCACGCGAAATGCCAGGTAGCCCTAACACATACTGGGGCTGTGATATGAACCCCAAACTCTATACAGTGTTTTCATAGTAAGGTGGATCTAGAAAATAACACAAGACACTATGGCAAACGTTAGTCTTTGGCAAAGGGTTTGTGTTTTTGAAACCTTTCATAAAACCTTCTGAAAAATTATAATTTCTCCAATGGCAGTTTTAGTCCTTGGGCTTTTGTTCTTCCAAAACATTAATCAGTTATGGGTCATGCTCCTCCAAGACAGTCAAATGTGACATCTAAAAATTAGCACCTCCGTTATCATTCTTTCCGCCTCACCCTCCCTCACATATCTATCACTCCTTCCTCTTGAGTGCACAACTCAGTTTTCCCTTGCCTTCCACCTCACTCTTTCCAAACTCCACCACGAAGGCAACCCAACCTCACCTCCTTCACCTTTAAATCATTCTTAATACTCCTCAGTGATGAACATCACCACACTTGGCCTTCTACCTCAACATATCAGATGACATTGATTCCCTAAAAAAAAAGCTGATGAGAGGCAACACACAGAATCAACAGGTTATAGTATACATAAAGCAAAGTTCAGTCTTCAGATGTTGATTGTAAGTCTTTTTATTTTTCAAAAGTCCTTTTTGTACATATGGAAAACAGCCAACGCGTTTCACCCTTCACAAGGGCTTCTTCAGGGCAATATAAGGTAGCCAGATTCGTGTATCAGTGTGTTGGTACCAACAATGAATGAAGTTCCAAAACGTCCCAGTTGATGGACATAGACTCCATACATGAGGCCTAAGGCCAATGTTGAGTACCCTTATGTCCTCAGTCCAGATCAAGACGTAAGTTGCCTTCAAACGGCGAAGAAATAACTCTTTGGGGCAATTGGTAAGCCTCCAGTGTAATTAGTAATAGTACTATTGTTATCCTTGCTTTGAGTTCCGAAACGGCCTGTGTCCGGCAGCAGTAGCGGTGGCAGACACCGCTACTGCTGCCGGACACAGGCCGGTCCAGGCCGATAATAACAGAAACAGAAACTTTTGTGGTCGAGAAGTGTATCAAAAAAGGAAAGCAGTACAAATCAGATGTACTTTTCCTTTAGGATCTCGCTGTCCAAAAACCACACCTTTACCGGCCTACTAGTGTACCATCCCCCGGGCCCTAGACCCGGGTTTTTAGAGTCCTGGTGCAAACTTTTAGAGCCACTTGTCACTACTTCTCATACCACCATTCTCAGAGATTTTAACTACCACCTTGAGAAGGAGCAGGACACTGACACACGGCACCTCTTAGAACTTATGTCATCTTTGGGCTTTGAGCAACTTGTTCAATCTCCCACCCACAACGCTGGTCATATCTTAGACGGCGTTTTCAGCAATCATTGCAGTTTAATGATTGAAGAGGTAAAGCCACTTATTTGGGTCGACCACTCGTTGATTCTGTTTAAAGTCTGTCAGAATCCCTCCACTACTGTGGAGGACAGCATCTTCCCAAGGCACATTCGCTACAGGGGGCTGAGCAAGATTTCTGCTCCCGACTTGGAGGCGGCTTTGGCCTCTGCTGGGGCTGGGAGGCACAGTCCCTTCCCCCTTACGACAGAGGGCTTTCACAATTGGATTACTCAAGCCTTAGATATTGTCGCCCCTTTGAAAGAGCGCACCTTTAAGAGAGTCAAACCTACATCACCTTGGTTTTCGAATGAACTTAGATCACTCAGAAGGGAATGTCGCAGGCAGGAACGCAGGTGGCGGCTAGACCCTTGTATTAGGGAGAAAACCAAGCAGAAAGCTCTGCTTCAGAAATATAAGCAAGCCATCTTTCAAGCCAAAGCTCACTTCCTCACTAATAAGATCCTTGCTGCAGACAATTCCTCTAGCATGCTCTTCAAGGTGATTAAGGGGATCTCCGAACCTTCTGGGACGCGGGCATTGTCCCCCTCTCAAGACCTCTCTGATAGAATAGCTACTTACTTCGAGGACAAGGTCGTTAAAATCTTCAGGGAGCTCAACCATATGCAAATGGCAGAATTAGAGGGCGTGGAGGTCATGTAGGACCAAGGGAGGGGGAGCCCCCCTCCTACTCTGGCAGCATTCCCCCAGATTACTGTGAAACAAACTTTGGGTTTTCTTATGGGCCTCAAGTCCGGTTCCCCCTCTGACTCTTGCACCCCCCTCACTCTCAAGATGGTTCCCAACCTGATTGCTGACTTTCTTTGCAAAGTGTTTAACAACATCCTCTGTTCCGGCTGCTATCCAGACGCTTGGAAAGAGGCAATTATTACACCCCTGCTTAAGAAACCCAATGCTGACCCCTCTGAACTGAAAAATCTTCGCCCTATCTCTCTTCTTCCGGCCCTGCTAAAATCCTAGAGAAGTTCATCAACATTGAGTTGATGAATTACTTGGACTCCAACGAGCTCTTGGATCAGTCACAAAATGGTTTCCGCGCCAACTACAGCACCGAATCCGATCTTATTGCTGCCACTGATCACATCCGTATGCAGGTCGAATAGGGTGGGTCGGTGGTGCCGATTATGCTCGATTTGTCAGCGGCTTTTGACACCGTCTCTCCCACTCGGATGGTACAACGTCTGACGAGGTGGGCATCTCGGGTAAGGCCCTGCAGGTCCTCCACTCCTTCCTAAAGCAAACACAAGGAGATGATGGACGGAGTGCTGAAACTTTTCAAACACTCACCCCCAGTCACAGATCTGGGTTGAATCCATCATCATTCTTTAGCTCACTTTGCCACCCCAGTTCAGACACAGCTATATGCAAATCAGTCTTGACCCTGTGCCTCATGGGAACAGTCCAGCCCGAACTGCCAAGCCATGTCTTCCCTGGACCGGAATCAAGCATCCTGGGACCGGTTTCGGGCTAACAGCCCTCATCAGCCAGGCTAGCTTGAATGCAGTGGCAAAGTGAGCAAGGGACCCACGTCTGGGCATACCCTGCCAACTTAGGGCGAACAAAGCAAACACAAGGAGATGATGGACGGAGTGCTGAAACTTTTCAAACACTCACCCCCAGTCACAGATCTGGGTTGAATCCATCATCATTCTTTAGCTCACTTTGCCACCCCAGTTCAGACACAGCTATATGCAAATCAGTCTTGACCCTGTGCCTCATGGGAACAGTCCAGACAGAACTGTCAAGCCATGTCTTCCCTGGACCGGAATCAAGCATCCTGGGACCAGTTTCGGGCTAATAGCCCTCATCAGCCAGGCTAGCTTGAATCCAGTGGCAAAGTGAGCAAGGGACCCACGTCTGGGCATACCCTGCCAACTTAGGACGAACAAAGCAAACACAAGGAGATGATGGACGGAGTGCTGAAACTTTTCAAACACTCACCCTCAGTCACAGATCTGGGTTGAATCCATCATCATTCTTTAGCTCACTTTGCCACCCCAGTTCAGACACAGCTATATGCAAATCAGTCTTGACCCTGTGCCTCATGGGAACAGTCCAGACCGAACTGCCAAGCCATGTCTTCCCTGGACCGGAATCAAGCATCCTGGGACCGGTTTCGGGCTAACAGCCCTCATCAGCCAGTCTAGCTTGAATCCAGTGGCAAAGTGAGCAAGGGACCCACGTCTGGGCATACCCTGCCAACTTAGGGCGAACAAAGCAAACACAAGGAGATGATGGACGGAGTGCTGAAATTTTTCAAACACTCACCCCCAGTCACAGATCTGGGTTGAATCCCTCATCATTCTTTAGCTCACTTTGCCACCCCAGTTCAGACACAGCTATATGCAAATCAGTCTTGACCCTGTGCCTCATGGGAACAGTCCAGACCGAACAGCCAAGCCATGTCTTCCCTGGACTTGAATCAAGCATCCTGGGACCGGTTTCGGGCTAACAGGCCTCATCAGCCAGGCTAGCTTGAATCCAGTGGCAAAGTGAGCAAGGGACCCATGTCTGGGCATACCCTGCCAACTTAGGGTGAACAAAGCAAACACAATGAGATGATGGACGGAGTGCTGAAACTTTTCAAACACTCACCCCCAGTCACAGATCTGGGTTGAATCCATCATCATTCTTTAGCTCACTTTGCCACCCCAGTTCAGACACAGCTATATGCAAATCAGTCTTGAACCTGTGCCTCATGGGAACAGTCCAGACCGTACTGCCAAGCCATGTCTTCCCTGGACTGGAATCAAGCATCATGGGACCAGTTTCGGGCTAACAGCCCTCATCAGCCAGGCTAGCTTGAATCCTGTGGCAAAGTGAGCAAGGGACCCACGTCTGGGCATACCCTGCCAACTTAGGGCGAACAAAGCAAACACAAGGAGATGATGGACGAAGTGCTGAAACTTTTCAAACACTCACCCCCAGTCACAGATCTGGGTTGAATCCATCATCATTCTTTAGCTCACTTTGCCACCCCAGTTCAGACACAGCTATATGCAAATCAGTCTTGACCCTGTGCCTCATGGGAACAGTCCAGACCGAACTGCCAAGCCATGTCTTCCCTGGACGGGAATCAAGCATCCTGGGACCGGTTTTGAGCTAACAACCGTCATCAGCCAGGCTAGCTTGAATCCAGTGGCAAAGTGAGCAAGGGACCCACGGCTGGGCATACCCTGCCAACTTAGGGCGAACAAAGCAAACACAAGGAGATGATGGACGGAGTACTGAAACTTTTCAAACACTCACCCCCAAGGGTGAGTGTTTGAGCAAGGGACCCAGGATGCTTGTTTCCGGTCCAGGGAAGACATGGCTTGGCAGTTCAGGCTGGACTGTTCCCATGAGGCACAGGGTCAAGAGTGATTTGCATATAGCTGTGTCTGAACTGAGGTGGCGAAGTGAGCTAAAGAACGATGATGGATTCAACCCAGATCTGTGACTGGGGGTGAGTGTCTGAAAAGTTTCAGCGCTCCGTCCATCACCTCCTTGTGTTTGCTTTGTTCGACCTAAGTCGGCAGGGTATGCCCAGATGTGGGTCCTACGCTGACGACACGCAGATCATTGTTTCCATCTCTCATGATCTGCAGCCGGTCACCGGGAAATTTAACCAGTGCATGGCCAGTATTATCAGATGGATGCAAAATAACTCCCTTAAGATCAATGCAGAAAAACCCGAGGTCCTAGTTTTTGGTCCCCAGACTTCAATCTAGTCAAATGCCTGGTGGCCGGGAGCTTGCGGTCCCCTTCCTGTTCCCGCCAAGACAGTCAAAAACTTGCGGGTTATTTTTGACACGGGCCTGACTTTTGAGGCTCAGGTCAGTCGCACTGTCAGTACTTGCTCTTACATTCTGAAGACTCTCAGAAAGGTGCTCCCGTATATTCCATAAGCACTCCACCGGCCCACGGTCATTGCACTGGTTACCTCCCGGCTTGACTACTATAATGCCTTGTATTTGAATACTAGTACGGCCTCCCTGAACAGGCTTCAGGTCATACATCCATCCTTAATCCATCCATCCTTAATATCCCGAAAAGGCATTCAGCAAAGGAGGGGCTTCGCACTCTGCACTGGCTCCCTATTAGGAAGCGAATCTCCTTCAAAGCCTTGTGTACGGTTCACAAGGCCCTGCATAATATAGGTTCGCAACAGCTGAAAACCATGTTTAAACAGGGGTGGCTCCTCCATTAGGGCGGAGGAGCAGCGCCCCACTGCTTTCTCGCAGTGCGAGAAGCAGAAAATAAAATGGTACTTTTTAATACCATTTTATTTTCTGCTTCTCGCGCTGCGAGAAAGCAGAATGCAGGGGTATGCCTGGTTGGAGGCGGGTGGGAGGATATGCCTGGTTGGGGCGGGCGGGTGGGCGGGTCGGGTAGAAGTGGCTTGCACCACTCTGAGTACCCTGACTGCTTTGGACGGCCCTGGGGCCGACCAAAGCAGTCATGCGCACTCTACATTTTCTCTTTGTAGGCTGCGTGCAGCCTACATAGAGAAAATGGCCTCCCTCCAGGTGCCCGGCTGGACGCTGTCCGGGACTCCGAACCAATCACAGCGCTGCCATTGCTGTGTTGTGATTGGCTACAGGAGGGGAGGGAGCATGCCTGTTCCTGTTCAGGACCGGCCCAGGAGCAGAGGCGGCACGGGACCGGGATCAGGTAAGTTTTAGTTTTATTTTACCCACCCCCCGCGGTAACACCCGCCGACACCACACCCACCCCCCCACCCACGAGAATTGCGAGCCGCGACTATGTTTAAATGGTATACGCCTGGGAGGACTTTAGGATCTTCATCCCAGAGAAAACTGAATATCCCTAGAGTTCGCAAAGCCAGATGGGGCGGCCGCTCCTTCTCGGTAGCGGCGGCCAAACTTTGGAATACTCTCCCCTCCTCGATCTCCCAGGTGGAATCCCTTCCGGTGTTCAAAAAACTACTGAAGACCTGGCTTTTCTCATTCTAGTCAGCAGCCTCTCATTCCCCTCTCCTCTTCCCGTCCGCTCAGCGCCTTGGCACCCTCGGGTTTTAGTGCGCTTTATAAATCCCTATCCTAGCCTATCCTAATAGTGAAAAGAAAAAGCAGGTAGAAAAAGAAAGAAAATCAAGAGAGAAAAAGAAGAAAAACAGGAGGGAATGGGTAGAGAAGAAGTTACAAGTTCAATGATGATTATCCATAACAATGTTCAGCCTTCAGAGACATCCAACCGTGAGAAGACTGGGATATATGATTTTTGTGAAGAAGACAAGGGGAAGGGGGAAAAATGATCATCAAAGTTGGAAATCGATTGAAAACCCTACAGTAAAAGTAGATTTAAAAAAAAACAACGTTTTAAAGTCCAAAGACCAGGGATCTAGAGTCACAACACCTATATTAATACTCACCACAATATCAAACAAGCATTTTCAATGCAATAGGTCTCGCTTTTGCGAGCGTTTAAGCGATTGGCATTGTAAATGACAATGCCTTTTATTTATGTGTTTTAAACCCAACACATATATAAAAGGCATTGTTCTTTTTAATGCCAATAGCTCAAACTCTCGCAAATGCGAGAGCACTTTAATGTTGGCCGCGCCCATTTCCTTAGATGTTGCTCACCGTATTCAGGTTATAGTGAGCAGTGTCTAAATAAAGGGGCACGGACAGTATTAAAGTGAAAGCGCATATGGTGCGCTTTCAAACAAAGCAAAAATAAAATAATTAAGAAACGTTCCGCTCGGCCGCTGAAGTGAAAGCGGCCGCTTGTAAAATAAATAAATAAGCGCGGCCGCTAAACTGAAAGCGGACCGCGCCGTAAATTAAATAATTGAATAAGTGCTGCCCCCTATAGTTAAAGCAGTCCGTGTAGTAATTTAAAAAATAAATACAGTAGTAAGCGTGCGGCGTGCTGCGATGTCATGGGTGGAGTAGGGGAAGAGCATTAAGGAAAATAGTGCTCACCAACTTATAAAGCAGAGCATGTAACAACACCAGTAAAAGGTCCAGTCCTAATGGGTGGTAACAAATGGAGATAAGGCGGTAGCAAGGAGGGACTAGCAAGCCTCATAATGAATCGGAAGCCAGCGTTCACAAAGGACAATGGCACAAGCCAATTAAAAATATGGACGGGAGGCGTGGCTAAGCCGGCTGCAAGATGGCCGCACTTTAAGTGGGCTCTGCCGGCCAAGCCTAAAATCCGCAAGAATCCTGCAGCCAACTGCGTCAAATCTGCCCAGCACCCCGCAATCCAAACTCACCTCACCCTGGGGCGTCATTTAATGTGACTCTCGGCCCCCAGTGAACGGAGGAGCTATGTTCTGCCGCCTGACCCTCATGCCAGGTCTGGGCCCTGCCGATGGTGAGGCCCGGCTTCCCTGCTATCTTGCTGCTGCGGCCCCTCGTGCCTGGAGGGCCGGCCGGAGGACTGCCTGCGATCCCGGACTGCTGGAGCCGGTGAGTGCCGCTGCCGCTGGGGCTTCCTGCGGCAGGATTGGGGGCGCGCGAGCCGCACCGCCCGGCCCGGGCCTTCCAGCGGCGCAGGTGCCAATTTCCTGATCCCTGGTGCCCGCTGTAGCGGCCCTTAGTGCCCGGATCTGGCGACGGGGGCGGCGCGCTCCCCGCCGCGCTTGGCTCTTTGCTGGCGCGGCACCTCGGCTCCCCACAACGTTTTGCTGCGGCCGCCTGCGCCCTCTGCCTCTCACTCGGCCTCCTCCTCCCTGCTACCTGCCGATCCTCCTTGGCCCGCGTCCGGGCTACTCGGCCTACATTCCGCTGGGCTGTTCGCCTCCGGACCACACTAGCCGCAACTGCTTACCTGATGATCCACGCCTGGCAGCGTATTCTGCGGTCATCCCGACCCTCCTGTTGGCTATAAGCTGGTTGTTGCGCCTTCCTGTGCGGGCCCCTCGGCCCTTGGACATTTAGTTTTGGCCTTGGCGTTATACCGCCCACCGCGCTTCCACAGCCACTCCTGGTGCCCTCCAGCCATCTGACGCTGGACTTCCACGGCAAGTGCTACCTCTGCGGGGGCCCCGCGGCGGGGTTGGGGGTGTGCACGCCATACCGCGGGGCCTCTCCACTCCTCACTGCTGCGGGGACATCCTTGCTACATCCTCGTCAGCTGGCCACGCTACGCTGGCTCCGCGCTGGAGGCTGCCTGCCCCCCGAGTCTCCTCGCTGCTTCACCCCCGCAGTTGTGCCATCCTCTATGCTGCCTACACCCTGACGAATAAATCCGACGCCACGCCACGCTGGGCGACATCTGGTTCCTGCGTCTCCAGCCCATTTTCGTGGGCCTAACGCTGTCATCGCGCCGCCTGCCATGCTGCCTTCGGCTGGGCCCTCTGGACTTGTTGGGCACCTACCATCCTTCGGAATTGAGAGCGGCACGGCTTCCGTGGGACTCCGCTGCGGCTGCTGTGTCGGCCTCTGTTATCCTGCCAGTTTGCCAGTTTAGTGGACACACCCCGCGCCAGGTCCGGCCACTTCCCCGCTGAATCCGCGGGCCCAGCGATCGCCTGCCTCTGTCCGCCTGCATTGGGGGTGAGATTTGCGGCTCTTTCACTACCCTTACAGTTGGCCTGGCCTCTGTTCATCCGCTGTCCACTTGCAACACCGCCTGTCGTCTTCTTCTCTCGCTGTTGCCTCCCCTCTGTTCTCTGGCCGTGCCTCCCACCTGCTTCTGCCGGCCATGGGGAGAACTGACCCTAAGCAACCTAAGATCGCCTTCGACCAGCGCCGCCCTACGCGCCAGGATGGCGCAATCTCTGATGGGGGCGACCCCGCTTCCTTCACGGAGACGGCCCCCACACGCGAAGATGATCTAAAGGGAATTATCCTGGACGTCAAATCCACAGTCACGGGCATAGCGGCCCAGCTTGATCAGTTGTCAGCCCGTCTGGACACAGTCAAGGCCGAGTTGATTCACATGACGCCCGTCTTCTGCATGTTGAAACTAGAGTCCCTGATGCTGAGGATGCCGCCACTCAAGATCGCCAAAAATTGTTACAGATGGACAAAGTACTTGACCTCATTCGGAATAAAAATGAAGACTTGGAGGCGCGCTCCCGCAGGAGCAACCTCTGCATCATGGGAGTGCCCGAATCCACCAATATCTCTCGAATGGAGGACTTTGTGGAACAGCTCATCAGAGAACTCTTTGGCGACATCCTCTCCTTCATTGTCGAGAGGGCTCAGCGCTCTCTCGGCCCTCGTCCTGGCCCTGGTCTGCCGGCTCGCCCCATCATTGCCAAAATCCTGAACTTTAGAGACCGTGATGCCATTCTCCGAGCGGCCAGGGAGAAGGGCGAAATTCGCCACCAGGGCAACTCCCTGTCGTTTTACCCCGACTACACCATCGCGGTCCAGGCGGCTCGCCGTGAATTCCTCCCGGCGAAGTGGATCCTTCAAAAGCCTGAGGTTTCCTACTCATTGGCATATCCCGCGAAACTGCGTGTCAGGCAGGGCTCCAAAACGCTTATCTTTCCGGATCCTAAAGAAGCTCTGGCCTTTGCAAAGAAATTGGACAGGTCGCATCGCTCTTCGCCTGCCGACTCTCAGGCCACCGCGGCTGCCAACCTCAGTGATAATGACTGAACTGCTGCGCACTCCTGTTTGACTGCCGATTGCATTCCATGTGGTTTAAGCGCTTGTTCTAAGTTGGCTCTCTTTGTCGCTACAGCCTCCCAGGGCATACCATTCCCTGTCTATGAATTGGGCTTGTGATCCTTTGCTATCTGATACCTATTTTTGTGTTGTCTGCCATGCCTTATGGCTTGGCCACCCTGCCTCTACGGCAGGGGTGTATTCTGAGCGACGCCATGCCTCCACGGGATAATTCCCTTGCTGGACATTGACTTTCCCCTTCCCAGTTGTGGGTCCCCGGGGTGGGTTTTGGGTTGTATCTCAGCCTGATTGGGGGGTTGGTGTGGGTGCGAGGGTGGTGGGTCCTCTGGGGTTGTTTCATTGGGGGAGGGGAGAGGGTGGTTGGGTTGGGGGTATTTGGGGTTTGTTGCCTCCCACTGAGGCTATATTGTTCTTTCTTGCACTGGTTTACGTAACTGGCTCCTTCATGGTATGTCATTCCAATTGTGCATGTCTGTCCTTTGCACCCTATGGGTTCAATGCCATGCTTCCTCAATGCACCTTTGTTGTTCGAATTTCCACTGAGGGGACTGTGATGTTTGAATTGGCGCCCCCATGTGAGGCTTTGATTGTACTTTGGACCATGTTACCTCCTTGCGCACCCATGATTATTGCATTGACCTTCTTCTCGCATCATCCATGGCAGCGCCACACGCATCTGCACCAAATGTTTTCCTCCCCTACCGCCTTTTGTATCATTGTTCCCCCTGACACGGCACTATGACGGACACTGTCCTATGGACCTGGAACGTCCGTGGACTTAACGACCACCGAAAGGCGCGCCTGGTCCATGCCCACCTCATTCGGCACAAGGTGGACGTCTGTTTTCTACAGGAGACCCATCTGATGCCCGCCACGTCCTCCAGGCTTCTTTCTCGACACTGGGGCGAAATTCACTCCTCCTACTACTCTAACTTACGTGTCCATCCTGTTACGTAAGGGGCTCCTTTGGCAGACCTCCCAGGTGGTTGTCGACCCTGGGGGGCGATTTGTTCTCCTTCATGGCACTCTACAAGCCCAGCCCTTGACACTTGCTGCTCTGTAAGGGCCCAACAGCGATGACCCTGACTTCTTCATGCAGGTCTGGCACCACATTTCGGCCCTCGGCCCTGCTGCGCACCTCTGGGGGGGCGATTTCAATGTGACACTGTCTTCTACCCTCGACCGGTCCGGTCCCCGCATATCCCACCCGCGCGCAACTGCCCTTCTCAGCTCAATTCTTACTGATAACTCCTTATACGACGCATGGCGCCACATTCGCCCCGTTACGCGCG
This sequence comes from Calotriton arnoldi, assembly GCA_963921515.1. Taxonomy (NCBI): domain Eukaryota; kingdom Metazoa; phylum Chordata; class Amphibia; order Caudata; family Salamandridae; genus Calotriton; species Calotriton arnoldi. The sequence continues at coordinate 220,831 of CAWUFW010009042.1, read as the reverse complement.
AAGGCACTTGTGTTACTGGCTCCCACGGCTGCTGGTCCCGCTTGGACTTCTGGATCACTACCCCGGACGCCCTTGCTTGGCTCACCTCCGTTGACCACATGGCGCGTACCCTCCCCGACCATGCACCTGTTCGCCTATGCCTGCGCCTCCCACACTCCCCCTGCCGTGCTTTCTCCTGGCGGCTTCCCCCTAATGCGCTACGCGACTCGGTATTCTGCGCAGAGATACAAACCGCAATTACAAATTACTTCGAGCTTAATGAGGGTTCCGTTGATTCCCCATCCATGCTATGGGAGGGTTTCAAAGTCGTTATACGTGGGGAGTGTATTTCTAAACAGTCCGGTGTCCTTCACTCCATCCGCGGCACTCTTGACAAATTGGAAAAGGAGATTAAGGATCTTGACTCTTATTACTCTCGAGACCCCAACCCCGATACGCTTGCACAGATCCGGGGGAAACTTACCGACTTCGCTGAGGAGGCCAACAGAGAACTTGCGTTTCTAGGTAGGGATGCGCGGGCGCGCCGTTTTGGCGAGGGCGATTGCTTGGGGAAAACTCTGGCCAACCTCCTTCGCCCGCCTTGGGCCGCATCCTATATCACCGCCCTCCAGGATGGCGGTCCTGATCGCACAACCTCACCTGAAGAAATTAAAGAGCGCTTTACTACATTTTATACACAACTTTACACGGCCGGCTCTGTGCCTCCACGTGAGGTTCTTGACCAATATTTTGACACCCTCCAGCTTCTATGGCTCGGCAATTCCCACCGGGAGTTCCTTGATGAGCCTTTCTCCAAAGAAGAAATTCTAGCTGCGATTAATGGCATGCCCGGTGACAAGGCCCCTGGCTCGGACGGCCTGCCGGCCTCCTTCTACAAGGCCTTCGCCCCTATTTTGGTCCCTCACTTAGCCGCCATGTATAATGAATCCTTTGAGACAGGTCAGCTTCCCCCATTGCTTCGCGAGGCCTTACTCACTTTACTCCTAAAGCCGGACAAACCGCCTGAGCTGCGAGATTCTTATCGCCCCTTGTCGCTCATTAATACGGACAATAACATTTTTGCCAAACTACTCGCCTCTCGCCTCTTTCCCCTCATGCCGCTCATTGCCCGCCCAGACCAGTCCGGTTTCATCCCCGGCCGTGCGACCTCCCACAATCTTCGGACCATTTTTTCCGTTCTCCATCAAATAAACCCAGCGCTCCCGGCAGTGGCCCCCTTGCTCGACGCCACTAAAGCCTTCGATACCTTAGAGTGGCCCTTTCTGTTTTATCTCCTCCCTCGCTTGGGCTTCAGTCCTGTCTTTATACGTAAAGTGTTGCTCCTCTATACCCTTCCCACCGCCCGTCTTCGGATCAACGGCCAAATCTCTGAACCCATTTCCATTGAGCGTGGTACTCGGCAGGGGTGTCCACTGTCACCCATGCTTTTCGCCATCGCAATGGAGCCCCTTGCGGCTCGACTTCGCCAACATCATACCCAGAGGGGCATCGGCTTTGCGGCTCGTGCTCTACTAGTTTCTATGTACACGGACGATGTTACTCTCTACGTCCGCAACCCTCAAGAGAACCTCAGCCCACTGGTTCGTGAGGTGATACGCTTTGGCGGCTACTCTGGCATCCAGGTGAACTGGAACAAGTCTGTGCTGTTTCCTCTTACCGATGCCACGATGCCCTTCGACCCGGACTATCCCTTTGTGTGGGCGTCAGAGCCCACTAGGTACCTAGGAATCTGGCTGAGTAGGGACGTCGATGAACTTTGGAGGGCCAACTTTGGTCGCGCGGTGGACTGGTTTGAGTCTAAGATCCCCCCCTCTGGAGCCGGTTGCCACTATCTTTAGCCGGTCACATAGCCATTGTCAAGATGGTAGTGCTCCCGAAGTTTTTATACTTATTCGTCAATATCCCCATCCCCCTCACTGCCCATTTTTTCTGTAAAATTCGCTCTTTGATAATCACTCTGATCTGGGCCGGCCGACAACCCAGGAACGCATACAATATTCTGACCCTCCCAATGTCGCGTGGTGGGCTTGGTGCCCCCAATTTTAAACTCTATGCCCTCAGTGCCCAGGCCAGTTTTCTTCACTTCTGGCTTCATCCCACTCCGTTCCAGCCCCACGTCGCGGTGAAGGCTGACCTAGCCGCCCCCTGGCCGCTCACTACCTCTTTATTTGTCCCGGCGAAACCTCCATGTGCTGAGATCGATACGGTTGAGACCCTACGCTGGGCATGGGAGGGGCTCCGGAAAATCTCAGGTTCGGACTCGGCGGATGCGATGCCCATCGCTCATCACCCAGCCTCCCCTCCTCTCCAGTCTTCTGGGATGGTGAAGCACACCACCCGTCTGGGGCTCTCTACTGTGTCAGATCTCTATCCTGGGAACACATTCTTCACACCTGCTACTGACTCCGGCCCCATGGACACTTTGCTTTACTATCAGCTCAGGGCTGTCTGCAGGAAACTTCACTCTTCGTTCCCCCAGCCTCCTTCCTCAATGGCCACTCTCGATCTCCTTTACACGTCCCCCTCCCCAAAGAAATTAGTCACTAAAATCTACGCTCTCACGCTAGCGGCGTCGTCCATCTCTACTGACCGGGCGCGCGTGGCGTGGGGAGATGACTTAGGTGTCGAACTCTCCCAAGCCGATTGGCTGTATTGCTGCAATCAGATTAAACGTCTCTCCCCTAACTATCGTCTGCGCCTTATCCACTTTAAGTACTTACATAGGCTCTATCGGACCCCTGTCCAACTACACAAGATGGGACTCATTGCCAACGATAGATGCCTGCGCTGCTCTGCGCCTGCGGCTGACTTTTCCCACCTCGCCTGGCTGTGCCCCCAGGTCTCCGCTTACTGGCGTGAGGTCTGCGCTGCTATTTCTGAGATCACCTCGTCGCTGGTCCAACCCGATCCTCTGCTCTGCCTCTTAGGCTTTGTTAAATATTGTCCAGTTGCCTCCCGCAGATTGATTGCCATGCTGCTGGTCCTCGCGCGGCGCAGAGTCTCCAAGTGTTGGGGTCGCAGGCCTGCACCTAAGGTGGCCCTTTGGCTGGAGGATGCCTCCCGTTGCCAGACTCTCTTGTCCGAATTCTGGGACCGAATGCCTGCCAGATCCCGCCCAATTGATATATGGGGACCGCTTGTGTCCTACCTTCTGAGTCACAATCCCCAGCACCCGGCGACCTCTCCCGCGCTCCCCGCCGGCGACCTCTCCCGCGCTCCCCGCCGGCGCTCCGCCCGCGGCGGCCGCCGGTGAAGGTCAATGAGTTGCCTCCTTTCCACTCCCACTCCCCCCTGTTCCTCAATGCCTCCCCTCTCCACACATGGCACCTTTCACTGTAGTTCCCCTTTATTGTTTCAGTGTTTTCACGAATTTTTTCATTTGTAATGATTTTCGGTGGTGCATGTATGAGGTAACCTTCGCTATACCCTATTGTATAACTGTGCATGTTACTTTGACACGGTGCACTCTTGTAACTTTGCTGTGTTTAATTCTCAATAAAGGTTTTTGAAAATTAAAAAAAAAAAAAATATGGGCGGAGAGAGGGTGGGGCTTCTCTTGCATAACTTAATACAGCATGCCTTGCAGAGCGAGCATGCACGCTGCCGCTAGGCTCATCCTAAAAAGGCAGCGTTTAGGTCTGTAGCATCGGAAAGAAGAGGTAACGGGGATTCATTTCGGCTGCCACGTTATTTGTAGGGAAAAGGCAAAACAACGTTTTTGACGCATTTGTCTATCATGCGAATTGAAATTAAACCAGTGAGCTTAAATCATAAACACGTGACATCAGCATTGGGTGTAAACACGAAATCAACAAGAGAAAACTAGAGCATTGTCTAATGCACATTTTTGCTCAAAGGCACGTTATTTTTGCACGTTTCAAAAGAAAACAAGAGGCACGTAAAGCCGAAAATTAGGCAAACAATTGATTCAAACAAACTTCCGAGCCAAACCTAAAAAACCTAAAACCCGTCCACGTGTTTAAAATAGTACGGACATGGCGTCAAATCAAAAAACGTACCTGGAGAGTAGCCTGAAAAAGATATTTCAATGACCCTGTTTAGGCTCTGATGCTATGTTGTTCTTAAAACATGAAAAAAGTCTTCTCCCTTAGTCTTGTGTTTTGCCTTCTCATCTTGGCACCCCAATATTGTCCCTATTCCGGGAGTGCTTGATTCATTAGTCTGGTGTTCTTAACTGCAGTAGTGTACAGAGTGACACTTAGAACATATCTACGGTGTAATACAGCCACAAACCCTGCACAAATGCGCTCCACATTTTAGCCTCAGGCTACTGCAAGCCACCTATAGAGGAGCATTGTCTGGAGGTGGATCATAGCAGTATTTGTCGTTCCTTTGTGGGAGATGATTTATAAAAACATTATAAGGACTTCTCAGTTCACGACAGGCTGCCTCACAGCAGCAAAAGTCAAACAGACTATAGAGGAAGCTGTGCAGTTACACTGACCACTGTATAATTTCCTCATATATTTTAATAGCAGGTAAGGATTGGTGATCTATTGCCATTTAAGTTACCCTATTTTAGCTTTTTTCAGATTTCTAATACAGATTACATTAATTTTGGATGTTTTATAAATGCAGATCTACCCAGAAATACCATACAATTTAAAGAATACATTGTTTTAAAATATAGAAATGTGTAATAAAATTAAACATTTTAGTCAGAAATCTCATTGAAAAAATGGAAAGATCTATGTTATAAAAGATGACCAACCTTATATTGTAAATCAGCGTTTCCCAAACTGTGAGTCGCGACTCACTGGTGAGTCACTAGCTGATTTTTGCTGGGTCAGGAAAGTCTGAGCAGTAAATAAAGGTGCCTTTAAATCGGTGCTTCAAAGACAGAGGTCAAATGTAAGGCTATGTCTTCTGGCGAATTTCTGTTTATTCTTTAACATGAGGATTGGTGTTTACTTTTCTTTCTCTGACTGTAAAGTGAGAGGAGTTTTTAAAGTGAATTATGTGACAATCTTGCTGGAGTACAGGGAGTGTGAAAAGAAAGGCTGTAGGATGTCGGTTTTTTGCAACGCACAAAAAAATGATGTCTCTACTTGCCCACCCCTCAACAGACAACATCTCAACAGATGATCTTACATCCTACTATAACTCAACAACTCCCTGGAAACTTAAAAAAAATTAGAGATACTCCTTTGAGATCCTGGTTCAACAAAGACCTAAACGCAGAAAGAAGACAACTGAGAGCGGCAGAACACCTTGGAGATCAAAACCCTACTCAACCCACCTTTAACAGAGTGGAACGCAGAAAATATAAAAAAACACATCGTAAAAGAAAAAGCTGCATTCTTCTGAAGAGGACGAGATAAAGCTAAAAGCTACCCCAAAGAACTCTTAACATCATTAAATAACAAATCTCGCAACCAGCAAAACAAAATCCCCATGTCTCTAAAGAACACTGTGACAAATTCGCAAAATTTTTCAAAGATAAAATCACAAAGATCAAACTCTCCTTAGACCACCACACTCTACCATCCACCGAAAACCCTCCCCTCAGATTGGAAGGAACCAACGCCCCCTCACCGAACTCACAAGGGGCGGCCATTCACCCTGAGCCCTCTGAATGCAATTTAAACTCAGGATCTCCCTCAACTCGCATGAGCTGGAAGACGTTCAACTCGCTCATGTAGGACGACATCTCAAAGATGATTGCGAAATCCAAGCCCTCCTCTCATCTAACATATCCTCATTTGGCCTCCCTGGCAAAGAGCCTCAACCACACCGTAGCACCTCTCTGGACCAAGATAATAAACAGCTCCTTGAGTAATGGGTGATTACTAGACTAAACTAGGACAAGTCACTCCCTTGCTAAAGAATCCAGAGGCTGACCTGGATAACCTCAAAAATTTCAGGCCCTCTCCAAACTTCCTTTCCTGGCTAAAATACTTGAGAAATGCGTTCTCTCACAACTCAACCATCACATTGACTGCAACAATCTACTTGACTCACTACAATCAGGCTTAGAATGGGATGTAGCACTGAACAGCCCTACTGAACACAGCAGATGACATTTACAAGTCACTGGACACTGATAGATGCTGCCTACTCATCCTCCTTCAAAACGGTTGATCACAAGCTCCTACTAGAATCCCTTCAAAAACGGATCAGAGTTGATGGCCTGGTCTTGAAATGGTTCACCTCCCATCTTCTAAACCATTCCCAAAAAATAAATATACACAACTCGATCTCAGACAAGTCCATCATAATCAGGGATGTCCCCCAAAGCTCAGTCCTCTCGCCTACACTCTTCAATATATACATGGAACCCCTCGTCACCATACTCAAACAAGCAAACATCCTCTACCACCTCTATGTGGACGACACCCAGATGTACCTAGAAGTATCCTCACAAGAGGACTTACAACGATTAAACACTACTCTCAGAAAGGTCCAAAACTGGCGATCACATAACCATCAAGACAAGATGGAAATCCTACTCCTATTATCCAACAATGGACAGACCACCCAGGTCCAAAAGTGGATAAACACCATTGACCCTTGGGACTGCAAATTAATGCTATCTGAATCCGTCAACTCTTTGGGGAGCACCTTTGGCCCAAGCCTGAGCATGAGCCAACACATAAAAAAAACAGTTAAGAGTGCATTCTACAACCTAAACCTCTGACACAAAATCAAGCCCTTCCTCCCCCCGAACGATCTAAAAACTGCCACACAAGAGATGGTACAGTCTAGAATGGACTACGGGAACACCACCCTTACTGGCACCGCAAAGTCCAACCTAGCCCCCTTAAGAGCCATACTAATGCAGCAGCTAGAATGCTCCCGGAGTAAAAAGACACAACAACATCTTCCCATCTCTGAAAAATCTTAAATGGCTTCCGATCGAAGCCGTTGATTCTTCAAAATGGCCTGCCTCACTCACAAAGTCCTCCACACCAGGAAACCAGCTTTTCTTGCGTCCAAACTGTCAAAGGCAGAACAGAAAAGAAATCTAAGAAGCAGCAACACTCTGCTTCTCATCCCACCAAAAAAGCACAAACAGAAAGCCCTTACGCGCTCCTTTTTGGGTGATGCCCCCAAAATCTGGAACTCCCTCCCAGTTTATATCAGGAAGAACCCCTCCTTTATGAGTTTCAAAAGACAATTAAAAGATCTTCTCCTCAACCAGCACCTCAGCCCTTCAGACTCTAATAGCTAGCTCACAACTGGACTCCTTTCCTCATATTATTTACTATATGTATGCTCCTCTCCATGAGTCTGTATTTTGTCATCTATAATCTCCAACTCAGCCTTTTCTATGTCTGTAAAATGCTCTGATACCCCTGGGTCTTGCCAGTGCTAATAAATAAATAAATGTAAGAACCTGTAAATGGACTGTATGCATTCAGCAGTTAGGGAAGCAAACGTGAAGTACATTTTTTGTAATTTTTAAGTGTGCCTGGAAACAGAGATTTTAATAGGATCAAAACAAATCAAAACACTTTACATGGTGATGCACAAACGATAAATATTCACAGAAACACGATTTCCACACATTATCATTTTTGTGCAATATTGTTTTTTCAGTAAACCTGTATGTCTGTGCAAATTTAGTGGTCATTTCAGTGGAAAATGTGCTGTCTGTAAATGACAATGTGCTACCCCACAAAGTTTTAGTTACATTAAAAAATCGCCCTGCCCCATGTCCATTAAAAGTAGGTGGGTTGTGAAAGTTTGTCGTTCTAAAAATTGGGTCATGATTCTAAAATGTTTCTGAAGCACCGCTGTAAATATAAAGACGACCACGATTCAAGCTGTGGCAATTTGTCCTTTTTGACAACATAAAAACTAAAAACAAAATGGTGATATTTTACGATCCCATAAATAGGCATACATTGCATAGATGTGAGGTGTCGATGATGGGGGCCCCTTTAAAAATCTGTCCAAAACCTTATACTTAAATATACACTATGCATGGTAAATACCAGAACAATAAACCGTGATTTAAGGTCTACTGACAAGAAAATTAACATCCACCTGCCCATGAAATTCTAACAGTTATTTTTAAATAAAACGAGAAAATCTGCACGACTCAAAATTGTGATAGATTTTGAACTACCACTTTCACTATAGGCAGTCGATTAGGAGTAAAATACAAAAAAGTGTTCCTAGTGGAAGAGCCTACAGCAAACAGCACATTCCAGCAAGTAATAGAAAACATAACATTACCAGCATCGGCGCCCCCCGACGCAGTGGTTGAACACTTTAACCAGAGGGTATTTATCCCGGAACACAAGTAAAAACTGTTTCTATTCTTGAGTACTTCGATAATACCTGAAAAGGCATCAACGCAGCTCTAGGCCCAGAGGCCCAACAAGGCTTTGGGTAGCATGGAGGATTTGCTATTAGAGCAAAATCCATTGTACAACTTACAAAATATATAGCATTTAAGCAAACAAAAAATACCCCAAAATAAAAAAAGTAAACAAAAGCACAGCATAAAATATAGCCACTAAAAACACACAAACATGTAAAAACAGCCAAAATAATGCAAACCAAAATTTCGCAATAATAATTCTGTGTAAAATATTTTTCTCCAACAATCCGATAATCATCAAAGAATTAATTACTCACAATTTTGCAACGTTCTACGTAAAAATTCATTTTTTGAAAAAAAAATCATGATTTGCCAAAACCCCCCAAAAAGATGGGTTCATCTGCCAGGTGTATTAGGGGATCCCTTCCCCTCAGCCAACCAGTCCAAAGCTTCTCCTTAAAAAAAACCATGCATCTAAAAAATTTTAATCCCTAAACACAATATAAACCCAAAAAATAGAAAAGTAAATAATCAAAAAAAATAAGGAATCTAGTAAAAAAATAATTCAGCCATGGTTTTGAACATCCAAAAACAACAAGCAATCGGTTTCCCAATGCTTTACAACATTGGTTAAAAAGAGAAAAACAAAAGTAAAAAAGGCATGATCTCATGACTGGTCGCTACATTCCACTGGTGCGCGCATGCGTGCACCCGCAGAATGAAGTGGGCACCATTTTCGCATCTTCTTGGCCTTCCCACACTGCATCTGCCTGGAGGAGTGGAATTGTTATGTGGGATACGTGCAGTTGTGTAGTTGCAGTTACGTTTCTGGAGGAAGAGCAAGGAGCTAGGAGGAAGCAGGGAGGTTCCCGCACGCCGTTGCTGCAGAGGCGACTGAAGCTGCCACCGAAAAGCCCTAAGAAAGCCTACCTCACTCGCTTCTCCTGCCTGCTGTGGACTCCCCTGCCCTGATGGCATGATACATGCCCTCGGCTGCAGCCATTGAATGGGCCATAGAAGACCTGGGGAAGTAGAGAGCTAAGCCCGACCCCAAGCAAGGTGGGCGAGGCCTCCCCGGTGGGTTAGCGGTCGGAGATGCTGCTGTTGACAGCCCTCCGCGGAAGCGGCCCGGCTAGGTCCTGGTGCGGTTTGCGGTTGCTGCCAGGCTGGCCTGCTCGTACTGCTCGTAAACGCTTGTGATCTCAGCGAGCTTAGTCTGATGCCTAGTTTAGTATTTAGATGGGAGTGAGGAGGACAAGAGAAGAGAAGAGAGAGGTGGTATACCTTCCAGACCATTGAGGGGCCTGTGGGGACTGTTTGGGAGTTTGTGAAAGACTGTACCACTCCTAGTAACCCGAACCAGAGAAAAAGAGGAGGAACAGGAGAGACAGAGGTTGCAACATCGAGTAATGCGATCAGGCCAGATCCGCATAAACCCTGCAGCAGGGACCAATCGCAGGAGTCTACAGCGCATGATGACAGTTGAGAAGAACAGTCGCTCCCAGCCCAAAGCACACACAAAGGATCCCAATTCAAGTCTTTCAGAAACAATGCTGAGTACCCCTTGACCTTTACATTCTTGAAACATTCAACTGGCCAGACACCCATATGGGGAGAAAAAACAAGTGAAAAGGCAAGTAAATGTGAACCTGCCTCCCCAAGCAACAGAAGCATCAGAGGTATCGCGCATGTTTGGACCAAGATTTAGAATTACTTAGCCCACAGCTACAAGAAGTTGAGGTGCCGCCAGTTAGCCAAGGACTAGTAACACGCAAAGCGAGCAGTACAAGCAACATGGCAGCAACAGATGCTGCAGACTTAGTAGAATCAGAAACTGATATTGAAATAGAATCCGACAAGGCCCCAGCATGTCCAAAACTTACCCAAAGTTAGAGACTGATTCTGTTATATGCGTGGAAAATGCAAGTGATACCGATCCTCTCCTCTCCCCCCCCACACACACACACTGCAACAGTCGTGTACAGCATGCTCGGAAAATGAATTCGATGTATTCACCCCATTGCCATGGGGAGCCAAGTCGCCGCTAGTCAGCCAAAGAATAGACACACTTAATGCAAGTAGTGCAAGCAGTATAAGTCATTTTGGAGTAACAAGAGCCAGCTTATCAACCTTTGCAGAATTAGCAGAGTCAGACACTGAAATCGAAACAGACTCCGTCAAGGCTACCTGGGCCTACCTTTTGACTGCTGGAATAGTTGGTCACATTTGAAGAATACCAGAAGGTTGTATATCAAGAAATCGATTGTGGCCATGTAAGGTTTGCTGCAAAGTTATGGACAAACCTGTTAAAGAGATGCTGGGTATTTACTCGGCAAAACGTGTTTCAGTTGCTTGCTACGGGGTGGGCATGTGGGGCCAGGTAATGTAAGACTCCTGCAGATGGTCGAGAACCACTGTCTTAAAAGTATCCTAGCTCTCCCAGCAAATTGTTTCTCTAGTATTTGCCACCAGTAGTAAGGTGTGCCTTTTTGAGGAGATTGTTTAACATTAGCCCCCTATTACTATGGCACTCCATACGGACTAAACCAGCAGCGGGCCTAAATAGACATATAGCCAAGTCATGTTGGGAAGAATTTTTTTTTTAAAATAATTAATGATTTGTTGATAATTGTTATTAATTTATTCATGTTAAATTAGTTATGGAAAATGTGTAAATATTTTTATGTGTGTGTTTTGGTGAAATTTTGGGGTAGAGGGTGGAAAGTAATGTGCTTTAAATAAATTAATAATTAGTTGATAATTAATATTCATTTATTAATTGATAAATATTTTTGGTAATTGTTTTGTTTTTATTTTGTTTGGGGATTTAGGTTCAATAGCTGTAATCTTAAGTTTTATCCCCTCCGCTATCCAACACTTTCCCTACTGTTGCACTCATTGGAGTGGGAATAGTAATTTATTCCTCTCTGCTATCCAACACTTTCCCTTCTGTTGCACTCTCTGGAGTGGAAATAGTAATTTTTACCCCTGCGCTATCCAACACTTTCCCTACTGTTGCACTTGCTGGAGTGGGAATAGTAAATTATTCACCTCCGCTATCCAACACTTTCTCTACTGTTGCACTCCCTGGAGTGGGAACAGTAATTTTTACCACTGCGCTATTTAACACTTTCCCTACTGTTGCACTTGCTGGAGTGGGAATAGTAAATGATTCCCCTCCACTATCCAACACTTTCCCAACTGTTGCACTCTCTGGAGTGGGAATAGTAATTTTTACCCCTGCGCTATCTAACACTTTCCCTACTGTTGCACTCGCTGGAGTGGGAATAGTAATTTTTTCCTCTTCGCTATCCAACACTTTCCCTACTGTTGCAGTCATTGGAGTGGGAATAGTAAATTATTCCTCTCCGCTATCCAACACTTTCCCTACTGTTGCACTCATTGGAGTGGGAATAGTAAATTATTCCCGTCCGCTATCCAACACTTTCCCTACTGTTGCACTCGCTGGAGTGGGAATAGTAATTTTTTCCCCTTCGCTATCCAACACTTTCCCTACTGTTGCATTTGTTGGAGTGGGAATAGTAAATTAATTCCCTCCGCTATCCAACACTTTCCCTACTGTTGCACTCGCTGGAGTGGGAATAGTAAATTATTCCCCTCCGCTAGCCAACACTTTCACTACTGTTGCATTTGTTGGAGTGGGAATAGTAAATTATTCACCTCCGCTATCCAACACTTTCTCTACTGTTGCACTTGCTGGAGTGGGAATAGTAATTTTTACCACTGCGCTATCTAACACTTTCCCTACTGTTGCACTTGCTGGAGTGGGAATAGTAAATGATTCCCCTCCGCTATCCAACACTTTCCCAACTGTTGCACTCTCTGGAGTGGGAATGGTAATTTTTACCCCTGCGCTATCCAACATTTTCCCTACTGTTGCACTCGCTGGAGTGGGAATAGTAATTTTTTCCTCTTCGCTATCCAACACTTTCCCTACTGTTGCAGTCATTGGAGTGGGAATAGTAAATGATTCCTCTCCGCTAGCCAACACTTTCCCTACTGTTGCACTCATTGGAGTGGGAATAGTAAATTATTCCTCTCCGCTATCCAACACTTTCCCTACTGTTGCACTCATTGGAGTGGGAATAGTAAATTATTCCCGTACGCTATCCAGCACTTTCCCTACTGTTGCACTCGCTGGAGTGGGAATAGTAATGTTTTCCCCTTCGCTATCCAACACTTTCCCTACTGTTGCATTTGTTGGAGTGGTTATAGTAAATTAATTCCCTCCGCTATCCAACACTTTCCCTACTGTTGTACTCGCTGGAGTGGGAATAGTAAATTATTCCCCTCCGTTATCCAACACTTTCACTACTGTTGCACTTGATGGAGTGGGAATAGTAATTTATTCACCTCCGCTATCTAACACTTTCCTTACAGTTGCAATTAATGTAGTGTAAAATGTAGTTGTAAAAATTAATAAATATTTTAACATTTTAATTTATAATATATATATTTTTTTATATTACAGGTGTATGTATATATATATATGTATTTATAATTTTATAATATATTTATAATATTTTATAATGTATTAAAATAATTAATTATTAAGTAAATATATATATTATATTTTATATATGTATGTTTAATTTATTTTTACATTACATTTATTACTTATAATTGTTAACATTTTCTAATAATTATAAATATTTATTTTTAAGTTATATGTATTATTTAATTTATTTAATATTATTTTTATATATAAAAAAAACAATATTTTTTACATCGATATTTTTAACAACTATATTTTTGTTTCGTTATTTTTGTACTTACCATGATGTAGATAGGATGTCGATATTCTTGACATCGATATTTTGGTCCCGATATTTTGGGACTTTGATATTGTGGTCGTCGATATTCTGTCAGTGATTCGAATAATTTATCCATTACGTTTAAAATAAATGTTTACACATTTATATTTATATGTTTAAGTCACAGCCACCTGCGCAATGCAGAGTGCGCCACCTGCGGCATGCTGTGTGCGTCACCTGCGGCATGCTGTATGCCTTTCAAGTCTTTCTTTATGTTCTTTTACTCATGTGCCTTATCAGAAAAAAGCAGACTACTCCCACTTAACATGACTAAACCTAAGAACTCTCATAATAGTTATTAAAACATTCAATCAGAAGTACTAGCCAGACAGTCAGTGTTAATTTTCAATCAATCTAGATCATTAGTTGAGGACTATTCAGAATATGGAAAATACATTAGCACATGTTAGCTTTTCAAAGTGATATGGAGTTTGCAAGTGGTCAAATATCACTTGCAAGAAGCTGATCCAGTCACACTTTTTTTTCTTTGCTTTCAGGTATATATGCATATTTAGGGCCTAATTACAATGTCGGGCAGACTTACATCTGCCCAACGCCGTTGCGGTCTCGGGAACGACCGACCTCCGGTCGGCGGTCCCGACACTGCGATTACAATGCAACTGCACATGGTGCGGTTGCATACTCCCATTTGTCTATGGGAGCTTGTGATGCGGCTGCAAACCGGCCTTAGCACAAGCTCCCATAGAAAAATAGGAGAATCTGGTCATCCCTGCACCGCGTGGCAGGCACCTCAAGGTCGCCGGGTGAAGGGGGCCCTGATAGGGGCCCCCAATGTCGGTTTCTGACATGCTTTCCATGATGGAAAGCCTGATATGGAAAGTCTGTCGGAAACCGACATCGTAATCCCTACTCCCTACGGCAGAAACACTGTCCATAGGGATTACAGGCTGGCCTCGGACTGGCCGACAGGCTCCTTGAGCCCGTCGGAATCCAGCCGGAATGACCGGCCGGTTTCACTTTCGACCGCCTGCATCGTAATGTGGCGGTCGAAACTGAAACCACAATGAGGCTCGAAAAGACTCCGACTTCTGGTCGGAGGCTTTCCGACTCTCATCGTAATGAGGGCCTTAATGTTTAAACAAAACTTCAAGTTCCAGAAGGCGAACCAATAGACTTGAATGAACTCCTGTCACCGATCATGGTACAACTTTGGATCGCTGGTGCAGGACTTCAAAATTGTCCTCACTTTGATAATTGTTATTTATTTAGATGTTCTATAAAGCAGGACAGCTGCTTGGACACTTCAGGTTGCTTTGGATTGTACTGAAGAGAACTATGAAGAAAGAGACGAGAATGTTAAAGAGTTCTATTGGATTGGTTGGGGACCCAGCCTGATGATCTTCAGTCATGACCCCCTGAATCTGTTTGGAGTTCAGCTGACAGCAGGATGAAACAAATTGGTTTTCAAATGTTTCCTGAACTGCTTGTGATGGTGTTAGGACTTTAGATTAGGTTGGAAGGTGTTCTACCGTCTATGTCCTCTTATACCCAGGCTTCGACCACATTATGTTTTTCTTTTGAGGGATCAAACATTGATCAGGTGAGTGGTCGATGAATCGAGGTTTCTGGTAGGTGTGTGGTGCTGTGCCTTTGTCCCAGTACATTCTGGGAACTCTTTAGAGGACTCTGAATTTGATATTCGCATCAACAGGGAGCCAGTGGAGAGGCCTTCAGTGCAGTCTTGATGTTATCAGGCTTGCACAGATTTAGGCACATCTGGCTCCATGATGCTGTATCCTTTGTATTCTGGCAATGATATTCTCAGGAGGCTAGTGTAAATGGAGTTGCAGTATTCCAGGCATGCCAGGACTAAACATTTTTTGTTTATATTCCCAGCACATGCTACTAAACTATCCACTCCTCATTCCACAACCCCTGCTGAAATGATCCTCGAACTTAAATCCGCTAATTCCTCTTGAGCACTGACTGACTCCTTCATTCGCAAGACTGTTAAATCCTTGGCTCACTGATCTAGAGTTCTCTCAGTCTCACCTGTCTCTTCAACAACCTCTCAGCTCTGGTTACTATCACTATGCTTCAAGTCTGCTCTCATAATACCTCTACAAAAAAAAACACAGCAGACCCAACTAATTCATCCACCTACCGATCGAAATCTTAAATGTCTATAGTCTTAAATGTTTTGTCTTAAACCAATTGGCCCTATTTTTCTCTTTCCAAAACGTTTTCAATCAATACCACTACAATCAGGTTTCCAATCCCTCCACTCTACTGAAACTGCCCTCTCTCATGTGTATAATAATTTAATTACCTCACTCTCCATAACAGTACTCCTAGCCATCTCAGCTGTGTTATTTTTTTTCACAGTTTTATATAACACAAACTCGACCCAAAGGTATTGGAGTGCTTTACATGAGCACCAGTTACATTACACAAGGACATATTTAATTTTTGGCAGGGATGGGGAGATTAAGTGATTGGCCGGAGATTCAAACCTGGTTCCCCAGTTCCAAAGTCAACAGCTCTGGCCGTAACGCCACTTCCTCTCCCCGATAAAGTTGGTAACTCCAGTCTCATATCTACCCTTCTCATTCTTGTTGTCACTGACAAAGCACTTAGTAAGTTCCCCTGCTATATTTCTGACCAATAGTGCTTGTCTCATTGTGCTCTTTGCTCTCATCATCAACTCTGTTACCAATGGCATTATTTCCTCTTTTAGTTTTTCATATCCTATCTGTGGATCTTTTCTTGCTCAACATTTACCCCTGCTCTTCCAGATAACGTTTCCAGCTGTCTGAATGCCATCCAGCACTGGGTAGTGCTTTGCTTGCTTATGTTGCACTCTGCTAAGAAAGAAATTATTCATTTCCCTGCTAAAACAGTACCCACATCTATCACACGTGCCATAACATTTACCCCTGACTTTCTCACTCTGACTACATCAGCTAACAAAACTTGGTGCTGGAGTCCATTATAACAACTACAGCTGCCAAATGAAAACTACAGAACATCAACCTAATATCCCCTTCCATATTGCTAAAACACTGATATACATACTAGTCATCAGAAAGCTAGACCACTGCAACAGTTTATTACTAGCCTCCCCAATATTCATTAACCCCACTGGATTTTATAAGAAACTTTGCTAGCAGGACTCACTATAACCTCCCCAGACATACTCTTACTTCGGGAAACAGTCGGAACACCACGGTATCAGCCACACGTGTTGCGACATCGCAAGTGTAACCACGCTTGCCTTAACCTTGCATATACCTTAACCACGCATATGCGTGGTTAAGGCAGTGCGCTGTCTAGCTGCTGGCTGCTGCAGGGACGGAAGGAGGAAGACCTTGCCAGGAAGAGAGCCGCGGTGAGGTAAGTGGGGCTGGGCTGGGTAGTTTTCTGGGCTGGGGGCAGGGTGGTCGGGGGTAGATTTCTGGGCTGAGGGGGTCGGGTAGTTTTCTGGACTGAGGGTTCGGGGGTAGTTTTCAGGGCTAGGGTGGTTTGGGGTAGTTTTCAGGGCTGGGGAAGTCAGGGGGGGTCGTTTTCAGGGCTGGGGGGTCGGGTAGTTTTCAGGGCTGGGGAGGTCGGGGGAAGTTTCAGGGCTGGGGGGGTTCGGGGTAGTTTTCAGGGCGGGGGGGTCGGGGTAGTTTTCAGGGCTGGGGTGTGAGAGGTAGTTTACAGGGCTGGGGGAGGTTCGAGTAGTTTTCAGTGCTGGGGGAGCGTCAGGGTAGCTATTTTAATCAGGGGTTAGGGGAGCAAGTATAAGAACTATTAGACCTAAGAGCACTGGAAGGGGTTGGGGCAGTTTTAGGGACAGTGCGGGGTTGGGGGGGGTCGGTGTAGTGTTTGTTAAGTGACAGGGTTTTAAGCTCAGGGCAGGGGTAAGGAAATCGGTAGTCGGGGTAGTTTTTAGGGTTTATGGGAATGGCAGGGTAGTTTTTAGGGCTCACTGGGGGGTCGGGTAGTTTTTTAAAATAGGGGTTTTGGTTTTAGGCCTAAGGGCAGTGGAAGGGGTTGGGGTAGTTTTAGGGACAACGCAGGGGGTGGGAGGGGGTCGGGTAGTGTTTGTTAAGGGTTATAAACAGCATGGGGGTTGGGAGGGGGTCGGGTATTTGGACCTCAGGGCGGGGGGGCAGGTAGGGAGTTTGTACCTTAGGGCAGGGGGAGGGGGTTGCAACCTTAGCCACGCATACCACTTTACTATGCATGCCTTTACCACGAAATTACGTGGTAAAGGCATGCGTGGTAACAGAATGCGTGGTTTAGGCTTCGTGGAAGAGGCATGCGTGATTTAGCCATGCGTGCCTCTATCATACAACCCTCTTACTTCACACTGTCGTCACCAGGTTGGGTGGTTGTCTGCCCAAAACAGGGCCTGTGTACACTACTTGCTCTAGTTTTCAAAACTATGAATAGACTATCCCCTAGCTTTGTACCCGACATCGTTGTGTGTTACTCACCTTCACGCGATCTTCAATCGGCTAACCTTGGTCTTCTAGTCACAGTCAAACCTCCCTGTGCGACATTTGGTCTTGGTCTTTTAACTTGCTTGAACATTATCACTGGAATACACTCTCTGCTGACCTGTGCCCCATTCCATCTCTCCCAATTTTTCAAATAGCTCTAAAGAAGCTGACACAAGTGAAGGAATGTGGAATGATCAGAGGTGACCTACCCCACCCAATAGCTCATTGGATCAGGGGTGAATGTGTCATAATCAATCAATCAATCACAGAATTTCTAGACCGCACTACTTACCCGCGAGGGTCTCAAGGCGCTGGGGAAGAAAAGGGGGGGGGTGTCGCTACTGGTCGAACAGCCAGGTCTTGAGTAGCCTCCTGAAGGTCAGCAGGTCTTGGGTCTGTCGTAGGCTGAGTGGAAGGGTGTTCCAGGTCTTGGCGGCGAGGTGGGAGAAGGATCTGCCGCCGGTGGTTGTTCTTCGAATGCGAGGGACGGTGGCGAGGGAGAGGTCGGCGGAGCGGAGCTGGCGGTTGGGGACGTAGAAGAAGAGTCGTCTGTTGAGGTAGGCTGGGCCGGTCTTGTGGAGTGCCTTGTGTGCATGGATGAGGAGTTTGAAGGAGATTCTCCTGTCGACGGGGAGCCAGTGCAGGTTCCTCAGGTGGGGGGTGATGTGGCTGTGGCGTGGTATGTCGAAAGATCAGGCGTGCGGAGGCGTTTTGTATGCGTTGCAGTCGCTTGATGAGCTTGGCCGGGGCTCCCGCGTAGAGGGCGTTCCCATAGTCGAGTCTGCTACTGACGAGGGCCTGGGTGACTGTTCTTCTTGTATCTGTCGGGATCCACCTGTAGATCTTGCGAAGCATGCGGAGGGTGTTGAAGCAGGAGGAGGAGACTGCGTTGACTTGCTTGGCCATGGAGAGCGTTGAGTTGAGGATGACTCCCAGGTTGCGTGCGTGGTCGGTGGGTGTCGGGGCTGCCCCCAGTGTAGTTGGCCACCAGGAGTCGTCCCAGGCTGAGGGGTTGGAGCCGAGGATGAGGACCTCCGTCTTGTCCTTGTTCAGCTTTAGTCGGCTGCTCTTCATCCAATCGGCGACGGCCTTCATTCTTTCGTGGAGGTTGGATTTGGCGGCGAGGGGGTCCTTGGTGAGGGAGAGGATCAGTTGAGTGTCGTCGGCGTAGGAGATTATGTTGAGGTCGTGCTGTCTGGCGATGCGTGCGAGCGGGGCCATGTAGATGTTGAACAGTGTCGGGCTGAGGGATGATCCCTGGGGTACGCCGCAGATGATCTCGGAGGCTTCGGATCGGAATGGTGGGAGGCGGACTCTCTGGGTTCTGCCGGCGAGGAAGGAGGTGGTCCATTCCAGGACCTTGTCTCGGATCCCTGCGTCGTGGAGGCGTGCGCGTAGAGTGCGGTGGCAGACAGTGTCGAAGGCGGCAGAGAGGTCCAGCAGGATGAGGGCTGCGGTCTCACCGTTGTCCAGCAGGGTCCTGATGTCGTCGGTGGCAGCGATGAGGGCAGTCTCAGTGCTGTGGTTGCTGCGGAACCCTGACTGGGATGGGTCCAGGATGCTGTTTTCTTCGAGGTATCGGGTTAGCTGTCTGTTGATAGGAGGTAGCAGGAGATGTGCACACAGTAGGGAGGCACAGGGACCAATGTAACTCTCCCTGTAGAAGAAGGAGTGGAAGGCAGAAGGTGGGACAAGGTCAGTGCAAAGTGTACAGGCCTTAACCTTCAAAGCAGGAGCAGATCTGGTAAAACAGGAACATTCTTAGCAGGTCGTCTCTCACACTGAAGAAGTTGCTGTGCTTTTTATAGGCCTTTCCCTGATTGATAATTGGTGCCAGAGTGTGAGGCAGAGGGCGTTGCCCCACCAGACTAACATGCCTACACTTGCCAACTACCTGCATGGAGCTAGTGCTTTTTGGAGCTCCTTGTGGTGTGGACTGCCACCAGCCACAATGATCTTGGTCTCCACTGTGCACTTCCTCACTGCTGCACTCTCCTGGTGCCACCACGCCACCTGCGACAAGGCTGTGTCAGTGTACCTGCCTGGTGGTGGCATGGGGAGTGCAACAGGGCTCAGTCCTAACACACATGTCCAATTTATTCTACTCTTCTCCTCTTTTTTTCTAATGTAATGCTCTCAGTATAGCTGTACAGGGAAACTACATTACATAACAATTAGGGGAAAAAAACATATCTGAGCATTTAGGTTGATATCAAAATATATTCGTGTGACTTTCCAAATATTCCAGACCCGGTCCGTTTTGTCAAATCTATTAAAAATTATTCTTATAATAAAGTTACCAACTATTACATATCATCACTAATTGTAAAAATCACAAATTAGAAGTTGCTCAATCCAAGAATGTAAGAAAACACTCCAAATGTTTTAAAATCTAGCCAATTTAAATTATGTTCATCATCAATTTCATTATTGTCAACCATTCTGCAATAGAAGAAGTGTTACTGCCTTTACAGTATGTGCCTTTGGCAGAGTGAGCCACCATTGAAGAGATAAACATAATGCACCTCTCAACTTTCCTCCATAATACTTTACGAGAAGACCATGGCAAGGTGGCTGACTATCTCCCTTTTGTACAATGAAACTTGGATTGTGGAAATTCATAAGAAGCAGCACAGGAATACTCTAATACAATACTACCATGACAACTTAAAAACTGAATTATGCTCAGGGCCACTAGAATTATGTGATCCTGCAACTACAGCATTTTCCACATAATTATATATTTACCCCATAATCCACATCGGCTGCATAATTTGCAGATTTCAACCAAAAATTTGTTTCAAGCTCAAAGGGATAAAAGTGTACTTTAAAAAGTGCTAATAAGTGGTTCCATACATTGGTAGATCCTCTGCAGAGGGTTCTTGATGACCCTTCTGTTGTTGATTGCAGTATTCAGGTATTAAACTGGTACAAATGACAAAATAATAAAATTATCCTGTCAGAGATTGTGCCACATTATGCTGTGTAATTTGCCTATTCTTGCTGCATAACTTTGTCAACCCTACCGGATATTTTGGAAATCCATTGCTGTATAATTTCAATGGCCCTGGTTGTATTTGAAACACACAAAAGGTGATAAGAGGAATGCTTGCAATAGGTCTAACCACTGGCAATCTCTTGAGGTGGCATTCCAACCCACTGTTTATTTTTTGCCCACTATGCCACCTCAGGGGAAACAACCTTTACTACGCAGTTATTACATCGCACTACCTTTACAACGCAGTCATTACAACGCAACATCCTTTACATCGCATGACATTACAACGCAGCCATTACATCGCATGACACTACAACGCATACCATTACAACGCATGTCACTATAACGCATACCATTACAACGCATACCATTACAACGCATAGTTTTTACCCTTACACTATACAAACAACTTACCCTACTGTTGCACTCACTGGAGTGGGAATAGTAATTTTTACCCCTGCACTATCCAACACTTACCCTACTGTTGCACTCACTGGAGTGGGAATAGTAATTTTTACCCCTACACTATCCAACACCTACCCTACTGTTGCACTCACTGGAATGGGAATAGTAATTTTTACCCCTACACTATCCAACACTTACCTTAAATGCAATGTAATGGTATGCGTTGTAATGGTATGCGTTGTAATGGTATAATGCAATGTAATGGAATGCGTTGTAAATGTAGTTTCTAAAAATGCGTTGTGATGGCATGCGATGTAAAATCATGCGTTGTAAAGGATGTTGCGATGTAAAAACTGCGTTGTAAAGGCATGCATTGTAAATGTTTGCGTTGTAACGTCATACATTCCACCTCAGGCCTGGTCCTCCCTGAACTGGAACACAAGCAACCGGTTTCTCCCTGATTCGGGCTCTTCGTTCAGGTGTAGCTTTATCTCAGTGGCACAATTAGCACAGAACCCATGTCTGGGCATACCTTTGTCTACTTACGGCGTCATATCAAACACACAAACAGTGATGGAAGGAATGGTTGCAATAAGTCTAACCACTAGCAATCGCTCAAGGTAGCATTCCAACCCATCCTTCTGTTTATACTTGGCCAGTTCTATTAAGTACAGATGGAAGTAAATTGATTGATGACTCTCTGAATCTTTGTATTGACAAGTCTGTGATGAGTATATACATGCTTCCACCGTTGGTTCTATACTTACATTTTATTGTGTGCCAGTAGGACACATGAGCCTTGAAAAAGTCGAGATGTTATTGGAAAAAAAACACTTTTGGCTGAATATTTGTGATATGATTTATCATCTGAAGAATAAAAATAGTTTCATGATTTTTCATACGTATACCACTGTCATCTTGTAAATTGCTATGTGCGTTCCTGGAAACCACTTTCTATAAAGGTTCAAATCTATTACAGGACTTGGGGACAATGTACCAAGGCTTTTTGCCGTTGCAAAGGGTCTAATACGGAACATCGGACCATTTGGGATAGCATTATTGCCTCTTTGTATGTACCGAACCCAAATTGCGATTTTGTAACACGTTACTGTATCATAATTTAGGTTTGTGACTTCATACCGAATTGGTATTTAGAAGGGGCGAGTTTACGGCGTCACTTTCAAATAGCGATTCGAAATGGGATGTATTAATGTTTTGCAACTGAAATCCGGTCGCAAAACATTAATATTTTATAGACTACTGAAAGGTAGTGGTAAAACATCTGCAAACCTTTATGAATGTTGAAAAAAACATTTTTTAAGAGTAGACAGTGGTTCCATGGGCCACTGACTAGTCTTAGAAAAATGTTGTTAAACTTTTAATACATTTTTTATACACATCCCCTTTTTCTTTAAGAAAAATGGGCTGCATTTAAAAAAAATATATTGCTTTGTTTAAAAGCAATCACAGACTTGGTGGTCTACTGACCACAGCAAGTCACCATCCCTGTGATGGCCACAAATCATAGTGGGTCGCAATAGATGACCTAATATTATTAATATTTGTGAGGTAGATCGAATTGTGACCCATTATGATTTGTTATTTTGCAAACAGACCTATCTCAATAAAAACACACTGGTTGCAAATTGCGACTAATGTTTAGTTAATCTGGCCCTCGGATACATATTTCCAGTTATTTTTGCACTTGAGTGTCTGCAGCAAGTACAAGAACTATCCATACCCGACAACAATGTATGCAAACTAGTAGAGGCGTTATATGGATAATAAATACATTAGACCTAAATCCTCCTGAGGTTTGATCTATGGAGAGCTGAATGGGTTACCAACGTTTTCCATCATACAAAAGTATTAAGCCTGATACCTTATTGTGTTGTTGCTCATATACTTTAGCAGTGAATACATCTGTAGGATCAATGAATTGTTTCTTCTCTCAATTTGATAAAAAAATAGCCCCATTCTGTTCCTTTCCAAATAACACCACGGTTGCAAGTATCTAAACATCCACTTACTACGCCCTCTTTTGCAACAGAACAGACATACCACAAACACACTGGCCCAGATAATCACACTCACAAAATGCTCGATAATTGCAGAGTGAGAAATTAATCCTCATATCTCATTGATATAGCCTCTGTCATTCAGGAAAGCATTGAAAACTCCTAGGCTGCAGGAAAAGTAAATAAACAAAGAAGAAATTATCATTTACATCATGTCAGTGCTAACTGACTACCAAAGTGGCAAACTAAAATGAATGGTCATTTAATAAATATCCTGATCAGGCCCTGACAACAATCTACAGTAAATTTACAGTAAATTTACATTCACCTGCTCTAAGATTCACCAAAACTGCTAATTTACTTAAAAACAAGCATTGACAAAGCCAATAAGTCTTGTTATGAGCCTCAGTGTACCCCAATATAGGCCTAGGTAGATACACGACCTTTTACCTACATTTGTCCTATCTTGCTCTACATAAACAGTTCTGGCGCTGACCTTTTACCTAGTTATGTGCCGAATAAATGTTGTGTGGTTGTCTTTGACAGCACAGCAGGATTACCATCTTCTGTATAATAACTCTGTACAAGAGTCACAGCTATCCTCATCCTTGAACGACAGGCCCACAGTGTGGTCTGACATCAATCGCGGGCTGTCCAACTCAAGACCAAGACGGGGTCCTTCATTCTCTCCCATCAGGTAATAGGGTTGGCTATTTCCTAGTGGTATTCTTGGCTATACACCTACATACATGCTAGGTACATTTAGGTACATTTATTTATGGTTTGCATATTAGGAGTACTCATGATTACTGCCATGTATCTATATGCCTGCATATACTGACTGTTTTAGCACCATGGTAGAATTCTACCTTTTATTTACTCTGTTGGTGCTTATAATCGTGTATATATATATATGTTTCTGTCTAATGGTTGTTGCAGCACACGTATTGTATACTAGAATGACGCTGGTCAAATAAAATACTTATTGAAAACGTCCCATTGTTTATTCTGTATATCTCTCTGATAAGAAGTAAGCACGAGTGACTGAGCGAAAAGTACTATACTATTTCCATGATCCCTGAGGGGTCAGGGTTGTCATGTTCGAGACTTGCCAGAAACTATTCCCTCCTTGATAAGGTTGTGGGGCTTATAGTGGCACTGTGAGCTAGCTGGTCTACAGACTAACATATTCTTTGGGGGTGTCTGGAATCAGTCTGAACACCAATCCCTTAGTTTATGTTGTCTAAACGTGCAGAGGGAAATTCGATTGTGGAGAGGAAAAACAGGGACTTAAAGCAATCCTTAACAGCGAGGGTGTTAGGCTCGGGTGGCAGTTGGGTCAATCACCTATATGGGGTCCAGAAGGCACTTAATAACATGCCAAGAAGTTCCCTAGGAGGCCGTACTCCTTATGAGGTCCTGTTTGGGACTACAATGTGGGTACCCGACCTTGATTGTGGCAGCACAGTGGCAGATGGAAAAGCATTTGACATCAATGATCGTTTGGCTGTTTTACAGGAACTCACTGAATTCCGGGCACTACAAAGCAACGTCCAAGTAAAATGTACCGCCACTGGGGAAGTAAAAGCTGTTCCGGCAAGACCTGCCTGGGTCCTGAAGATTGGGGACCTGGTCAGAGAAAAGATTGTGGACAAAAATAATTTGGGCCATCCTACAGAACGCCTGTACTGGTCCTAGCTGTCAAAGGAACAAGAACAGTACTTCTTCCGCTCCTTGCCGGCAAGAAAGAAAAGAGATTAGTCTCCATCGATCTGATCAAACCACACTATGTGGCCGATACTGAATAGCAGGCCGTGTAGGCTCCTGGGTAGCCGCCGATCTCCTCACGCTACCATACAGGAAGTTCAGACAGAAAGATTAATAACATTTGAAGATTCTACTGTACGACACCCTGCCTGGACACCCGCCTCGGGAGACAACGATCTCCACCCACGTTGGTTGGCGCGTTTACCTACGGCTAAATTAGCCCCGGACAGAAGAGGTAACAATTTTACCCTAGTTTGGTTCCATCGGTGAGGCCTACTGGATACAACCATCCTGATTCAGTACAGGACACCGAGGCACCTTCACACACATTTTTTTGTTGTGCACTTTCACATGAGTTGCAGTAGCTGTTCACTAACCGATCCTGATGAAAGCCTGATTGCTGAAACATGTCGATCTAGTATATGTGGCTGTCTCTAATAGTGGTCAGCTCCATACCCCAGCTCATTGTTTTTTAATCCTGTTGCTAGGTAGCTAAATAAAGTCTGCTGTCAGCTAGCCTCGCAGGCAGTTTTAAACTCACTATCACCTCATTTCAGCACTGCATATTTTTTCATGATTTGTTCATACACCTAGCTCACATAGGGTTTTAGTACAACCCAGCTGCCCACTTAAAACATCCCTGAGCTCCTCCCTCATAGAGAGGGGGTTGTAGCCTGCGTTAGGACTAGGTCCTGACGCGAGGAGGCACCCCTATGATGAAGCATGACACCGATGGTGTGTGAGGGGAACCGTCCTGAAAAGGGATACCCCCGATGTAAAGCTTGGTTTTCTTAAATCCACCTTCTGCTCAGCCACTCAGTCTGGACCCGTGGGCTCGTTGTGTATAGCCATCCTACAGAACGCCTGTACTGGTCCTAGCTGTCAAAGTAACAAGAACAGTACTTCTTCCGCTCCTTGCCGGCAAGAAAGAAAAGAGATTAGTCTACATCGATCTGATCAAACCACATTATGTAGCCGATACTGAATAGCAGGCCGCGTAGGCTCCTGGGTAGCCGCCGATCTCCTCACGCTACCATACAGGAAGTTCAGACAGAAAGATTAATAACATTTGAAGATTCTACTGTACGAAGTAATGGAGTTACCAACAATGGAATGGAACTTGTGCCTGTTGAAATTGAACAGCAACAAAATACAAATGAAACACAGATCTCAGTTCGGCCTAATACCGACATCTATGTGAATATGTCTCGAAACGAGTGAACTGCCAGTTCTACAAAACCTGCTGAGCTACCAAAGATAGATTGAACGGCGTCTGGCTACTTCATCGATTTTGACACCTTTTCTCTGGATCCGAGTGAACCTGAGTCAACGCCGACTTCTGTTTCCCACAAAAAAAGAATATATGATCTTTACCTTTGGCTGAAAAAGACTCTGTTTCTCCCTGGCTACAGCTCTAGATTGCAATTGGTCTACTATTCTTAGTCCTTTGGATAGGCGCAGTAACTGTCTTTTTCCTGCTCTCGAATGGACATTATCTCCCAGAATGCTCAGCAGTACACCATGTGAATTTGGTCTTGAAACCACATACATCATCTCATCATGAACAAAGAGACCTGTCCTTAGTGAACATTAACAGCAGTTCCGGTTCCTGAAGGAATAGTTTGGGATAGGGTTGCATATGATGTATATGTATATGTATATTTTAAAAATATCACATTTAGTTCAAATTTCCTTAAGTGGTATCATCACCTCCAGTACTTTCTCTGATGATTGGGATTTTGAAACTGTAAATACTATGCTGTCTGAACAATCTGCTGCATTCTCCAGTAATGAATTGTATGATGATACATCTGATTTTGTCACCATGTTTTGTTACAAGCACTATGGTCATCATTTCTTGCACAAAGCAAGTATTCCACGTAATGTTTTCTCTTACCATCAATGGGAACATTGCCCGACACCACCGAATGATAGTTCACAAACGTTTGCACAAAAGTTTGCTAATATTTCTGGGTTTAACACATAAGACTCGACCTCTTATTATTATAAGCTTGCACCTACACCTGCAAAGAAAAATATGCTCACCAACACGAAAAAGATATACTTTGCATCCTTTATTTCCCAGCTGTCTGAACAGGGTTTTGACTTATGGAGAAACGCTATAGACACAAAATCTGTCAGGAGACGAAAGAGTGGCAAGTTCAGAGAACTGAGGCCTTATTTAGAGCGTGCCTCATACCCAATCAGATTATGTTCCTGAACGACACAGTGCAACAGACTTCCTGCCTTGGACTAGCCAAGGTCAAGGACTTGAACACACCGCGGATTCCCCTGCTTTCACACTTTGAGGGTTTGCAAAATTATACATCACGCTGTGAGAATACATTAGATACCATCTTACATGCTTACAATTCATCAGATCCCAATTGGAAGGGATGGTTGGTTTGGCCTATCGACATAAATAGGTGTCAGTCAAGATTCAGGGGTTCCACCGAAGGGTTTAGTATCCATAAGCCCAACCAATGCCATGTACTATGAGAACACTCGGGGGTGGTGACATCTTACAGTGTTGGGAAGTTATGCCTAGAGTGGCTAAAAACCTCAACACTATCCCATGCGAAGCACCACTTGTCCCTACTCTCAGACAACATGGATCTTAGGGATTTTTTGTTGGGTCCTCAGAAACCATGTCGAAAACGCTTCTTATACGCTATTTACAATGAGATTTGGAAAATCTTGCAGCAGGAGGCTGCTGAAAGATTGCATGAGATTGACAGGGTTAACCTATGTATATGTTTCTGTCTAATGGTTGTTGCAGCACACGTATTTTATACTAGAATGACGCTGGTTCAATAAAATACTTATTGAAAACGTCCCCATCGTTTATTCTGTATATCTCTCTGAGAACAAGTGAGCATGAGTGACTGAGCGAAAAGTACTGTACTGTTTCCACGATCCCTGAGGGGTCAGGGTTGTCATGTTTGATAGTTGCCAGAAACTATTCACTCCTTGGTAAGGTTGTGGGGCTTATAGTGGCACTGTCAGCTAGCTGGTCTACAGACTAACATATCCTTTGGGGGTGTTTGGAATCAGTCTGGACACCAATCCCTTAGTTTATGTTGTCTAAACGCGCAGAGCCAATATAGATTTGTAGGAACTACACAACAGTCTGGCTTGTTGTAGGTGTATAAACTCTTTTTTGTAATGTTTGTATGTTGTTGTGTGATATCTTTCAAAGAAAAAACAGAAAACACGCATAGACTGACTCATGTGCACACAGGCAACTCTTAGATGAGAATACTCACAGAGTCACACACATACAGAAGCCAGAGAACACACAAATGGGAACATACAGACAAAGATTGATTTTGGTAATATGCGTGGATGGATGAATTGCTGTGTGGTTTTAAAGAATGATAAATAGATCATTGGACAGCTGTTGGTGCATTCAATGTTGAGCTGAATGATGGTGCATAGCTGGATAGATACAAGTGTGGGTTCATAGATGAATATGTGAGTGGATAAAAATGTGCTTGGGTGAAGGAGGATGATGGACACTTGAGGATGGGTCAGTGGATCCATAGTGGGGCGTCGATGTATGTGGAAGAGGGAATAAATGGAAGGATAAGTAGATGAGTGCTTAGGTGAATAAATGAGCGGATGACTGTGGGTTGCTAGATTGGTGCACCTATGAGAATAGAAACATGCATGGATGTTGTTAGATGGAATAAGTAAGTATTTGCTGATTACAATTATCCCTACTGACAAACAATCATTTCATTAAAAAATATATATGAAAGTGATCTGACACTGGGTTGGACATACACACGTTTAACATGTGACTCCATGAAGTCTGCCTTGTGTTTGGCCTACATATCATTGGGTCCAAAGCAGCTTAGACTATATGGCCATGAAACCAGATTCATCCTTGACCTTAACTGACCAGATGGCAGGAGTTGTCATGGCAAGGCTTTTTTTCCAACTACATTAATTGATGAGCATTCTCCATCTCTATTCACTACTTCATAAGGTACAGATTTTGAATGCCTTCATGTCAGCTCTTCTGGTTTACAGTAACTTTTTCACTTTCTATCTGCCTCTTTATCAGGTCTACAAATTACAGTTAATCGAGAACTATGTCGCATGGCTGGCACTGGGACTTAGCCCAAGGGGGCAAATCACTCTGTCCCTGATTACATTGAAAAGTTTCTCAAGGAAAGATCGGATTTTATTTTTTGTTTAAATTTCTTTTATTGATTTTCAACATAGAGAAAATAACGAACGAGCCAGCACGCTCTATGGTCTTCGGGATGCAACCTGGCAGTCGTATGACTATGTTCGGCCAGTCAAAGAGAAGATAGAGAAAAGGAAACCTCCCCCCTCCCTCCCCACCCTCCTCCTCCCCAAGGAAAAACACACCGCTATCAGAAGGGCCTATTAAGAACAATCTAGGAAAAATCCGTACAGGACATGCTAGGCAGTGGAGGTGTTCGGGGCAGACAATCTAGGGGGGTCCGCCAGTCTCAGTAGTCGCAGGTATTTGGGGCAGGTGAGTTCCGTGAACTCTGAGGTCAATAACGTGAGGAAGGGGGCCCACAGATCGTGAAAAGAAGCCCCCGGGTGAGTCAGAGAGAGAGAGATCTTTTCCATTCCCAAAATGGCCCACAACCTATGGAGCCACCCCAGGCGTGTAGGAACTGTCTTGGTACCCCAATGAGTCAGAACATTTTGGACCGCCGCCCCTAGGGCGAGTGCCATCTGTTTACCCCTCTGGGATTTAAGGGGAAAAGTGATGGCATTAGGGAGGCCCAAAAGCACATAGGACGGGAATCTGGGGATCTGGGTGTCAAAGTGGGAGTCTACGTCGTCAAGGATCTGCTGCCAATATTCCCCCAAGGAGGGACACTCCCACAGTAAACGGGTAAGGGTGCCCAATGAACCGCATGCTCACCAGCACTGCGGGCTGCGGGAAGGGTTGCCTCTATGAAGCCGCACAGGTGTTAGGTACCAATAAGTGGCCACTTTAGTGGCAGTCTCAATGGAAGCGACGTTACGCGCTGTGCGTCGGGCCCTATAATAAATGTCCATCCATTCTTTCTGTGTCAGGGCCCTGCCCAACTCCCCCTCCCATCGAAGTTGGCCAGGAGTCTTCCCAGTGTCAGGAGTGCTTTTAGTAAACTTATATAAGTCCGACGTTAATCTTGTGTCACTATGTCGTGTGAGCAGCCACTTCTCAAACAGGGTAAGGGGTCTCTCCGCACCCTCCCGCACGTAACCGTGAAGAACCCAGTGTCGGATCTGTAAGTATCGATAACATTCCGTATCCGGAATGCCTTGATCTTTCCGAAGGTCAGGAAAAGAACGGGGTCCCGAAAGATCAAAAAGATGACCGATGGAGCGACAAGCTTCTTTGGTCCAGTAGTGAAACCTCCTAGGGTCGAGACCCGGTGTAAAGTCACGGTTTTGTGCTATGGGCGTGATCGGGGACGGGAGTGTCGTAAGGCCCCTAGAAACTGCAACCTTGACCCAGGCCAGCAGGATAGGACGGGTCACCTCGGAGAGATACAATTTGCGAGGTCGCCCTGCACGCGCGAGAAAGGGGACTCCCCATAGGGGCTGGCCAGCTAGTGACCTTTCCATAAACAGCCAGTGTTTCTCAGATTCTGGGCGTGACCACTCCACCAGCACCCTCATTTGAGCCGCCCGCCAATAAGCTAAAAGGTCAGGGACACCCAAAACCCCTCCACTGGGTCTCTATAGGTAAGTTCCCGGCGCAGCCGAGCCCGCTGATCCCGCCAGACAAAGCGTTCTATCTCTCATTGCAACGAACGTATGACCCCAGCTGGTGGCACCAGTGGAAGCGTATGAAACAGGTAGAGAATTTGGGGCAAGATCACCATTTTCACGGCCGCTATGCGGCCCAACCATGAAAGAGAATGTGGTCTCCACCTCCTAAGGGAAGCACGAACTTGTCTCAGGATTGCTGTATAGTTTGACGTTTTGATGTCCGCAATAGTGGCGGAAACTTGCAATCCAAAATAAGAAATGGAGTCACGGGCCCACTGAATCGGGTAAGAACGCTGTAGCATCCCCCGCGTCTCCGATCCCAAGGAAAGATCTAGGGCCTGCGACTTGTGCACGTTAATCTTGAAGCCCGAGGCAGGGGCAAACCTGTCCAATTCGTCCAACAAAGCAGGTAAAGATTCCCTAGGATGCTCCAATGTAGCCACCACATCATCCGCATATAAGCAGAGTTTGTGCTCCGTCCCCCGAAACGCGCCCCTCTAATACCGGGATCATCTCTGACCCTCTGAGCCATGGGTTCCATGTAGAGGGCGAACAGGAGCGGCGACAGCGGGCATCCCTGCCGAGTCCCTCTGTAAATAGAAAAGGCCGACGACGCCGTCCCATTCACCCGCACCGTGGCCGTGGGGTTTGCGTAGCTACTAAAGACCCAGTCGATGTAGCGACTCGGAAGGCCGAAGTGGGCCAGGGTCGCCAGAAGATACGGCCAATGGACCCGGTCGAACGCCTTTTCAGCGTCGACCGAGAGAATCATGCGTTCCGCCGGGAAGCGCTCCGACCTGTCCACGAGATGAAGAAGCCGCTTGGTATTGTCGGAGCACTGGCGTCCAGGGATAAACCCGGACTGATCCGGATCGATCAGCCTGGGGAGGTGTCGAGAGAGTCTGCTCGCCAGGATACCGGTAAAAATCTTCAAATCGACGTTGAGAAGGGATATAGGGCGAAAAGACCCACAGAGGCGCTTATCCTTACCCGGTTTAGGGATCACTGTTATTAGCGCCTCTAGCATGGAGGGCGGGAGGGAGGAAGCCGGGTTAGACCCAATCAAATTAAAAACCCGTACTAGAAGTGGGGCCAGCACTGTGCAGAACTTTTTATAAAAAACTGAGGAGAACCCGTCCGGGCCTGGTGATTTATTGAGCTTCAAACGGGAGATTGTAGAGATAACCTCCTCCAGTCGGATGGGAGCCTCAAGCTCTTCCGCCTGGCGCGGTAACAGTTTGGCTGTAGCGACTCCCTGAAGGTAGTGAGTTGGCCCATCCTCGGGGAGGGCTTGTGCCGCATAGAGGGTCTCATAAAATTGTCGGAATGTGTCCACGATCTCGGGATCTGTATCCCAATCTCGTCCCTGTTGATCCCTGATCTCAGTGACTCGGGATGCTTGTCGCTGCGCACAAGAGCCGATTAGCAAGGAGACGCCCGCCCCTATCTCCCCCCACATAAAATGCATGCTTCAGGCGGAGAGCTGCGTACTCAGCCCGATCAACGTCCAAACCCGCCAGCTGCGCCCTGGCTGCCTTAAGAAGTTTCCAAACCCTAGGCGCCCCTGTCCTCTGGTGAATGCGTTCCAGTTCGGCTACCTCTCCCATTAAGCGCTCCCATTTCTCCATCCTGTCTTTGTTATCGGCCGCTGCTATACCCAGAAACTCCCCCCTAACTACCGCTTTCAGTGCTTCCCATAGGGTCGTCGCAGATATGGTAGGGGAGTCATTAAGCTCTAAATAATCAGTCATGCACTTTTGAATTTGCCGTATTACTGAGGGGCGCTGCAACATGGTCTCGCGTAAACGCCAGAACCTGCGAGTATGTCGTCGATGATGCAGGGACAGGGATATCCGCACAGCCGAGTGGTCAGATAAGGGGCAGGGAAGAATCTCTATGTCCCGTGTCTGTTGCGTCAGGGAATCAGAGGTGAGAACATAGTCAATTCTGGCGTACGTCTTGTGAGGGTGTGAGTAAAAGGTATATTCCCTGGATCCTGGATGATGCAATCTCCATATGTCTGTGAGTCCAGCCTCTGCTAGAAGCCGTTTCCCATCCCCCGAAAGGGCCCCAGTTTGTCCCCATCGCTGCCCCGACCGGTCCACTGCGTCATCAAAGGCCAAATTAAAGTCACCCCCGAAAAGTATAGTTTTGTCTGGTAGACTAGTGATCTCGTGTATGACGTCCCTGATAAAGCGCTCTTGTCCTCCGTTAGGGACAAACACTGTAGCGATCGTGAATTCACAGGTGCCCAAAGTAAAAGAGTGTGCCAGGAGCCTACCCCTAATCTCAGCCTGCTTGATACCTATTTGTCCCGGAAATTTAGCGGAGACTAGGATCGTCACCCCCGCTGTCTTAGAGGTATTAGAAGAGAACATCTGATGAGGGAAGGCCCTGGACCTCAGTCTGTGTGTATCTGTGGATAGCAGATGTGTTTCTTGAAGCAGACAGATATGGGCATTCGACTGCTCGAGGTAGGACAAGACAGCCCGTCGTTTGATGGGGCTGTTCAGTCCCTTGAAGTTAAGGGACAGGACATGAATGTTAGAAAGCATGAGGAAAGGTCCCTGAGTGTGCTATAGATGAGAGCCCCCAGCCTGTGCAGATGGAAGAGAGTCATCAGTAAGAAGTAACAACCACCCAGCGGAGTGAGGAGGAGGAGGAAAACCAAAAACCCACAACAAAAAACTAACAACAGAGAACATTTACTTGCCAAGTCCACAAATGTCCCGGGCTATCGCCCTGCGGTGAGGCGTGAGATGGATAGCAGGAGCTCCCCGCCGCCCCCACCCCGCACAGGGCCCAATCAAATACCTCAAAATGGATCCCAGAAAGGTTGCATATGACAGCGCCTTAACCAATATGTTTCAGTCAGCAGCGTTCGAGTCTTCTGACAGGGATTGTAGGACAGCCGTGCGTTCTTTGGCGATGGTCTCCGAGTCCGGACGTAGGCCCAACGGAGAGTTCCCAACTCGCTGCCATCGTGTGGGGTCAGCTCGACGCCCCGCAGAAGCATCCCGCTCCGGTGTAGGGTGGTCGTTTCCTGGGAGTCGGAGAAGCAACGTAGCCTCCTGTAGAGAGCGAACCTGGCGAAGATTGCCCTCCCATTTAAAAATGAGTCTAAACGGGTGGCCCCAGGAGTAGGAGATATCCTTTGAGCGCAGGAACGTCGTAACTGGACGGAACTCCCGCCTTTTCTGCAACGTAGAGGTCGCCAGGTCCTGGAAAAGAAGAGGCCTGCAGGAGCGGAATTCAATGGGATGGTTGGCCCGAGCCCCCCGTAAGATACGCTCCTTAAGTTTGAAGTTGTGCACGCATGTCTGAATGTCCATAGGGTGGGCAGTCGCTGATCGCTTAAGTCCCACACGGTGTGTCCGGTCAAGTTTAATCTTTAGTTCCGGGGGTCCCCTAAGATGTGGCGGAAAAGATCCATGACAAGAGCCTCGATGTCTTGCGCCTCTGTCCCCTGCGGCACCGCACGAATCCTAATGTTGTTCTGGCGGGAACGGTTCTCGAGATCCTCTGCATTGGCTTGTAGATCTAAGTGCTGGTCTCTAAGGCGCAGGACCTCTTGCTGAAGTTGGGATACTTCGTTGTCTCTGGCTGTCGTCTGGTTCTCCAGCTCGTCGACCCTCTCCCCCACTGAGTCAATGTCCCTGCGCATCTCTCGGATCTCCGCTGTCAAGTCTTTCTTCATGGTGTGGAATTCCCTAGTGAGATTGGCAAAGAGGGATTCCAGGACACTGCGCGTAACCGGCCCCTCCGAGTCCTCTGAGCCTCGTCCCGCCGAAGGTTCGTTCTGCGCCGGGGCCATCTCGGCACCTCCAGCCCCGGCATTGAGTAGCAGGTCCTTGACCGACCTGTCTTTGCGAGACTTGTTGGTGGCCATCTTAAGATAGGTGTCCCCTCTCGCCGACGGAGAAGAAGCGATGGAGCGTCTAATGGGGCCTCACACCCCAGATGTCGATGAATCCCCCCTCCGGATAACTCTCCTGGTTCTAGCCACAAGGCTCACTCCTCAGGTCCAAGAACCAGCGTCTCAGTGCCCGAGTAAGCTTGGCAGGGCCCCCGGCCAGTTGACGCGGTCAAATGTCACCGTCACCGCCGCGCAAAAGGCCAACTCCAGCCCCCCCCGCGGGAATCCAAGGGAGGCCTCTGTAGTGTCTCAGTGCTTCAGGCCCCCGCAGCAGCGGCCGCAGTAATGAATGCAACGGCCCGCTTGCAAGCAGCCCGCCCAGCCACACTTCCTTCTTCAGGGCGCAGGAGTCTCAATCAGCCCAGCAGCCCCAGACAGGGCCTCACATCCGCCCCCCGAACTGCGCGGCAAAGGACAGGGCACCGGTGCAGAAACACCAGTCAGGAGGGCGGGCGCAGGTGCGGGCCCGCCGCCGTGCAGCCTCTCTCGGAAGTCTCTCAGGCCCAAGCACGGTGTTAGTCACCTCCGTATCACTCTGCGGGGGACGGAGGGAAGGGGCGCAGTACCAAGGGAACGCCCGGTAGCTCGTTGCCGCTGCGGGGGGGGGACTCACCTGCGAAGGACGTAACGGTAGCTCCGCCAGCGGCCTCAGGTCCATTTGAGGATGACGTATGGGATGAACCGTGTACGTAGATATGGGGAGGAAGGTGGTATAGCCCCAGCCTGGTTTCTAAGAATCCTTATGAATATCCATTCATACTGTGTGAGTCTATTGATGGAGTTATAGGACTCTATTGTTTAGGAGAAACCCTCCTTCTGCGCCCAGGACTAGAACTAGGTAAAGGTTCATTCCTAAAAAGCTCCTTACAGTGTAGTGTAGGGGAGGTAATGTAGGTGAAGGGGTATGATGTTACCCGGGCCTATATTAGGGTACCTATATGAAACATAACACCCACTCCTCTTCCGAACAGTCAACAATGATAAAAATGCTAGTGAACTCTACTCTTTACTAGATAGTAGTGCATAAAATATTTTTCAGTGAGTTCTGTAAAACCTTGTTCTAAAATCATTTTAAAAACAGTTTAAAAGGTTTAAAAAGGGTTAAAAAGTTTTACTACGGAAATCATTTTTTCGAATGGTCACTTAAGTCACAGTCCTAATTCAGTTCGTTTATATAAGTTGATGTTCTACAAGCGTCAAAAGGCCATGCTTTTTAGCGAGAAAGTGTCAATTTTGTAGGAAATGTTCCAAATTTAGCTTAGTTAAGTTTAGCGAAAAATGAAAATCTGAATTCTTTCCCAGCAAACGATGAGCCAATTACAGATTAAATGTCCTGGCTGGGAGACGCAACATCATCGCTGCTTGCTGCTGCAGGGGACGGTCCTTGTAACACCTCGCAGAGTACGTCAATGGAGCACAGATGATATTCAGTACTGCCAATAGCTGGTGTAGAGGCAGCCGGTGCTGTAGTCGAACCTGGGTGCTAGTGGTGGAGCTAAAGCTCATCCCAGTTGTGAAAGGCACCTGCGGATTCTCGGGAAACACAGCCATCAAGATGGGAATATGCTGGGGACATTGCCGAGCATGGGCCCTCAGGGGTTCCAGCCGGGTATTCAAGTCCGCAGGCGTGTCCGTTGCAAGTGTCAGACAGAGGTCCAACATGCATTTTTCACCGCAAAACAGGCATCGAAGAACAGGTAAGATGCACCGTTGCTGTTCTGCTGCTTCTGCCCCCGTTGCTTGGGGCTACAACCAACACCGCGCCGGACCAAAGGGGGACTGGAGTCCCAGCAGTTACATCTGGCCATATAGCGCTTCTTGGCACCATAGCGCTGTACCCTTGCACGATGGACTACAAGTCCCAGCGTCCTTAGCCCTCACACCAGGTGCCGCCGGTAAGGGGGAGGCGTGGCCATCGCGCTTATAGCGCTGCCTCTCCCACCGCGGCGCGGGACTCACCGTTGCTGTTCTGCTGCTTCTGCCCCCGTTGCTTGGGGCTACAACCAACACCGCGCCTGACCAAAGGGGGACTGGAGTCCCAGCAGTTACATCTGGCCATATAGCGCTTCTTGGCACCATAGCGCTGTACCCCTTCACGACAGACTACAAGTCCCAGCGTCCTTAGCCCTCACACCAGGTGCCGCCGGTAAGGGGGAGGCGTGGCCATCGCGCTTACAGCGCTGCCTCTCCCACCGCTGTACCCCTTCACGACGGACTACAAGTCCCAGCGTCCTTAGCCCTCACACCAGGTGCCGCCGGTAAGGGGGAAGTGTGGCCATCGCGCTTACAGCGCTGCCTCTCCCACCGCGGCGCGGGATGCGCGCGGGTGGGCCCGTCTTTGCCCGTCATTGCCAGGAAGAGGCAGGGCAGGGCCACCCCCCTTTTGTTTGTTATACAGAGTCGGACTACCACGAGGACCCAATACTGGCTACAGAGGTACTGTTTGCTTGACTTCCCTGCTTGCATGCAGTGGAAATTCGATAACTGTTTGCAGCCCAGCAGATCAAACTTGTAAAGTTTCTTTGAGAACTATTATTATTCCACAGATATGGGGAAAGAAAGACTATGGAAGGTGGGGGAGTTGGGGGGATGGTGGCATGGTTGGTAGAACCCGCAAAGGGAAAAAGGCTAGGAAGGCAACTAAGCACTCTGGCAGTAATTGTGTATTGGATCGTATAGATACATTAATTGAGGAATGTGAAGATCTATTAGTAGGCGAGCCAAATCTGCATTTGGATACGGACAAGTCCCCTGCCAGTACAGTACATTCTACTAGGGGAAGCCCAAATAATCGTTCTGTTATCCCTGCTATGTTTCTTAAGCAAAAAAAAGGTTCAAAAGTCATTAGGGAAGAGAGCCATTCGAATCTAGCGAGGATGGCAGAATCTATTGTTAGCACTCCAAGTCCCTCTGAAACAGATGGTAGTCATTCTCAAATTATTGATCCCATAGTAACTTGCACAAATAGATATGCTATATTGTCAAACACTCAGGGGGAGGGGAGCACCCAGCTACCAGAACTACCATTAGACAGTGCTATAGAGTCGGTTGTAAAGCATATACCGGTGACGCTGGATGTGATCCTTGTGGTCAACTTGCTTCAGGCTGAAATAGGGTCCATGAAGGTAATGATCGAGAACCTAACAACTATGGTTAGGCTTTTGTCACAAGGAGGGTCTTTATGCATAGATCGTGCAACACATAGCACTATCAATCCCCCCCACACAGCCAATCCATTGCTCAGGTAAAATCATCAGCCCCTCGAATTAGCGACGCACAGAGTAAAGTCACCCCCTTGTTTAGTGAGGTGGTTAAGCAGAAAAAACTCTCGCCAGTGATCCCTATTGCAAATAATGCACCTCCCAATATTATAAATACTCCTGGGTCTCGAAGTACAGACACACTAAGAATGCATTTGCTGCATGATAGGAGTATCAATACTTGCACATCTAAAAACAAGCAACATAGTACCCAAGAAGGGGGGACCAGAATATTGCTAAGACACAAAATATTCATAGAATATATATGGTGAATGTTCCGAAGTTGGATTCCAACAAAATAGAAAGTGTAGATTCACTGACCAACAAGGCTATACATTGGATACGGCATGTAAGGGGTTGTCGCTCTGTGATCAGGGAAGACATCACGAAGGCGCGTAGGCTTACCTCCTCCACTAATCTTTTAGACTGTATTGAACTAACTTTTCAGAGGGAGGAGTTGGCCGAAAATCTATTAGCACTTGAATTCAGAACTTGTTCCCCTGATTTTTCATCTATTCAGGTTAGGCAGCTTCCGCCTGTTAGCCAGTCTAACAACCATTATGAGCAGCTGGCTACTGGTCGGATAGGAAGCTCCACATTAGAATGTAATGATTGACTGGCAGGAGAGCCCGAATTCCATTCTGGTAGTACTGATGACCTAGCAATTTCCAGGGGTAGCTACCCACTAATGAATTCTAATTGTATAGACAATAACTGGCCTACAAAGCCCACTCAAATGTTATTCTCGTCTCCATCCCAAATAGTGTGCCAGCATGAGTTTAGCAGTATTTCCCTAGTGAACCCAAAGGAACCATCATATATTTGTCATACTCCTAGAAGGGACACATTGATATCATGGAATATTGCAGGAATGAGTTCAAAACTTACGTCTCCAGAATGGTTTGCTTTTATTGATTGTTTTGACATTTGTTGTTTTCAGGAAACGTGGCTCTTGACACCACAACACTGTGCAGGTTTCTTAAACTACCATGTTCCGGCGGTGAAAGGGGTAAAAGGTCGGCCTCAGGTGGTCTGACTATATGGGTTCGCCAAGAATTAGGTATTAACATCAAGGTACTTCCATCTAAGAGTAATGATATCCAAGTGCTAAGATTAAACATGGGCCCGCTAGAGAATGTTGATATTTATAACATTTATGTGAGGGGAACAAGAGGGGGCAAGTCTCAAGTTTTAGCGGCTTTGACGACCTCCTCGACCTATACTCAATGGACAGCAATATTATTATTGCGGGCGATTTTAATTCAACCTTCGAGCCACTTGCTACTGAAGAATGGCTTCTCACTGAAGAAGAAGACGCCCAGTGGGGAATTCCGAAATTGGAACTTGTACCAATAAAGAAATGGACAGAGGTGGTAATTCAGATTAATTCTATCTGTCTTGAGAAGGGGCTAAGGGCATTAAACGGCAGGACCCCACAAGATAGACTGGGGGTGAATACATTTAATAACGGATTAAGTAAAAGCACGATAGAGTATATACTTATGAGTTTGAAATTCTGGTATACCATAGTTGACATGGATGTTAGGGATCGTCTCGAAAGTGATCATAATCCCCTGTGTGTAGCCTTAAGGTGGTGGCTGCACGATTAATTGTCCTGTAGGGAGGTCGAACTACATTCCCATGATGTAGCCCCCACTAACGACATGAGACGGCTTAAATGGTCAAGAATAGCTGAAAATTCTGTGTCCTTGGATAATATCTCCAAGGATGTTGATAGTGCTTTATTAGAGTTAGAAAACATCCTCTCTAATAGCGTGGAACTGGAGCTCGTTATCCAGTCTCATGATAGATTTTTCTCGCATATGAGAACTTATTTTGTTAAACACTGTAAGTCAAAGAAAACATTAGACCTGAAATGTTGTCGTTGGTATAACAAGGAATGCAGACAGGCAAGAGTTCTCCTTGGAAATGCAATTCGAGATGGAGAGCCTGCCGCGGTACGCACAGATAGGCAGGCATACAAGAGTTCCATGAATAAAGCTAAACGCTCCTGGGATGAGAAAAGATGGCAGGACCTCAAAGAGGCTAGCACCAAGAACGATAGCAAATCATTCTGGAAGATCATAAAGTGGGACCGAGAGGGTCAACCCGAACATCCACATAATTATGTCACACAGGAAGACTGGGTTAAACATTTTAAACCACAATATGCCCGTAGTCCAATTGAGAGAAATATGGAAGGCCCCAGTCATGTGTTTTATGTAGAAGAGGTTTTTAATATTAATGATGTTGTGGTGGCCCTTGAAGCAGTGGTTGGTGGCAGAGCGCCTGGCCCAGATGGCGTACCTGCCGATGTGTTTTTACATGATAAAATAAGATGGGGCAGGTATATCATGTTGTTGGCTAACGCAGTTGCTAAAGGTGCCCCCATACCGGACTCCTGGAAAGGAGCCGAAATAATCCCTGTATACAAAAAGGAGACAAATCATTGCCGGGGAATTATCGACCTATCAGTCCGATAGATTTGCTGCAAAAGATTCTGGGGAGGCTGACCCTTAATAAGATCCAGGATTGGAGAGAGGAACACAGCATATTGTCCCCCTTGCAGGCTGGTTTTCGGGCATATACCAACACCATCGACCAGGTGTTTCGCTTTGTTTTATTATACTGGAAGACGGTGGTCCTGGGCAAAGGCAGCTTATACGCTGCCTTTGTGGCCTTAAAATCAGCGTTTGATCTTGTCCCCCGTTCCAGCTTGTGGGTGACGCTGCAAGAATTGGGGTTGCCCATTGAACTCCTTACGCTCATAATGAGATTGCATGAGGGCAATTATGCTAAAATTCGTTGGGGTTCCCAGGGTATGGTGACCAGCCCTTTCACAGTAGAGCGAGGGGTGCGCCAGGGTTGTGTCATGGCACCCACCTTATTTTCTTTGTTTATCAACGGAATAGTTGATTGCATGACACTTGTGAATACTGATGCCCCGATTTTAGCAGGAATACAAATTCCTATTTTAATGTTCCCGGACGACACATTGATAATTTCAAAGACACCAAGTGGGCTCCAGCGAGCCCTGTTAGTTTTTGAAGAGTTTTGCTCCGCTCGTGGTCTTGAAGTCAATGTGTCGAAAACGAAATTTATGACTTTTAACCCACATAGAGCTTTTAAAGGTGGTATTTTAATGAATAACCGACCATTGGAACAAGTTAGAGCGTTCATATATTTAGGGGTAAATATTCAGAGCGATCTAAAGTGGAACCAGCAAATTGACATGGCTACACTTAAGCACCGGCAACTGTCGGGAGCGTTACGCCTGGAGCACAAAAAGTCCCTTACGAAACCAATTAGACCGGTGCTCCAAGTATATGATATGAAAGTGGTCAGCTCAGCCCTTCATGGTGTAGAGCTATGGGGGTTTGAGAG
Organism: Calotriton arnoldi; assembly: GCA_963921515.1. NCBI lineage: Eukaryota > Metazoa > Chordata > Amphibia > Caudata > Salamandridae > Calotriton > Calotriton arnoldi. The sequence continues at coordinate 179,762 of CAWUFW010009042.1, read as the reverse complement.
CATGTCTAAACTTAGTGTATCAGAAAACAGGTTCCTCCGTGGTATCACCAATCTCCCCCAAAGTACGCCATTGTGTCCTTTATTTTATGATCTTGGGAGAAAATCTTTATCTGACATTGCAAAACTACGTCCAGTGTTATATTGGCGCAGGTTGTGGACAACACCAGAATTGGCGCCTTATGCCACGGGCTTCATGGACATAATAAAATCTGACAACTTTCATAAAATTAGCTGGTTACGCGGAATTAGAGATGTCCTAGTAGAAATTGGCATGACAATGCTATGGGAGGACCCTATTACTGCTTGTTTTCCCTCAAAAAAGGTTCTAAAAGAAAAGTATTGGGAGATGGTTGCATGTAATGCTCTGAGATCCAGCGAATCATCCTCATTGACAGGAATCTTCTTGGAATTCAAACACATTCCGAGCCTAGAACCATATTGGGACACTGTAACCAAACCACTCGATAGAAAACTGTATTTTCAATTGAGGGCGGGCTCGTTGCCCCTAAGGTCTTTTACATCAAGGTGGACTAAAACATGTGATAGTAAGTGTCCTACTTGCATGGCTCGCATAGAATCAGTGGCGCACATGTTATTTGCCTGTCCAGCCTACGAAACCCCGAGACGGGTGTGGTTGAGGCCTATATGTAAATTATTAGGCACCAGAAGAAGTATGGAAGCAGAAAAAATTATTCGTACTAGTACGTCATCCCCCATTTTAATAGCAGCTGCAAAATATCTTGGGTGGGTGTGGACAATCAGGTCGAAATTTATTTCTGTATGAAATGTGTATGTTAACTGTGACAGGATAGTTTTTCGGTTCAGTGATCTAAATACTTATATTTATCCAAATTTATCGAGTGCTCTTCATAGTTCTGGGCTCACCTATCCAAGATGAATTTTTAACTACTGTGTTCCTTTGACTGTGAGTTTTAAGTAAGGCTTGGTAATTTGTTAATACTGAGATCTTTTCTTTGGAAAAATGTTTTAGTTTTTAACGTTGACACACAACTAGTATGTAATTATATTCTCCCAAACAGGTTTATTTTATAAATTATGTACAACATTTTTATGGAAACTATAATTTTTATTGTGCTTTTATGACTATATGTCGGATAAAGCTTGTTTGGATTGGATTGGTAAGATGCAGTCCATCCAGACTGGTCTAAACGCTAGGAACCAAGAGGCGCTTAGTTCCCTTAGGCGAAGTGTGCCCAGATGTTTAACCATGCGTTCACGGTATTTCCGCTCCAGGAGAGCTTTTGCCATCTCGTTGGTAATTGGGCTGTCCATTGCGTAGCAGGTAACTGACAATCAGGATTCCCGCTATTGATAGCAAGATCAGAGGTAGACCTCCAAAAATGCTTCCAAATACGGAGTGTATAAAGTTCGGGATAACTCCGAGGATTGTCTGAAAGGTGTTAAGAAGTCCTGACCCTATGGTCTTAAAATAGGTGTACAATACCACTCGTATCAGACATATTAAAAATACGACCCACCATTTCTGCGAAATGAATGGGGCAGTTTGTACAAATAAGTGCCTGTATCTCAGTCGAGGTCCTTGCGATTTGAAGATCAAAGGTCTCTTGAGCGGAGGTTAAGGGTACGGTTTGCTGTAAAAGCATGGCTTTCAGTCTGCTCAAAGTATCAAATTGTATAAATGAAACATTCAATGAAGGCCAAACAGCGCCTCCCTGAATGTACTTGTTGGGGGAAACAATACTTGCATACAGCAAGTGACCCTGGAGTTCACAGTGACCAGATAGGCAATGCCCGGAAGCATACCACAGCAACCTTGATCGTTCAGCATCAAGTAACTCCCATTTGAGAGCAGCTCGAATACCGGTTTAATCACGGCAGCTGGAGTCCCTTTCATGTGGCAGGACAAGTTTGATATCGACCCATTTCACGCTCCGTGTAATGAAATGTCCCGGCACATGAGAGAACTGCTCAAAGCGCTCTTGCAGTTTGTACCACTTAGAAACACTTCTCGATCCCCACTCCAGCATCGAAATCTATATGGTAAATCCCAGGATTCCTTAATGTATTCCTTACCCATTTTTTCATATTTGCCCGCCTGCCTTTGTTCAAGGCAATATTGAAACTGAAAAGTAGTGACCGGTAGGGTTATGTGGCCATGGATTAGCCATTCAGTAGACGGAGCTTCCGCTACTGTAAATGGTAGTCGGTCCAGTTTTTCAATACGCAGCATTGTATAGTTAGCTCCCCTTTGTGCCATTTCAACCTGTTTATCTGTTAGATTATATTCAGAAAACAGAGACGTACTGTTTATAAAACGCCAAGGCACAAAACCTGCACGCAAAGATTGTAGCGTCCAGCTCAATGACATGATAGAACGTAATTGAGATTGCCCGTGTTGTAGAATGGCCAAATCTTGTTCTACGATATCTATCGCCGAAGATACAATGTTGCCCAAAGAATATATTCTGGAGGACAAAGTTGTTAACCCATTGTCTACCACAGCCAACGATTTTTCTAAGTTTATACGGTCTATTTCCCGTATTCTCTCTGCGGCCTCTTGTTGGGATATTTTCCAGTTTTCATTATAGGCAGCATAAATACCGGCATATATGAAACGTTTCTGAAGTTTTTTCTTGGGACCTTGTAAAAAATCCCTAAGATCCATGTCTTATGAGAGTAAGGCTAAGTGTCGTTTCACTTCTGTTAGTGTTGAGGTTTCTAGCCAATCAAGGCACAACTTCCCAACACTGTAGGATGTCACTACCCCTGGGTGTTCTCTTTGTACATAACGCGGGTCCGGCCTATGGATATTAAACCCTTCGTTGATACCCAAGAATCGTTTATGACATATGTTTGTGTCTAAAGGCCAAACCACCCATTTTTCCCAATTAGGGTCTTATCTATTGTACTGTAAAACCTCATCTACTGTTGCCCCTTCCAGTGAAGTCGAATTTTGCCACCCTCCCATCTGTGATGGTGTTGGAGATCGAGGTGTGTTCAGGTCCTTGATCTTGGCTAATCCAAGACAGGATGTCTGTTGCACAGTTTCGTTTAGAAATATCATCTGCTGTGGAATGAGGCATGCTCGAAATAGCGCTTCTGTTCCCTGGACTTGCCAGTCCCTAGAACCCCAGACTGATTTTAAGTCTATTGTGTCCTTCCATAGGTCAAAACCCTGTTCAGACAGTTAGGCAATGAAGGAAGCAGAGTAAATCTGTTTGGTGTTTGTCAACATAATTTTCAGTGCTGATGTTGGTGTAACCTTATAATAATATGAGGTCGGGTCAGTGGTGTTAAAACCTGAAAAATATGAACATTTCTGTGCAAATGTGTGCGAACTACTTTTTGGTGGTGTAGGGCAATGTTCCCACTGATGGTACTTAAAAACATTTCTAGGTGAAATAGATTTGTGCAGGAAATGGTGACCATCTTGCTGGTAACAGTACAAAGTGTCATAGTCTGAATTACTTTCTAACATTTCAGTGTTCGGAAATGCAGCAGTTTTTTCTAGATCAGACAACATGTTATTAACAGTTTCAGAGTCCCAATCATCAGAAAATGTACTGGAGGTAATGATATCACTTAATGAAATTTTAAATAAATGTGTAATTTTTAAAAGTTCAATCGGTCCGAATATTTCGAAATCAACCTTGTCCCAAACTATACCATCCGGTATAGGAACCGCTGTGATGTTCACTGATAACAAGTCCCTCTGTTCGCAATGAGACGATTGATGTGGTTTTAAAATCAAATTAACTTTCGGGGCTGTAGAGCTCTTCTGAAGATATTGTCCATTAATAAGCATGCTAAAAGTTATTACTAAGCTTAGCCAGAAAAGAAAAAATAGAATCCCAGTAATTACCCAGAGTTCTAACCAAGGCGATACCAGGTAAGTCTTTTTAAGAAAGTTTAGAAAGTCTTTAACTTGCTGTTTGCGTGATTTTTGGGCTGGCGTCGTTTCCAGTTCACTTGGATCCAAAGAAAACGTATCAAAGTTCATGAAGTAGCCAGAAGCAGTTCGATCAATTGTAGGAATTGCATCGGGATTTGTTGAAATCGCATTTTGCTCTCGTCGTGGCATGTTGACGTAGACGTCTGTATTTGGTCTGATCGCAACTTGAGTGTTGTTCTGAGTTTCATTTTGTAGATGAACTTCGGGTTCAAGGGCAACGAGTTCCATAGCATTGTTGCTTAGTCCTTCATTCCGTACAGGAGGCTCTTCAAACGTGATGAGTCTTTCTGTTTGAACTTCTTGGATTGTAGCGAGAGGAGGGCATCTGCTACTGTGGAGTCCACGAGGCCTACTGTTCAGTATCGGCCACATAGTTTGGTTTGATTAAGTCAATTGAGACGAATCTTTTCTCCTTTTTCCCAGAAAGAGGCGGCAGAAGTACAGTTCTTGTTCCTTGTACTGCTAGGACCGGTACAGGCTTTCTGTAGGATGGCCCGAATTCTTTCTTGTCTGCTATATTCTCTTTGACCAGATCCCCGACTTTAGGGATCCAGACAGATCTTGCCGTGACTGCCTTGACTTCCCCAGTGGCGGTTTGTTTGGTGTTGACGTTACTTTGTCTTGTCCTGGATTCATTTAGATCCTGTAAAACAGTCAAACGATCATGGATATCAAATGATTTCTCATCCGCCACTGTGCCTTCACAATCAAGATCAGGTACCTACATTCTCGTCCCAAATAGGACCTCATATGGAGTGAAACCCCCTAGAGAACTTCTTGGCTGATTGTTGAGTGCTCTCTGAACCCCATATAAGTGGTTGACCCAACTACCGCCCTTGCCTAATACCCTAGCTGTTAAAGATTGCTTTAAGTCCTGGTTTTTCCTTTCCACAACCGAATTTCCCTCGGGATGGTACGGAGAGGAGTATGCTACGCCCATACTTTCCATGGCCTCTTTGTAAGCCCAAAAGCTAAACGCCGGGCCACGGTCAGAATGTAACGTGCCAACTGCGTATGTCCCTATAAAGACTCGCAAATCTTTTATAACAGTTCGGGCGTCAGCCGAGCGCTGAGGCCAAACCCATAGGAATCTGGAACAAGAATCCACTGCCACCAAGATATACTTGTAAGCCCCATCAGATTGTAAAGGACCGCAGTGATCCAGATACACACATGCGAGAGGTTTGTCAGATATCAGTAGTGGTGTCTGCGCCGGGCGTTTTATGGTGGAGCCCTTCATCTGCTGGCAGATGTCACATTTCAAGACGTAATCTTTAGTTTGTTTTGCTAGACCTGGCCACCAATAGCGCTGTTTCAGTAGTGAAATAGTCGCTGTAACGCCTGTATGTGCAGAACCCAAACCCTTGTGTGCTGCAACAATCAAACCTTGCCTACGATCCATATATGGTATTACTCTATCCCCCACTCCAGGAATCTGAGCATATGGAATGTTTTGTGGTTTCTAATTTGTAGGAATACTTGAGTGGAAATTTTTTCGGTACTGCTGAGCTGCCCTTGCGTGAAGCAATGACAGCCACCATTATCTCGCCGTCTATTCTCGTTTTTGAATGAGTGATTGAGGCTATGGAAGCCGTTCGCACAGCCCCCTTTGCGGCTTCATCAGCCAATGAATTCCCTTCAACGTGAACGCCATCACGCTGATGACTCAGTGTGTGTATCACGTGAGCCCTTGGTAGTTCGTTTTTTAACTCGACTACCTGATCCCATAGCATTTTATGCTTAATTGTGCCACCTTTTGCATCTTTAAACCCGTTTTGTTCCCAATGATACAAATATTCATTGTATGACTGCACACAGTAAAAGGAATCACACACAATTAGTGTGGGGAATTCGTGATCCGTATTTACAAGTGCCAGTATCAGTGCTTTTAACTCTGCCAACTGAGCCGTGCAGTCTCCTAGAGATTGCGTTTTTGTACAACTCGGATGGACCTTTCCATCCCGCATTCGACCTTTAACGATAGCACATGCTGCGCTGTATTGTTGCTTACTCCATATGGCAGGTTGAGCAGATCCGTCAGTGTAAATAATATATTCATACTGATCGAGAGGCAAAATCTAATTCGGTAGAGAATATTCTTGTTCGTATTGCAGGAATGCTTGTGTTTTTAGACTTGGATCAAATCTGTATTCAACGTCCGTTGCAGTAAGAGAATTAGCCCATTGTATCCATCTCGGATGTAAGGCTTTTGCATTTGGAATGCTTGCCTTTGTAACAGCTTCTAAAGCTGGTACTGGGGTTACGACAATTATGCGTTTCCCCTGAGCCAGTGCTCTTTCTCTTGCTACAGCAGTCTGAACTGCTGTCAGGATTTTTTCTGTTGAAGTGAAACGCATTTCTGCGCTTGTGTACAGGTGTGATTTGTAAGCGATTGGTACGGTTTCTCCTTCATTGAAGGTTAAGTAAGTGTACCCGCATTGACCCGCTATTACACGGATCACCAAGTTGCATACGTTTACGCGTGTCTGTAAGTGTTTGGAAGCAATCATGTCTTCTTGTAATGAACGTAGGATATTTGAATGTTCCTGTGCCTAATGTCTAACTGAAAAGTCAGGTTTTATTAAGTCGTAGAAAGGTTTTACTCTTTCTGCGTAATCCAAAATGTATGTTCTGCCGAAATTTCAGAATCCCAGTATTGATTGCAAGTTTTTCAATGTTTTTGGAGGTTGGACCAGCGCACACTTTTCTAAAAAGTTAGCTGCCAGGCTTTTCCCTTCACTTGAAAGCTCATATCCTAAAAATAGGACATTGAGATGGGGTATTTTTGATTTCTTAAAATTAAATTTGTAGCCCTCAGAGGCGAATCCCATAATAATGGTGCTCACCCTGGTCAAGTGCCTTTTTAAGTCATCGTCCGTCAGATAAATATCATCCATATAGGACAATGCTTCTTCATCAAAATTTTGGAGTAACTCAGTTACTCTTGCTGAGAATACCCCCGGGCTGTTCTTATACCCCTGGGGGAGCCGACAAAATTGTCGTTGCGACCCCAATGCTGAGAATGCGGTCAAATACCTGCTTTCAGGCACTATATTTTGGCAGAAGAATCCATTTGAGATATCTAGTGTTGTTTTGTATTTTTTCCGCGCAATGTTATTTATTAATGCGGCACTGTGTGCGTTTTGAACAGCGAATGTCTTTGTGCAAGTGTTTAAATGTCTGTAAACTAAAACTAGACGATATGAGTTGTCCGGTTTCGATACTGGAAACAAAGGGTTGTTCATTGGTGAGGTGCATGTTTCAATCACCCCCTGATATTCAAGTTGATGTAAGATCTCCCTGACCTGTTTTTTAGCTTCTTGCTTTATTGGATATTGCCTTTGAGCATTTGGTGAAACTTTTAACGGGATCACGTGGTGGGTTGACTCCTCATCCCACCCTGCATGATTTTTATACAATGCTGGAGCTAGGGCTACTGCCCACTCCCGTGCATATGCATGTTTAAGGTGTATGGGAACGTGGTCGGAGAATGCTGGAAAAATTATGTTTTCCCCCCTAGGGCACTCAATAGCGAATGCTGGCAGCCAATCTTGTTCTGCTAATAGGATGTCATATCCAGATGACAGATTTTCCCAAATGAGACCCTTAACTTTCCTGGGCTTGTCCCCCTCCATTTGGAGTGTTATCTCGTGTAACTTATGTGGGATGCTCACCCTGGTGTCTGATGTTTCCACCGTGATGTAATCATTCAAGTCCGCTGTCACCAGAAATTCCTTCAGGTTCTGGCGAGCTATTGTTACCTCTGCCGCACTGTCTAGCATTGTCAGATCCCATTCCCCGTTCAGAAGCTGCGTCCTCAGAATTCTGGGCATGTCTGATCTTTATGCCTGCAACTTTCTTTTTCTTAAATTGAGGTTTTGATTTTGGCTTGTCTTCTTTTTTGGAAGTATATTCTTGAGCGTGCTGCTTGTCTCTGGACTTTGTACGCTCTTCTTTGTGTTCTGACCGTCCTTCTCTCTCTGAAGTTTTCGTCGAGCCCTGAAATCAACGAGAGGAACGTGTATCAGTATCCTGATGCCTGTCAAGTTTCCTAATATTATCACTATTCCTGAGATTATACCTCTTTTCAGAGGGCTCCTGGGAGGAGATCTACCTCGGGATTGAGATCTCTTTTCTGAAAAGTTTTGTTGTTTTTTATTATCCCACTTCTTTTTAGAAGAAGCAGGTGTCTGCTTGGAAGTGTCCTTTTCAGGACTGCCCATCAGTTGTGGTTTTAAGGCTTTCCCACCCAAACTGTCTCTGCCTAATTCTGCATATGCAGTTTCGATTATTTTGGGTAGTTCGTGTGGTTGGTCTAACGGACTGAACTCCCTTAGGCGTTGGCGGATTGCCACTGAAGCTGCTTCCCCTTTAACATTAGCTAGTATTATGTCTGATACCTGGTCATAGTTATTTAATAACTTCATCCCCAAGTTCAGGGCAGGCTCTGCTCCGTACTCGTTTTGTATTTGTCTTAATACATCTGGTACCACCGCTAATGAAGGAATACCATGAGTTTTGGTATATATGGCAGCAAAGACTGTACCCCAAGTGGTACAATCCTCTAATTGTGGTGTTATCCCCATGGGCAAGCAGATTGTTAGCATTCTGTGTTTTTCAAACGTGGTAGTATTTGGAAATATTATGGTAGAATGGTATTTGTTCACGTTTCGTGGGCATTTTGCCCATTACTGCATGTAATGTTTGTGGAGTTATTTTAGTTGCTGTACCCTGAGATTGATTTTCGTTTGTTGCAACTGTTGTTGATTGGACTGTGAAAGTCCTCATGACGTATTGCGTCAGGTTTCTGTAGATTCTAATTAAATCTTTGTGTTGTATGAGTAAGTATGGTTGTGGCATTGTTTCAATGTCAGGATGTGGTGTGTAGGCCACTAATATTGGCCATGTTGCCCCGTCTCCTCCGAGCGGGCCTAATCTTACTCTGTGTCTTATATGGGGTAGGGCGCCTTTAAACCAGTATAGGTGTTCCTGGTACGTGAGTGGAACCTCTATGTCCTCGCAAGGACCGTATTCCGCTGGTGCATCTCCCTCTGTGTAAGAGTGAAATGTGTGTGTTCTAGCATCTGCTTCTGGGAATGTAGCCCACGAATAGAATACCTCTGTTTTGTTTGATTTGTGTGCCTCAATCACAAAAGCTACTAAGCCACCCCTAGGTGTTAAACCATATTCTAGTAGTTTCAGGGTGATAGTATGTCTAAATTTAGGTGCAATGAGTATTCCATCCACCTCTTCGTCTGAGAGGGGCAATGCTTGCTGTAGTGGATCTAATACCGGGGTAGTCAATGTGTACAGAACACAAACTACTTTTCCAAGGAACTTATGATAAGCTTTTATGCACAATTTTAGGAACCAAAATGTCCTTCAAGCTTGATTAACCAGCAGCCAATAAATAGGATATTTTGCCTACTCAGCTGTGGAGGAGTTTGTGCCCACCCACTCCAGACGTCTCTGGTGTTTTTGAGTAGGGGTCTCTGAGAAATAGCACGACTGAACTACTCTGATTCTACTGTTAAATAAGTACCTAACCAACGTTGGCGGCGCCATGTCGTGTAGTTCCTATATTGCCCATACAGGACCTGCGCGTTCGGATAACATAATCTGTGGGCTTGGTGGCAGACTGATTCTGAGCACCCCCACCGAGAAATGTTAGCCTGTTTGCATAAGCTAGCTCACAGTGCCACTAGTGTCTCCTCTTATCGAGGAGAGATTAGTTTCTGGCAACCTCAGAACATGACAACCCTGATCCCTCAAGATCGTGGAAACAATGTACTACTTTTCGCTCAGTCACTCGTGCTCACTTATCTTGTCTCAAAGATACACAGAATAAACAGCCTGGGCGTTTCAATAAGGGTTTATTGAACAGTTGTTATTCTCGTGTAGAATATATGAGCTGCAACAACCATTAGACAGTAGCAGAGATTTATGATTAGCAGTACAATGTATATAAATGGATAGAACAGTTCTACCATCTTGCAATAAGCATAAATAAATACATGAATATAAAATGCATTGATAAAAGAAAGTGCGTACTCCTACGATGCCTATCTAGATGTACCTAAGTGTACCTAGCATGTGAGTAGGTGTAAAGCCAAGAATACCACTAGGATTTAGTCGAACCCCATTACCTGAAGTGTGAGAATGTAGTAGCCTTTTTTGGTCCCGAGTTGGACACCCCGCAAGGGATGTTCAGACCACTGTCAGCTGGAGCGTCTGCATGCAGGAGCCTCAGCGTCTCTGGTCAGTGTGTCGGCCTGGAAGTCTCGGTTCCCTCTGCTTAACATTTGAAAGAGGTGCTATATTTATACAGAAAGTATCTAGGGCTTCTTTGTCCCTTGTTGCTTGTATTAGTCATTGTTGGTTTTGAGGATGACGTATGGGATGAACCATGTACGTAGATATGGGGAGGAAGGTGGTGTAGCCCCAGCCTGGTTTCTAAGAACCCTTATGAATATCCATTCATACTGTGTGAGTCTATTGATGGAGTTATAAGACTCTATTGTTTAGGAGAAACCCTCCTTCTGCGCCCAGGACTAGAACTAGGTAAAGGTTCAATCCTAAAAGGCTCGTTACAGTGTAGTGTAGGGGAGGTAATGTAGGTGAAGGGGTATGATGTTACCCGGGCCAATATTAGGGTACCTATATGAAACATAACACCTGGGGGCCCAAGGAGAGCTGCAGGGTGATGTACATGCAGGTTCTTGAAACGGAACAACGAAAATGCACAAGAATGTGTCTGGTGGCCCCGCGGGCCCCTGGCGACAGGAAGTATGTGATCTGGGTGCGCCTGGAAGTGCTGTGAGGTGACGGCGGGGGCCACCAGGGAGGTGTCTGCTGATGGCTCATTGGGGGGGCCCCCTCCCTGCCTGAGGGGATTGTGTTTCTAGCGGGAGCTGGGGGCTAGGCCCTGAGGTCAGAATGAATCTGTGGGGAGTGGCGTATCCTGTTGGTGCCTGAGGACTTGGACCAGAGTGTGCCTAGTGGGAGAAGGTCCAAACGGGCATATTAAGTTTCCTGGGGGCGGGAGCAGAGGAGGAGGACCTCCCCACCCCTCTTTTCTTTTTCTTCCCCCCCCCTATGAGATCGAGTTTTAGTGGTGGCCCCCAGCTCCTGGTCCCCCAACCCTGGCCTAGATGGTGAAATCCCGATCTGGGACATGGGGAGTGTCCTCGATAAAAGACCTCCTGTAGACCCAGAGGCTCATGCCTATGGCCCACACACTGCCCTCCACTAATGGCAGAAAAATCGCACCAGGCACCTGTAGGTGCAGACTTGCAGGCCCCTTCACAAAAAGTGACATTCACCATTTAATGGCGGCCTTCAAGGACGAGATGGGGCTCCTGCGCCAGGAGTTTGTATAATCACTCACTGACCTAGACTACACTATTCAAAAATTGGACACAGGAACGGATCAGCTGAAAGTGGCGGTTTCAGGGAGAGACAAACTGGCAACGAAAGTTGACGAACTGGAAAAGATATGCTTGTGGCTGAAAGATAAAGCTGAGGACTGAGAAAATCGGCCTAGATGGCACAACATCCGGATCAGAGGGATCCCGGAGACCGTCTCTGATTCGGATCTCACACAATACATCCAGGACCTGTTTTGTTCACAGCTGCCAGATTATAGCGACTTACATATCGAACAGGATCGAATGCACAGTGTCCATAATGAACAAATTGACCCCAGATGTCCTCAGAAGGGTCCATCTCTTCCTAAGAAAGGAAGAAATCAAGAGGGCAGTGCGGCAGCCGGATCCCCTGTTGTTTAAGGGGTCATCTCTGGCGCTGTTTCAAGATATGTTGGCTATGACTCTGGCCAAGCGCAAATCTCTGAAGATTGCCAATGATTACCTTAGAGAGCATAAAATCCTTTACTGTTGGGAGTTCACTACACGTGAAGAGGCAGTGACGCTCTTTGGTCTGGGGGATAACTCCTGTCCCACAGACGGGCAGTTGGACTGGCAGCGTCTGAGAAGGAAAAGGCGGCAAACGAGGAAGGAGAAGTGATGCGAGCTCCGAAAAAAACGACGCACCTCGCCCTCGTTGAGGGGAGACAACCCCCATTCACAGTCTAATTCATTTGCCTCGACAGGATGAGCCCCTGCCACATTTGCTTGATTGGACAGGTCATTTCTGGTTCGCTCATTAGTTATCTGTAACTGAAGGGTAGCACAGCCGTTATAAGGCATGGATGGACCGCTAGGGCCCGCTGGGATGGAGTCAAAGCAAGGGTGGATACACCTGGACTCCGAGAGCTAACCCCACCAACGACACTAGGAATGGTTTGTTACCTGGCTCAACCTTGTTGTGTTGGTTATGTTGGTTTTAGTGGTTGTGTTTTTGTCTCTATTTTTCCCAGGGTCCGAATGCAGACTTTTGAAAGGTTGTGCAACACTTAATATTCTTTCCCTTACTGTCTCCCATGGGCCCGAGAGTCACTATACAGCACAGAACCCATACCCTGCCTGATGGTATCCATACATCCTACTGCTAAGGGGTTGACAGTGGCGACGTTTAATGAGCAGGGTCTCAACTCGCCGGTCAAGAGGAAGTCAGTATTACACTGACTTGCCACGAAGGGTATCAATATTGACCTTCTTCAGGAAACCCACTTCTTGAAGGTTGACACAAGAAGATGCACATCCCAATATTTTCCCCACCAGTTCTTTTCCTCTGCATCAACTAAGACGAAGTGAGTTGGGATCCTAGTGGGAGCTGGTGTCAACTTTCGCCATGTTTCAACTCAGAGAGATAGAAAGGGGAGCATTGTTTTCGTTAAGGGATTGAAAGGAGGCGAGACGGTGACGATAGCCTCTATCTATGGGCCTACTGACCACACATACCAATTTTATACCTGGTTGTTCCCCTTCCTGGCAGCTCACACTGATGGCAACCTGGTATTGGGTTGTAAATTTAACGTAGCAATGGAACCAGCCGTAGACAGAACACATTCCACAGGGCATTCAGTGACACCCCCGCCCTCCCTGATCCAGGATCTTGATGATAGATGTGGGGCCCGTCAACATAAGGGGGAGAGGGACTACACTCACATGTCCACCGATCCAATTATCTTTCTCCCCACCTGTTTTCCCTTGGGTGGAATCCTAGGCCATAGGGACCAAGGTGTTATTGGATCACGCTCCGGTTACAATACACTTAACCGTGACACCTTCCGAAAAACCACCCTTTAAATTTTGGAAAATGAATGACAGCATTTTGGGACCCTGTCTTGCGGGAGAATATAAGGGAGGTGGTCACAAACTATTTTATCGAAAACGCATCAGAGGAGCTAACGTGGTCCACCTTCTGGGCCGCCGCAAAGGCGGTTATAGGTGGCGAATTTATCAGCCATACCTCATCTTTCGTAAGACAGGCACGGGCTTGACAGGTTGAGCTGGAGCCCGAGATATCCAGATTAGAGATGGAACTTAAAACATCCAGAAATCTCTTCGTAAAGAAAGATGAGAGCTGGAGGCGGTCCTGGTTAGGGATGCTACACACAAACTGCTTGATACAAAACAAGTATTTTATGAGAGGGGAGATATGGTAGGTCGGCTCCTCACCAATGATGATGATGATGAAAGCAATTTGTATCGTGCACAGCTACTCCCGGCCCGTAGCAAAGGTTGAAAAAATGTGGAACACCTTACATTTAACCCTGCACAAAAAGCCAGGTTTTGAGCCTGTCTTTAAACACTGCAACATTACTCAATGTGTGAAGCTCCTGGGGTAGCTGATTCCACGCTACTGAGCCTAGGTAGGTAAAAGACCTTCCTTCCTCCCACTCTAGCACGCCGGATTCTGGGAGGCTGCTAATAATTTATTAGCAGACCTCAGGTTTCTAGATGAAGCCTAGAACCTGAACCTCGTTCTAAGATAAAATGCCCCAGTGTGTTAGAGAGCTCTGTGCCTTAGAACAAGAGCCTTGAACAAGATTCTTTTCCTAACAGGAAGCCAGTGAATGGCACGCAGATGAAGAGATACGCATCCACAGGCTGTGGAATCACATCCAGGTGGTGCTAGACCCTCAGGGTTCCCCCATTACTAGCGATGGAGGGATCCTGGACACATTTACAAAGTATTACACTGACTTATACAGTTGCGAGTACCCAGCTCCGAAGGCCCAGGACAAATACCTGGCAACAATTACCCTGCCTGAACTAGATGTGTAGACCAGGACGGCACTGGAGAGGGAGATATAAAAGGAGGAAGTACAGTAAGCTATGAAATCCCTTGCGAACCACAAGGCCCCTAGCCCGGATGGGTTTCCAAATTCCTTTTACAAGGCCTTTGCTGGTCTATTGTCCCCAGACCTCATTAAAGTTATTAACTCCATTTTAGATACCAGAGAGGTGTCACAATCGATGATGGAATCCCTCCTCGCGCTAATTCCTATGCCGGACAAGGATCCCCAATTGTGTAGGTCTTACCGCCCCATTGCATCATTGAATAGTGATGTAAAGATTTTCAGGAAAATTCTGGCCTGTTGACTTGCCAACTACATCTGCCTTCGAATACGTTGTCGCTTCTCTGATTCGTCCCCCCTCATGAGTGGCACTCAGCAGGGCTGCACCCTTTCGCCCCTGATTTTTTCCCTATTGATGGAACCCCTGTGCCACAGGATCAAGGCCATCCCGAAATTTTGAATGTGCTATATCTCTTGCCAATTCCTTCTGAATAGGTTAATGTTCTTACATAGATCAAGCATCAGGTAGGATTCACATGGGATATTGGTAGCCTACATGTAATAACAATAATTGTTTATGTGGCTATTTAAAGCCACTTAAGCTAGATATAGGATCCATAAGCCCTGAAGAATGCCCCAGACCTGTTAGGCTATAATTTGTGTCATTGTCCTCTTTGTACCCGCTCATCTTTGTTTTTAGATATACCTGAGGTCTCACCAATAAAGGTGAAATACCAAGGAACCCAGATGTATTTTTAGTTAGTCTGGATCCCGCCTTGTCCAGTAGTTTTTATCTAAGAACTCCCTCCTTCCTTAAAGTCTTCGAGGAGGTTTAGTCCACCCTGGTGGCACTGACCTACCATGGTGGGGAGACGATGCCGATGATGAAGCATGACACTATTGTGTGTGAGGTTTCCTCTTCCATAAAGGATGACTTTCCTCATAAGCTTGGCAGAAGTCCTGTGACGTCCAAACTTTGAACTTTCAATTGCTTCTGTAGGATTGGAAATGATCTCTCTTCTATCTCACTTTTCTCATTCCTTGTGCTGCCGTACCTAGTTTTGTGATTACACTGCCACTCTTGGACACATTGTTTAAGGACTTATACCGATGGGGCAAACTTGAGATCTCCTGGCTGGGTATGATTAACTGTGTGAAGATGAACCTGCTCTCCAGACTGCTGTATCTCTTCCATTCTCTTCCGCTGCGGGTTTCCCCCGGAAACCCTAAAACAGGTAACCCAAAAAATGTGTACCTTTGTATGGGGAGGGAAGACGCCCGGGGTTGCCAGGCCCTTGTTGGTGAGGGGTCCAGAAGAGGGGAGACTGGGAGTACCTGATATTGAACATTACTTCCTAGCAGCCCAGAATAGTCCAGCTATGGTGTGGTGCTCACTAGATCCGGATAAGCCATGGTGCAGAATGGAGCAGGATTGCAGTCAGGATCAGGACCCTTCCACCACTTGCTTTGGAAGCTCCTGCGAGCGCTGGGCTTGACTTTCGCCCTGAGGTGGACCACGAAGACAGCCCTACACCACTGGTTGAGGGCCCAAAGGACAAAGGCGGTAACAACTTATCCCTCCCCACTGACCCCGATTGTCAAGAACCCAGATTTCCCACCAGTGATTACAGACAAACACTACCAGACATTAGAGGGAGGGGAACCATTGGGCCTGTGACAGTTATACACAGAAGTGACCCTTAAGACCCACGACCAGTGCGCCAATGACTTCTTGCTGGATTCATAAGATTTGTATCGGATAACTCAGCTACTACACTGGGGGTGACAGCCATGCGTCTGTGTATTAGGGGCACATGACACCACCAAAATTGAAGATATGTTCAGGGAGGAGGACACCACAAAAGTGCTATCCCATTTATACAGAGCGCTAGACAATCCCACCCCTTCGTTACAGCTTTTGTACACGCAAAAACAGACTGAGATGCCAGGGGGGGACTGGATTCTCACGTGGAACCAGGCAGCAGACTCCTCATTCTGCCTCCAACATAGGATAAATGCCTTTAAAATAATTCTCCGTTGGTACCTGACGCCAGTTTGATTAAAAGCCATGGTGAACACCCCTGCTAAGTGTTGGAGGGGATGTGGTGCGAGGGGACATACTTGCATAAGTGGTGGGAGTGCACATATACACAGCAGTTCTGGAGCCGGGTGCTGGAAGTTTTATGACATATTACTAATGTATCCCTCCCCATGCGGTCAGGGCTGGCTTTGTGAGGCATGATGGATGATGAGTGAGTGTCACTACTCTCCCTCTCTGTGGCCAGACTTCTTACACTGCTAATGTTGCCGGTTCGTTTGGTAATAGCATAGCATAGGAAAGCGTCAACTCCACTCACCCTGGCCATGTGGTGGACTAAAGTCTGGCACATCCATGCAATGGAATAACTAACTGCAATAGTATGGGACACCGTGCCGAAATACGAAAAGGTCTGGACCCCATTTCATACATATATCAAACGCATCTGAGATATTGCCTGCCCACCGGATCTGATACGTTTGGGGGGATTGCAAGTCACGGGGGCTGACGACTTGAGTGGTGTTTGAAGGAGAGCTTTGTGTGGGAAGGAGAATGAGATCGGAGCCCTTGTGATTCCACGTTGCTACTGGAATGTATAGCTTTGTGGTTGTGTGGTTGACGGCTGGGAAGAGAACTCTTCAGGTTTTTTTTGTATTTTTTTTTTATAATAGTGCTGATTGTGGAATACCATCATTGTGTTTTACCGCTACCTGTACTTGGGGTTTGAAAATGTTAAATAACGTGGTTAAAAAAAAAGTGTATAGTCAGGGGTGTGTGTGTGCGCGTGTGTGTGTACAAAGATTAATGCATAACCTGACAGCATACCAGTGTATCTGAGCCAGGGGCCAATGATCAATTAAATCTGCCACAATCTGCCAACAGATGATATGTTGTGTCAGACAAATCATGATGGAAGACTATTTAGAACCTTTGGAGATACCTATGCAATAAGGTGAAACACTCAGAATGCAAAAACACTATCACAGATTCATGACAGAGCTAAAGACCATTTTCAGCAAGTCCTTTAACCAGGATACCTAATTGTTGCCCAGAAATGAACAAGCTACCCGAATGAAGCACTGCACTGACAAGCAGGCACAAAATATCAAGCCCTAGCGCTGTAGCTCTCCACATTGTCTAAAATGAATAAACTTCAATAATGCAGATGGAAAGGTTGATCACTGCTTGTGTTTAGTATGGTCTGGACATTGAGAGCATAAGATGAGTTCTGAGATCACTGAGTGTTCATGTGTGTGGGGTGCATTAGAGGTAATGTATACAGAGGAATGGTGTGAAGTGTTGAGGCTGGTCTCCATGTTGGGCCCTTCAGCAGTAGGTGGGGTAAATAAGATGTAACAAGGGAGTTTGGATAGAAGTCGCTGGGAGTGGAAGGTGAGAGTGAGAGATGGGGAGCGTGGTTTGCAGATTTTGTATCATTTCATGCAGGTAATTCAACTTCAGTCTGATGTCAAACAGTTCATTTGAGGGAACGCACAAGAGATGTGTGATCTGGTCAATACTAAGTGGCTGTAATGAATCATGAGGTGAGTAATGACACCTCTGGTTTGGCTCATCCCTATTGGTTGTTGAGCTGTTTTATGGAGATTGACTTAGTGTGGTATTGTTTTAGTGGAACTGGACAGGGTGGTTGGTTGACAGAGGGAGGCCCTTTCAAGGAGTGGGTTGGGTGCCAGGAGAGCTTAAGTTTTGCACCTTGACAGAATTGCGGTCTCTGTTAATGTAGCAGTAGCTTTGCTGCAGGTTATGCAGGTTATGCATCCAGCTGCCTTGATTTAAGCGGGTGTTATGCTGTGTAGTTCGATAACCAAGGGGCTTGTGTGTGCTAATGGTTAGATGTAGGTCGTGAATCAGGGGTTGCTAATGGTGTCATAGTCAGTAGAGATGATAGGCATTGCATCAGTCAGAATATCAAACAATGTGTTGAAGAAATGAATGATGATATCTGGCGGCTGCATCATGACTATCATCCCATTTTCACATAGGGTGATATTTAGCTCACATTTTGTCACATGGTTGCTAGGGGCACTGTCGACATCTTTAGGTTAGCATGAGCCCGGGAGCCATGATGCTGCTTTTACACACGTTACTAGACGCTTTCTCTTATGCAAGACTATTTACACTTTTCACATGATAACTGTCTGCTGCGATCGTTCTCCGCTTATTCCTGAAGTTTAGTCTGAACATTGTAAGCAAGGTCAATCAACAATGCCCCTTGTTATTATGTTCTGGTCAGGCCCTAGCACATAGACAAAACATACCCTGCAGCTGCTGTTTGCGGAACACTTGTATTTTGATATTACGGGACTGCATATTTAACACAGAGACATTTGGAGAGGGACCTTTCCAGGGAGAAGAGCAATACGCACCTGTGATGTAGAAATACGATCTATGTCCTAAAGGTATGGGGTCTGCTGACAAAGCCCAGAGATCTTCTATTATATAATACTTCATATTCAGTCCACGGGGAGGGAGCTTGGGCAGTGTAGTCCCGTTTCCAATGTCTTTGTAAGATGACATCTCCCTTCATAATGTATGGACTTGCTGCTATGCTGACAATATTTGTACTATGCATTATTACGCTAGTAGTGGCTCATATACTGCATTTTAGAGCACGTTAGTTGAAATAAATATTTTAAACTAATTCAGTGACTGTCAGAACTTGTTGTGGACAAGTACGCGAGAAGTGAGCGAAAGGTAGTCTTGTTACCGCGATTCCTGAGAGATCTGGGAGTGTTGTGTTCTGGGTTGTCTAATCATTTGTTTCTCCATTTGTGAGTAGGAGAGCGAGTGAGACACTATAGCTAGTCGGACCTGGGCTCGTGGGTACTAAGGCGGTAGGAAGGCATAGCCCCTATACACTGAGGTCCCATAATCCTGTGCATAGTTCTGTGTATGTGCAGAATCCCTACAACATGGCGCCACCAACGTTTGGTCTGGTACTTATTCGCGAGACCCCTGAGTAGCGCTTGTGCTTCTCCACAATACCCTCCCACCAATAACGGAGACGTTCGTGGTGCGAGGAACAAACCTCCTGTATTTGAGATTTATAGGTTTTTCAAGCTTGAATTTTAAAAGGTTCTAAATACAACCTGGCGTTGTGCTACCGTTTGGCTTAAGGTATTAGTCATGGCTGTTAATATTACGGCACCGAAAGGTGCCCGTTGCGGGGGCGGACTATATTTTTATCGTAGAGGCAAATGCCGCCTACCGCTTTGAGGTTTTTTACACCTAGGTTAAAGTTCCGGCTGTGGACGGTACTGATCAATTCTTTCACGAGTATGAGCTAGGTGTAGTCCCGGCAAGATACTGTCCCTATAATTTGCTTGAAGTTCCGTTGTCGACTTGACAACACACTATCTGGTTTAATGGCACCCTTCCTCACCCTGTTACGTCGGTCCGTCTCGGCCCATTGTTGGTCTACGGGGCCACGTGGCCCGTTTTGGCTGGCTATACTCTGCATCCTAATTATTTGAATCTTACCATAGCAGAGCTGAGAGTATTACATACCAATTTGATTCATATTCACCGACGTGTCATACAATACTTGGCAAGTAATTTGCCTGCGGCTCCGGCTGGAGCTGCACAGCCACCAGGACAAGGGGGCGTGATAATTATTTCTCTCATGGTTAATTCTGTGATGGGGAAGCGCCCTCAGAATAGGGATGAATTCCCTTTTTGTTTGGCTGAAAAGTTTGAACAGCTCGATGCTGTTTTTACACACACGTCTCCTGTAGATAAACACAGGATATTGACGATGAGTATGCCGAAAGTCTTAGTTCCCAACGTGTCTGACTGTAACACCTGGGGAGGAGTGTTCGCTGTGGTGTATTCCCTGTGCTTTGGTACCCCCTCTATGACGGTACTTCCGACGGTAATAAAGAAAGTTCAAGATGAGCAAGGTGCGGAAGTCGCGCTGGAGTTGGGTATGAGACTGGTGGGGGCATTCCCTGTTGTTTCTGATATGATCCTAGCGAATCTAAAAGGGGAAGCAGTGAGCTTACAGGTGAGTTAGCGCTTAGAGGCGGTTCCTGAATTGGATAAACCACGGGAATTGCCAAAAATTATAGCTGAGGCATATAAAGCTTTGGGCCGTAATAATTTGAGAGTTAAACCTTTTACTCAAACTCAGCAACAAACAAAGCCCCAACCTGAAAAGGAGCGGTGACCATTCTTCCCTAAAAAGAATTGGAGTAAGAATAAGCGGCAGCAACAACAGAAGCAGGATTCACGTGCTGGTTCACCGACCCCTGAAACTTCTGAGCGTAAATATGATTTGCGTGACCACACTAAACTAAAGACCCCGGAACGATTTCAAGTTCTTGATCCTCGTTCTCCTCGTTTCTTTCAGGAATCATCAGACCAGCAATTCGGTGGAGGTGAGCGTCAGGATCAAAGACAAGGCGAGTCCAGTCAACCACGACAGGATCAGCCGAGACAATTTGAAGTTAAACCGAAGACGGAGGGACAACCTCCGCGTCGTGCACCGTTTCAGAAGAAGAAAGTTGCAGCTTTGATGGCGAAATATGCCTCAGTCAGTGAGAACCCTGCTCCTCGATTGGAGATGGGCTGTGACTCTCCTAGACAGCGCAGCGGAAGTTACCATAGTGCGGGAGGCACTGCGTCCTTGTCTGCAGGCAACAGCAGCTGATACTTTTGTAACAGTAGAAACGGCCGATACACGAGTTGCACCACCTGATAGATTATATGAAGTCACCCTACAAATTGAGGGTGATATCAGGCGGCAAGTTAAGGTGATCTTTTGAGAACGCCTAACTTCTTCATATGACATTTTGTTAGCGGAGGCAGATTGGCCACCCCGTTCGTGTTAGCATCTTCACGGGGGGAGGATGTGATTTTACCAAGCTTTTCCTGTGACGTCTCGGAAGAGGCAAAAGGGAATTACGCGTCTGAATGGGCGATTGCTTTGGCGCCGGCTGTATATCGTAATCAAGTGGGCTGGGACAGATTTTCTCCGGCACATGAGATACCTTTACGTTCTATGCCACAGCCACAAGCTCAATATCCCATCAAACGCGAGGCCAAAGCTGCCGTTATCAAAATACTAAAACAATTGGAATATCAGGGTGTGATTGAACCCTGTGTTTCAGCAATGAATAATCCTCTTATCCCGATAGTGAAACCTATCGTATAGTATTGGATTACAGAAATTTGAATAGTCATGTGCGCACATTTGCAGTACAAAACGAGCACAGCTCTGCTTTAGTCAATAACATAGTACTCAAAAGATATAAGACGACCCTAGATATTTCCAAAGGCTTTTACAGTCACAATCTGGCTCCAGAGAGCCGTGTCTGGACCGCATTCACTGGAATCGGCAGCCAAAATAGATTTTCACGCTTGCCTATGGGGTATAAGAACAGTCCAGGGTCTCACTGTTATACAATATAGACCCAAATGCTTTTTCATATGTGGATGACATATATTTAACGGATGATGAGTTGATTCCACATCTGGTCTGTGTTGATCACATCATAATGTCTTTTGTCGACCTAGGGTACAAATTTAAGTTTGCAAAATCACACATTGCCTGTTTGACAGCCATCTTTTTGGGTACCGAACTCAACAATGAAGGTAGGGGCTCCGCCCCTCATTTCTTGGAGAAATGTGCTCATTTGCAGCCTCCTTCTACTTTGAAAAAGTTACAGTCTTTGCTGGGTTTCTTGAATTTCGGGAGTACTTATATACCCGATTATGCCCAGTGTATCAAACCAATCTATGCTTTGATACAACCAACCTTTAGTTTTGCCAGCTGGTTTCCGGAACATAAGGTGATTCTTCGATCGTTGCAAGCAGATATGCTTGCCACAACATTTCTGTTAACACGTGACAATACTACAAACTTAGTCATACGAATCGTTCCTGGTACAGTGGGTTTCACGTACTTGACATTCAATGAAGGTGATATGGTCCCCATTGCATACAAATCACACTTGTACACTTCAGCCGAGATGCGTTTTTCTCCAACTGAAAAAATTCTTACCGCGGTACAGATGGCGATTCTAAAAGAACGCTCTCTTGCACAAGGTAAACGCATTCTTATGGTTTCGCCTATGCCAGCTCTAGAAGCGGTGACCAAGGCAAGTGTTCCAACTTCTAAGGCTTTACACCCTCGTTGGATTCAATGGGCAAGTTCATTGACATCGGCTGATGTCACCTTTATCTTTGACCCGTCTTTGCAGACACAAGAGTTTTTGCAGTACAAACAGGTTCATGAACCTCCGTCGTCAATGCTTCCTCTTGAAAGGTACGAGTGTATAATTTACACTGACGGATCTGCTCAGCCGGCCGTAGGCTCAAAGCATGCCTATTCGGCCGCCTGCGCGATAGTCGCAGGTACAATGGTTGACGGTGAGTTCCAATCTTCTGTGGTACATACACAGTCTTTAGGTGACTACACAGCTCTAATTGGCTGAGCTGCGTGCTTTGGTGTTGGCTCTAGAATTGCCGATCCAACAATCCACACTCTTATAGTGTGTGATTCCTTTTATTGTGTGCAATCATACAATGACAATTTGATCTTCTGGTGATGGAATGATTTTCGCGACACAAAAGGTCACAATTAAGCATAAAACGCTTTGGGTTCAAGTGGCGGCTCTCAAGAAAAGCCTGCCACTGACACATGTTATACATACTCTTGGCCATCAGCGTGTGGTAGCACATGCTTTGGGCAATTCCTTGGCTGATGAAGCAGCCAAATCTGCAGTTGCCACATGTTCAGTAGCAGCAATTACAAGGTCCATGACAAAAATTGATAATGACATTCTTGCCGCCATGCTGGAGTTTCTGCAACAGTGTCCCTCTTGCAGCAGCGTTGCTGGTGGCGTGGCTTGTACCGACAGACCCGCAATTACGTTCTGTCCTGTGAGATTTGTCAACAAATAAAACCATCACTGTCACATGCCCACCACATACGCAGCTATACATATCGAACCACCCGTTTGGTTGTATATATCTTGATCACTGCGGCCCTTTGTCGTCGGACACTGCTTATAAATACATCTTAGTTGCAGTGGATTCGTGCACGAGATTCCTTTGGGTTTGGCCACAATGTAGTGCTGACGCTCAAAATGTCATTAGAGACTTGCGTGTCTTTGTCGGAACATTTGCATGCGTCCCGTTCCATTCGGATCAAGGTCCAGCGTTTGCCTCTGAGGCTTACAAAGACGCAATGATGTCGTTGGGGGCACTGCTGCAATTTTCGTCTCCATACAGGCCTGAGGGCAATTCCGTAGTGGAGCAAATGAACCGTGACTTAAAGCAGTCTTTGACAGCTAGAGTATTAGGTACTGGTCGGGGTTGGCTGCATCACTTGTATGGTGTCCAACGTGCACTAAATAATCTCCCAAGAAGATCTCTGGGTGGGCGGACCCCATACGAAATGCTCTTTGGCATTAAAATGTTTGTGCCAGACCTTGATGGTCTAGACGTTGCGGCGGCTGCTGCAACGTTTGACGTAGATAACCATTGTACTATGTTGCAGGCTCTACAAAAGACACGAGATACTCTTGCAGCAGCTCAGTTGCCTTCATCCGCCGACACTGGAGTGCTGATTCCTGTCACAGGCTGGCTTCCGAAAGTGGTTGATCTGGTCCGGGAGAATATAGAGAACAAAAAAGAATTTGGTCCCTCCTACCGTGCACCAGTTCCAGTCCTTGGATTGAAGGGTACTCGTACAGTAATTTTGCCTCCGTTACCTGGACGCAAGGAGAACCGATACATTTCTATTGAACATGTCAAACTACACCAGTTGGCCAATTCTTAAAAATGTGCCTAGGAACACTCCAAAAAGAGATGTTTCCCTTACTACAATGTCATCTACACCGAATCCTGTGCAGGAAGTACGGGATATGGAGACAGCTATTGATATGTTGCCAGTTGTATCCTCAACTTCGACTGCTGCTCACCCGAATTATGCCTTGCCGCCACTGGAGCCCTCAGAGTCCGTCCCTGATGCTGCACCACAGTCATCGTTCAATCCTGATCAACCCCCAATGTTCCACCTAGGTTCAAGGGGTTATTATATGGACAGAGATATCTTTTCCTCATCTTCTTCTTCGTCTTCTTCGATTTCCAGGGTGGAGTATCCCCCAAGCAGAATTTGCATTTTCTTTTCTTGGTTTCGAAAAGTGTACCTGGTGCCTCCTTGGACTTACGTTTGGATGGCACTTACGTTGTTTTTCTCTTTATGTGGATTGGTTTGTGACTTTTGATAAATGGCCATTATTTACCCGAACGCTCTGCTGTCCATTTGGTAGATGGAGTTCTTGCCCCTCACACTTCTTCACATATAATGAAACGAGATGGAACTCACCTTAACATTTCTGCTTTTCCCATTGTTGATGGCATTGTTTGGGACAAGATGGCTTACGAGATTTATGGCCCGACCGAGACCATCAGGATGCCATACGTCTTTTGGGTGTCCCTGGGTGACGTCATCACACAGGAATGCATTCTGATGACTGGGATGTTAATGCTGTTCATTCACTGTTTTCAGATCTTAAGTATTATACTGCTTGCGAAACTGAGGATTTGTATTTAAATTCTGCAAATTACGCTGATTTATTCTGTTATCAGCATTATGGTCATCATTTTTTGCATAAATCAAACACTATTAGAAGTCATGTTAATTATACCCAATGGGAGCATTGTCCGGCACCATTTTAGGGAAGTTCCCAAACACAGAAAAATAGGTTAGTCTATTTTTCAGGCTACAATCTGTCTGACCCTAGGTCTTACTTTTACAAATTGAATGCACCAGCCGGCACAAAGTTCATGCTGACTCAAACTAAGTTGATCTATTCTTCCAAATTCATAGCCGATTTGGCAATAGAAGGTTATGATTTCTGGAAGGACTAGGTGGAATTAAAGTCTATATGGGGAACAAAAGATTGGCATGTACAGGGTACTGAATCCTTGAATCGGGCATGTTTGATACCGTCTCAGTTGATCTTTCTTAATCAATTTGCTCAACAGACTACATGTTATGGTTTGGCAACAGCCAAAAATTTAAATTCCCCCTCAATTCCCTCATTGGCTGCTTATGAAACTTGGCAGCAATACACAAATTATACTCTTGATAACCTAAATTTAATGGTGCAGAATGGTTCCCTTAACATATCGATTATGGATCCATTAGGCTGGTTGATTTGGCCCCTACATACTAATGCCTGTCAGAAACGATTTTTGAATGCTTATACTGGATTTACACTCAGTAGACCTGACCCTCGCTTCCCTCAATCACATTCGGTAACTACTTATTCTGTGGGTAAATTGTATCAACAGTGGTTACTACATTCAACATTGTCATCTGTAAAACAACATCTTGCTCTTTTGTCTAGTGTTATCGATCTGTCTATGTTTCTTTTGGGTCCTAGATCCCCACCTCCTAAACGTTTTATATACGAGGCATACAATGAATTTTGGAAACTTTCCCAGATGGAAGCGGCTTTCCGCTTGCATCAAATTGATCAAGATAATTAAAGAAAAGTCCTTGATGTTGTAGATAATAGTATTAACACGTTGTCTTCTCGAATTTATACTGTAGATAGTATTGTATCGTCCGTCATTGACATTGTACAATCTGATGTTTCTGTTTTGTATCATGGTCAAAATCAACTACGGTCTGTAATGCAATTTGGTTGGACTTTGCAGACGTTAAAAAGTGGTAAAGTTCCATGGGAATATTTAAATACAACTGCCCTGTTTTTGCCTTTCAACCTCACAGATAAACATAAACTGATGTCTATGAAGGATTCCACATACACTATGTTGCACATTGAGAAATTAGAACAGTTGCCGTTTTCTATAGCGGAAACTGATTCCTCTGTATGGCTCATACACGGGGTTATTTCTTTGCCTATCTCTCTCTTTCAATTCACTGCATGCATAAAACATTACCCAATGGGCAGATTTGAACCCCTCGGTAGTAATTTCCTTCACGAAGTGTGGTCTTTACCTTTCACTTTCCGCTGTTTATGTGAGGATAAGTAAGTTTTCTTAACGGGGGAGGACTGTGATTCCACAGTGGGACACGCTTTGGTTTGCCATCAAGTTAAATTGCATGGGGCTTGCAACGTTTCGGCACCTAATTTGGCCTATTTTCTAAAAGGAATGCCAGTCCCTTCCATAATTCCCACACTCACGTTGCTTTCTAACGGAAGTTATCTTATCCTTAATAACCACAACTGGTTTTGTAGATAATTCGCTGTGGCCTTCCATTCCCACTTTGAAAACAGATTTCAATAAATTAAGGAGACTCAAAGCACTACTATTCCAACAAGAAGTGGTTCTCACTTCGGCTCAAGAGACCTTCGAATTGCAGGTGGCCAGGACTTCTAGTGAAATCCAGTCACTGTTAAACACGAATCTCCCACTACATTTTGGAGAACTAATTCATCAAATATTTAATGCTTCTGATACTGAAGGCCTTGCACATTTTTTTAAACTGGTGGGCTCTGGCCTTGTTTCATCTTTTCAGACGATATTTGTTGTAATACCAGCTTTTATACATTCCATATTTTCCAGCGCATTTGGTGGCTTGCCGTTAATCCTATTGCTTGCTGGTGAAGTCCTGGTGCTTCTACTGCTACTTTGCAATGGCAGCCCGTCATGTGGTACTCGACCAAACGGTCCAGTTACGGTTGTACCATAGACTGATGCAGGAACTTTTTGGGTGCTTGCCTCTGGCTGTCATAAGTGCCGCTTATGGACTCACCTTCCGTTATGCCTACTTTACTTGCGTCCAACCTGTGTTGTGGTGCAGGAAGTGCACATTTACATGGGCTGTGGCCTCTCAAACACAGCGCGGCCTGACATGGATTATGAACTGTTGATGAGTCCTTTGTTGGCTCATGACCAGGCCTGTTCCAATGGGGACCGCATGCTGCTTGATGCCCTAAATGGAGTGCTAAATGCAAAAAGAACAATTGATGGACAGAATGCAGAACAATGTCATACATTCACCCCAGTACAGAGATCTGGGCCTAAATCCATCGTTTTTTTGCTCACCATGCCATTCCAGTTTGGACCCAGCCATATGCAAATCAGTCTTGACCCTGCGCCCAATGGGAACAGTCCAGACCGAACTGCCAGGCCAGGTCCTCCCTGGACTGGAAACAAGCATCCTAGGACCGGTTTCGGGCTTTCAGCCCTCATCAGCCAGGATAGCTTGACTCCAGTGGCATGGAGAGCACGGGACCCACGTCTGGGCATACCCGTCCCACTCGGGGTGACAAATGCAAAAAGAACAATTGATGGACAGAATGCAGAACAATGTCATACATTCACCCCAGTACAGAGATCTGGGCCTAAATCCATCGTTTTTGCTCACCATGCCATTCCAGTTTGGACCCAGCCATATGCAAATCAGTCTTGACCCTGCGCCCAATGGGAACAGTCCAGCCCGAACTGCCAGGCCAGGTCCTCCCTGGACTGGAAACAAGCATCCTAGGACCGGTTTCGGGCTTTCAGCCCTCATCAGCCAGGATAGCTTGACTCCAGTGGCATGGAGAGCACGGGACCCACGTCTGGGCATACCCTTCCCACTCGGGGTGACAATTGCAAAAGAACAATTGATGGACAGAATGCAGAACAATGTCATACATTCACCCCAGTACAGAGATCTGGGCCTAAATCCATCGTTTTTTGCTCACCATGCCATTCCAGTTTGGACCCAGCCATATGCAAATCAGTCTTGACCCTGCGCCCAATGGGAACAGTCCAGCCCGAACTGCCAGGCCAGGTCCTCCGTTAATCCTATTGCTTGCTGGTGAAGTCCTGGTGCTTCTACTGCTACTTCGCAATGGCAGCCCGTCATGTGGTACTCGACCATACGGTCCAGTTACGGCTGTACCATAGACTGATGCAGGAACTTTTTGGGTGCTTGCCTCTGACTGTCATAAGTGCCGCTTATGGACTCACCTTCCGTTATGCCTACTTTACTTGCGTCCAACCTGTGTTGTGGTGCAGGAAGTGCACATTTACATGGGCTGTGGCCTCTCAAACACAGCGCGGCCTGACATGGATTATGAACTGTTGATGAGTCCTTTGTTGGCTCATGACCAGGCCTGTTCCAATGGGGACCGCATGCTGCTTGCTGCCCTAAATGGAGTGCTGGCATGCTGGAATACCTGTGAGGCTGCATTGCGCCTTTTGCAACAAAGTTTCATTGAAGATGACGCAAGTTGCCCGGATATGCTCTTTGATGCAACGGATTATGACGAGCACATCTGCTCCTTCGATCTGCTCAACTGGATGGCGTCCCACTTTGCTTTCAACGACAATGATTGCTTTTTGGAACGTCTTGCCTTCCAAGGATCTAACAAATTGGTGCATTTTTCAGATGAACCTTGAGCATTTTTTTACATCTATAAATTGTCACATATGTTTTTTTGGTTTTTTTCCTCTCCCCCTTTTCTTATCGCTTCACTGTATTTGGATTTTTCCACGGTACTTTAACTCTGCTTACCCCTGAGATTTGATTTTGCTATGTGCTTCAACCTGGACAGGGGGAGGTGTTACATGATTGCTAGGGGCACTGTCGACATCTTTAAGTTAGCATGAGCCCGGGAGCCATGATGCTGCTTTTACACACGTTACTAGACGCTTTCACTTATGCAAGACTATTTACACTTTTCACATGAGAACTGTCTGCTGCGATCGTTCTCCGCCTATTTCTGGAGTTTAGTCTGAACATTGTAAGCAAGGTAAATCAACAATGCCCCTTGTTATTATGTTCTAGTCAGGCCCTAGCACATAGACAAATCATACTCTGCAGCTGCTGTTTGCGGAACACTTGTATTTCGATAATACGGGACTGCATGTTTAACACAGAGACACTTGGAGAGGGACCTTTCCAGGGAGAAGAGCAATACGCACATGTGATGTAGAAATACGATCTATGTCCTAAAGGTATGGGGTCTGCTGACAAAGCACAGAGATCTTCTATTATGTAATACTTCATATTCAGTCCACGGGGAGGGAGCTTGGGCACTGTAGTCCCGTTTCCCATGTCTTTGTAAGATGACATCTTCCTTCATAATGTATGGACTTGCTGCTATGCTGACAATATTTGTATTATGCATTATTATGCTAGTAGTGGCACATATACTGCATTTTAGAGCACGTTAGTTGAAATAAATATTTTAAACTAATTCAGTGACTCTGTCAGATCTTGTTGTGGACAAGTACGAGAGAAGTGAGCGAAAGGTTGTCTTGTTACCGCGATTCCTCAGAGATCCGGGAGTGTTGTGTTCTGGGTTGTCTAATCATTTGTTTCTCCATTTGTGAGTAGGAGAGCGAGTGAGACACTATAGCTAGTCGGTCCTGGGCTTGTGGGTATAAGGCGGTAGGAAGGCATAGCAATTTTGGGTTGTGGTAACAAGACAGTACGTTTTCCTGTGAGGAATTTTTATGTTTTGAAACTAAGATGAAAAAGGATCTTGTATGGGATGATTCATGATTAGTGAAAAATATAAGAAATCAGTTTTAATGGACTCCAGTCTAAGAGTCTAATATTTGTCTCTGATTAAGGTTTTCAGGTTTGCCAGTATAACTCAGTTTTTGTGGTATTTGTGGCTAATTTTGCTACATGTATTCTGAAGTCTGATCTACCATGAATTTTACTTTGTTTTGGGTTTGGTGACCATCATAAGTTTACAAGAACAACTATTGGGCTCAGAGATCTTAATTCCTCTCAGGTGTCAAACTTGACAATGGAGTGTGGGGTCTTCAAGGATGGCTGCCTGTTTTCCTTTGAGGAGCTTTCAATAAATTTGACCTGCACTTAGGCTAATTCTTGCTATATAATACTATCCGGCACACTTTGCAACAATTATGGTCTTTCGCAGATTCACCCCCTGAGCCCCATCCCTTTGTCCAAGCGCTTTATATCAGTCAAGGACGCAGGCATATTTCCTGGCTCTTCAAATCCCTTGTACAACACGCTACCCTGATACTGACCCAACTTAGGGACAAGTGAGAAACGCATGCCAACAGAGCCTTTCGAGACAAGGAATGGGCCCTAGCGCTTGAAATACCCTGTTTAATATCATGCAATGTTAAATTTAAATTGTTTCTAAATATGTTATACTGCACAGAGCCTTCCTTTCCCTGGCGATTCTTAATAAATGTTTTCCACAAGCTACTGCCTCTTGCCCCTGTTGTCTGGACCCAGTGGCTCACTTCAGACACACATGCTTTGGGCCCCCCTGTTCTGGACTTACATCACAAACCATCAAGACCAAACCTATTCAGCTAGGTTGGACTTCCATAGCACTGGGAATACACAAGCGCCCTAAAAAATACTGTGTGGCCCCAAGGTTGGCCAACTTGGCCCTCCTCCTGGCTTAACACGTGATTACCTCTCATTGGCAGTCTGAATCTCCTCCTTGATAGTGGCCTGGGCCCGAGTCCTCTCGAAAAAGGCTGGGGCCGAGGGGTTAGCATTGAGTAAGGAGGAGGTTAGAGGCCTCCGAAAGCGCCCTCTAGCGGCACGGGATTACATTCTTCTAGAACACCTGAAGCAGCCTTGGTCGAACTGACGCCCCTCCCCTCTAGCAGGATGAGTCAGTGGACGTCAAAGGCTATCTAATAGCACTTAGTAACGACCCAAGGCAGTATATCTCCTGCGAAATTATTGCCCATCGCTTCCTGCAAAGTATTTCAAAATCCACATTCTCAGTCCGCACATCTCTATGCATCCACCAGCTCATTCACTCTCAAGGGCTCCCTCGGCTCTACTCTGATCCCCAACCTACTTCACCCCTTTCACCCCATTTTACTCTGGTTCATACCTCAGTTAAAAAACGTGGTTAAATATGCCAACATTGTGTTTTTGAGTATTATGACTGCCATCACAATGTAATGTACATAGGGCCATATGTACGACCGTTTTTGCATGCGCAAACGGGTTTGCGACCCGTTTGCGCATGCAAAAACTGACAGAGCCATGTACAAACCCTATTTAGCGAGTCGCAATTTATTTGCGACTCGCTAAATAGGATTTGCGACTCGCTATTAGGAAGGGGCGTTCCCTTCCTAATAGCGACCCCAAATGCCATGTATGACTGTTTTGCCACCAAACAGTCGCAGTTTACCACCCTTCACAGAAGGGTGGTAAACCACTCGCAAACGGGAAGGGATCCCCAGGGGACCCCTTCCCCTTTGTGACTGGCTCCAAAAATATTTTTTAAGGGCAGGCAGTGGGCCCAGGGACCACTACCTGCCTTTAAGAAATGAAACGAAAACGTTTCATTTTTCTTTTTTTAAATGCATCCCGTTTTCCTTTAAGGAAAACTGGCTGCATTCCAAAAAAAAACTGCTTTATTTAAAAGCAGTCCCAGACATGGTGTTCTTCTGAGCCCAGCAGGCCACCATACCTGGGAGGGCCAGCCATTCTCAATGGGGTTGCAAATTGCGAGTGCCTCATGAATATGCATGAGGCATGCAATTTGCGACCCCATTGAGAATCGCTAACAGTGTCTCTGACACTGTTGTACATGTCATTTTGCGAGTCGCAAATTGCGACTCGCAATTGAGCGCAATTTGCGACTCGCAAAATAACATGGTCGTACATCTGGCCCTAAATGTTTCAATGCGTGCCATTAACTGAGCCTTATGTGAGTTGTTGCATGCACACTTGTTGTACATCGCTACTTACCTGCAACTATTCTCTGTACCTGTTTTCATAGAATATTTAAAATAACAAAACGCAAATAAAGTTTGTGGAGATAGAAATACGTCTACAAGAACAATGTGTAGGCTATTGATTAGACAGACTCAATATGCAGCCATGTGGTATCAGTCAGAAAAATGTGGAAGTAAGATGTCACATTAGTTGCTGGTGTGAAACACCATGACATCACCAGAGGCTGACAGTACCTTGGGCTGTAAAGTTCCCCCTTGCATGAGTGTAGAAAACCTTCAGGGGCACAAATCACATTTTAGGAGCAGAATCATCGCTCGTGCAACACCAACAGGTCTTTAAACCACTTTTGGGTGCAAAAACAGATTTAGGAGCATAAATCACATGTAGCGCACAAACACACTTAGGTGTGAAATTGCCCTTGTTGCAGATTCAGCTGAAGTGTACAAACGAAATAAGGAGTGCAAAAGAAATAAGGAGCTGGTGACTACATAAAAAAACAGGAATATCACATTTTCTTTTCTTTTTATTGCACTCGTTTCACTTTGTTGTGAATTGTTAATGGCCAGAAAGATTCAGCTCTTGTCAAGGGCAATTAACCAAGCCATGCTGCTCTGGGCTCGTCTTGGATAGACAGGGTCTAACACCTTCCTCTCAATTGTCAATTATTCTCACAAAGGAAGGTGCGAGTCATCAGCAAACCAGGCATGGATGCTGTGGATTCTATACTCAATTCCACCCTTTCTTTTAAATATTTGGATAATAAACGTTAAATATCACGCTGTTAGAGAGTTATTTAGTTTCACTTTGCACTTTTTATATGGGGTGCTGAAGACAGACTAATTTTTAAGTCATCACTCACCAAAAAGGTTATTTTTTGAGTGCTTATCCTACACAATGTGGCGTATTTAATCAATAAAAGGTGAACATATACAGTTATTTACGGAAGGACAGCAAAAATAATAATTATAGGCAATACATGCTTCTTAATATGGTGCCTACAGTTCTGCATTAAATATAATTTCATGATAATGCAAAAAGTATTTGTTCACTTAAACATCGTCACCAAATGTAGTATATTATGCAAAGGAGGATATAGCTGATCACCGCTTTGAGATCCAATCCCATCTTGAAGATCAGTACCGGCTAAGTGTGATGGCTTAGTACTTTAATAGTACTATAAGAGTACGACGGAAAGTCTGATTCCTGCTGACTATGATTATTTAATCACATTGAGACCATTTTTGTAAGAAGGCTTTTGACAACAAGGCATCACATACAGGATAATGTGCCCTCCGGCACATGTTCTAAGAATATTTCAAGTCACAGAAGAGGTCAAAGACTATATGAAAGAAAGTAGCAAAATGTTGGTTTCCTTCATAAGATCACAGAACTACAAGGGACTTACAATATCCTTTAACGTATAGAAGGTATGAGTATTTTATTCCCTATAACACATAGTGACACCATCATCCTTCAACAAAAAACTGAAATCCTTGGTTTCTTGTCCCTTTATATGAAAGAGTATGGTTGCACATTTGCAGAATGAATGCATAATCTGTACAGCAAAATTAAACATACCAATACTGACCTAGTAATTTATAACAAAAATATATTATAAGAAGATTAATGTAAGTCACTTTTTAAATCAGTTGTAGTTCATAATGTGTGGTATAATGCAGAGGCTCCTCTTTTTATGTTTTGGACTAGAGAAGAGAAAAATAAACATCCTGCCATAAAATGTATCCTTTCTGCTAGTGACATCATTGCAGTGAACCTATAGGCACTGGAAGTAAGGGCATGAGGTCTGCTGCAGCACCCTCAAAATAATCATGCTGGGCTCCAAAGGATGAACATGCATTAAAGATGACTTTAAATGTTGTTTTTATTCTGTCACATTTGCTGGTCGTTCAAAGACATGGGGCACATGCCACTTTAGTCTCCTAACAATTTGCTGCTTATTCTTTTGACATGAAGACTGGTGTCTACTTTTCTTTCTCTTACTGCAAAGTGTAAGGATTTTTTAAAGTGAAGTTATGTGACAATCTTGCTGATGTGAAAGGAAAGGCTATAGGATGGAATTTTCTTCGAACACACAACAACATTTAAATACCTACAAATATTCAAACTAATTAAACAGTTAGGAAAGCACTTTTTTCAAATTCTGAAGTGTGATAGAAACAAAGATTTCAATATGATCAAAACAAATCAAGATACTTTACTTGGTGATGTGCAAACGACATGTATTTCATGAAACCGATTTCCAGATATCATTTGTGCACTATACAGTTTTATCCATAAAACTGTATGTCTGTTCAAATGTAGTGGTCATTTCAATGGAAAATGTGCTGTCTGTAAATGTACCATACTATGCTATAGTTGTATATTTGTGTTAGTGTGCTTCTAAATACAACATCAAGTACATACTACACCTTTACCACTCTCCTGAAGAATGGGTTTGGCTCATTTGTGATATCTGTTTTTTTGTGTCATGCTTGGATTTCTCACAATCCCTATGATTTCACTGATGTAACATTGATGGCAGCACCCCCATCCCCCCGCCCCCCCACTCTGAAAATTGTTCCAGCACCACAGAGTAAAACAGATCATAAGAGCTGAAAAGCTAGTTCTTGTTTACATTGCTTAAAGAGCAGTTGTAGTTCTCTTTGACCTGTCTCTCACACAATCTGCTGGTTCTAGTTAGAGGCATTATAATGTCATAACTCAACTGTAATAGTTGTTACAGTTGAGAAGCCACATCATTTTCTTTTTACGTGACTAGCGATGTTTAACTGAACTGCAATAAGCAAATTAGTTGCAAGTTTTTATATAGTGATCCAAGGCTTCCATGTGCTTTCTATATAAGATTAAGTACAGCACCATACATTATAAGGATATTGCAAGACACCAAGGGGAGCTCCATGACCATATAAAGGAACGAGGCAGAAGACATTTAAAAGAGGTAAAAGAGGTAATATGTTTGCAGATACGAATAATAAAAGCGTAATCTGTAGTGCAAAATTAAACATACCAAAAAGCAGTGAGTAATTTGTTGCAAAAAGCCATGTTTATATAAATTGTTTTGGCAGGTTTGAATTTGTTCAGATGCAGCCGGGCAGATGGCTTTGAACCATTTTTGGAATGGTAGGTGGTGTTCTGAGAGTTAGCCCCACCCAGACAAGGAGTGAATAAGGTCTCTGTGTAACATTCTTAGAACGTTTCCCCTTACTGGTTACATTATCACTGTGGGGGCAGGAGTTGGCCAACAGGAGCGTTGTTTTCATTGTGGACAACCAAACATTAGTTTCCTCGGTGAATGGGCAAAAGGCTAAACACATTTATTTGCTGTGATTGTTACAGAGGATCATGATTGCCTGCTTGATGTTCAATATTGATTTCAAGGTGAAACATGGATGCTTTGTCTCATTCACAGTGAGAGAACTTCCATGGCCTGGCACCAGGAGCCACTGCAAGGAAGATGGAGAAACTCTAGAGATCTGGGCTCTAGGAGATTGAGGTGTTAGAACTGGTGAAGAAACCTTTAACACCAAATGCTTAGAGGCAGGTTGGCAAGAATTTGTGTACAGTGCAGCAAGGAGGTGGGACAATCAGAAGGTGAACTGGTTCAAAAGAGAAGGGACGTTGTGACTTTTATTTTGGGAATGAGTGATAAAGTCTTGTCAGAAGTGACTACTGCAGGAAAGTTGTCAGGGATTGCTTTTAATGGCAATATGTTTTGGGGCTGTGAGAAAATTAGGTGGGAACATTTTACTAGGTTGTGCGAAGGAGAGAAGCAAGAGATTGCATACAATGGAGCCTATATCTGCTACGTTGTTGCAGATGATATTGAAAGGATTATATATAAATATTTTATTTTTTATCATCGTTGAATTTGGTAAATTAGAAAAATGAGCACTGGGGTGTTAAATTACATGTGGAATCCACAGCAGTAACTTAAGGCCCTTAACTGTTTGGAGAGAGAAACTATTGTTTGATGACCACAGCTGGGGTCAACATTTAGTGTTACCCAAAATGTTGAAACTTAAATTCTTTTTATTTGAATAGAAAAGGCCAGCTGCACAAATAGTTAATGGCGACAAATACAGCTACTGTAAAACAGTCCGCAATAAAGACACCCCTATGCTAAGAATGGCTATCCCTTTGACTGGTGATAACCCGAAATCAACAAACTTCTCACTGATCTCCACGGCTGGGGCGGGCTTTATGGTCCCTGACATTGCACTTTTCTCTCAATTCAATTTAATATTTATTAAAGATTTTGATCTCCAGTGAGGTCCACATAAGATATACATACAATTATTATGTAATAAATATAATAAAACATAAGTACACTTCATTTCTCAGTCCATTAATAGATAACAAAACCCTTCAAGACTGGTCGTAGAATTTCCCTTACATAGCATAGATGGATATTATCAATTACCCTAATGAGCGAGATACAAATAAAGATTCTCAGCATTAAGACCAATAAGCAGCAACAAGATCCTAACTAAAAAACCTCTACCCAAAACAAGTGGCACAAGTTTAGGTCCATATTAGACAATAGTAACTTCGTGATAGATTCAGTTCCGAATAATGTACATCACATCAGTTGCTTGGTAAAAAACAGGAGAGTGTTCTAAAACAATCAACGCATTTGGATAAACAATACATTTTCCTTTAACAATAAAACCTAAAAACTAAATATACTCTAATTTTGTGCAAGAACTCAATTAAATAGCAGCAACTACATATACAAATTTCTAAAACATAATACAGCAACGTATAATAGCAGCTTCTTGAGAAAGTCGGGTTTTAAAATAGCTGCAAGAGTGTGTGAGTACAACATATCCCAATTGTGCAAAGAACAGTTGAATAGCAGCCAATACATGTGCAAAATACAGTCCAAAAAGGAAAAGTGCCAAGACTCCTTAAAAGGACACCAATGCCCAGATATTAACAACATAATTAGAGAGAGAGCCATGTGTCTAAAAAGAGAACCCATTTAAAAGGATATGTAAAAAGTTCAAATATGTTCATGAACGCCATAAAAAATTGAATAGTTTTGCACAGACTGCTTCGTTCTTCGGGCAAAAGAGAAAGTCACGGGCTGAAGCTACATTTTTAATACAGTTTTGTAAAAACATCAGACGAAGCCAACGACGACGACTCAAAACCAATGCTGGGCAGACAAACAAGACATGATCCAGGTTCTGAATGCTCAGCTCACAAAAGTTGCAGATTTTTCCATTTTTCAGGCAATGAGACCAGTTTGCTGTTAGATCATTTAAAGGTAAAAGGTTCATGCGACATAGGGTAAGCCATCATCGAATTCCATGTTCTAGGTTCCAAGATAAATATTTCTGAGGAATTCTTGGTGAGTTCGACCTGGCTATTAACTTTAACCTCTCTTTAGAATTGCAAAATTTAATATCTCTATTATAGCTGATCTTACCACTTGTTGATTATAAAAAGGATTTAAATTCTGAGAGCGTGAGGGCGATCACTGATTCTTCTTGTGCACAGAAAAGTTTTAGTGCCAGAGAAAAGTCACGAGAAAGGGAATATTTACCGACTATACCGCCAAACATTTCTTGACACATGAAACCTCTTAGTGAATATGACTCACTATTTTTTAACTGATATCCCCAATGCAAAATCCTGGATAAACCTTGGATATAGTAGCTTATCAAGCCAAATTCCAGTCTAATAGCAGCTATTGGGACTAGAGCGTTAAAATTACATAATTTGCGTAAAATCTGGCCTTCAATCCTATCTAAAAAACTTCAGTCCTTTACAGGAATTGATTCAATAGCATAAAGCAAAGTCGGAGGGATTTTTGCTTTAAAAACAGTGAGCAGATGTAAAAAGTGCCTTCGACCCATTGCACTATAAACAATACGCAAGCCATTTGCGTGAGATGCCGCTTTACAAGAACTGTGTTCGATATGAGTTTATTCTTCGTATTGCCCGCTATTAATTTCCCTAGATAGAGAAAGGAATCTACCACCTCCAACTTTTCATGGCCAATTTTCCACTTAAAATTACATCATTTTCTACTTCTGTTACACTTCATGATTAAAATTTTGCTTTTCGAAACATTGATCTTCAAGAAGTGTGCCACCGTATATTTCTGTAATGATATATGCTTTTTATTCAGCCCATTAGGGGTTAGGTCCATCACTGCTATATCGTCAGCATACAGGAGGCATGCAAAAGAACGGCTGCCTATCTTTGGTGCATCTCCCTCTAAGTGAGAAAAGCATTCGGGTAAATCTGCTATATATAAGCAAAAGAGCAGCCTTACTAATAAACAGCCTTGTTTCAGACCATTTTCTATGGGTATTACAGATGATAAGCCTTGATTTCCTCCCAATAATACCTGACACCATGTTTGAGAATGTAGGGCAATAATTAGAGATAGCAGAGGAGAAGGTACTCCCATTTTGTGTAATTTTCTCCATAGTAGTGGCTGGTCTACCTTATCAAAGGAGGTAAAAAATCTATAAAGGCCGTATACACATTTGCCCTACGAAAAATTGTGTATTTCTCCTCAATCAGTTTCAACATGGATATGTTATCCAGGGTAGAGTGATTTTTCCTAAAACCTGCTTGTTCTATAGGGAGGACCTTCTTCTCCACCACCCATTCAGTGAGGTGATCAAGAATACTGCGAGCAAATATTTTCCCCACCGCATCTAATAAAGCTATTTGCCGGTAGTTACCCGGATAATGTCTATGGCCCTTTTTGTACAGAGGGATTAAGATTAGGGCTCCCGGTTTTATGGTATTTATTTTCTTAACATTTCCGTCTGTATTTATCCATATTTATTTTTTGGCCATTTTATTGGTATTTATCCATATTTATTTTGTATTTTGAGAATAAATGGAGCCATAAAATGGTATATTTCCATGTTTATTTAACTCTTGCACGTGCACTCATACATGGATGCCTGTGACGTTTTAGCAAATTAAGCAGATATGTATAACAAAACACTACACTCACATGTGAATATTAGCATTATACTGCAAATATATGTTAACATATGCCTGTATTTAAGGAAATCTCATCCTGTTTTTTAACTCTCCATGCTATCTATCTGCTCAGCTGCTGCCTGGAATTCATGAAAGACAGCATGGAGAGTCACCCACAAGAAGCACAATTTTCTGCATTTTTCCACTTTTAAAAATAAATACAGGCAGGAAACACATTGTTTGCTGTCTGTATTTATCTGAAAAAATCAGTAAAAAGGAAAACCGGAAGCCCTAATTAAGATACTTCCAAACCAAGATGGGGGCGTCTTCCCCTGGGAATAGCAGAAATCAAACAGTGGAGTTAGGTAAGTAGCCCACAACAAAGGTTCCTTTTTAATTACTGTCATGGGAATTTCATCAGGACCCATTGCTCCTGAGGCTCTAATTTTTGAATAAATCCTACCACTTTACTCATTGATGGCGCGTAGCTGAATACAGGGATTTCGAACGAGTAGGGTAAAGCGGGGGCAGAGCTGGACGGATTAGGATTAGAGTAGAGTTCTACCAGATGGAATTTCCATACCTCTTCTTTAATAGGAATGGGAAGGGATTTCCCTCTTGTGCTACAACAATCAGCGATTATTTCCCAGTATCTTTTAGAGTTATTTTTCGAGGCCGCCTCTTTTAACTGTACCCATACGCGATCTTCCTTTATTTGTTTTAAGGAACGTTTTTTCCTCTGTCTTTTCCTCTTTAATAGATTTATTAAATTACTTCGTACGAGAGAAAAATTCGAGAACTGGGCCCTCACTAATTTATTTATTTCCCTATTTATAAAAAGTATTGGGTTAAAATACGATCTCCTTTTGGCTGAAACATGCGATGATTTACATGATGTCGCCAGAGGGCCTGCATTACCAGAAAAGGCTGCAAATAAGTCGGATTGAGGAGAATAACACTCGGTCATTGCAAAATGCTGCTGATCTCTTATCAAAACTGTTAAATTCTCTTTTAACTTAGCGGCCGCTAGAGTATTCCAA
The DNA here is from genome assembly GCA_963921515.1 of Calotriton arnoldi. Taxonomy (NCBI): domain Eukaryota; kingdom Metazoa; phylum Chordata; class Amphibia; order Caudata; family Salamandridae; genus Calotriton; species Calotriton arnoldi. The sequence goes on along the minus strand of CAWUFW010009042.1, from coordinate 139,886 downwards.
TGGATTCTACCATTTGTTGCATTAATCCCTACTGTGCTATCTTTAAAATTCCAGGACCCTACCTTAGAACATGTAGATTCAAATTTAGAGCAGATCAACATATGGTCGCTAAAATCATTTTCTAAAACTTCCATACTTATGAGTTTACAAAAGAAATCTGCAGAAACAATTAAATAACCTATAATAGGTCTCCCAGTAGGCGCCTTATGGGTGAAATTTGCTGGTATATCATTTTCTAACCTCCCATTGGCAATTATAAGGTCCAAGCTTCTCAGACCTTCAAGTAATGCGGCTCCTCTTCTATCTGTCCTGCCTTTATTCGGGAACTGAGCAGGGGGGATGTTTAAGGCTTCATTTTTTTGGCCGTTAGTAAATACCCTTATACTATGAGAAGAGACTTTAGAATTCAAATCTCCAACTAGCATTAGAAACCTGCAAACTTCACTTTCCAAAGTAGTGGAGATAAAGGCAAATAGATCCTTTAATAGATGAGAGTGAGATGCATCGGGAGGTATATATGCATTTACGATCAGTAGAGAATTTGAGTGGTCTTGGACATCCTTAGGATCTAGCTTAATCGCCTGAATTAAGTTAGAGGCATGAAAAAATACTTTATATGACCATCTAAGACTTGTACTTAGTAATATAGCAATACCTCCTTTAGCATCTCCTCTATTCACAGGGATCGCAGGTCGGCTCAGCACTATATAGTCTTCAGTGGACCAGTTCTCTGTGATCCAAGTCTCTTGTAGACATATTATGTTCGCACTCTGCTCTTTCAAAAATAAGAGTTTATTTCTATTGGTGCTTAAGCCGGCTGCGTTTCAAGAAATCAAATTAATTCCCTTTCTAGGAAGAATTCCTGTATTTTAAGCCTGAGGATCTATTTGTATTAAGGGCACCTGTTACCCAACTCCATTTCTTATCTTCCTCATCTGCAGGGATTACATAGTGGTTCTTTTTCTCTGTGAGAAGCAAAACCCTCCTTCCCTCTTTACCAAGGGAAGCCTGCAATATACTCTCTCTCTCCAGGAAAGGTGGGCCCCTTGTGGGGATATCCGGTTAGGTATTAAACTGCTGGTTATGGATCACTTTTTTTGAGGCTAGCTTTTCTTCAGGTAAAAAGAACATCAATACCACAGCATCGTAATTTATCACTATTTGACATTATTAGATGGGTGATAACTTTAGATGCAAACGTTACTCTTGCTCCCCTAGGATTATTATACTTTTGAACCTGAACCAGGGTGAGGTCATTACTCTGGATAATTTGGAGGCCAGGGATTTCGGCAAAGCAACCCAATAGGAAGGACCTATTCATATATGGTTCATGATCAAAAATAAAAGAAAAATCTAAGGTATAAGGTGTAAAAGGTGATTGAATGCCTTGGCAAGTTACCTCAGGAACATTTTCAGTAGGATTATAAATAACATTACTACCTAAAGAGGAGGCAAATAACGAGACATTGGCATTCAAGTTACTCTGAACAATAAAATGAACTCTTAGATCTAATGCAGTTACATTTTGGGAAGATTGAATTGGAGCACTAGGATTCAAAAAAGGTGAACAAGGTCCCAATAAATTAGTTTCTTCTTGACCATCTTCCTTCTTCATGACGTTCGGATCAGAGTTCGATGAAAGATTTAGAATTAAATTTGGGTTGAAGCGTGGCCGTTTTGCCCTTTTTTTTATTTATCCTTCAACGTTTTTCCCTTTTTTCCTTCTTCTTCTTCTTACAAACACTATTACTTTTGTTCTTGATATCTTTTTCCTTAGTAGAAGAACAACCAACTTTTAGTTCCCCCACTATGAATGCTCAGGAAACTTTGCACCTGCTTTTAGAAAAATGGGGAAAATGTTTCGAATTATACTTGATTGATCCTTCTTAGCTAACTGGCAGGATGCAGATACAGTGACTGGAGCTGAATTCTCAGGTTTGAAGAGCTGTTGTAGAGAAGAAGGGTGTAGTTCATCGAATATATCTACGTTTCCTTTACCTTTCAATTTATTTTTATTTTTCCTACTAGAAGTGGGCCTACCAGCCTGAACACCAAAGTCCCGCCCTTTAACGTGGGAGAGAGAGCAGGTTTGAGCAGATATGAGTTGATTGGAGTTATCTTCAAAAGATAGACGGTAAGAAGGCCCCTTATCAAGATTAGGCTTACAGGAACGTAGTAGGCCGGCTTTACCAGAGACAACGAACTTAGTCAGGGCCAAAAGAGAATCCAGGATATAATCAGAATTACTTACTGATTTCTCCATTAAGGCTAAGATAGAAGACAAAACTCTTTCCAAACAAATTAGGGATTCAGACACCAGCGGTTTTGTCTCTGGATTATTATTTAAGGGGTGAAAACTCGAGGACAAATCAGGAGAAACTGATCCCCTTGAATTTAATATACTTGTTCCGCTGGGTGTACTACTAAACAGCTGCATCTTAATGGGGTGATCTTGAGGGAGATCCCGTGAATTGAAGGAAAGCGAAGTAACAGGATTATGAATCCTGAACGACTCCAAATTAGGTGCCTGAGATAACTTTGGGGACGGATTTATATTAATGTTGAGGTCTGGGAGAGTAATCTGAAAAAGAACTGGGGCCCCCGTATATAGGATATCTTAGCCCTGACAGGGAATAAACAATTACATGTAAAGAACACCTGGGCAAAGTGAAATACAGTGGGTGCGGGCAAAGAGACTCTAGACGTGAGACATTAATGAAAACAATGATTATCGTAACTAATATCAAAATTACATTTGTTTATTTTTTATAATGTGGTAAAACATTTTTTTTTTGTATTTTATCAGTTTTTGTCAATGATATTTTATATAAATAAGTATATATACTTGATACATATGATGAATGATTCATCTATAAAACATTATCCATATTTGTCTTTGTTGTCATACTTCACATTGGATACATATGTAAAGACAAACATAAACATATTGTTAAAAATTCATTACAGAAGAGATTACATGATCCATAATTCAGGGTGACAATGGTCAAATGATGTGCAGAGACTGGCGCTATGTTGTCAGACTACTAAATGCGTTTCGGCATGGCCTTCGTCAGGACTCCGTCACAGAAATGGCTTTAAAGTGACCAATGCTTATAAGCTCAGCAGAAATGAAGGGAGCATGAGACAGGAGATTCACAATACAAATATGGAAAGAAAAGCACCCTTCCTTTTAAATCTAAATATGATTGTGAGTTGTAGAGGACCTGTTCCGTGGCGATTATCTTGATAAAAACACTGTCTTAACGTGGCTTTGGATGTGCCACGGGAAATGATATTCTTTAAAAGAAGGATTGATTAGCGCTGGGCATAGGCGATGATAAAAACAGCTATACCCTATATCATAGCTTCTTCTCGGGTTCCGGCACATCCAAAGCCACGTTAAGACAGAATGTAATCTCTTCTGTAATTAATTTTTTTTTTTTTTTAAACATATTTTATTCGTCAATTTGCACATATAACGCAGGGCTCTGCACACCAGAGACATCTGCCAAATCAGACTGTGCTTATGCATGGTAACAATCGACTTTTGGTTTGCCAAATCAACTATGCATAACAAAAACACGTTAAATATTACTAATCCCCCCCAACTCCCTCCCTCCCTCACCCCCCTAATGATCGCACTGATACCACAGACTCTTATCCACCGCCTTGATGTATGTACAAATATCCTGAATACCAATATACTCGCCCTCCCAGCTCCCCCTCCCCTCCACCTTCACAGACCCAGAATCTCAACCCGGTAACTATGGCTCCACCCTCACTGGCGGTTCCAACCATAGGCCCCGGTACTCCGCCCATCGTTGCCATATCTTATAATGCTTACGCGGGCATCCCCTGGCTACAAAGATAGGTTGCTCCAGTCCCATACAAAAATCTAATCCATTTTTCCAGGCAGCCACCGATGGGGCCCGCACCGCCTTCCACCCCTTAGCAATGTCTCGCTTCGCCAGTGTAAAGCCCAACACCAAAAGATGTCGTTTGCATGCGTTGCCACCTATTCCTGCCATAACATGCAGCAGGGCCAACTGCAGTGTGCGTGGAAGCTCCCATCCCAAGACTTCAGAGAGACATGTGAACACCCCCCTCCAAAAGCTATCTAGCGATATGCACCCCCAGACTGTGTGTATGAAGGTACCCTCCTCCCGTCCACAGCGGAGACACTCCGGAGAGGCAATCAATCCCGCCCGCCACAACCTTGCTCTAGTAAAATAGACCCTGTGGAGGTATTTGAACTGGATCAGGCGGAGTCGCATTGCTATAGCCGCCCCCCCGCGGGGCTGCCAGGGCCTCCGTCCAGTCTTCCTCGTCCAAACCGCCCACATCTCCCTCCCAATCCCCCCGAGCTTCTGAAGTGCGGGGGAGCAGTGAGTGACCAGGGACTGGTAGATTTGGGAAATCTTCTTCTCTTTTAAGTCCCCCATAAAAACTTTAGCTTCTAAAGGGCTAAATTCAGGGAGGGACTCCAGACCCTGCAGACTGGGGGACAGGGCATGTCGGAACTGAAGGTATCGATAGAATTGTGACTGCGGCATGAGGAACTCCTTCTGGAAATCCCGAAAGGGCTTTAGTGTCGTGCCCCTCAGGACATCCCCCAGGGTGGAGACACCAATGTTGTCCCATCCCTGAAAGCCCGAGAAGGCCGCCAATTGGGGCAAGCGCCCATTATTCCACAATGGGGTCTCCTGAGTCAGTACATTCCACCACCCCATGCGCCGCAATGCCTGTCTCCATATCAAGAAGACCACCCGCGTGGCCGATGGCAACGCACCCCGCAACTGAGCCGAATACAAAAGCGTATGTAGTGTGTGACGTCCCATAAGCTGTCGTTCTAGCGCATACGCCGGGTCTCCCCTATCACCGTACCACCATTCATTAAGGACCAGCAAGTGCGAGGCCTGATAGTATGAGAGAATATCCGTGGTTGCGAGACCTCCACAGTAGGTGGACAAGAAGCATGTACGCAGAGCCACGCGCACCTTTCCCCCCTCCCACAGAAACTGCCCAAGCACAGAATTCACCAGCCGGAACCATCGAGGCGGGATCGGGTACGGGTGATTCTGTAGCTGGTAGAGAAGCCGGGGGAGCGCCACCATCTTGAATATGGCCGATCTGCCGAACAGTGTCAGGGGCATACGGGACCAGGACTTAAGGTCTGCACGGACCCGCACCCACACTGGTGCCAGGTTTCGCTCCCAGGCTATTGCCGGTACATCCGTGAGAAACACCCCCAGATACTTCAGTCCTCCCGCTGCCGCCTGGATCGAGGACACCCATGCGCCCATTCCCATCCTATCCCCCAGGGCCCACAATGTGGATTTGCGGGGATTCATGTACAGACCCGACGTTTCCCCAAAGATCTGCATAATACGCAGAAGCCGTGGCCCCGTCCTGTCAACCGCTGTGAGAAAGAAGAGGACATCGTCCGCGTATAGCGCGATCCTATCAGACAGTCCTGGGGCCCATTCGAAGCCCCGTATCTGCGCGTCCATACGCACCCATACTGCCAGGGGCTCCATGGCTAGGGCAAATAAATATGGAGACAGGGGACATCCCTTCCGCGTGCCCCTCTGAATACGAAACGTTGGGGAGGTTGCGCCCGCCACCCGGACCGATGCCGTCAACTCCGTATACAGGAGTTTTATATAAGAGAGGAAGTGCGGGCCCAGATTCAGTCTGTCCAGCAACGCGAAAAGGTAGACCCAGCTCAAGGAGTCGAATGCCCTATCCATATCCGCCAGGAGAAGCGCCGCCGGTTCCCGGTCTGCCGGATAGCCGCCACCGCCACATGCGCCCTCCTTATATTGTGTCTGGTGGCCCTCTGGGGCATAAACCCCGCCTGATCAGGGTGTACAAGTGTGGTAATGTGTGGCAGCAGGCGGTTAGCAAGCGCCTTCGCTAGGACTTTTGCCTCCACATTTAGGAGAGAGATTGGGCGGTATGAGGCGTGCTGCTCCGGGGGGCGACCCGGCTTATGGAACACCACCACCTCAGCATGTCTCCAGTCCGGAGGGAGCAGACCTTTTTCCCGGGCCTCCTCCACCACCGCCCGATAATACGAGGCCAGCTGTACCCTATATCGACAAAAGAACTCACTGGGAAACCCATTGGGTCCAGGTGCTTTCCCGGGGTTAAGTTCCCCTAGGGCTGCTCCCAGTTCCTCCTCTGTCAGAGGGGCCTCCAGCTGATCCCGTACCTCATCTGACACCGCTTTGGGTGGCAAATCTGCCAGAAATTTGGCAACGGTGGACGCCGGCAAACATTCCCGGGGAGCATAGAGATCCGCAAAGTACGTGGCAAAGCTCTCTGCAATGGCAGGCGGGTCTGTGATCGGTATTCCCACCGAGTCCAAAATTCCCGGGAGAACCTGGGAATGGAACGTGCCCTGACACAGCCGATGCAGCATTTTGCTGGACTTGTCTCCCCATTGATATATTCTGCTGCGCGTTGCCAGCCATACCTGACGTGCTTCGTCCATCAGCAGGGCTGCACAGGCCTGCTGAGCCAGGAGCAATTGTCGCACCCCCCGGTCACCCCCCGTCTCCCGATTCTGCCGTTCAAGGACCTCTATGGCGGCCTCTGCGCGAATCAGTTCCTCCCTACGCTTCTTGCGAGCTGCCGCGCACCAGGATATATCCGCCCCACGGAGAGTGGGCTTCAGTGCCTCCCACAGAGTAGCAGCGCTGGAAACCGACCCCTCATTTGTCGTAAGGTACTGGGCAATGGATTCACTCATATGAGCCCCATAGTCTTCACTCTGCAGGTTCCACACTGAGAGGCGCCACCGTAATGGTTGCCTCCCCCTGCCCATAGTAAGCTCGAGGGATATCGGGGAGTGATCCGAGAGACCCCGAGGCAATATTTCCGCCCCAGCCACCCTATCGACCACCGCCCGTGGAACGAAGATATAATCAAGCCTGGAGAAAGATTTGTGTACCGCTGAGAGGTAGGTATACCCCCGGGAGTCCCCGTGAGTGCGCCGCCATGTATCGACCCAATCCAACCCCCTCACCAATGAGTATAGCTTCGTAGGAATACCACTCCTAGAACTTCCCCCCACCCCCGTCCTATCTTTAGCCAAATCCATAACGTCATTCCAATCCCCACCCACTGCGGACAGTACGTCTGGCATATCAGCCCATAGGGACTGCAACTTTTCCATCAGATTCCACTGTAGGGGAGGGGAGCATACACACTGCCCAGCACCAGGGGGTCCTCTCCAATCTTACCCCGGATAAACAAATAGCGCCCCTGTGCGTCCGTCCACTGCTGTGCCTGTACGTATGGGACCCTTCGATGCACTAGGATTGCTACTCCCCGCGAACCCCTCGTGAAGCCAGAGTGGAAAACCTGATGGAACCCGTACCGTTGCAGACAAAGGGCCTTCGTTCCCATCAGGTGCGTCTCCTGCAACAGGAGAACATCGGCCCTCATCCTCTGCGCCTGGTGGAGGACGGCCCCCCGTTTAATTTTATCGAGAACCCCGCGTACATTCCAACTAATTATGCGGAGGCTGTCTAGGGTCACCCGACCCCTATCAGGTATCCCAGCCATGAGGGGGTGCATCCTCTCTCAACGCTGGCGGCGAGCTGTGGCGATGTGTGTGTAGACTGTGCCGAGCCGGTATATGCGGTGCGATCTGTGAACTTGACCTACCCCCCTCCAACCCCCCTCCCAACAAACCCCCAACTCCCCCCCTCGAGGATGTTGTGACTGCTGTCCCTGTACGACCAACCCAAATCCCCAATTCTAACTTCCCCAACCAACCCCCCACCCCATACTCCAAAAACACTGAAGCATCTGTCGCGGCATGAGTGACCCGTCCCCCCCAACGGGAGGAGACCGGCCACCTCATCCAATGAATCCCCAACCCCAACCCCATAACGATTGGGCCCGTATCCCACCCCACAAGGTGTGGCGGGAGTCCCGGCCCATCACAACTGTGCTCCTAGTACCCTCAGGAAAACTGGACCCACATGGGCCCCATCGGCCCCTCCCTCAGCCCTTCCCCGGCGGCAGCAATACTGTGTCTCCCAGCCGTGATGTGGCCCCACAGGACAGCGAACGTCGCTTTGATCGAGACCGCTTGGCTCCCCTACGGCCTGATCGCTGCCTCCTCCGGTTCGTTTCGCTCGCGGAAGAGTCGGACTCCCTCCCGGCCCCCATCCTGGGCGGGGTGTGTGCCCTGACCCTCACTGTTTCGTCTGTCCATTTGAACACTTCCTCCGGAGTATCAAAGAAATGCGTACGTGACCGGAAGACCACCCGCAGTCGAGCAGGATAAAGGAGCGAGTATTGCAGATTAAGTTCTCGCAGGCGGGCTTTTGCAGCCTGAAAGGATTGCCGCTGCTGCTGCACTAGGCGTGTGTAATCCGGGAAAATGAGGATCTTCACGTTTTCGTGTTGAAGGGGTTCCCTGAGACGGGCCTGTTTCAAGATCGTGTCCCTGTCCAAATAGTTCAGTATTTTCGCGATTATGGGACGCGGGCGAGCCCCCACTGGCGGCTTCTGCATGAGCGCGCGATGGGCCCTCTCCACCACAAAGCACCGCGATAGTGCCTCCGGGGGAATCCAGCTCTCCAACCACTGTGTGAGAAATCGCTCCACACTACCCCCTTCGCTGCCCTCGGGAAACCCAACGAAGCGGAGGTTGTTGTGGCGGGCCCGGCCCTCCGCGTCCTCCGCCCGCAGGGCCAGCCCCCGCTGTGTCATCTCCATCGTGGCCACTTTCTTCTTCAGGGTCGTGACATCATCTTCCACCCCCGAGATGCGGGTCTCGGCCTCCGTGATGCGGGAGACTGCGTTGCGCAGGTCCTGGCGCAGGAGCGTGACCTCCGATCCCACCGCTCCTATCTTCGCGTCCAACATATCTCGGGACTGGGTGATCGCTTCCATGAGCGCCGCATTGTCCGGCACAGCCCCTTGTTGGCTCCCAGACCCACTCGGGCCCGTGAACTTGTCTATCGGACCCTGCTTCGCCGGTCCACTGCCACCTTTGTCGCGGGTCATGGTCTCCTGCAGGATCCCGCCCCGATTTATCAGATGGGCCCCTCTTGCGTGACGGGGACCGTGCCCCAGCGAATGCCCCGCGGTCCGACCCAACCGCCGATCAGAGCCTGGGAGAGGGAGTCCCCCCCAGTCGCAGCCGGCCACCAGGCCCTACGCACCACCCGACCACGGGCGCCGCCTCTGGCCGGCCAGCCCAGTTCCCCTACGGGCGCTGGACCCCTCCAATCCTTGGTATGCCCTCGAGGCCCTGCCGACCCCCGGTTCCGGCTGCCCGTTGATCTAGATGACTGGGCTCCTGGGGCGGCCCCCGTCCACTGAGTTGCCCACGCCACTCGTCTGCGGCCCACGCCGCCTCCCTTCGCCCTTCCGGCCCTCCCACACGGGCAGATCGCACCGCCGAGGGGAGGGGAGGAGAGCAGCAATGGGCGTCACAGGGAGGCACTCAGTCCCAAGTGCCCCTCAGTAAGGGTCGATGTACTGCCCACGATCGGGGGCAGGCGGGGAAGGCTCACCCCGTCAGGCCCGCTCGAGGCCCTCTCCACCACCGCGGCCCGCAGTAGCCGCCGAGCCACACCACCAGCACCACAGGCACAGCGCCCCAATCACCAGCACCTCCAGGATCGCTTGACTCACCCGGCGCGGGAGCGCTGTCGTGCCGCCCGTCCTCCGGCGCCCGGGTCGGGTCCCGCACAGACACCCCCAGCCGCCGCCGGCACTCGAGCTCCCGGCTGCCCCGCACTCCCTGGGCCGCAGACTCGTGAGGTCTCTGCACCGCCGCCCGGGGGGCCACAGCCGCCGCGATCGCCGCCGAGTCTCCGCAACTAGGGCTTGATACCACCGACACTCCGCTTCGCAAGTGTCAGGTACTAGGGGCCAGGATAAATTGCGAGTTTATGGTGGGCTGGACGGAGCTCGCCTAGCACACGTCCGCCATGTTCGGCTGCTAAGCCACGCCCCTGTAATTAATTTTTAACAATACGTTTATGTTTGTCTTTACATATGTATCCAATGTGAAGTATGACAACAAAGACAAATGTGGATAATGTTTTATAGATGAATCATTCATCATATGTATCAAGTATATATGCTTATTTATATAAAATATCATTGACAAAAACTGATAAAATACAAAAAAAAATGTTTTACCACTTTATAAAAAATAAACAAATGTAATTTTGATATTAGTTACGATAATCATTGTTTTCATTAATGTCTCACGTCTACAGTCTCTTTGCCCGCACCCACTGTATTTCACTTTGCCCAAGTGTTCTTTACATGTAAGAGGTCGTGGAGAGTAAAATCTTCCATCATAAGGTCTCAAACTTTTGGGACTAGATGAGGCACCTCTTCAGGTTGGGTAACTCCGTTGGCCAGAAAGTGGATGGTTACATTTGCCAGCAAAGAGTCATCTGCTCTAGATTCAGAGTGTGGCACATCCCTAGACCAAGTTACTCCAATTTTGGGAGATAGGTTAGTAGGGTCTACTGGAGATGATTTTCCCAGATCTACTTTAACCTCTCCATGAGTTTCTCGATTGGGCTCCAACATCCCTGCTGCGATTAAGCTTGTCTCTTTTTTAGGAAAAAAGGAAGAGATGGCGTTAAAACCTTTCAAAGTGTTTATTTGTATTAAGTTGTTCCTTAAAGGATTGGCTTTAGTTTTTTTGCACACTCTTATATATAATAATCTTCCAGAGCGCAATTTATTTGCGGTCATATCTTAGTCTTATAGATTCTCCTGCGAGCAGGCGCTAGCGTGATCCTTGAGGGGGATGAGGGCAATCGAGTAGAGAGAGTGGAGAGAGTACAAAGATGGTCAGGAAAAGGAGGGGGTGATATAAAGAGTCTGCCCCCACTAGCTCTCCTACTGACTCACCGTGCCTCCACCAAACCTCTATTGTCCCTGCTCCTTTTGCTCGATCAGCTGCTTCAGCTCCTTCGTCCATCCCAGCACCCTTCCAAAACCTGTACGTCCGTTGGTCCGTCAGTAGGCAGGACAATAGATTCTCCAGGTGCGATGGTACTGGGACGGTAGTGGGACGACAAGCGGGCACAGCACACCTGCTGGATAGGCTAGAGTAGAGAAGTGGGGTCAGCCTCCACACACAGTCGTCGCCGACTCCTACTTCTTCTTCTATTCAGCCTTATTGCTTATTGCAACCCCCTGTTGCAACTCCTCCTTTGGGGCAGATGAGTGGGGCACACCAGGTGGGGCGCAGGCTGCACCCAAACCTAGCCGGGCCGCCTCTGCGGGCCACCCGGGGCTCGCTCTCAGCGGGAGCCACCTACGGCTCCTGCACTCATAACTGCAAGGAGGGAGGGGGCTGGCCAGTGGCTGACTGCCCAATAACGGGTATCGATGCGCTCAGTGAGCGGGGGACAGGCCAGTCGACCTGGGTCTCAGAACTAATGTGGCCCGGCTATACTTAGTACCCCCCCGCAAGGGTTAGCCTGGTGAATGCGGTGTATGCAGCGGGTGCAGCTCCAAACGCTCCACACCGCGTTCTCGCTGGCCCCTCCTACTCCTGCCGCGTCACTTTTGCTGCACCACTCTGTACGGACAAACGACACTGGAAGCCTGATTTTGCTGGGACTAGTCAACCGGGGGACGAGGGTCAGATGCAAAAGGCAGAGCGGCAGCAACAGTTCGTAACAGTCTTTCTCCCCGCAGAACGCCTCTGTGCAACTGGGTGAGATGCTGCTATATCCGTGCAGCTGGAAAAAGCCACGGCCTGCTTGGACACTCACCCAAACATGCTCGCCTTCCGAAACATGCAAGCGGCCTCAGCAATTCAGCGGTCACTGCCTTCCGCCCCACAGCTCGATTTCCCGGTATTAAGGATACTCAGTCCTGCGGTCGCTCGTACAGCGGGACAGGACCCTGACGTCCGGGGAACCCAGGGTCTGGCAGACTTGGGGGCTCAAGATCCGACCTGGCTCCGCTCCACACTCCTCCGTCCTCCTTCCTCTTTCCACTAGAACCGGCGTCTGCCGTCAGCAAATCCTAGTGATCTTCGTCAAGGTAGAGAGCCCACTTTGATCCTACTGTGCCCCTTCAAAACAGCCGACTGGTACGATCTCTAACATGTGCCTCCGGAAGCTTTTCTTACCAGCATTCCCTTTGCAGCAAAGAAGAAGCAATGTCCAGTGCAGTACTAACTCCTTTTTCTCCAACCTCCTGGCCCCCTCAATCACAGCAAGCAGAGTTTAGTTTCTCCTCTGATCCGCTCAGGTTAATCTCAGCCTAGGAGTGTCTGTAGTCCATATTACCTCCTTGTAGCTGCATTTTCAAGGTTTAGCACTGATGTGCATCTACACTTTTCCACCCAAATTCAGTCTCTTACTTGACTTTCCAAGACTGACGGCGGAAGTAAGGAGTTTGAGCGTGTACTTTCTGTGAGCCCAAAGTGCAACTTGATAGGCAGAATTTTGGTGTCTCAAAGTCTAGTGAAAGGTTGATTGAAAACAGGAACTTGCATAGACATTTAGAGACCCATTCACAGGGCTTTAAGTGGGGGGGGGGGGTTTGTGGGGGTCTGAGCACCCCCCGTTTTTTGGGGGGGCCTCAAAAGGGGTCTCTAGGGGGCTCTATTTTCGGGCCTCAAAGGTCAAAGGTAGATTTGGTCGTAATGTGTGATGCACTTCAAGAGCTCAAAGACTTATCACTCTCCTTCCAGAGGAGGGACATTACAATTGTTAATGCCCACAGACTTTTGGTTAGTCAAGTACGTATATTTAGAGCAATGAAGGACTCACCAGGGGAGTTTGCTTCTGCGGCTCAGAGAGCAGTTGACGAGGGCAAATTCAAGAATGTTCCTCTTTTCCATGGTAGAAGTAACTCTGTTGCCCTTAATCAAAATCAGTTTTACCAAAGTCTGTCTGTAAATATCAATAAACGATGTGCCCCGGATTCTGAGAAAGAACTTATAGCCAGCTTCAGTGTGCTAGATGCAGGCAACTTGCCTTCCGGTGATGAATGCATTCTTTTTGGTGAAACAGATATTCAGAAACCGTGATCAGAGTTTCAGCTGCCAGCAAGAGATACTATCCATACTATACTATACTATTCAAAGATTTTGGTGGAAAGAAAACCCCTGAAGCATTAAAAAAGTTAGTAGTTTGCATGAAAACCCTGCCAGCAAGTAATGCGGATTGCGAGAGAGGTTTCAGCGCAATGAACTTAATTGCTAGTCCAACAAGGGCCTCTCTTCTTGTAGAGACCATTTCTTCATGCTTATGGGTAAAACTCAATGGTCCTCCATTTGAAACATTTGACGCAAAGCTGTATGTAAAGAGTTGGCTGGCAAAAGGTAGAAGGTCTGCTGAAGAAAATTGTTGTGAGAAACCCCAGCAAAATAGACACAGTGAATATCTTCAAGGGTTTTGGGAAATCCTGCAATAGATTTCTAAGTAATGTAAATAATTTTTACATGTTTTTTAAAGTGTTTGGTATTTTATGGCTTATACTTAATAAATATACCTTTTTGCCTATTTTATTATCCTTTGCTGGATGCGACTTCATGATTTTCTTAAGCACACAATGCTAGTTATCTTGATTTAGACCACGCCCCTACTCGGATAGGCCACACCCCTTTAAGAAATTTGCCACGCCCCTTTTAGAGCACCCCCAGTTTTTTTCCACTTAAAGCCCTGCCCATTCATATTAATGGGGAGCGGTATCTGCGGTATCGGGCACAGGGGTGAAGTGCCAGAAAAACTCTGCGGCGCTCCGCGGAGTTCCAACAGCGGTGGAGTCTGTCAAGTCACGCTGCTCGCACTGATTTTTAGTGCCAGAAGTTTGTCACGCGCTTTAAAATCAGCATGAACGGCACAACGCCAGAGGCACTTCTGCTTTTTGCCAGCTCGAGTAGACATCCTACTTGAGCTGCAGCTTCTTCAATGCAAATGTAGATTTCTCAAAACAAGCGGTCACGACCAGCCGCGACGCCCTCGATGAGAAATCTTGCCGGGGGGAGGTCTGGAGCGCGATTTTTTCTCGCGAGCGTTCCCCAACTTACCGATGGCGAGCCGCTGGAGAGAAAAATCTCCGCTCTGCGTCACTTCGCAGAGTTTTTCAGAACTCCGCACTCTGTGCGGAGCGTGCAAAACTTTGCAAACTCCGCCGGCGGAGCAGAATTCTTCGCCCACTCCTAGTTAACATGTGTGGGAATGCACCTAGTAAAATGAAATATTCCTGAAGCAGGCTTGTGTGCCCGCGTAGAAAAATGTGGAATTAGACCTAGCAAAACCACGTCCACCATGTTAATCCCCATTCTAGGGCTGATAAGTCGGAGAGACCCTAAAGACTATTTGGAGCTACTGACTGGAATCGGTGTGTCAGGCACTTGTAATTACCGCCCGGCTTGAAATGGGGGCTAAGCTAAGTGTCTGCATATTGAAAGCAATTACTTGTGGCTTTGAATCACCAAACATTTGCAGATTACTCACTTTAACTTTTACAGGTTGCTCGTTTTAACTATACATGTTACCTACAAGGACTACATGTGCTTAATTACAGATAAAGAAATGTTCTTTTGAGTGATATTTACTTATATTTTTTTCTTTTAATATACAACATAGAAACCTGCAATCTAGGCATAGACCAGTACAGAAACACTGGATGCAGCTGAAGGCCTGTGCTACAATAGTCTTAATTCCCACCAACTATATCTTTATCATCCTCGCTGCTTCTTTAGGTCTTTTTTTTTTCTAGCATTCATATCACCCGACAAACTTGTTTGTTATATATGGTTCTCTGAACGACAGTCCAGTTCAGGGTAGGTTACACGTCTTGAATTTTGATTATGCAGTTTTATTGCTAAATTGGGATGTGGCACTGATGGGTTTAACGAAGAGCAGATTTAAATGCCTGACAGATTAATTTTGTACTAGGGCTGACAGTTTATTGCTGTGGGAACCTGTGTGGTGTATCTCTGGTAGACTGCAGAAAGGATGTGGCCTAACGGCTAGAGCGTCCACCTCAGAGCTGGGGAACCGGGTTCGAGTCTCGGCAGGGATGCTTAACATCCTGTGATTCTGTGCAAATCACTTAATCACCCCGTGCTTAACAAAAACATGAATGTGCCCGTCTGTAACGCAACGTGTATTCAAGTAAAGCGCTCTGATTCCTTCAGGTCTAGTTTGTGCTATATAAAACTCCCCCCCCCCCCAAAAAAATAAATATATATATATCTGCATTTCTAAATATGAATTGCTGTTTAGAATTTGTATGTTGTGGTTATTCTTGGGGGCTTTTCGGGTTTCTGAATTGCTGGGTATTTGAATTTCTGGGAATTGCACATACTGAAGTGAATATGCAAGGAGATGACCTGTTGCTGTGGCTAAGGAGGACAAAAAAATAAAAAAGGAAAGGCCACGTTGGAGGTTTTGAAAAGAACTGGTTGTGAGTTTTGCCTGCTGGAAGCATGGTTGCAGTTCTAACACAAAACTGAGATGTCAGGGTTTTTTTTTTCAGTCATGAGGGTGGCAAATGTTTGACGGCTTTCCAGTTGTTAGTGGTACTGTGTAAGGTCTTGACATACTTGGACAGAGGCCATAGACTTTATTGGACACATTATTTTCGCATTGGTGTGGCATGTGAAGCGCACAGATTGGGTTTTAATGTGCAGGATATCAGAGGTTAGTGCAAATGGGAATCAAATTGCTGCTAACGTCATATATGTTAGTTGGAAGAACATTGGTAAGGAGTTATTTTGCATTTAACTGTCATCTCATTGTTCTTATTTTTGTTCTTTTTCAGAATGTGTGGACTGGACAGGTCTTTGTCGACGATGTTCACAATTTGGATCATGGGGCATTCGTTTACTAGTTAGTCAGAGAAGCAAGCCCAAAAACGACCTTTTGGCAGAGGTTTGCGATTGTGTTTGTCTGCTTTTGTAGAGAACTGATGGGGGGAAAGTGATATGCGGTGAAGTCGATTGTCCCCTTGGTTGTCTGAGCTGGTGTTGTCACAGGTGTGTCTGGATATATGGCTGGTTCATTTAGGTGAAAACGACCTGGTTCAATTGCCAGGCTTAGGTCTATTGAAACTGATGAATGGGACTTAGATAATATTTTGAAGGCATGGTCAGGTACGCATTTCATTTGGATGGTGTTGGTGCCAAGGTGGGTATGGCACAGAGCGATGAAGCACAGTGCTATTGAGAATACCAGGAGGAAGGTAGGCAGAGAGATGAGGCGTTTTTGTGCATCTTAGGATATTAGTGTTTTGCGGCGAGATAACATTGTTGAGGATGATTTCTCTCTATTTAGACATGATGGAGTGCAATTAAATATTATTTGTTGGGGATAAAAGAATTGTTGGCAAAGAAGTTGGCGTTGTGGTTGTGGAGATTATATGGTTTGTGGGGATTACTCTTGGAACAACAGTGATTAGTTGACAAATGACTTTTCCAAAGGGCTGTTTCAGCGAAGGCAAACGGGAAGGGGCACCAGAAAAACACCTGGTCAGGATTTTTCTGGGTGGCACTAGAACGGAAGGGTGGGAGGGGATAAGTTCTTTAACTGTATTAGTGAGGTGGGTTTTTATGACTGTGAAGTTTTGAGACTAGCTGTAGACTTCTCCTAATAAAGTGGCCTTTTGCTCTCCACATCTGGTGATGGTTAATGTGCGCCATCTCACTGGATAGGGTGCCGGGGGCAAAGGAGCTTGTGGCTTCTCCCTTGGGGTCTTCGGGCAGGTGGCACACTTCAGGAACAGCTAGGGCAGGGATTGAGCAGTTTTTGTTTAGGGACGGGGCTAAAGTGACAGTTTGCCTGGCACAGCAGATCTTTCGTCAGAGCAGGGGTCCTGGGTAGGTATCGGTTTTTTAGCAGGCCCACCCACCCTCCCCCTTTTTTAGGTCTTGCCCTGAAGCCAGCGCTTGCGCTGGGTCTGGGCGAGACATTTTGTAAGTGGGCTTTTGAAAATGCGACCACTTTTTTTTGTCCTGGCCTAGAGCATGCGAGTACGCGCACAGTAACGCGCGCATTCCTCGCATGCTCCAGGCCATCTGGCTTTCCTTTCCAACCCTCCTCCCCCTCCCCCACCACAGAGCGCGTCTAGCAGCCGCGCGGCCGTGTCACTTTCACGGCCGTGCGTCACTTGCTCTCCCGCTCCTCCCCCTCCCCCACCACAGCGCGCGGCCAATGCTTGTTTCTCTTTTGAGACATGTATGTAACGCTGCTGCTGTTTGTTGTCTTTGTATCTGTAATCAGTTTTGGATGATTTAACAAGAATCAGTAGGGAAATAATTTTTTTCACAACTATAAAGATTTTTGCAGCAATGGCGGACTCCATTGTAGCTGTCCTTTGAAAGCCAGTGGTGCCTCATCGCAAAAAACCCTGTTGCAACGCAGCTCTTCAGCTTATCCATTGACTGCAGACTGGAATGGGGGCGCGGACCCGAGCCTTTCTAGCAGCTGTATGCTGAGTGTTCAGGTCGGGGTGCCTGGTCTAGGCTGTCTGGGCCATATGAACTTTTTTTGTGTTTTTGAAGGGATTGATACGATCTTCCCTTCACTCTGCTCATCTGGTCTCCCTTTCTCTGTATCACTGTATCGATCTCTCTAGCTAATTTGTGTCTGTCTGTCTCTCAGTCGATCTGTCTCATTCACCACCTCCTGGTTGTCTCCTCCGTTTCCTTTTTCGTCGCCACCCCCTTGATTTTACTTGTGCTGTCACATCCAATGTCCCAGTCATTCACACCTACAGAATTATCTTTCATTATCACCATTGTGTTTCTCGGTATCTGGTATGATACCTTGTGAGCGCCTCACCTACAGATGTTTCAGCTTGTTGTATACACCTAACTAGCAACTAACAGGAGAAAGCAACTGCTAATATACAGAAAATGTTCAGTAAACCCCCAAATCAGCCGCATTCACATGAGCTGTTGTGCACATTACTGAGTGCGACAAAGTGCCAGTGAAACCGATCGTGGTCAAGTCAGGCCGCACTCGCGCCCTCGCCACAGCTCACTAATCCTCCAGTACCCACTACCGCCTCACTGCAACGCCATACCACTCCAGCACTCACTAACCCCCTCACTTGGACACATTCCCACTCAAGTACTCACTACAGCCCTCCCACTCCAGCACTCACTACAACCCTCACTGCAACACACTCACCCACCAGCACTTACTAAAACCTTCACTGCAATGCCCTGCCACTCCAGCACTCACTAAATGCTCACTGCAACACACTCACCCTCCTGCATTCACTAAACCACTCACTGCAACACACCCCCCTCTGACACTCCCTACAACCCTCACTGCAAACCAAAACACAAGAATAAAACACATTATCATTTACAACGCCAATTGCTGTAACTCTGCCAAATGCGAGACCTATTGGCATTGCCAATGCTTGTTTAGTTTTGTTTTCTATGTGGTTTTATCTTTGGTTAGACCGTTCCTCTCCTTTTCCTTAGTTGTTTTCTTTTCCTTCACTTACATTCTTGCTAGTCACTTTGTTAGAGTATATTACATTCTTTCTGCAGGAGTGGGGCTTGCTTCTTGCTGCTGTTAGGACAGGCTTCAATTACAATGGTGGCATGAGGATGGAAGGTTTGGGCATCACCGGCAAGCATTGGAGGGTGGGACCCTTGAAGGCAATGTATGGGGCAGGTTGAAAGGACGGTGTTTGAAAGGATGTTTGATGGTAGTGGATGTTGGTGTTGTTTAATTGGAGACGTTTACCATGGTTGGTGGGGGGAAATTAAGGGTGGGAGGGGATGGGTGAGTTAAATGTATTAGTGAATGGGGGTTTTATAACTGTAACATATTGAGACTAGCTGCAGGCTTTTGTAATAAAGCGTTCTTTTGCTCTCTATGTCTGGTCCTATTAATGTGCGCTGTTTTGTCCAATTCCTTAAGTTCTTCAGTTATTGTTATTTTACCTTTATGCAGCTGTAGTTGTCAAGAAGACACAATCTGTTCTATGAAATGGCTAATTTACCGACCCTTTGTCGCAGACACATCATCATCTCAAGTGGGCATGATGAGAAGGGATGGCAACAAAAGTTGCCAAGGGAGAGAGAAACAGAGAAAGCAATCCTCTAAGAGTTTGGGACTGGTAGAGAGAATGAATTGAGCAAATCAACAATGGTAGGTGAGAGGGGAGATTGAAGTACACATGCACACTGAAGGTGCTTAGAAAGTTCTTTAGTCACAACAGCCCTGGGCCTCAAGTTCAACCAGCATGACAGATGAACTACTTCAATGTGGTTAAAGGTACATTCAGTAGATAACATTGGTGCTGGAAAGTAGGGGGATTGCACTGGATCCTGGTTCAAAAGCTGTTTCTTGGTCGGACCTGGGATCCGGGTCGACTGAGGGAAATACTCTGAATTTATCCTGGTGTTATTTTCCGACACGGGACACACTTCAGCAGCGCCTGCACGTTGTCTGCATCCCATTTGGTGCAGAAACCTGGAGTCAGCGAGGGGGCTTTCTTATTTTCATTTCCAGCCGGGATCAAACAAATGCCTGATTTAAAGGGCCTTCATCCCGTCCTTTGTGAAAGTGTCATCCTGGCTGAGAGCCATCTATAGCCTAACATGTAGATAATTCAATGCAAGTGATCCAGCGCGATATTAGCAAACAGCATTCATACACCATATACTCACTTGGGCCCATACATTCACACTACGCTAATACTTACGCTGGGTTTATCAGTTGTTACTCTTATCAAAAAAATCCCTGCTACCAATTACCTTCTGATTGAAGAGTAATGACTTACCGATGAATCCTTTGCTAATTGGGAAGTTTAAAATGAGTGACATTCATTATAATACAAAATCCTGAAATAACCACTGAGTCAGGAAGTTTTAAAATGTTTATCTAAAGATTTAGCAGAGTAAAATACAAAGCCACATGGTACTTAATCGAAATACCCAAGATTAAGCATAGAAATGATTATTGCTAATCAATGACGGTGTTTAAAGAAGAGAAGAAGATAGAGATAGCAGCGCAACTAAAGGTTGCATTATATTTACCTAAGTGCGAGAACCAAAACCCCTTAGCCAAGGAGTTGGAAAGATAGGACCCAGGAAGGATGAAGAGCAAAGACTTCCTCCGGGATCAGGACAGGACCGGTGACCTCTCTACAACGACGCCTGCGTCGTTCCCCTCTCTGATACTCGACTTCTCTCGATTCTCCCATGCCTTCCTTCTAATGGACTCCGCCGCCCCCTCCTCAGGACCTCTTCTGGACAGGGATTCAGTCTGCAATCGATCAGCTTAGCGGTCTGGATCTCTTCCTGTCAGCATCTCCTTCTCCAACGCCTGTTCCTCGCCTCTTCTCTAGACTGAGCGCTGTGTTTCCCCTCTGTGCTAACTAATTAGCTAATTCTATATCTATTATACCCTTCTACGCCCATCTACCTCCCCTTAATGTTGCTAAAATATGGGGCCACTACTTCTGATTGGACAGGGACAGGGGGTGGATTGTCGCACCATATTGATTTGTCCTAAATTGTAAAGCCTATTGTCCTTTACGTTCCCACCCCTTCAAATTAATACATTTGCTTTATTTCCCACCCGTCTCACGACAAATGTTATACAATTACAGGGGAAAAGTATCATTTTTGTCCACAGGAAACATAAAGTACAGCATCTTCGGCCAATGGGTCATGGCCTTGGGAGACGTCCAAGTTGACTTCACTTGGCAGGCACACAGGATACATGCGCAGAACCATCGTCTCTCGAGTTACAAGTCACCAACCCAGGCCCAAGTTTACGAACTAATAAAAGTGCAAGAAGAGAATATTAAAATCACAAATAAAATGTTTCACTGTTTACCCACTATTTCTATTCTATTCCCATTTTAATTATATATACTATCCCGCATTAGTAGCGTTAAGAAAATGATAACTTAAAATGACACAAGAGCAAGCTAAAGCATGTGAAAACATTAAGCAGCCATTTTATGCACACTGCGCAGAAGCAGAAGTTTCCCACCAAGCAAAGAAAGACGTCACTACATGAGATCAGGTTGCGACATGCGCAGATAGTTTCCCACGCTTTAGCGGCCATTTTAGATTACAGACAAGCGTTATTCGTTAGTAAGAACACATAGGCAAGCTTCCTTGCTATTCGTGTAGTGTATGCAAAGGTTAGTATTAACAATACAATTTTAATAAATTAATACTATGAGGAGGATTGCGTACAAGCAAGTTTCATTTATGAAACCTTGCTCCATCACAAGGAAACAAAGGCACGTAGCTTATCACTTCACAAGTACTTTAGAGAAACTGTGACTTGGAGACAAGTATTTGGCTTTGTTCAACCCCACTATGACCGAGATGTGCATGCACTGTAAGAATGCAAGATTTAACCGTGTGTATGAGTAATTACACTGGCACCTATTAATTTATTTCTTATTTAGTTCTTTTATAGTGCTACTTATCCCAGTGTTAGGTTATGTTATGCCATGTCATGTTATGCTATGCTATGTTATGTGTATTTGTAAAGCGCACTATCACCCGCGAGGGTACCCAGTATAGGGTGTCAGAGCGCTTTACATCACACACAGAGACACAATAAATCATACAAGTATGTAAATCAATGTTCTAGAATTGTTACATAAGACAAATAAGGGTTATAAGGTGTATGAATCACATATTGTCCATACTTGTAGACATTATATGTTAAGAGTGAACGGTCAGGAGAAACACAAAGTCAGGATATAAAACATAAAGCATTGATTGGGTTTGTCTGTACTAACAAGACTTTATTACGTCACAGAGGAGCACTTCTTTCCCAAATCAGAATAACAACAGATTGAGAATAAAAACAATAAGGATCAATCAATCAATCAATCAATGAGGGGGTTTATAAAGCGCGCTACTCATCCGTGAGGGTCTCAAGGCACTGGGGGGAGGGGGAAGGGGCGCAGCTCTGGTTCAGTTGAAAAGCCAGGTCTTGAGGTTCTTCCTGAAGGTGTGCAGGTTCGGGGAGCGTCTGATGTTTGCTGGGAGCCCATTCCAGGTCTTGGCTGCGATGTAGGAGAAGGCTCGTCCGCCAGCTCTGTTTCTGCGGATCCGGGTGGTCTCTGCCAGGGCGAGGTCGGCGGAGCGGAGGTTCCTTTTGGGTACGTGGAAGGAGACTCTCTCGTTGAGGTATTTGGGTCCGATGTTGTGGAGGGATTTGTAGGCATGGGTGAGAACTTTGAAGTTCACTCTCTTCTCGACGGGGAGCCAGTGCAGGTCTCATAGGTGTTGGGTCATGTGTTCGTGACGAGGTGTCCCTAGGACAAGTCTTGCTGCGGCGTTCTGGATGGTTTGGAGCTTGTGCAGCAGAGTTTTGTTGATTCCGGCGTAGAGGGCATTGCCGTAGTCCAGTCTGCTGGTTATGAGTGCGTGGGTGACGGTCTTTCTGCATTCGGGGGGTATCCATTTGAAGGTCTTTCGGAGGATGCGAAGGCAGTTGAAACTGGTGGAGGCGACGGAGTTGATCTGGCGGGTCATGGTGAGGGAGGAGTCCAGGATGATGCAGAGGTTCCTTGCGTGGTCTGTAGGGGTGGGTGGGCTCCCGAGGGCAGAGGGCCACCAGGTGTTGTCCCAGGCCGAGTTTGAGGGTCCTAGGATGAGGACCTCGGTCTTCTCCGAGTTGAGCTTCAGGCAGCTGTCTTTCATCCAGCGCGCGACGTCCTTCATTCCTTCCTGGAAGCTGAGTCTGGTGTCTTCAGGCTTCTTCGTGAGGGAGAGGATGAGCTGGGTGTCGTCGGCGTATGAGACTATGCTGAGCCCATGCTGTCTGACGATGGCGGCGAGGGGGGCCATGTAGATGTTGAAAAGCGTGGGGTTGAGCGACGATCCTTGGGGTACTCCGCAGTTGATCTCTGTTGGTTCGGAGAGGAAGGGAGGGAGTCTGATCCTCTGGGTTCTGCCGGAGAGGAAGGATCGGATCCAGTTGAGGGCGGTTCCTCGTATCCCTGCGTCGTGAAGTCTGGCTGTGAGCGTGCGGTGAGAGACGGTGTCGAAGGCTGCGGAGAGGTCTAGTAGGATGAGGGCCGTCGTGTGTCCCTGGTTGAGAAGCATGCGGATGTCATCGGTGGCGGCGAGGAGGGCGGTCTCGGTGCTGTGGTTGCTGCGGAATCCGGACCGGGAGGAGTCTAGGATGGAGTTCTCTTCGATGAAGGTGGTCAGCTGAGTGTTTACGAGTCTCTCGGTGACTTTGGCAGCAAAGGGGAGTAGGGAGATGGGCCGGTAGTTTTAAAGGTCCGTGGGGTCGGCCGTGGGCTTCTTGAGGAGGGGCTTGACTTCCGCCCGCTTCCAGTCGTCTGGGAAGATGCCGGATTTAAAGGAGGCGTCGATGGTCCATCCTAGTTCGGGTGCGATGGCGGCGGCGGCCCTGTGGTAGATGTGTGGAGGGCAGGGGTCCGTGGGGGCTCCGGAGTGGGTGTTGTTCATGGTCGCGGTGACGTGTACTACTGTGGCGAGGTTCCAGGTAGTGATGGTCGGCTGGTTGTCGGTGGTGGGGAGGGGGGTCGTCTCCGGTGTCTGTTTGCTGAAGTTGTCGTAGAGGGCCTTGATTTTCAGTTGGAAGTAGGAGCCGAGCTTGTTGCAGAGTTCCTGGGATGGTGTGACGTCCGTGGCTTCGGTGGGTGGTTTGGTGAATTGCTGTATGATGTTGAAAAGTTCTTTGGCGTTGGTTGAGTTG
Source organism: Calotriton arnoldi (assembly GCA_963921515.1). Taxonomy (NCBI): domain Eukaryota; kingdom Metazoa; phylum Chordata; class Amphibia; order Caudata; family Salamandridae; genus Calotriton; species Calotriton arnoldi. The sequence continues at coordinate 116,196 of CAWUFW010009042.1, read as the reverse complement.
GTGTGGATCTTGTTCTTGATGAAGGACCGCTTGGTGTCCCTTATTTGCCGGTGGTATTCCTTCTGGGCGTTCTTGTGGTTGTTCCAGTCTTCCGTGGTTTTACGGTTCCGCCAGGTTTTCTCGAGGAGTCTGCAGGAGCGTCTGGCTTCTTGGAGTTCGGTGGTGAACCAGGCGGCCTTCGTGGGCGTTGTTTTGCGAGGTGGCGGAGGGGTGCGAGCTTGTCGGCGCAGATGGAGATCCAGCGGTGGAGTTCTTTGGCTGCGGAGTTGGCGTCGGTCGTGGCGCTGGGGGGATCTAGGCGGAGGGTGGTGTTGAGGTGTTCCTCTGTGATCTTGCTCCTGTTCCTTCGTGGCGGGCGCGGGGGGGTTTGGGTGCGGTGGTGGTATTGAAGGTGAAGTGTACGCAGTGGTGGTCCGTTCAGAGGGGCTGCGTGGTGTGGCTGAAGCAAAAGTTAGTTCCTCCTGCTAAGATGGGGTCGAGGGTGTGTCCTGCTCTGTGCGTGGGGTTGGTGACGAGCTGCTTCAGTCCGAGGTTGGAGAGGTTGTCGAGGAGGGTGGTGGAGTGGGGGTCGTTGCGGTTGTCGAGGTCGAAGTTCAGGTCACCAAGCAGAATGTAGTCCGTGGAGGTGATGGCATAGGGTGAGACGAGGTCGGCGATGGTTGTGGCGGCCTGGGTGCGAGGTCCCGGGGGCCTGTAGGCATGGGTGCCACGCAGCGTGGTCCTGGGGCTGGTCTGGATCTGGAAGTGGAGGTGTTCTGTGTTGGCGTGGGGGTCGCTCGTGCTGGAGGTGGAGAGTCGGAGGGAGGTCTTGTGTGCAATGGCGAGGCCTCCTCCAGGGCGGTGGGGGCGGTCCTTTCTCTGGATCTTGTATCCGTCGGGGATAGCGGTGGCGATGTCGGGGCCGGAGGTGGCGTTGGTCCAAGTTTCCGTGAAGAAAGCGACGTTGGGCGATAGGGTGTCGATCAGGTCCCAGATCTCTGAGGCGTGTCTGTGTAGGGAGCGCACGTTGAGGAGGATGCAGGTCAGGGCTTCGGTTGAGCGGCCGTCCAGTGGGCCTTCTGCCGTCGTGGGGGCGTCGTTGATGGTGAAGGATCGTTGGCAGTGTCTGCAGGAGAACTGTCCGTGGGTGGTGTTGGGTGCGGCTCTTTGGCAGTTGGTGTGTCTTCCGCGGTTGAATGCGTGGAGGGCGGTGGAGTCGTATCGGCGGTAGCTCGGAGTTCCAGGGTTCCTGGCGCTGGTCGCGGTCGGGTCGCAGACGGGCTTGCCTTAGGTGCGCCTTCGGCGCGCCAGCTGCGCGACCGCACAGCGGTCGGCATTAAGTAGGGGAGGGGGAAGGGACGTGCAGGCGGAAGCGGGGGCGGCGAGAAAAAATTGCATTGGGAATACGGCGAAAAACTACAAAATGACTACAGTACAATCACAATTACACAATGAACAGTGGTACAGTAGGGGAGAGCAGAATGCTATGGGGGGCACAATCATCAAGATGCTGACACCAACAGAGGATACAACTCTAATAAGGGGGCACAGCGTTAATGGGCTACAGTGGGGGGATGCAGGGGAAAATAAAGAATTACCGGCGTGGGACCCAGCAAGGTGAGGTCTCGAACCCTGCCTGGGTGGGACCGTAGGCCGAGCACAGCAAGGCGGAGCTGCTGGGGAAGAGCTGATCTCTGACCGAGGGTCAGGGGTCTAGCTCGCGCTCCCCACAGCGGTCGGCATTAAGTAGGCGAGGGGGGAGGGACGTGCAGCTGGGAGGCGGGGCGGGTTGTGGCGGGAAAAAATAGCGTTGGGAATACGGCGAAAAACTACAAAATGACTACAGTACAATCACAATTACACAATGAACAGTGGTACAGTAGGGGGGGAGCAGAATGCTATGGGGGGCACAATCAGCGAGATGCTGACACCAACAGAGGATACAACTCTAATAAGGGGGCACAGGGTTATTGGGCTACAGTGGGGGGATGCAGGGGAAAATAAGAAAATAAAGAATTACCCGCGCGGGACCCAGCAAGGTGAGGTCTCGAACCCTGCCTGGGTGGGACCGTACTGTTGGGTTGCATGTGTTGCGAAAGCCTAAGCAATAAATTAAGATACCTTTAAATTCTGTATTTATCTTGTCACATTTGCTCTGCGTCAAAGACAGAGGTCAAATGTCTGGTTGTCTTCTGACGATTTGCTGTTTCATTTTGTAACATGGGGATTGGTGCTTGCAAACTCCTTTCACTTTGCAGTCAGAGAAAGAAGAGTAAAGTGAATTATGTGATAATCCTGGTGGGGGTATAGGGAGTTGAAAGGAAAGGCTGTAGGGTGTAATTTTTTGTAACACATAACAAAATGTAAATACCTGTAAATTAACTGTACATATACAGCAGTTAGACAAGAAAAATTGAAGCACATTTTTTTGTACATCTGAAGTGTGATGGAAACAAGATGAAAACAGATCAAGACACTTTACTTGGTGATGCACAGATGATAAATGTTCACTGAAAACCGATTTCCACACATTATTTGTGTACAATATAGTTTCATAAGTAAAACAATTCTAACCAACATAGAGAGTGCTGCAAAATATCCCACGGGCAATTCTTATTTCATTATCATTTTTATAAAAATGGCGCAAATCAGCCCTTCAAGATGAATAATGCTTCATTCATTCCGGCTGGGCTGGAAACTGATGTGTGAAGAATAAAAAGTTTTTGGAGAACTCAACATTATTGCTCCTGTGCATTGATGGACTGAATGAAGGATTGTCCATCTTGAAGAACTGATTTGTGCTATTTTGATAAAAATGATAATGAATTACTAATTGCCCACATGATATTTTTCCGCGTTCCTCATGTTGGTTAGAAATGTTTTAAAAATTGGCTGGGTTCATGAGCAGTAAGACCCTATGAGGTGAAGCGCCATTCTTGATCATAGATTAAAGACTATCGCTTGTGTGGTCTTGTGAAGCTATTACTGCTCTTCTTCTGGTCTTGTAGTTTTATAAGTAAAACTGTATGTCTGTGCAAATTTAGTGGCCATTTCAATGGAAAATGTGTTGTATGTAAATGACAATGCGCTACCACATGATGCTTTAGTTACATAAAAAAATTGTTCACCTTATGTCCATTTAAACTGGCCTAACTGCTAGGGCTGTCGACCTCAATTCTGGGGAACTGGGTTCGAGTCTTGGCAACGAAGCTCAACATCCTGTGATTCTGGGCAAATCACATAATCTCCACGTGCCTAACAAAAATGAATGTGTCCTTATGTAACGCAACTGGTGCTCATGTAAAGCGCCCTGATACCTTTGGGTCAGGTTTGTGCTATATAAAACTCTGGGGGAAAAAAGGTTGTTGTTCTAGAAATTGGGTTGTGGTTATAAAAAGTTTGGAAAACATTGCTTTATGGTACTTTATGAGTCATAACTGCGATTGGATAAAACACAGAACTCTCCCAGAACTGCATTAATGACCAGAGTTATCTTACCACTATTATAATCCCCTCAAAATTGCTGGACACAAAGATCTCTGCAGCAGGTGTCTTAACCCTGTAAGATATTTTAACATGGAGCCTTTGTGACCAATTAAGTAGGCTAGGACAGATTTCAAGTCACATTTGCCCTTGTTAGCAATTTGTTTGCAGCAGATTTTTTTTAATGAATGTATAAGTTGACTGACAGACTCTGCTTTCAACCTCCACCCCTTGTGATTCAACACCCTTTCGTCTGCAACATCTTGACTCCTAATGTATCGGTTCCGGAGTAAATGTTTTCGAATACCAACACTGGATAACATTCCAGTAAATGTAGACCATGCGTGACACACAACACGCAAAACACTCAACTCTCAGCTCACAAGAGGAGACAAAATGTATTTTCTCCTGAGTCAAAAACACTTGCACCAGCCCAGGTCGTTCATCATCAAATCACCTATTGTTGCACGTGGCGTTTGTGCATTATTGTGTGCACAAGTATAATAGTGGACAGAAAGTTGTTCATTTTGTGAGAGTTTGCATGAGACTTCACCACCAGGGCCGGCTTTAGGGCAGTGCCACCGGTGCGGTGGCACTAGGCGCTGACCTTACGAGGGGGCACTGACCTCTGGGGTGGTGGGCGCTGTGTTTAGTAATAACTTATGATTGGAGAGATGAGGGGCACTTTTGCCCCGGTGGTAGTGAGAGAATCCGAGAAGGCGTCATGGGATGTGGGGGCGCCCAAAATTACTGTCGCGCCGGCGCTACCAGCCCTGTCCACCACTGCTTAATCTCACTGGTACGGAAGGTTCCTTTTACCAGCATATTAACACCATGCCATGATACTTGTCACCTTGGTGACTCTCTGAAGGGTAACACCGATACATAAATGCCAACACTCCAGATTTAGGCAGGCACTTTTTATTTTCTGAGCCGACACTGATGTGTTTTCTCTTTCTTAAAATGCCTCTACTCCAATGCAGGGTAACTGGGAAATTAAAGCGGACCGATTTTTAGCGCTAAACCTGAATCTTGGCTGTTCCCAAACATGTGAATGTTTCTACGTATGTAAACAGGTTATAACATTAAAGAGGATAAACCATTTTTTGCCGGAAAGGGATAAAGATCCGCATAGGGGTGACCTTATAGAAGAGGAAGGGACATTTTTTTTACGATGGGTGGTATGACAGAAAAGACAGCAGCGCTGTCCAAATGAGGGCGAGTTAGGTGTGGCAACACACACACACACACAGCATAGTGGGACCAAAGGAAGGACGGTCTTGTGCAGGAGTAAAAGCAGGATGCTAACCTCGCAATTCCTTTTGGTAAAAAAAAATGTTTTTAATTTAGCCATCTCCCGCATGAAATTGCCTTTGTTTCAATAGAAGTCAATGGGAAAAATACATCCCTCCAATTTTTTAAGTCTCCCCCTTTCCTGTTCTAAAATGTTGCCATGCATACCACTGATGAGGCCACAAAGCGCTTTTTGGGTTTCTCGTCAGTTCCCTGTGCTGGGTTCAGAGCATGCTGGTTTATAATGTGACTTATGCATCGAAATTGATGCATCGAGCTTGCCTCCTGGTTACTTTAAAGAAAAGACCCTCGAGAATGCACGCTTTACTTGGAGCTGCTTAGCCAATCTTTTTCTCGCCTAGTTGAACTCGTGATCCAAACCCGCTAAACCAACACCCGCCCCCTCCTAAAAAAATATGAGTGGTGTGGTGCCCGGGGAAGGGCAGCGTTTAGCAAAAACATAATGTGTTTGGAGACATTTTTATTAAGTTAGCCTTATCTGCTGTGATTTCTCGCTCCTCTGTTCCAGCTCATCTCTTTTGCCATTTCTGGTGCAGCAGCGGAGAACCAGTAGCTCCCCAGTGCTGACTCCCCCCGCTCTTTGTATTTATTTATTTGCCGAGCCTCCGTGTGCAGAGGAGGCTGCCTCCTCCCCGCCTCCGGGTCCCCAGCAGCAGCCGCGCGCTGCCTGCGTCTGCTGCCGGCCGGGCCGAGGCTGCCTGACTGCCTGTCACTGGAGCTCTCCTTGGCCTTCTGTGGAGGGAGGAAGGAGGGGTGGTGGATGGGACGGGAGAGGAGGGCGGGGGATGGAGGAGAAAAGAGGGAGGGAAAGGAGGAGGGAGAATGTCTTGTTTGTGGCTTGTCAGCAATTGCTTGAGACAAGCTTCCATGTGTGAAAGCTACTTGGCATGAATGCCTGGGCCGTACCAAGTCTGGCGCGAGGGGGGGAGCCGACAGGCAGGCGGCACGGACCACGGCAGACAATAGGCCCTTAAAGTGTCCCCCCGGCCAAGTTGCTTTGATGTGTCGCGGGTGCCAGGCCGCCAGGGGCCCGGGGATTACAGGACGGAGGTCTCTCTCGGGCTGCGCTTACTTCTCCCCTCAGTTTCTGGAAAGGAATCTGGAGGCGCTCTCCTGGTGACACAAAGGTAAGTGAGGCTGCATTCCTGCTGCCTTGTTTGCTCAGCCTGCTGCCGCTGCTGCTGCATGCCTGGGAGTGGATCCTGGGGATGGGGTCGTGCGCTTGGGTTAGGAGTCAGTGGATCCTGGGCTGGTGTTGCTCCCACAGCAGTGGATCCCGTGGCTTCTGTCTGTAATGGATCACCGTGTTCGGGGTGCTCTTTCGGTGGATTCAGGGGTGCAGTTCTAATGAGTGTGTGTTCGGGTGCCTTTGACTGGACCTTGGGCAGTGTTTATTCCCTGAACAGTGGATCCCCGGGCTGCTTTCAAGATTCCATCCTGTGGTGCTGATCTCCTTGTGGAGTGGATCTTGGGGCTGTGTGGTTGCTGTCTGACCCGAGGGTTCTTGGGCAGCTTCCAGCGGCGAATTATGAGTTTTTGTATTCTCAGAGGACTGGATCCAGTTGTTATCAGTAGTGGATCACAAAGTTAATAGTGCTTTCAGAGAGGATCTGGTGATGCAGTTCGCTTTGTGAAGTAGAACCTGGTCTGGGGTTGTGCCCTGAGCAGTGGCTCATAGGGCTACTGTCAGGATTGGATCAAAAGGTCGTGGTTGGTTTCCCATGAGTGGATCCTGGTTTTACCGTGGAGAGTGGACCACCAGGCTGTTCTATCTGCGATCTGAATATATCCAGCAATACAGTTCTTTTTATGGAGTGGATCCTGGGCTTGGATTGGCCTTTAAGTAGTGGATGCCGGGGCCGCTATCAGCAGTAGATCTCTTTGTTTTGGATGCTCTTTGAGTGCATTTGTAGAGTGGTTCTGGGTGCCTTTTATTGGATACTCTGCTTGGGCTGCTCTGTATGCAGGGGATCCTGGGGCTACTATCAGAAATGGATCACAAGGTATTTGGTGCTTTCTGAAGCGTAGATCCTGGTGTGTAACTTTCCTCTTGGAGCATATCCTGTGTTGGAGTTCCGGTCAGCATTAGAGCATGGTACTTTGTCACTGAATGAGTACCTAGACTATGGTGATCTTAGAGGACTGCACCCAGGAACTGTGAACGCCATAAAGAGTCACTCCTGTTGCTATTCTCTTGGTGGATCCTGGAGTACAGGGGCCCTCTGAGGAGTTGATTCTTGACAGGGTTGCTCTCTGGAGGTTCTCTTTGAGGAGTTAGTCCTGTGTTTTTTTTCCTGAGGAGTAAATCTTGTTTCTGCGGTACTTTTTAAGGAGTAGATCCTGTAATGGTGTACTCTTCTAGCATAGATCCTTGAACTGAGAGTGGTCTCTAATGATGCATCCTGGGACAGGAGGTGTTCTCTGATGTCATGTTGACATTGACCATCGAAGCCATTACAAGGCGCGCTGACACTGAATCTGAAAAACCTATGTCAAGTAGAGTGGATCCCAGAGTTTTGTCTTACAGACCCTGGAGCAACCATCTCCCTCCCAGTAGAGAGATTTGCCATCAAGTGGAAGAGTGGTGCTCTGTGACATTGAGGGTTGCCAAGTCACAAGACACCATGTTTCAGGCCCTGGGCTTTAATGTAACAAATAGGTGCGTTATAAGAGTTGTAGTCAGTTAAATTAATTTAATTAAGTGAATTGTGCAAACACACTTGAAAATATTGATTTTAAAACTGATAGTAAGAGACTGTGAACGGTGTTCTCAGCCACCATGGAGTGATCCGGCATCCATGACTGAACCCATGGCGGAGAGCGGATGAGCAACAGAGAAGATGCGCCAGTCGAGCAGGGTCTTGTGCTGCAGGGCCTGGGTAGGCGCACCACAGGAGGCCTGCAACCAAGGGCCAATTCTTCACTGCTTTGATTGTCCTTCATGCCTGTGAACCTTTATGATATCTCCTTTAAGGTGCGAGCTGGTTGGTCACTCCTACAGTTGTTGTCTTTCTATTTGATATTTATAGTAGTATTGTCCCTGTGTAGTGCAGTTGCCAGGAAGCAGGAACCAGGACTATGTGAGATGTTCACACCTTACTTAGGGTAACTTGAGGTCTCTCCTTATGTGTTATTCTGGGTTTTAGGAGAGCGGGCCTCCTCTTCCTCAGCCTGGCTGCAGAGTCTCATTCCACCACAGGCCCCTTTTTCTCCAAAGAGACGAGTAAAACCCGTGGAAAGGAAACGTTATTGTTTAACGCACAGTTTCATTTTTTATGTTTAGATGGGTATTAATCACAACAAAATCACAACAACATTACATCTGTGATTTATTTTTAGAAGCTAAACTCTTTTGTATGTCTCTTTTGTGTGCAATCATGTGTTGAAAAACAGTGGGACATCCTCTTTTCTCATTCCCTATCTCTCTAGTCCCTGCTTTACCTGTGTGAGGTGCAAATGGCTAGAGGGATCTGTTTTCAGCGGGTACTCAACAAAACTTCAAACACTTTGCCTCATGAATTCATAACCAGGGCACAAATAAACCTGACACCTGTTTGAATGCATTGTTTATTTATTCCTTCGAACTTACTTGAATTCGACACGTTGCAAATGTTTTTTTTTGGTGAGGTGAATGGCTGCCTTTAGAAAAATACACAGAGATGTGTACAGTTATTATATTTGCACATCTTTGACATTGTGTGGTCATTTTAGACCTGATTTTGCAATATGTTTGCTGGGCTGGGAAAAAAGTAATAATTGTAGTCTTACTTCAGATTTCTTTGGAACATAGTTTGCTGGGTCCCATATAAGATAAACAACGTCTTCGGAGATTGAAAACTGTATTTTTCTCAACTCTTGATTGCCAGAGTTTTGAAATACTTTATAGCAATCCCTCCTTCACTTGTACATCATTGTATTGCTTTTCAAAACCTTGACGTTATATAAATCCACATACTTACATACAAAATTAATTAATTGTGCATATTCACCTGTGGAGTTCACTGCTGAGATAGCCAGTGGGTCTGAGGACCTTGCCACGTGGGTCTGAGGACCTTGCCACGTGGGTCTGTGGGGAACTTGCAAGTAAGTGTTTCGTTCCGCCTCATCCTTTCATTTATCTGAGGTGGACGAGTCTGTGTGCTACATCTATGTGTCCTTTTCATACCAAACACTTCCCCAACCTTTGTCCGTATGAGGTTAACACATTCAATACGTTAGGTTTGGTAAAATTAATGTAAGGCTGGCAGCAAGCAGTATATAAACAGAAAATTCACATGATGTTTTCTGCATGGGACATATTTGGCGCTGAGTAGTAGCAAAACAATTCACAATAGCAATATTGTGTCAATTACTAGCATATTAGACTTGTGGTCAAGGTGCTTGCACAGCTGACATCTTGTCCTGTGTCTCATAAAGGACACTTTCAGTCACGATTTTCAGACTACATCCTTTTTACCTTCCCAGTGTAAGTATGATGTTGCCAGTCCCAGCATCCTAAGTGCAGTTGACTCTGAAAACAGACCCGGCTGAACTTTAACCTCATGACATTGGTTCAGGTGAAAGCGGTGTGCTGGGTATGAGGAAGTCAGAAACGAATCATCTATAAAATACCTACCAGAACTTGAACCATCTTTTGATGCTTAAATAACAGATGAGTGGAGGCTGATAAATCTGTGACCTGCTGGTTACAGACATCTCTGAGCATTTGGGGTACTCATTTTCTCCATGTTTAGATGTAGCGGGCTACAAACGCCATCAGCTGTTGTCCTTAAGTCCTCTTGCGTTGAAAAGTGGAGTTCTCAGGGGAAGAGGTGTGGCTCTAAATATTAATGAGCCGGCAGACACCAAACTCTGCTCCACCCCTTACTCGTGCCTTGCGGGAATTTTACCCACCCATCTGTATTGAAGAAACCCATTGAGCCCCTAACTACATTGGCATGGTGTCATGTTTTTTCAGGCGAACATCTTTCCTCATCCTTATGTGGGTTCACGTACAAAGAAAACTGCCTTATACAGGGGAGCTTATAGTATGTCTCTGATGCGGCTGGCTGGTGCTCTCTTGGGCGTGGTGTCAGGAATATACACACACACTCCATTAAAGAAATAGTCAAGACCCCCAGTAGGCGTTGATGCTGCCTCTAGTTCAGCTAGGTCTCACTGAGCTAACAAGCTGTACTGAACACCAGTACCTTAGCATTCCTTAGCATCACAGGGGGATGTGTGGCAGGACACAACAGGGTGGGTAGATTCTAACTTCATGTTATTGACTTGAAAATGGATGAGATGCATTAATACAACATTTGTTATTTTTTTATACTTTGTTATAGAATTGCCTGATGGTATTGTAGATATTATTTGCACATCATAAGAATGTGTGATAATTCAGTGTACTTTTGAGATACTATATAGTCCCTCAAGCACTGCAATAAATGCTCTCTGTAGGAGGCAGAATGATGTACTTAACACCCTGTAGAATGAGGTGAAAGACAGATACTCCTCTGGGTGAGTGAAAGCCAACTCTATGTATATTATAAATAAGGCTCCCTGTTTTCCGTTTTTACGGATTTTTACAGATAAATACAGACAGAAAACAATGGGTTTTCTGTCTGGATTTATTTTTAAAAGTGGATAAATACAGAAAATTGTGCTTCTTTTAAGTGACTCTCTGTGCTGTCTTTCATGAATTATAGGCCAGCAGCTGAGCAGATGGACAGCATGTGAGATAAAAAAACAGGATGACATTTCTTTAAATAATGGCATAACATACATTTCTGGTATGAGGATAGTATTATCCAGTGGAGGTATTATTATGTTATATTTGGCAGCTTAAATAGCTGAAACACAACAGACATCAAAGTATGAGTGCGCGTCTATCAGTTAAATAAATACGGAAATGTACAGTTTTACAACTTCATTTATATGCAAAACACAAAATAAATATGGATAAATACAGATAAAATTGCCCAAAAATAAATATGGATAAATACAGACGGAAATGTAAAAAAAAAATACCATAAAACCGGGAGGCCTAATTATAAAGAACTGACAACAATAGCTCTTGCAGACCACTAGGCTGTGAAGCCAGACCTACATTTTTGTTACTAGGTAGGTCCTTTATTGCTTTATATATTAATACCTGATCTAATGATATTCGTTTTGTTTTAGTAGTAGATCTTTATACACTTTGAAACAGACAGTCTAGACACCAAAGTAGAGTGATATTTCAACAGCCACTTCTATATCCCCTTTTATGGATATATGTAGGAGAACTAGTGCTTCCATCCCCTGTTCCTTCTTCGGAGCGAGCTCGTGTGGTCAGTGCAAGGGGCAGTTTTCTCTTTTAACCCCGATGATTTGGTACAGAGGATTTAGCACTGTGTGAAAGAATGCAAACTTTGCATTTTTACAACTCTTAAGCATATTGTCCCTTAAATGAATAAGATAAATGCTCCTAATTACGTTTCCCCATATAGCTCCACTAATGTATCGCAGTTTGCCAGAGAATGTTTATGAATGTTAGGTAAGCTTGGCTGTTTAACTAGGTGAAATGTGTGCATACCTCATACCCCCCCCTCATTTGGAGGGGGTCACCCACCTAGCAATCACCCTCCTAAAATGCCAGAATGCTTTTATAGACTTCAATGAGGTCACGCTCTTTGCACAACTTGCTCACCTTCCAAAATCTGTTACCACTTTGATTTACATTCAATGGGAGCACCTGCCACAAACACCTGACTCCACCCGTCTTGTGACATAATAGGTTGAGCAGAGTCTGAGCGTCTTGATTGGATGTTGTGATTGACATGTTGAGAGTGTGTACATGTGAGAGGAGTCCAGCATTAACAGGAACAGTTGCAGCTGACTAGACCATAGTCTTTGAGGCTGTGCACCAAAGAGATTTCATAGAGTTGGAATTGTTTAAGATGGAGTCGTACTGGAGTACCACCGCTTCTCCCCGGAGTAGTGGGCCTTCAGGCTTCATACCTTAGGTCAAGGTGGGTGCAAAAAGGCGAGGTAAACACCCTGAAGCATCAGTATTCAGTTACGATCCAGGATTCCATCAACCTGGCATCATTCGGGTGCTAAAGCTAAGTTTACTATTCTACTTGCAGTCCACACATTTTTTGAGAAAGTGCAAGTTTGGAGGGCCTATTTATAATCCAGCCAACCACCTGGAATATTTTGGGGAAAGTTAAACATTCTGCACATATTTTAAAAACAGAGTTAAAATGTTGAAATTTAGCAAAGTTGGCAGGTACTGCTCTGAGGGTGCCAATGAAGGCAAAAAGCTACGGATGATGATTATTTATTTATTTTAGAAGGACAGCCAGATTACCAACGTAGAGTGCATTGTTGACCACTGATAAATTAATTCAATTCCCTTACAAGAAACGTTGGGGTGATGTTGATCGGATATTAAAATACAGATTCTTGCAGGGGTTTCTTGCCAAGTTACCTAAACAAGTGCACACTAGCTAGGAAGATGGTAAGTAACCGATATGAGTAGTAAATAACTATTTGAAGAGAAAAGGTAGGTCCACTAAAATAGTATTCCTTGACCACATAGTTTGTGGGTATAAATGGGTACCATATCTTAGAATCTGAAAATGATAAATGTTCCTTTTATTATTACCTGTAGTTTAAGGAGCTATTGGGGTACCAATCCAGCCAGCCCGACTTGGCTGTCAATCATTTAATTGATTAACATTAATTATAAGGCTTCGAAATGGCAGGAGTGTTGTAGGAAGCTCAGTATAACAATTGCTTATCCAGTGTTTTAAAAAAAGATGATGCTGAATAATCCACATTTTTTCGCCTTAGGATTTTTCTATAAAGAAATGCCAAATGGGGAATGCGTAGTGGTGAGTTGTATCTGATGTACTGCTGAGGACTTGACCACCAGTTTAAATAATTAGTTGATAGGCGAACAACTTTGTATTTATCCTAAGATGTTGTAACAGGTTTTTTTAATGAATAAATGTTCTTTATGTTTTCTATTTTGATATGTGTTTTTGCATTTTGAAGTGGGTTGACTAGACGTCCCGGTTTTGCCCGTACAGTCCGAGTTTTTAAAGACTGTCCCAACTTCCCGACAGTTTCTAACAAAACAGACATGTCCCGGTTTTTGAGAGAGGGTTGGATGAACGTGAACATTAAACACAGAGCTGTGCAGGCTCACGTTTCTTTCGGCCCTCTTAACACACCAGAGAAACAACTTCACTTTTACAGAGGCACCTGCCATGGTGCCTCGCCTCATTCAAGCAGCCCTGCAGGATTTGATGAGAGGCGAACGAGGTTAGCGGAGCCCATAAGCCAGGGCCGGGCTCATGAACAGCCTGACCCTGGATGCCTTGACAGCAATGGTGCGGGGGTGGGGGGGGTTTATCTTTCATCATTTATGTATACATATATATGTATGTGTATATATGTGTGTGTGTGTGTGTTTGGGGGGTGGGGGCTAATCGCTGAATGACGTGTCAATATTTAGTCGAATATAGGCCTTTTTTTCGCATGCCATAACAACGCATGCCTTAACAACGCGGTCGTTACAACGACTGCGTTGTTATTTCGGATACCGTTACAACGCAAGTTGTAACAACGACTTGCTTTTAGGGGGCACTGGATGTTGGAACAGTATAATTTACTATTCCAACTCCAGTCTGTGCGGACACTAGGGAAGGTGTTGGATTTTAAATCCAACACCTTCTTCCCCCTAACGCAAGTCGTTTTTCCGACTTGCGTTGTAATGGTATGCAAAATAACGCGGTCGTTGTAATGACCGCGTTGTTATGGCATGCGTTGTTTAGCATGCGAAGTAAAGGCTGTTTACCCATTTAGTCTTATTTCAATGTCTGTGCCCCTCCCGGTTTTTGGTTCTGAAAATCTATTCACACTATTTTGAAAGGATTTTTTTTTTAACGTTCAGCACTTTAATTGTAAGGAGTTTGTGTTAAGTACGTGACTTTTATAGATTTTTTTACCATGCGATTAGAAATAAAGTCATAATAAAAAACTTGTAGTGGAAATAAAATACCAGCTCCATTGCTGAACAAAATGCAACAGAAATGTTCCCTACAGCAGTTCATCGGAAGACTGAAACTCCTATGCTAATACTGGATCCAGTAGAAACCATTTGTAACTGGCCAACTGGAACTTCCACCAGTGATGTATCTCCTTCTCTCCCATACCGAGATGGACCCCCATTCTCCGACCCATAATAGCGGGAGAGAAGGAGGGTGGCGAGGCACTGCACGTCCCAAGGCTGCAGGGCCAGCCCGCCAGTACAGCGGCGCTGCTGTGCTTCCTAAAGGTCAAAGCAAGAAAAATGTAGCCGTTTCAGTCAGTCCAGGGCCCCTGGGAATACCCCCTGGAGGAGCGAGGAGCTGCCTTCCTAATATATGTGCCAGTGGGCCATTTGGTATGGATTTTATGCTCGCCGCTGAGTGAGTTATGGCGGCTCCTCCCCTCGTTCATCTGTGAACATAAAATCCATATGAAACAGCCCGCCGGGAGCAGCCCTGCTTATCTCACAGCGGCACTTCACGCGGGGCGCTTCCCGCGCTAAACTGGCCACGGCGGTGTTTAACGGAGGCTAAGCCGCAGATCCCCCCCCCCCTCGCATTATCCGTACATGAACCCTGAAGAGGCCCTTCTTGTCTCACGGTTGTAGATGTATTGTGTTGAGCGCGGGCTGTGGCTCTGTGCCCAGCCTGTGTGACGCAGATTCATCTGACAGTAAAGGAAGCGGAAATGCTGTTCATTACATCGCAGTTGCATCTCTGTAGCGCTGCAAAACGCACCCGATGCACCAAAGCGCTTTTGCTGGATGGGTAACAGGCTACTCCATAGGTTTTGGACCATGATTGAGAGCGCATGTGGATGACTAAGGGTTGGGCTTTAAGTGGGATGCAATAAAGTGGGAGGTCTCTGAAAGGGGCGTAGCTAGTGTAATTAAGAGCGTGGCTTAAAATCAAACAAACTTTCTATGATTTTCATAGTGTGCCACCCCACTGGTATTTGGTTAGTCTCAGAGCTTTCAGTTATTACATTCAGATATATAACACAACAACTGACTTACACCTAAACCAGTCAGGACTATTGCCTGTGTCAAGTTTGTTAGCAGTTTAAAATAAATGAGTAACAACAATAATTTTGTTGTAAACAGTTAATATTGAAAATGTCTAATTTCTGAAATTGTGAGGTCTATGGAAGGGGTAGTAGTCTTCAGAGTGTCTCAGTCACTCCGTTATGCTCACTCCATGTTAGACATGTACATCCCCTTTTCTGCTTTTTTTTACTGAGGTCTATGGAATGGGTAGTAATCTTCTGAGTGTCTCAATCACTCTATTATACTCACTCCATGTTAGACCTGTACATCCTTTTTCTGCTTTTTTTACTGAGGTCTTTGGAAGTGTTATTGGTCTTTAGAGTATCTCCGTCACTTCATTATGATCCCTCCAATTTAGACATGTACATCCATTTTCTCTCCACAGCTCGTCCATCTGCATATCTTAACATTTCATCTCTATCCTCTTCAGCACCCTCTTTTCACTCTCTCCTGAATGCTCATCCTCGCATCCCCTTCACATCACCAGCTCTTAAACACACAACACACCCACTCACCTGTAAGCACTGTATTCTCTTTTACTTTCGTCTTGTCAATATTTTGACAACTGTGTACCTCCTTCGTACACATTTGCACAGAATCGCAAATTGCAACAGGAATATGTAACCATTGCTTTGTCTGCTCTGCAGAGAAGCTACAGATTGAATGACCATGTATTTCGAAAACCTTTTTGACCCACTGACAGGCATTGTAAGAAACTGGCATTGCCTTCAGCTTCCGCTGGTGAGCTTTCAATCGTGGCCCTTTCTAAACACCTGGAGGCGACTCAGTTCAAAGTATGCACTATACAAGAGTATTATGCTACACAAAAAAACAGAAACACAATGCCCTGGAAATAGCTAACACACTTAGAGAATGCAACATTAAATAAAACATCTGAAATATAAACCGGATGTAAATCGGTGACATGAATTACAGTAAGGAATTTTACATTACTTGTTGAGAAATCGATCAGTTAATTGTCAGTAAAGTTAAAGACATGAATGTAGGGCCCGATATAGACCTGTTTCAATGTTCGTTTTTAATTTCTACCAAGTCTGAGATGCAGGGGGACCTGGCCCACATAAGGACCAGAATAAGAGCTTGGATTCTCTACAGCAGTTGGATAAAAAAGGCTACTGTAGACATTCGTGAGACATGACAGATGTGTTTTGAAGTTCTACAAACCCATGTTATCTAGTGTGTCCCTCGAGCCAGCGGGAGATATGTTCTAGTCTAGTGTAGATTTATTTATTTATTTATTTAATGCATTTTTATAAAGCGCGGACTTTACCCAAAGGTGTCAGAGCGCTGTACAATAGAACCAGTTACGTTACATGAGAGAAATGTTACAAAATAGAACGTTACAAAAATAAACAGGAGACTAGAGGAGGTAGGCTAAAACCATAGAAGGCAAGAACACAATATCAAACACATCAAGCAAGAGTAAGGAATGTACAAGAAAATATTACAAATTTACAATGATGAACGAACTTCCTGGAAGGGTCAGAGAATGAAGGTATTAGTTCTGAAAGTGTCTTTGGAAGAGAAGAGATTTGAGGTCAGCTTTGAAGATCCGGATAGAGGTGGTGGCAAGGAGCAATGGAGGAAGCGAGTTCCAGATTCTCACCGCATTACCTGAGAACGATTGAGCCATTGATCTTTCCCTTTTGAAGGAGGGGGGCTCAAGCAGAAACTTTTCCGCATTCCGAGAAGGTCTCGAGCCTCCAGACATTTTCAGTTTATACGCCAGGTAACGAGGGGAGCAAGTGTGCAAGGCTTTGTGGGTGATGCAGGCAGTTTTGTAAATAGATCTTGCCTCGATGGGAAGCCATCGAAGAGAAGACAGGATAGGAGTGATGTGGTCACTATGTTTGGACCCTGAAATAAAGCGAGCTGCTGAATGTAGGACGGATTTGAGGGGAGAGAGGTGAGATTTGGGTAGGCCAGTCAGAAGAGAATTGCAGTAATCCAGTCTAGAGAGAACTAGCGATTGGACCAAGGTTTTTAGGTCTTTCTCCGGGAAGAACCGACGAATCCCCCACAGAAGGCGTAGCTGGTAACGTGCGTTCTTAGCAATGGAGTTAATGTGGGAGATTAGGTTGAGTCTTTTGTCAAGTATGACACCTAGGGATTTAGCGCTGTCGACAATGATGGGTTTATTGTTGAATACATTCAGCTGATCCATCCAGGATTGAACAGGAGGAGGGGAGAGAGAGGTAGATAGGAGGAGGAATTCAGTTTTGGAGGGATTGAGAATAAGTTGGTGAACTAACATCCAGTTGTGAATAGAGTTGAGAGTAGAGTTGAGAAGTGAGAGATCGTGTGCGGAAGACACCTTGAGGTAGATTTGAGTGTCATCCGCATAGAGATGGTAGTGGATCCCAGATTTACTTAGGAGGTTACCTAATGGTTCCAGATAGAGATTAAACAAAGTGGGTGCAAGGATAGAACCTTGAGGGACGCCTTGACCTACCGCCAATGGAGATGAAAGACTGTTTGCTATCTTGATCATTTGGGATCTGTCCGAGAGGTTGAGGCAAACCATTTAAGCACTGTGCCTTCCACGCCCATTCTCTGTTGAAGAGTGTTAAGGAGGGTGTTGTGATTAACAGTGGCAAAGGCTGCAGAGAGGTCAAGAAGAATCAGAAGGCACGATTCCCCAGAATCGAGTATGCGCAGCGCATCATCAATCACTTGCAACAGGGCTGTTTCAGTGCTGCAATTTTGAATGAAGCCAGAATGGAACACATCAAGGAGATTATTGTCCATAATATGTAGGGAAAGTTGTTTCACCACAATTTTTCGGTGATTTTCGAAAGAAAAGGGAGGTTGGTGATGGGGCGGAAGTTATTGAGGTCGTTCGCATCTGCGGAGGTTTTTTTTTAGAAGAGGGGTAACCTGTCCTGTTTTGAGGGCAGCAGGGAGGGAGCCTTGACTGAGGAAGAGATTAACTAGCCTGGTCCAGTAAGAGAGAGTATTGGTGTGGAAATCAATGGCGATGACACTAGGGATGGGGTCAGAAGAATGGTTGGAGGGTTTGGTTTCGCGGATGCATTTGAGGAGGTCATCTTCCGAGATGGCTCAAAGTTCTGCCAAGAGACTAAGGATTTTCGCTCCTCAATGGGGGTGGGGTGGGAGACCTGATCCACCAGTGATTTGAACTTTTCATCAAAGAATATAGCGAATTCTGCTGCTTTCTGTGAAGAATCCTCAGGCTTGATGGTTTGGGGAGAGCAGTTTGGGTTTTTGATGAGGTCAAAGAGTTTTTTGGGTCTGTTTTTGGCTGAGTCGAGGAGGGATCTGAAATGTGAAGCTTTTTCATGGAAGATGTGCTTGTGATATTTGGATCTTGCTGATTGTCGACTGCAGAGCACAGAGACCTGAGAGCTAATCCCTGCTTCCTCACATCGATCTGTGATGACTTTTCACTGAAATCAAAGGGTACTGGAAGTGACATCACACGCCATGTGACTCCTCCTTCCCCTCATAGACATTACAGGAAGGGACATCAGCATTTTACCCTGCTTGTTGATCACGTCAATTAAAAATAAAACGGTTGAAAAATAAATGAACATCTGCACAAATATTTTCAGATTTCTGCAAGAAAAGGACATAAAATCTGATAACATAACTAGGAAAAATCATATTAAAATATCATAGACGAAAGCCAAAATGAATGGCTTAGGTACATTAAATTGCACTCACTGTATTTGAATGAATGATTCCTTCAAGATTATGGAACAAGCTTTTTGAAATATGTAGTGTGTCTGCCCCCTTGCACTCATCTCTATTGGGCTGCAGTTTGTGAGTCCTGATGACAAGGTGTCCATCTCATCATGCATCTCCCCCTTTGTCCTGATGCTAGGCTATGAGCACCCTTGCATACCTTACCTCAGTTCCCCCTTTGCTGTTTGTGCATTTAACGGTGATCTCATGCTTGCTCCATTCATTAATAGGAGATAGGTGTCAATGGGGGAGTGAGTGACTTGGGTTGGGAGACTTCCCTGCAAAGACTTGCAATTCAGGTGACCACCGCACAAGCCAGCCTTTAAACTGACTCAGGTACTATGATTGTTAACGAAAAACCAGAGTGCGGGCCTGAAGTATTATTAGTTTATAGGTGCTACTATGGCTGCACCTCATTGGCACCTCAGTCCTCATTTCTTTCGGATGTTTACACATATGTTTGCTAGAAAATTCGCTGGTAATTTCCAAATTTTCGAAAAATCTATGGGAAATCTGCAAAATGTCCAAAATCTGCAAGGAACAACAAAATATGCAGAGAACTAAGACATTTTACACACAAACATCAGCACCACAGATTTTGATTATTCCTACAAAACACTTACAAGAGATACACCTATACAAAGTCCTTGATCAAACTTGGTGCTTGTTCATAAACAGCTCACAGAGAATCACATTAACACGTCATTCATCACAGTCCCAATCAGCTAACTGCTAAAACTAGAAACTCAAGGCACACTTACTCATAAAAGAACAGTAACCAAGATTGGTTTAAGAAAGGTAGCAAAGCATGGCAGACAGCAAATATAGTGGTAGCAATTACTACCTTTAATTACCTGTAAATTACATACCTGCATCCCCATTCTACCGAATTGCACAAATTTAGGATGTCTTAGATGCAGGCCAAAGAATAATATTCATATCGCCATAAAAACCTAGACATGTGCATACTAGACCCACCATTACATCCTGTAAGTGAAGGTACAACTAGGTCTGCATGGCACAACTGTCTCACTTCACTGTGTTTGTCTGAGTGTGTTTCTGTTTCCTTCATACCTTTAACTCACCTGAGGTAAAGCAGTATCATTCTTCTGTGGTGTGTGTCTATACGGTACCACTGTGCCTGTCATTTGCTGGTTGGAAAATAAAAATATTTTAGGTGCAAAAAGATGGCAAAGGGGATACTATTAAAAAACCTGATCTAAAAATAGTGTAAAAATAAAATATGTTTCTTCCTTTCCTAAGATTGTAGTTTAGAGTTGCTGCACTCCAGGTGCAAGTTAAGTAGATCAGTTACATCGAGACAGGACCGTTTTTCCTCCATCATGTGATGATGAGTACTGCTTTGCCCAGTATCATACATGGGCTCCACAGGGTCATTGCAATCCCCAATTGTGCCTCGAGTGCTTTCGGTTAATTAAATCCATAAAAGCGAGCACAATAAAATAAAAATATGTTATCATAAAACAGTTTCAAAAAGTCCCCAATAATACGATTACATAAAAATTTCATAAACAAATGATGGTGATAAGTACCCCTTACTCAGAACCAAGTCACAAACAATTAACATTGGCCCAATACTTGAACAAAATGTGTCTTTCTAATTCTGAGGACAGCTACTGGAAAACATGCGACATCTGGAGGTAAGTTAGGGCTGTCTTACTTGTAGAAAACCTTTTCCTTTTAACAGTGGCAGTATAAAACGTTGTCGTAATGAACAATAATGATCACAGAACATCACATTATGCATGGTATCTTGTGTGGGAAAACTATCACAAGTACAGGGGTCCAACTCTTCCAATTTATGCCGCACCTGAGGTACTGCAAGTAACCAATACGAGAGGTTTAACCTAAACCATGTTAAAAGAAAGCAATGGCGAGGTATTTTGACCTGAAACACTTAAAGGTTTGAAAGGGGGGTCCAAGGGAAAAAAATTTAAGACCTGCAAGAAGTAATCCCCATATCCATTAATCACAACACAAAACTTCTCGGGTCTACAGTAAAAATAGAGTGAAAGAAAGTGAAAAACTGTGAAAATATGTCTCTCAAAAGGCCCCTCTGGGGAGCACTCCCTTTCAGGATGAATGCCCTCACCCACCATAGGTGGCATGCTTCATCATATGGGCTTCTCCTCCCAGTGGGAACACCTAGTCCCACTGAGGGCTACAACTACCTCACTGTGAGGTAGGAGCTCTGGGATGTTTTCAATACTACCCTCAGGTATTTAAGGATGCTAAAATCCAATATGTGAATTTCAGGTGTTGTGAGGGTGCAGCGCTGGATGTAATGAAAAATATAAGTGAAGCTAAAACTACCTAGTGAGGTCAAAAAAATCTTTTTATTAGCTTGTCCACACTGGCAGGATTAAAAAGCAATATAGAGCAGTTTAATTTAAACTACTACATAGGTACAATCGGTCGACATGTTTCAGCTTATTTGGTCTATATCAGTAACCAAGCTTTCTTCAGGACCAAATTAATAATGCTGCTGCAATAGTGAAAAAATATATAATAAGAAAAAAGTAATACTAGACCAGTAATCCAATATGAATATTCGGTACTACTGGAACTTATCCTTGTTGAGGGATAAAGAAACCCGCCTGTACCTGGCAACAACTCAGGGAAGGGGGCCCCGCTCTCTCCGTCGGTACCCCGTTGTGGTACATGAGCTGCAACCGAAGGATAAGTTCCAGTAGTACCGAATATTCATATTGGATTACTGGTCTAGTATTACTTTTTTCTTATTCTATATTTTTTCACTATTGCAGCAGCATTATTAATTTGGTTCTGAAGAAAGCTTGGGTACTGATATAGACCAAATAAGCTGAAACATGTCGACCGATTGTACCTATGTAGTAGTTTAAATTAAACTGCTCTATATTGCTTTTTAATCCTGCCAGTGTGGACAAGCTAATAAAAAGATTTTTTTGACCTCACTAGGTAGTTTTAGCTTCACTTATATTTTTCATTACATCCAGCGCTGCACCCTCACAACACCTGAAATTCACATATGGGATTTTAGCATCCTTAAATACCTGAGGGTAGTATTGAAAACATCCCAGAGCTCCTACCTCACAGTGAGGTAGTTGTAGCCTTCAGTGGGACTAGGTGTTCCCACTGGGAGGAGAAGCCCATATGATGAAGCATGCCACCTATGGTGGGTGAGGGCATTCGTCCTGAAAGGGAGTGCTCCCCAGAGGGGCCTTTTTGAGAGACATATTTTCACAGTTTTTCACTTTCTTTCACTCTATTTTTACTGTAGACCCGAGAAGTTTTGTGTTGAGGTATTTTGACCAACACTAAGTAGGGCTCAACTGAGGGGCAGGATTTTAGTAAAATATAGGTCCGTACTGAAGGTTTGGTTTCTCCCTCTGCATACATAATAGAGAGAAAATGTCTCTTGACCCAGTTGAAATCTCTCCTTGTAATCCCTTTTGGAGACACAAATAATTCGGGACGACCCAGCTCTTCCGCTAAAATCTTAAATCTTAGCAAAGCCACAGGATGCTGTCCGACCCTCTCCCGTCTTTTATAATCATCCAGTTCAACTCCAGGTCTGGATTGGTCCAGATTTTGATCCATCGTAACAATGGCGAGAGGGACACTAGGTCAGAGATATACAATATCCCCTGCTCTTCATGGAAAATATACGAGGCTACGGATTGTAGAACAGTTAAGTCTTTTAAAAAATTTGTTCTCCACTATTTGTAACTCCGTAGCATCCTTATATCCCCAGATATTACTCCCATAGCTGGCGATGGAGATGCATTTCACTTGGTAAACTTTCACAAGGGCCTGTATGGGTTTAGCTCCCAATCTTTTAGCAAAGTTAAACACCACAGTTACAGCTCTTGAGATGGTATTACTTTTGGCCTTCCATTACGGGGCCCACAAACCCCTATCATCAAAAAGGACCACCAGATAGGAGAAGGTAGACACCCTAGTTACTTCTACGCCATCCCCAAACTTTTTTCTAGCATTCGTTTCTAGGGCCCATGACCATTGTGTGAAATTTGGAAAAACTAGTACTCAAGTCCAACGCGTTCACGCAACCTATATAGGAGCTAAGCAGATGCTGAAGCCCCACTGCCGTCCTGGCTAACAACAATGCATCATCCGCATATAGGAGTACAGGAATTAGCTGGTTCCCAGCCCGGGGGATATGTTTACATGCTGTGCATAAGGTTGGACTAAGATTATTGATGTATAAAGTAAATAAAAGTGGAGCTAATATACAGCCTTTCTAACTCCCATATTCACATTTATAGGTGAGGACAGGCTCCCGGTCTGATTGTATCTCACAGCTGCAGAGAGGTCTAAATGGAGCTCATGTAGAAAACTAACAATGTTATGATCCACCCCCAATTTAATAAGCAGGAGCCGGAACTTTGACCTGTTTACACGATCAAAAGCAGATTTTAAGTCCTTAAAGGCCAGATGTAACATGCCCCTCTTGGCTTCTGTATATTTCCATATAATCAGCTGTAAATTAAGGCACTGGTCTATTGTGCCTCTCCCTTGCCTGAACCCATATTGCAAATTGGAAATTACATTATTTTGCTCCAACAAGTCGGGTAGTAGAGAGGATCACTCTCCCAGAGACCTTGAATACGGAGTCAATGAGGGAGATGGGTCTGTAGCATTGTGGGTCTGAACTTTCCCCTTTCTTAAAGACTGGTATATAATGAACCTAGAACAGGAGGATGGTAAACCTGTTCTACAAGCAGCATTGAAGACATGAGTTAAAATTCTAGCCCAAATTGAAGAATTCGACTTATATAAGTCAGCAGGAACCCCGTCGGGGTCAGACGATTTGTCCTTTGATATAGTTAAAATCGCCTCTGACACTTCCTCCTCAGTAAAAACCATGACATAGTTTACCTCTAGAAGGTACCAAGACTGGGGTCATAGGATCCTCTGAAGGGCTTCCATAGATGCCCTGAAAATGCGTTACCCATGTGTCGGAAGTTATAGTTCAATCTACAGTGCTGTTAAAAGCCCCTGTAAAGAAGGGCCGGTTGACAATCTCCCAAAACAAAGCGCTATTTAAAAAAAATATTTATCTGGAGTAGGTCGCTCCAGGCTTTGTCTTTTATTTCTTTTTTTGCGGGCTACCAGTGTTTGCTTGTATGTTTTCCTTCTCATAATTATCTTGCCCCTATCCTGAGGGTTTTGCTTTAAAGCTTTTAGCAGCGTTTGGTGAACCTCCGTACACATGTGGTCAAACCACCTCTCGCCACCGAGTTTAGGTCTACACATTGGTCTCAAGCAGTTATTTGCAACCTGTTGACATATATTATAAAAAGCACTCAGTAGGATTTCTCCGTTGATGGCACCATCTAAATACAAACTAATGTCTTGCGTGCAAATGCTGTAAAGATTGTTTAAAAAGGGTTCAGGGGAAACCTTACTCTATTTCAAACTGCAGGCCTGGTCCTGAGGCACGATGTCAGTGTTCCTGAAGCCAACTGTGGGACTAACAGTTTCCTCCATTCCAGGGACAGAAATAAAGGGTTATTATGGTCGCTAAACTGGTTCCATTTGACCTTAAAAAGTTGGACAAACTTTACCTGGAAAGCGAACATAAAAACGTAATCAGCGGTGGAATTGGAACCTGTGCCAATAAGTGATGGAATAACTTCTCCCTCCACACCATCACCCATATGTTGCAAATTAAAATCAGCAATAATTTCCTCCCGAAGGCCCCCTTGTGATTCCCTGCGCAAGGATCATCGGATATGTGGCACCACCTTTGGTATGGTGAAGGTTAAAATCACCTAAAATGATAAAAGAATAAAAAGAGTTCTGATTTTTCCCTTATGACTCAGGAAAGGATTATAAACATAGCAAATGATCAATAGGTTTAACCCGCACAAAGGAATTATAAAAAATTTACAAAAAGTAAACTCAACACATTCTTAAAATCTAACTGGACTGCCAACAAGTTGCTAGAACCTGTTTCGAGCTTCTGTGAGGTGCATGGGGTTTTATGGGAGACTAAAGTGAGTAGACCTCCCTTGGCCTTTCCTGACTGCGAGGGTAGGGCGGCTTCAAAATAAGAAGTGAACCCAACCACATAAAACGCATTATGTGTGTCCCAGGTTTCTTGTAAACCCACTATGTGTTGATAAACCATGTCATTAGCTGTCATCCGTGTAAAGCACTGGGATGACCATTTGAACTAATCCTGAGCTATATAAAACCTTAAATAAAACTTAAAATGTAGAGAGCTCCTACGCTCTATGGACATTTCAGGGTTCTTGTTCAACAGCAAATGTCCTAAAGATACAGATTACAGATACCTAGCTCTACAAAAGAGATGACATCTTGTAGCTAAGTTATCGCCTGAAATCAGAAGGTCCACGCTTTAATCTTGACTTCTCAGCTTGAGTAGAAGCCTTCTTTTGTCTGGATATTTACATTTACATGTATATCCGATTGTCATCAAAACTCAATTTTCCATATCTAAAGAGCTTTCGCAAGGGTACTGAGAAATGTATTTTTAAAGGGCTTTTAAAAACTTATGCCAGAAAAACAAACTGCTTTTACTATCTGCCTCCCAGACCTGCACTCTACTTACCAGTCTTGGCTTCAAAGAATTAGTGTAACAGCATAACTTGTAGGTTAAATAAATAGGACAAATCCATCTTCTGCATACCTGTCTGTGCAGCACCATATGAGGGATAGGGCCAAGTTAGGTAAGCATCTGCATGTTTTATTAGGATTAATTGCCAAAACCTATTACAACAAATGGCCCAGATGTTTGCATTTCAAACAGGGATGTTGAAAATGCTAAATGCGTGTCCCTGGGGCACCAGATAAGATTTCGAAATTGGAATATTTTACTTCCTAAATTGAGAGCTCTGTAATTTCTTAGAGTACAAAAGTAATTAGCATTCACAATTAAGTATTTTTAAGCAGGTAATTATTAAAAGTAAAGTTTAATTTCAATATAATTTCAGTTGTAAACCACTCGTATTTTTCAGTGTAACCATTTCTTTGTTCATAGCCGGAAATTCCTGTACGTGATAAGATGTATTTTTCACTTTAAGCCCTTATTCACAGCAGGCAGCAAGAAAACACTGCTGATTTCACCGATTCTGGGCATATTCGTTGTAGAATGCTTCATGTGCATCAGTCACTACTTCTGGCTTGCCCTTTGGTACCATTGGCACTGAGCTTTCTACCCCTGCATTAAGGGTCCATGAAGGCAGCAGAAGAGACATAAATTAACAAGCATTTGCCACAGGGCCTCACCTGTACCACCTTTTGGATTTGTCAATTCTTCCCGCCCAGAGATGGTTGGTGGTCATGTGTGCACATGCGCAGTGGCCATCTTAGAATGGTTTCTCTGTTGTGCAGCATCCATCTTTGCACATGTGTGGCAGACATCTGAAATTGTGGTTTCTTAAAACATAATGAAAGCAATTTCAAGATGGCTAGCAGGCATGTGTGCGCAGCACCCATTTTTGGTTTTTGTTTTATTTTTGCTGTAGTAAAACACATTAAAGAATGGCTGCTGCACATGCTCAGGCACATGCAGCCATCTTGGAATGGTTTTGAATCTGTTAAAAAATGGCAGCCTTCAGATATAGCAGCAGACAACGGTGACGTAGCAAGGTGGCTGTGGGGTCAATAACTTATGAAGAGAACAGGAGACCAAAGGAGTGGCAGAAGAGCAGGGAAAGACACAGAGAGGGGAGAAAATAGTCCCTTATGCATTGGAGAGCAAGTTTGTAAGGATACAACTTATCGAGGTAATACACAGTGAGACCTAAATGCTCTTTGGTTGGGACAAATCCAAGAATAGGGCAGAAAGCCATAACATTTAGAGAACTGAAATAGGCAGGAAAGCCATCAAATCATGAGCAAGGAGCAGATACAAAGCCCCATTGGCTACAATGGGACTGTTTGCCAACAGGCAGATCAAGTTGTTTGTAGGCAAGACCTGCAAATGATTGTAAGAGGCATGTTTACTTTGTCTAGTTTCCACGTGCTCATCCCCTAGGACTTTAGAAATAAATAGGAGAGTCTTGATGGGTTAAAGGTGGGACCAGAGGTCAACCATTTGATTTCCGCATGAGCAGAGTGAGGTGCTGTCACTTGTGTTATCCTGAAATTGTTGTGGATCGATGTCAATGGCTGTATGCGTGGAATATTGGGTAGAATTCTGTATTGCTGTTACTTCGGATATTCTTTTCTTTTGAAAGTGCCAAAGTGGGAGAGTGTGGTCCGTAATTATGTGTTTACGGTGTCTTTTTTTTTACTTGTGTTGTCAATTTGTTTTATGAAATATTCATTAATGTTGTAGAGCTTTTGGACTGATGTGTGGAGGGTTTAGTGACGGGGTTGGGATATAGTTGTACGCACCTTTGGCTAGGGTATTTCTTTTGCTGTTGTGATGATGCTCTGCCAGTTTATTGTTCTGCTTTTACAGTGATGAATTCAGGTGGTGATTTGGGTTTTATATCTTTTTTTTTTTAGTCCTGTGGATAAGTCGTTTTTTGGGGCATTCACTGTATTTGATATACCAGGGGCAGAGTTTATTCGATTTGACGTTTTTCATGCATGAGGGGTGCAACGTGTTATTATGACTTGGAGAATAGTGTTGAAAGTGAAGGTCGTAACCCTTGTCAGAGGAATGTGCATGAGAGAGAGAGTTGAGGTTTGTCTAAGGGGATCCAGGGGGTTTTAGATGTTTTTTTTTAAATTAAATATTTTTATTAAATTGGGTTTTTAGTTGTTACTGTGAGTTTTCCTCTCCTTTGTGAGGACCTGGCTCATGTGTTGGTAGTTAGAAATGGATTGCATTTCTATTTCAGGCTAGTCTATGGGGGTTGCTTTCAGGCAGGTGATGGGTGGAGGGGCAAAGCCAACCCGTTTTAGGTTGTTGTATGTAGAGGGTGTGGAGGTAGTGATGTGAGTTGTATTGTGACAAAATCCACATAGTCTCAAATGCTTTTGTTTGGGTGATCCCCTGAGATTTGACATTTCCGAGTTAGGCATTGTTGGTATTAGCGGTGTTGGCTGGTGCTTAGAACTGTGAAAAGCATATGATTACATTTCTGAAGCCTGGTGCACAGTTTACGTTGCAGTGTGGTGGGCTGGAGGGGTGTGAATGTTAGTATGGTGGAAAATCATTTGAAAGAGGTGAATGGTGCTAAAAGTGTTGTAAGCTGTAGAATGGTTTTGTGTCTGACTCTAAGATGCCGCCAGTTTGTGAGTGCGTAGTTGGTGAGTGATTGTGGTTATAAGAGAGGAGTTTGTCAATGATGAGGGCTGAAGTAGGTGAGCCATGTTTCTTTGATGAAGAAGATGTTTTGGTCGTTGTCTGATGAGGTCTGCCATATCCGAGGTCTCTACATGATTTCTGCTTGCGTTGATGAATGTGAGTTAAAGGAAATCTCTAGGGTTAGGGATGTGTAGGATGACATATATGTGCGGATATGAATAAAATTGCTGTGGCACATAGTAGGTATTTGCATGTGCCTGGGTACGGCTGTGGAGTTTGACAAGCGCATGCCCTGGAGAAGGGAGTTGAGTGCCCTACCTAGATGAAGGGAAGCAAGGGTCTGGCCCACACCCCTACTAGTGTCGAACAGTAGAGTGGCCATGGAAGACGTCCACTCTTTCGGAGGACTCCTGGACTTGCACGGTTGGAGAGATTCAAGTAATCTGCACTGCATGCTGTATGCAGAGCCAGCAAGATGCACTAGCGGGAGAAAGTGTATGTGCAGCAGGTTGTTGAGACCTATGTCATGCTTCCTACCTCTTAAGCTTGTGCTCCTGAGCACGCTGCAACAGACAATCTGTCCCGAAGTTCTTTATAGGCTCTGATTTGCATATGATTCTAGCAAAGCCCTCTAAATGGTAAATTGTTAGCGGGGCCTGCAGTTTGAGTGTGAGTTGATCACACGGCCTCCCAAGTTGATAGTAGCTTTTGAGACTCGCCCTCTGTATCCCAGTATTGCAAGTTGCTTGTGTGTCCCATGAGGCCTTTTGGCACTGAATGATGCAAAGCCATGCAAGATACAAGATGTCGGTTACATCTGACTAAGAAACTAATCTTAACCATGTTTTTTGAAGTCGGGTGATCGTCGGTTGCTGATCTCTGTGTCAAGTGTTCCAGAGGGTTGAGTCATGAATCTTCGACTGATCCGGAGCTGCACCCCCTCCCACCCCAGCGCCTTGAGACCCTCACAGGGGAGTAGCGCGCTTTATAAACCCCTGATTGATTGATTGATTGATGAACGGAGAATGCTGTGTCACGGGTCTTCATTTAACTTAATCAAGATACTTCTAGACTGGGCTGAGTCAAGTACTCATTTAATTAGCAAACTAACCTGTCCTGTTAAAATAAATTCTTAGTACATCAAGCTTTGAAGGAGATCCTTTTGTTAAGTGGCAGAACCTTGAGCAATGATGAAGCATGTCCCTAAGAAGACGGTAGCGAGGGATGCGGTGGTAGTCTGGGTCTGCCTGTCATAAGCGTTAATAACATTGTACAAACTGAGCCATTGCCTGCAATCGTTCCCACGCAACAAGACGCCCACTTGTCTCAGCTTTTAGCTTCCTCTGGGAAATGTCTGTTCTGTAGGAGCTCCACCATATGCGAGGACTTTCCGCTGTAGAAGAATTTTACCTTCAGGGAAAAACTGTGTTCACAAATGTATTTCCTCCTTCTGGGACCCACCGGCGTGGTGTAGCAACAAGTCGTTTGCAGTGGGAAATGGCCAACCTGAAAGAGGCTCTTGACTTTCCTGGTTCTCAGGACAGAGAAGTAAAACAAAATGTACTAGAGAGAAGAGCTCAGTCACAAAAGAAAACAGTACAATACAGAAGCACACTCAGGAACAGTGCTGCCCTTAATGAAGGAGCCACAAGAGTAGATCTTCAGGAATAAGTACACTCTTCTCTGTGAAATCATATTTGTTACTCTGAGCGATGCTTTACAGCTCAGGGTGAAGGAGTTCTCGTACATGCTATCAAAGGAAAATTAGAGCCAGGAGGCGGAAATATATATATATATATATATATATTGGAAAATGAATAATTCTCTAGTAAGGAACACTGCATTAATTACCCCGAAGTCAAGAACCTGTAGATACACATTTTCATTATTAAGAAACCACATTTAAGATTGTACTTGAAAATGCCCGGTTACTCACCGGTAATCTTCATTACTCTGAGTCCTGGTCTTCCCGTTCCATTCCTGGGCCCGTCCCTCCCTCCCTGATTTCTGTTCTGGTGATTGTTTTTGGTTTTTGTTGTCTTTTGAGTTTCTTTGGCATTCTCAGGCTGTCAGGGTGACATACTTCCCCCTTTATGCCTGCTAGGTAGGCAGCGCCATATTGGTGGAAGTATTTTGACCTTAGCTAGGTAAAGCTTTCTGTGGAGCAGACGAGCTGTTCATTGATAAGGAATGGGACAAGAAGACAGACGAGGCGGTAATATGGCACAAACCCCAAATCTATCCCTTTCTCTAATGTTAACCACCTTATCCAAACAAAAACACTGTCCCTTACCATCGCCTTTACTGTCAACCTAGCCCCCAGATTTAGCCTAAAAAAAACAACTATGTTCTTAACCGTTACTCTATCCTGGATTTCAACCATGCCCTTTTAAATTAATGTTGCAGTACTATTTTTAAAGTATTGAGAATTTTCCTTGCCCTAATTTGTTTTAGTTTTAATCTATTACGAACTTCCTTTTTTTTTTTTTGCATGTCTTCATTTTGTATTTATGGTTATTGTTTTTTTTTTGGTTTCTTCATTTTCAAATGCCAGAAAAACACTCTGTCCTTGCGAAAGGAAAGGTTGGTGCCAGGTAGTGGTCTGGTCTCACAGACATCCATGAGCAAGGCTTCAGATGAGAAAATTCAAGTGCATGGCCAGCATGTCTCCTCGTGTGCCCAGGGACCACTTAACACACACAAGAGGATTCACAGGTAAACGAGCAAGAGAAGCTCCTGGGGCAGAAGTCGCATCTTGCAAAAAGGTGTCCCAACTTCACTTGTCAAAATAATCCAAAAAACACATATTTGTTTGCTGAACTCTGATGTCATCGGTCTCCGTTTACTGTATGAAAATCTGCCAAACACTCTCCAGCCCCTCCTAACCATTTCAAAGGGCATGGGGCATCTTGCCAGCATCCGCACCACCCACCTTTGCCTCCAGTCTCATCAGGTAATAGCTGCCTGCATGCCCCCTTTCTTCCTAGGCGCCTCGCTAGCCAGCACTAGTGCTGCCCAGATAAAACAAGCATTGGCAAAGCCAATTGGTCTTGACAAATCGAGTGCTAAAGGCTTTGTTAATGTTAATGTATTGTAGCAGTGTAGCCCAAGAGCACACAATTTAAGCGGGAAGCCGTGATGTATCCACGTTTTCTGGTCTCACTTTGTAGAAAACAGCCAGGAAATAAGTATCTATTTGTCTTTCGACTGAAGGCTGAGCTCTTTTCATGAGCACTAGTTTCATGACACAAGCTCACATGCATTGTTTATAGGCATAGGAAGATGAACTGATGTGCCCAGAATCACAGGATGTTGATCCCGAGACTCGAACCTGTTCCACATTCGGAAGCTTTGATCAAAATGGCACAACCTGGGGTGAGGGAGGGATGAGGGAGGGAGGCAGTGGCTCAAAAAACGAAAGCAAGTTAGGAGCAGCAGCTCACTGCTGTAAACAAAGGAGCCATCACGGGACCAGCACTTCCCAACTCTTCTCCTGGACAAAAGATGCGTTCAGGGCAGAAACGTGTAGCCCTGACAATAAAGTAATAACTGAAACGGAAAGGAATTTAGAGCTAACGCAGGGTAGCCGCAGGAACAAATGCGCCGTTAACAGGGGGAGAGAGTCCTGGAGCTGAAATGAGGAGTTTGTCAGATCACAAAATAAATAAGTAATGGAACTTTCTTCATCGGGCTTCAGGGGGTCACAAAACTTGGAAGGTCACTTTAACCTTAACTCCACATTCTGTAACCTTAACTCCACATTCTGTAACCTTAACTCCACATTCTGTAACCTTAACTCCACATTCTGTAACCTTAACTCCACATTCGACCGACTGAACGCCACTGTGTCTGTTGTTTTCATATACAACCCCAAGGTGCTCTCAATGAACCGGTGTCTGCTGAACGTGCACACAAAGAAACACAAACCATGGTGAGTGGGAGGTGAAGGGTGGTGGGGGCATGGGGGTGGGGGGGGGGGTGGTGGGGGTCATTTATGAAGCAGGGTGTGGGCGGGTAGGGGTGGACAAGAAAGGGACTGGGGCAGAGGGGAAAACACAAGCACTCATGTGGAGTGCTGGAACACAGAAAGAAATAGCTCCAAAAAACGGGAGCTTTGGAAAGACACAAGTATTTGGTTCATGCTCTGGGAGGGCCAAACACAAGAAGATGGCATGGCACAGGCCTGGATTGGCAAACAGGAACGAAGGAAATGAGAGCAATGCAGAAGCAAGCCAATGAAAAGATATGAGAGGGCTGTAAACCCACTGTGTGTAAACAACATGTCTCGAAGAGACAGCGAATGCGCTGTCTAGCTGAGACCTAAAAAGCTGAGAGTGACTCAACTACAGCAGTAAAGACGCCAAAGCAGAAACTGAGTTGGGGACGAGAGGGGATCCCACCTTCTCAGCCCATATCTGTCTATCTTTTATAAGAGCTTGGTGGGTGTCAGCCCATATCTGTTCATCTTTTATAAGAGCTTGGTGGGTGTCAGCCCATATCTGTTCATCTTTTATAAGAGCTTGGTGGGTGAGACTCTCAGTTGTAGTGGGATAATATTATTGTTATTCTTTTTTTTTACCCAAGTATGACATTACTATACCCGGCAACCATATATCTGAATCTGTATGTATAGAATACACCGGATAAGCAATGACTCAAGTGCATGCCATGCTTAACAAAGTAGTGCAATTGTATACGTGGGTTTCACTCCTCTTCTCCCAGCTCTGAAGCCGGGAAATGCTCAGTGAGTTGAACGTGCGTACCTTGAAGTAAAGTGTGGATGGGCAGGTCACATGTTTGAATCCCAGCATGGCCTCCTCAGCCTTCCGTGCTCCCCAGGCTAAATTGAGGATCGTAATTTGGAAGTAGTAATATCTGTTAAATGTGCTGTATAAAAAGACGAGTTATTATAAGAGATTGTGGGGCGCTGCTGCTGTTCCTTATCTGGCGCGACAAAGACATTTGCACCCAATTTCAAGACATGTGAAGATGGTAGGTTTGCTGACTAGTGAGCTGGTGTAAGCCACCCCCCCCCCCCCCCGCCCCACAAGGCGGGTGTCACCTGCAAAAGGCAAGTGAGTTAGGAGCTATGTTAAGCACTATTTGCTACATGTTTTTCATCAAGTTGTACTTTGTGAAGTATTCAGTGGTGGCTGGTACAGAACAGGGGCGGCGGGGTGGGGGGTGAAAAAATAATATATAACACTTACCTCTGCATGGCCACCATCTCTCCTCTGTCGTCTCTCCTCCGCTTCTCTTCCTGACTCCCGGAAGCAAGAAGCACACAGGCTCCCCTAACCCAATCATGACGCTGCTATCACCAGCATGACAGCAGCACCATGATTGGTCTGAGCGGACTGGTTCGGCGCTCAGACAGGGAGTGGGAGCCTGTGCATGTTCTGCCCCCAGGATGTGCAATACAGCCAGGTGGGGAACATGCTAAGTGCGCATGACTGTTTGGCCGGCCCAAGACAGCCGGCCAAACCGTCATGTGCACTTAAGTGCACATATTTCATCCTCCCCCTGCTCTGACAGCCCATCCCGGCCCCAACCTGGCTCGCATTGAAAAATAAAATGATAATAACATTGTGTTATTGTCATTTTATTTTTCCTTTTTTGCACTGCTGAAAAGCAGTGGGGGACGCTCCTCTGCTCTAACGGAGGAGCTGCAACTGGCAGTAATTCGAGGAAGAAGCTGTGAATGTGTGGCCAACCACCTTCTCAGAATCTGTTCCGTGATATGAACACTATTGCAGTATACTAATTTACCTGTTTTATCCATGCAGACCAGTTGATACAAGGCAGCAGTGTGCTGCACGGATTCACCATGCTTCACACAGGCGTCCAAAGCCCTAAGACACCGTCTTACAATGGGAATACCAGGTGGCTGGAAACCATTGCACAGTAGACATTCAGCCGTATTTGTGGTGATTCGTGTCTGGCTGATCCCATTCGGAGTTTTACAACTTCTCATGCCATGGGAGAGCTTCAATGGGTCCCTGGAAGCTGCAAAAAGCTTTGTGCTCTAGAAGAGATCTGAGATTAGTGAAGGGAAGGAGGAACCACAGCCACTCTGTAATGAACAATCTGCAACTTATCATGCTAAATATTTGTTTCACATATTCCACCAGCCTTATTCAGCCGCAGAGAATGTTTTTAATATGGTGACGTAAAGTGCACCATGTGGATCACCTAATAACTCATTTTGTAGGGTAGTGTGAAGTGGGTGACCACTCCAAATAATCATTCACCATCCTGAGGGTTTGGACTCAGTGGTTGTGCATCCTGCCGCACCCCACCTGTGCAAATCTTATAAAGGACCACACCGGATAATTTTCCAGGGTTGGCAGGTCTGCTGCTATTGGTCTGATGTTGCAGCTTAGCATTGCCCAATTTCGTGACTTTAGGGAGAATGACTGCCTCAGAGAGCTACCAATTTAGTTTAATTAAAACGGTCCTATTTTCCCAGTTTCAGTGTTTCAAAAAAGGACCTAGAGGTTACGGTTAGTAGTGCAGTGAAGATTACGGATCAGCTGCACTTTGCGCTCAGCCGACAAGGAAGTGCTATTTGCTCAATGTTTGACTGTGTCTGAATTTGTATCATTTGTACGGTTGAATTGAATAAACAAAGAGAACAGTCGTTTCCCTTAAACTGATGCTTTGCTCCTGCTCTCCAGCACGATTGTAGTGTTTGCAATGGTTGTATGACAGAGGCACGCATAGCTAAACCATGTGTGCCTCTACTACGCGGCCCCAACAGCGAATGCGTCTAAACAACACATTCCTTTAGAAAGCATGCCTTTACTATGCAATTTCGTGGAAAAGGCCTGACTGGTAAAGGGATATGTGGTAAAGATCACACCCCAAGCCCTCCACCCTGAACCCTAAAAACTACCCCGCACCAAGCCCTAAACAATACCCTGACCCCCAAGCCCTAAACACTACCCTGACCACCCCCTGTGCCCTAAACGCTACCCCGACCATCCCCGAGCCCTAAACGCTAGCCCGACCCCCCCGAGCTCTAAACCCTACCCAACCCCCCTGAGCCCTAAACACTATCTGAGCCCTAAACACTACCCCAACCCCCCAAAGCCCTAAACACTGCCTTGACCTCTAAATACTACCCTACC
This sequence comes from Calotriton arnoldi, assembly GCA_963921515.1. Lineage (NCBI taxonomy): Eukaryota > Metazoa > Chordata > Amphibia > Caudata > Salamandridae > Calotriton > Calotriton arnoldi. The sequence continues at coordinate 81,206 of CAWUFW010009042.1, read as the reverse complement.
TCCTACCCCCTGGGCCCTAAACACTACCCTACCTCCCACAAGCCCTAAAAACTACCCCGAGCACTAAAAACTACTCTGACCGTAAACACTACCTCAACCCCACCTGAGCCCTAAACACTACCCTGACCCCGAGCCCTAAATGCTACCCTGAACCCCCCAGCCCTAAAAACTACCCCAACCCCCTCCGAGCCCTAAAAACTACCCCAACCCTTAAAAACTACCCCCAAAACACGGCCCCAGCCCCACTTACCTCACTGCGTCCTTTCCCGATCCTTCGTGTTCCTGGGCTCGCCCATGCCAGCATCTAGACCGTGCATTGACTTAAACCAAGCATATGTGTGGTTAAGGCATATGTGTGGTTAAGGCATGCATGGTTGAGCTTGCGGAGAAATGGCACGCGTGGCTCTGCCCATGTTGTAGAGGCTGTTTTCCATTTGCAACTGACGCATGACTTGATGCTACCCATTTCCCAAGGATCCCTTTCACAAACTCGCATCTCTGACAAGGCCATCATAGATTATGTTCGATGGCAGGTATAATGATTTGCATTGAGAACATAGTGCTTGTGGAGGGGCCAGAGGAAGGCCCATTTGGATTCACAATGGCTGCATGTGCTTACATCACTGCAGAATGAAGGTCACGAACCATGTCCTCCCGGAGAAGTAGTGATCTAGAACTGTCCCATGGGTCCCTTAGATGGTACGTATCTCAGAAAGCATTCATGTGCAGAGCACTCAGCAGTGTCCGTGCTTGGCCTGTCTGCTGAGCATGGGCACCTTGCACCCCTAAACCATGGTGCAGTATCATGACTGTGGAACCCGCTGCTGTTGTGCGGTGCTGCACAGGCATTGGCTCAGGGATAGGGCCCGAGATCGCGAGCCATTACTGGTCAGCCTGTTCTCATTCCAACTATATCTGGGCTACATTTTTATTGCAAAAGCAAAATCTTGAGTATATACTGTTTTTCGTGTTACATGTATTTTAATTGAATTTTTCCCTCTTCCCAGTTAGGTTTTTTCCACCATTTTCTACCCACAAGAGAAGGGATTGTGCAGTAAATGCTTTGCAGGAACTGGGACTCTGATGTGTGTCTTGTCCACAAGTACTTTTTGCTCTGGAACCAGCCTCAATTGGTATTGGAAATGACTGTTGTACGTGATGTATGACCTCACATACAGTTTCAATCAGACGACCGGCAAAATAGAGTTTACCTAATGCGTATTATTTTTGTGAAAATTACGCATAGTTCACATGGAAAAAAAATCACAAAGTCGCTCACCCTTGATTCAAACCTTACAACATTAGAAAGTTGAAATGGAGCGCAGAGTCCAACTCCCTGTTTAAACAAATTGGGCAAAATGAATGTGGAAAATTTACAGTGAGGCAAATTGCAAACACAGTGGATGCTACAGTTCCCTTGTAGTCTATCTCGTTTAGTGTCGATTTGGAGCAGGCAACTGGGGTGAATTGAAAAGGACCCAAGTTGTCACTCACTGATAAAAAGGCATCTTCATGTGGAAGGTGTTCGATGCCTATGTATAATGGGTTGCTGGTGTCAGTCAGAGACATGTCTACTGAAAAGGACCTGACTTCTGTTGAAAATCATAACTCCTCGTGGCTAAAGTGTGGAGGCTGATGCGGAGTGGAACACCATGTTTCCATTCCTCTGGTTTTCGGTCATTGTCGACTGCTTCATTCTGTTTAGATTAACCAAGAATACAACTCTCAGAAGGCATTCAGTTGTCAAATGAAAGCCCAGAAACGCTTGCCAGGCCAGGCAGGCCCTTTTAGGCCTTCACTAAAGAAGGAATTAGCTGTTTGTTTTCGAGTCCTATTGTGAACAATACAACACATAGATAGGACTTTGGGCGGATCCTTGCTCGTGATTGATTGTCTTTCCTGTCTATCTCAGTTCCCTGCTCTTGATTTGAGAATATAGAATCATGGGGCTGAAGCCTCTGTGTCCAAAGTTGTCACTGCCACATTAAACCGGACAGCCAGAAAGATAGAGACAGGGTGAGCTAGTGCCTGTGTCTTGTGCTGTGGGTTATGCCACCCAATGAAACAGAGACCTAGGGTATGAGGAATCTTGGCTACAAACAAAGCAGTTAGTGAATTGAGCCTGCGTCTACAGGCAAATTACTTTTTTTCATGTTTACTTCACATGGACTATATCCAAATAATTCCATGCTCTGTAAACTAGGCCGGGGTGGACTGTGCAAATATGGACCACCAGTCAGTGCTAGAGAACCTTTCAGCTACACGCACCTCTAAGCCAGAGCTAGTGTTTCAGCCAGGAGACAGCGAGTGACTCAATCTCTGCCCAAGCAATAGCAATTTTTAGGTCTTGACTGAGATAGCGCATGCGCTGCGACTTGCAAGACATTTTATTACTTACAGGGGGCTTAGAGGTCGCCGATTGCTTCCATTTGTTGGATTCACTGCCACTCTCATTTGCCTGCTTTTCATTTATTGGTGCGTGTGGCATTCACTTACAGTTCTTGTGTTTGTCCCTCCCATGGAGCCTTCCCAAAGTACTTGTGTTCTTCCACTGGTCACTTAATGGGGCACTACTTTTTCTTTTTGTTTAAGCACTCGACTGGACTGCATGTCTTTTCCGGCAGTCTCCCTCTTTTACCCCTCTAAGTTGCTTCCGGCCCCTGCCCTTCTTTTTCTTCGCCGTCTGTGTTAGTACCCCCCGCACACCCTCCCCTAATATTACTTCACACCTGCCATTCTTCTGTGTTCATTTCGTCCCCATCCGCCCACCCTGTATGTTGCTTCGCCCTCTGTGTTTCTTTGCCTCTCTGCGGCTTGCCCTCCTGCCATGTTGCGTTGCCCCCTGCATGCCCTCTGTCCATGTTGCTTCGTTCTACCCTTCTTCCCTCCGTGCTGCTTCCCCTCGCCGCCATGTTGCTTCACCCCCACCCTACTTCTCTAACAAAAAAAATTATTTTGCATAATTTTATAGGCGTGTGCATGCTTTATGCGTGTGCCCACAAAATGACGGCGGGTCGCGACGTTAACTTTTTTTGTCTTTTTTACTATTTTTTTTAAAGCCATGCTGCACAGCAGCGTGCATGCTGTGTAGTATGGCTGGAACCACTTGCAAAGCTAATACGTCCCAAAGCCGAGACCTGTTGGCTCTGCCAATGCTTGCTTTGCAATATGCCTCTGATTGTCAGACATGGAGGCAGTTGCGTTCCTCTGCGGGCTGCTTATTGAAACTGGACTCTAGGCTGCCCTCGTGAAAGGCCGCGCCATTATTTCTGTGGGACCGCGGCTGCCTCCTTCACGCGTCCCGAGGCGCCCCTGATTTACGGCTCTGCGCTTCCGACGGATGAAGCCGGCCCCGGACTCCAGAATGGTTGAATTAGCAGCCAACTGCGAGCACAAGTGTGCGATGGCCAGACGCCTGTGCCCGCGCGTGCTCGGCAGACAAGTTCGCTCTTCAGGTTACCAGACTGTGCAGCATGGGGTTTTATTTTGTGTCTCAGTTAGGGTCGTCGCCTTTCTCAGAGAAAGAGACCGGCCATTTGCCCGGGTTTTGGTGGTTCTGGAAGGCTAGAAGCTGGCATTCGAATTAAAGTTTGTATAAAATCCTCTGTATTGTTTCTCAGTACCTTAGTTCTGCACTGGTGTATTTTAAAACCTATTCAGAAATATTCTAGACAGCATATGTTGACGTGTTTTCATCTTGTATTTGTTGTTTTCAGTTTATGTTTCAAAGATGAATAGTGGTGGAGTTTAATGGTTTCACGTTTTTTTTTTACTTGGCATTAAAATACCAGCCAGAGCAGTAAAATAATAGTCACTTATTGACCCTAATCTCAATGTATGTGAGGACTATGTACATCCAGACGTTTATAATTAACAATACCTACCACTTTTACTGCATACATTGCAAGGTTGGTTGTGTTGTGGTGTCAATAAGTGTTAATGTTACTTTATTTAATTAAACATGCAATCACTTCTATGAGCTGCTGCCACTGAAATTTGAAGCTCACTTGAGTTCCGCAGCAGACACATTGACCCACTAAACTACTTCATCAGTTGTACAGTGATCACCAGCTGCCTTTTGTGCAACGAAAAGTGCTCAAATACCACCTTCCTTCATCGCTCGTCCCTCATGTTTTGTATTTGTAGTGTAGAAAGAAAAACTGTAAATATAGTTCAGGCCCAGATGCTTTGTGCTGCTGGTTTGTTCATACATGTTTATATCTTAGGCCTTTGCAAATGCAGTTTCTCAAAATGTGGGTCACTGCTTTCAGGTACATTGAAGTCCTTAATATGGAGCTGGATTATTATGCATTTAGGGGCTGGAGCTTCAAAGTGGTGTACTCCTTCTGAGCTGTACTGTGAACACCCAGACCTTAACAACAATGTCAAGCCTGAAAACAGAGCAGTTGGGTAGGGTGCATCTGACCGGTCCAGTGTGTGTCCGAGCTCATACGCTGTGATTGCTGCCTTTGAGAGCCTGTACGATATGTTCACGGTGTGCTTTGTCCTTCACTTATAAGGAACCCCCCAGCTTGTCATGCGTCTTGGTCCTTACAATGTAGGACTTGTGCCTCCCCGCTGCTTTTACCAGTCTCTGTGTCCCTCAGGTTCTGAGGCCCATGCATTGCGGATATTCATTCCATCTGAATGTATCTGGGACCCTTGCCCAGCAGGCTGGGTGGCTTGGACTCACTTGGAATACCTAAATTAGACCTGGCCAGGAGCTGTAAACTGGCCCCACTTCTTCTAGGTAACCTTCAGTCAGTCCTGGTTTTCAGCTGGCAGAGCTAAGCAGATTGTGCTGGGAGTTCCCCATTTCCCATTACAACTCGCAGCATATTCACCGGGTAGGCAGTACAAATAACTTTGGAAAAACAAGGAATTGCACAAATAACAAAACAAGATCATGTAAACATTGAAATGTTAGTGAAATTAACTAATGTCCAATTAAATATACATTATCATATAAAAAAAATGTAATGGCTGCAGTGGCAGAGAACATTCATTGAAAGAACACAAACTGGAAAAGGAAAGCAAGAGAGGAACACAAGTGAAGTAATCCCTCTTGCATCGCAAAGAAAGAGAAAAAATAACGAATAAAATTCATGAAATATTTATTAATAGTCATTTGTAGATTTCACTGAAGATATACGTGTTAAGTTAGCTATTAATACATATTTGTATTTTCATCTTTTCTGCCATAGTAATTTTTGATGGCGATATAAAAGATGAACTCAGGACTGTTGGCTGAAATACCGGGACTGGTTGGAAATCATCCTGTTAACGTGGATCTAATTAATTGCAATGTAAATATGTGCTATTTATGCAGCATGACACTGGCCAAAAGGCAGCGGAGCGCTGTACAGGGTCAAAGGCAAGCATACAGCCAGCGGGCGATAGCAAAGGTAGCAGCTTGTCTGCAAGATAACCAGGGTTGCTGGTCGTGGTGGCTTTGTAGATAATGCAGCTGATTTTGAAGAAGGTACGGGCCGGCAAGGTGAGCCAATGGAGTTCCATCAGGAATGAGGGTGATGTGATCATATTCCTTCAGGCCCTGGATGAGATGTGCTGCAGTGTGTCAGATGCCTTTAAGCCAGACTAATGTAGTCTGGAAGGCCAGGGAGTGAGGTATTACCACCAAATATATGTGAGAGCACAAAGGCTTGAACAGCAGTTTTGAAGTTGTGTTCTGGAAGAAATTATTTAACTTTCTTTAGGAGTGAGAGCTGGCACAAAGCCATCTTTGTTTTTTTGGCAATGTGTCTTTTAGGGGAGGTTCGTTTTAGGGGTGGGCAGAATGTTTTATTCCATCCATGGAATTGGTGGAATTTGGCTACACTCTGTGTTAGTTCTGGCCAAATTCCGCCAAAAAACGCATGGTGCCGTTCGTGCTGATTTCTCAGCGCTGCTCGCGCTACTGCCGCTAAATTGCAGTGCAACATGCATATTTACTGCCCGTTGGCGGAACTCCATGGAATCTTGTGGAGTTTATATGTAACTCCGCAGAATTCTGCGGAGTGAAACTCCGTCAGTTCCGCCCACCTCTAGTTAGTGTCAATAGACAATCCAAGTGACTTGGCATTCGGTGAAAGTCGTGGTTTGAAGCCATGAAGGTTCATGCCATTGAGCCAGATTTGTACTATTTCTTGCTCGCTGCTCTTGACAGATGACAGGAATGCTATCTTGCTTAAGTTGAGCGTCAGGTAGGTGCTGGAAAGCCAGGTTTGTAACCGGTTCATGCAGTGTTTGAGACGTTGAATATCAGGAGTATAGGAGACTTTCAAGAGGAGTTGTGTGTCACCGGCATATAGGTGAATTGTAGTGCTTTCATTTGTCCGTAGAGCCACAAGGGGTCCATGTAGAGGTTGAGGATGACAGGCGACAGTATGGAAGCCTGGGGGACTCCACAGGCGCTGGTCTCCATAACTATTCATGCACACCTAACCTATTAAGTTAAAGGGCCCATCTGCTGAATGATGTCAGAATATGTGTTAAAACCCAAGCAAACAACATGAAACAAAGCAACCTTTTGGAATCCCTATTGTTGGGGATTCTTCGCGATGCAGGACAGTGTAAAACAAACTGAGTATATCACCTACGCTGGATGGCCCATTCACGTAACTAGGCTTGTGGCAGCCATCCAAGGGCCCTAGGATTGTTCCAGCCATCTAAGAGCACTGTTGCTTCAGTTGTCAGCGAGAAAGAGTTCAGCTGTAAACATTCTATAGAAATGGCACACATCTGCGCTCTCTAAACTTACACTTGAGTAACCAGTGGCCTGTGCACTACAGTGATGTGCACACGAGCGCACAGTCAGGAGGTTTGGTTGTGACCCAGACTTCATGATTTCAACTCTAGGACTGCAGTCCCCACTTGCCTCCAGCTCCCCTGTAGTTTGACTTGACTCGGGTATAAGTTGCCCCAAGTTAGGTCTGAGTAGCCCACCCAGTCCTTTATTTTCTTTTGCATTCTGGGACATGTAGTCCTGTGTATACATATGGCTAGAAAAAAATACCAGTGGCAGGATGCAAAAGCTAAAACCGGGGCTGGGTAAGTTGACTCACACCTGGCATGAGCCACCTTGCGAGCTCTGCTTGAACTTGTTTGACCTTGAAAAGTTTCAGACCTTCGTGCAGTCTGCCATTATCTCAGCCAGCAGCCTCTCAGCGCTTGACAAGCAGGGACACGTCAGCCGCCCTGACCTGTCCCGACGCTGGCACGCTGAAAGCACTGTACAAATAGCTGTCTTCCAGGGTGTAAGATACCATGTGTGTACTCTGATGCCATATCTAGGTGCATGTTGCTTCCGGGAGGCCATAAGTTGTTCACATGCCAATAATAACTGATTTTTATTTAGCGCTCAATTCTTAAGCGCTGTGAAACGGTTGTCAATGAGCATATGCGCTACACAAAACTATAAATGAAGTGTGGTTGTCTTTCAGTGATGAAAAAAGTTCACAAAATGTCAAAGAGTCCACGTCTCAATTACTTCACTCTTGTGTTGGACTCCATTTAAGTGTCCTAATGGAGTGAGAATATTAGTTTTGAATTCGTTTGTACACTCGTACAGTAACTAGCCTGTGACCTTTCCCAACAGCCCCTGCTATTCTCTAGAATCTAATGTTCTCACCCTTAACCCAAACTAAAATCTGCCATTTGAGGCATTTCTCTCATTCGTGAATCGGAATTTAGAATTTACAGTTCTAAATCATAACTCTTTTGGTCACAGAGATTAGGCGAGCTTCGCATTTGCATATATTCTTCCCTCTTGCTCATCCGTGAAAGAGATTTTTGGGTCTGACTGGACAGCACAGCTGTCAGCGACCTATTGATATAAATTATTTAAAATATACTTCGAGTGGGCTTTAAGTCTGCCCCATATGAGTATTAACTATCCGCTCATGCTATTGGCTGGTTGGTGTATTGTTTTGCGTCCTAAGAAATGCTTGCATTACAATGCATCTCAAAATTACACTGAATCATCACACATTATATTCTAAATATCAGGTGCATTGTAGACAGCAGATAATCTTGTATGGTGCAAGGCTTTTTAAAAATAATTTAGTTGTGACTTAAAATGCTAGCCAGACCCATTGGCTTTGCCAGTGCTTGTTCCACGTGGATTCTCAGAAAGATTGGGCGTTTAGTGTACCTTCCCACATAATTGCACAATTATGTTAGGGAGGAAAGTCGTTGGTACTGCCTGAGCACCCTCACAAAAGTGTGACAGTGTGTAACCGAAGTTCCCATTGCCCCGTCTGTGCCCTCTGTGCCCCCCGCCTCTATTGTGCGTAAGACTGCGGAAAATCGGCTCTCCTGATGACGTAATGTAACTCCGACACAATCTCTATCCGGTCAGGACCCCACGTTCCTTTTAGTTTGGGTACTTCCTCCTCTGTAGTATGATAGTTATGTAAGGCGTGATATTTGCATATTACGGAATGTATTGATGTAATGTTCAGGGGTTCCAGAATGTAAGCACTCTGCAGCGACTTGTCGTGCTGCTGTGCAGGAAAGCAGTCGTGGGTCCTTGCGTGGAAATAAAGTTCACATTTTATTAACCTGGATTCCAATGTGGTGTTTGTTCTGTTAGCACATTACAACATTTTATTGATGACGAGTAATTGAGGAAGTAATGGACCGACCGATACCCTTTTAGCTACTTGGGGCTGAGTACTTTGGAGTTTGTCTATCGAACAGCTGGGCGCGGTGAGTGTTTTCACCATATCTGTTGGTGACTCTTTGCGGCAGCCTATTTGCGGCTTGTTTTGTGCTCGTGACTTTTCTGCCCCTGTGCCTAGTTTGCCCTGGTTTCCCTCTACATTTGGGCCTACTACAAAACCGCGCAACTGGCGTAACCGTTCATTTGGAAATGTTGAGGAACGGCTTCTCATGTGCATTATTTGATTAGTGTTCTTACCTTGTGTTTCCCGAGACACCTACAGAGGAGTTCCTGTGTGTCCAGGTGACGGCTTCATTCCAAGACTCTCAAGCAAAACAAGCTCTACTTCCCTTGGAAAGCACTTAGAGAACGTTCTCGGCAGCCATTTTGAACCATTGGGGTACTTTCTATGGATGTTCTATGGATGCATGACGCTGTGTGCTCAGTTCCCTACGCAGTTTTTTTCCTGCTCCGGTGATAGACTTGCCCCTTTCAGCCTGTCTACGCTCTGTGATGCGCACACATTAAGCCGGAATAATTTCAAGTTAATTTTATTATTGTACATTCTCTTGTTGCTCTCATTTCTGCTATTATGGCAAGTATGTCTAGTAATGTTGTTCAACCACCACCGTTTTTGCAGAATCCAGGCGTAAGTGGCTTAGGGTCTTTGAGAACTATATGGTGGCCATAGATGCTTCTAAACCCAATGCGATACTACGTGCTGCGTTGTTATTCAATCATTTGGGTGAAACCGACCAGCAGGTTTTTGACAGTCTTCCTGTCGTAGCTGCATCCAGTGGTGAGGATGCTTGGGGTGTCTATGTAGAAGCACTTGCCAGAATGTCTAACCAATACTCAGATGAGCCTTCAGTCGCTTGAAAGTCATCATTTTTTAAATGTAAGTAAATGGTTGAAGAGTCTGTTGAGGACTATTTAGCTGTTCTTAGTCTTGGCAGCCAAATGTGAATTCGGTTCCAATTTAGATATTTACTTACGTGATCAGTTAGTGTTTAACTGTTATAATAAGAAAATTCAGGAGCGCATTTTAATGTGCAAAAATCCGTCCCTTAATGAGGTTATGGACATTGCTCGTAGCATTGAACGTTCTTTAATATCCTCAAAAATTCTTATGGAAGATCTTAGAAGTAAGGTGGGTGATGGGCAAACATACACAGGTTGCCACTGTATGTGAGACGGATGAAATCGATGTCAACGCTGTTTCTAATAAGAAAAAGTTTAAAAAGAACATTGGGAAAAAGTTTTCAGGGACGTGCTACAGGTGTGGGCCAAAATATCACATGGCAAACAGTGCTGCATGCCGGGCACAAGGCAAGAAGTGGAATAATTGTAAAAAAAAAAATGGTCATTGATTCCTTGTGACCAGGCTCGAGAATGATACCCAGGCCCGCTTGATCCTGCCATCCTAAAATATCCCGACCATTCTCAGCCACATAAACTTTGGTAAATATTGTTCTACCTTTAAAACAGATCACATCTGTGAAGTATCCCCTCACCAGTGTATCGCAATCTCTAAAAGTCTTTGGATTCACATCAGGAGGTAGTAGCAACTTGTTTGATCATAACTTCTCAAAAGTGACATCAGCAAGAATGTGTGATTGGAGAGCCTCGAAACCCGAGACCTCTTGAAAACCGCCTGGCCACCATTGTCAAGAGTTTCTTTTTTAATCGACTTTACATGTTGCAAGGAAACCTCCACCCCTCCCCACGCCCCCGTCATCTTCAGGCCCTCTCTCCCAGTCCCTAAGACCGTGTCCGGTTCATGTGTACCCTAATGCAGAAACCAGGGCCTGCTGCCGGACGTGTATGTTTCTCACAGTGCCCGCCAGTGTTACCCAGGCCTGGTCATGCAGGGCAGGCTTCTTTTCACACACTCAATGGTCGGCTTGTCGTCTGGGGCTGCCAATGTGAGAGTCATTTATACGAGCGCTTTATGGGATGTTGAGAGGCTGGCAGCCCCAGTCACAGCCGGTCCAAACAGTAGTCTGTCTGCTGCTGGCTGTGGGCACTGCAGGCTGGTGCCATCTTGGTGTCGCGCCTTCTTGTGCAGCCTCATGCTGCCCAGCCACTCATTTCTTAGTCACATTAGAGATCTGTGTGCATCTTTAGGTCACTTCTCTCAAACCTTACCTGTGAGACCCTGGCGCAGCCCTTCATCCTTCAGAGGTCAGTGAAACGAGTGCCTTTGAGCTGGGTAAGACTGAAGACTCGAGACTACACGTTAGGAGCTCGCCCAATGTGTAGAGGGCACAATACACGTTGTGATGGCTTCCTCTGTTGTGACTTCTTTGTCATCTGACTTTTTTCAGTGCTCAAACTTTCTCCCTGTGAGAGAGGTGTGCGCATTTACTCTAGTTTCTAAATTGTTGTCTTGGGCATCAGGGGACTTGGCTCTAATCCAGATGTATTCAATTGGATCAACGTGTGATTCATGACAGCCACTTCATAGCGTTGTACACCCTAGCTGGACAGCATGGGGGCCCTTTAGAAACTAGGGGCTGTTCGGAGTTGAGTGGTAACAGCCAGGGAATTTCAGGAAGAGATGTATATTCCAGATGGCATCACCTCACTATCCCTGTGATGGGAGGCATGTCCAGCTCTAAAACAGGCCCTGAATGCCTGTACCAGGTGCTACATTCAACTGTACATTTACAGAGGCCCCTGCATGTGACCTATCAGAAGTTGACAGCCATTGGCCCAGTCCTCTTGTCCTTCTTTGATGTTCAGCCTCACCAGCTCCGTGGCTCTATCTAGGTGACACTAGGCAGCGTGGGGCCCCTTGCCTCAGACTCAGCACAGATTTGAACGTGTTCCATAGTTCAGTCGTTCATTGAGTGGATAGACTTAAATACAACGATTAAGCACAGTGGATCAATTCAGTTTGGGTGCATGCTATGTGAATGGGCAGTATTATGGTTCTATGAGATAATTTCTAATGATTTCCTTCAAAATGATTAATAGCTCATGCCACTGATGAGGGAACCAAGCGGATTTATGAACAGGCAGCTCGCTACTTAACAAGCGTGCTTGGGTGGAAATGGTGTGTGTCTGATGGTCTCTGTGTATTCCTGTAGGTAGGACAGGTAAACACAACAGAATGGGCGGATGATAACAAGGCCGAGATGGATAAAAGTGCATTGCAGCTGAATGTTCATTCGGTCAGGGCTTATTTTAACATGCCTATACGGATAACTTATGTTAGTGGTCTGCATTTAGTGCATGTCTGTCCCTGTGGTGGCCTCTTACCACTTGCTGAGATTGTATTTTACTGTATGGATTTAAACCTTTTTATGACCATTCAGTACCACATTCATGTGCAGTGAGCATCTTTCCTAAATTTTTCACAGTTTCCAGTCCCTACAATATCACTAATATGGCAGGATGGCTCACCCCACTGCAGACGCAGCTAGAACCTCCGGGTACTAAGAGACTTACTCACACACCCCAGTGGATGTCTGTAAAGGGCGCATATGTAATTCACACATCTATACCACATTCAAGGGAGGGGTAACAACCTGCTCTTCGGAATCAGCTGGCGAGTATTGATTATTATTTCAACACATTTTCTAATAAATGTAAAGGTGCGTACAATTGAGTTGGCCTGCCTTAGGTAGTTATGCTAGGAAGGATCGAAGATGCAATCGGAATCACCAGAATAGGAGAGGAAACCACTACAGTTATGAATTTAAAAGGTCTGAGTCCTTGCAGCGAACTGAGAGCCACACACTTACCATCAAGGGCCTATTATGAGTTGCCCAAAGCGAGGTCTTTCCAAAACTAGATTGCAGTTTTTTTTTCTTTGCAACCAAATGAAAGATATGTAGGTAGGTGGGTACGAAGGAAATTGAGGTGACCCAGTCCGTTGTGACTGTACTCAGAGTCACGATACAGCCAGTCATTTTATAAGGTTATTCCTCTTTTTGTGTTAAGGTAGCAAATCCTAATATTGGCTCCCTAATGTGTACCACTCTGAAGATAGTAATGAGGCAGAGTAAAGGAAGGTCTCGCCCTCATACACGTCCTGGACTAAGTATCGTTAGAGCACAGGCCCGGGCAGATATCATATTCATTCTGTTTTTACACAAACGTAAGTCAGGTGAGTGAGGCACACTCCGCGGACTGATTAAAGATGAGTTGTCCCAGCCATAGGAGCCGATCAGTTCATGGGTAAGTGCTGTATTGCAGGCTTATGGAATGAGGGCTGGTGGAATCTTGCATATGTCATAGGCCCAGCCTGGGGTTCTGGGTGGTGACATCATGGGATTCTGTGACAGTTGGTGAACGGCATTTGTGAAGGGATCTAGATCTTTGTGTAGGGAGATATGATTGGGGCAGCTTCTGGTAGATCCATTGATTACTCTTGGTGCTTTGGAAAGCACTGTAAAGGAGGCATATATAGAGTGTGTTATGCAGTTGAAGACCGCTCCATATATTGGTAACTCCTTTAAGAATTTACAAATATTGCTGTAGGGACTTTTCATTTAAAGTGTGATATCAACTTAAGAAGTGTTGCCATTGGTCCCTCATGGAATTCATGGGCACCTTGAGTTCCCTAAGGAGGCTGTCGAATAAATGCAGGTGAAATGGTTTGGACAAGGGGTGCATAGGACACCTCCTATGTATGAATCTGGAAGGAGACCGCAGGATTTATTTGACACCCTTGTTTTTAACCTGTGACATGCACATAATGTGATTTGCACTCTGTTTTGGTACACTTAGTCATTTAATTTCTGCTCGAATTGTTAGGTTTTTACAAAAAATAATTTGCTTTTCTGCCTCAGAAAAATGCAAATCAAGTTTTAAAATGTGATCGTTTTGCTGGAACTAATATCTCTTTAATTTTTTTTTACATAGAAAGGGTCAGCTTGCCTGCATTACTGAGTATATCGTATGGGTTTTAATTGATCGCCCAATAAAGAATTAAACATGAACCCGCAGCTTTGTGGCCTAAAAACTGATCCTGGCATCTGAGCATTTTGATGAAAAAACATTTACTTATTCCAAAAATGATTTGCTAAAACAAATAATCACAGTGAAAAAAACCTCAAATGGCAGCAGTTCATTGTAAGAGGACGATTCACAAAGGAGTGTCAGAGTACGTGAAAGAGGACTCTGGTAGTAAGGACTCCTTCACATTTTCTTACGTGCCTTTCTTAACTGGCCTCAAAAATTGGAATATGGGAACAGGTAGGAATAGTCCTATACAGTTAGGGGGCTGCAGAGATGCTCGTACAGCGACATAAAAGGTTGTGGCACACATTTTGTTGGCATTTTAAACTAGACCCCATGAGAGAAGCGGTGTGGCCGTGTCACCGGTTGTAGGGGCAAGGTGTGCACGAGACCACATGCCTTTCGTTGTTGCTGGGTGCCAGTTTTCTCCTGCCAGTGGCATTTGGGCATTACGCTGTGTGAGGTACCAGCTGAAACGAGAGGGCGCTTCTCCTCCCAGCTGCTGCAGTCGCCAGATGGGGGCACCAGCCATACATTCTCCCGTCGAGGCTGCCAGTGGAGCCTGGCATCGCAGCGCCTGCCAAGGCGGGCTGGTGTTACAGCAGTGTCCCTGTTGGTGCCAGCTGGCGGAGGAGGGGCGGGAGCGCTGCCAGGGGCAGCGGCGGAGGCGTGGGTGAGAAGTCATGGCTCTGGCTACTGTTTTCTTATGTTGGGGGTTTTGTATTACGCCTTATGACACCCAAAGGTCTCCTCAAAGTACTGGGGGAGGGGTGGGAGGATGGGAGTGGAGGAAAATAATTACAGGACACTGTGAAGGAGGGAACAAAATGTGACGAATGGGAAAAGCTCGCCCCCTCATTCGCTCTCTCAGCTAAGGCGCTGGCGGCATGTGTGATCCTTATAAAAGCGACCCACATATATAAAAAAACATTAATGCGTGCTTAAATGTAACTGAGCTCAGCCACTAACGCCATGTGTGATCTTTACAAGAGCGAACCAAATTTCATAAAAGATAGCAGCGCCTGCTTAAATGTAATTTACAGAAGAAAGGGAAAAAAAATGATGTGTGGATTGCTTGAATTTATCTCGGCCACTGGTAATTACACGGGGCTGCAATCCAGTCCATATTGCTTTTTTGCCCACTATGCCACCTCAGACATGGACTAGTCATATGCAAATCAGCTTTGGTCCTGCTGCAATAGGAACACATCCAGCCCTAACTTGCAGGCTAGGTGCCCATTTTAATACAAACACAACCCCAGACTGGTTTCAGTCACTGACGCTCTGTGTGATCTTTATAAAACCCTTCCATTTCATAAAACATAATAAATAATGCATGCTAAAATGTAATTTACCATCAGTGCCAATGCAGTATATCTAGGTTGTGCTACTGAATATCGACCCCCAGAATATCGACCCACACGAATATCGTGCACAGAATGTTCAGGAACAAATATCGAAAGACAAGTATCTATAGGGAAGTACAGATTTACTATTTGTAACTCCACACCTACATATCTTGAAGATATATAAATCCCCAAGGTACATACATGTTTAGGCATAGAAAATGTATGCTTGCTTACCTGTGGATATTTCTGTTTTGATATTTTGTCCTTGGTATTCTGTGCCATTGATATTCTGGTTTTGATATTCGGGGTGCGCACCGTTCCTCAGTGCCAGAAGGTGCTTTAATTCACCTTAATGTTCTGTAGAAAAGTTTCAACCAAAGAAATAGATTTTGCATTAAGCAGTAGTGCTTGGAGGGTCAGCTTTTTAAATATTGGTTAATGCCAGGTGGCGTAGGCGGGATTTCTGTTGCAGTAAGTGATTGTGTGCGATAGTGGATTTTCTGGTGCCTAGATTGATGTTGACACTCTGTGATCGTAAGATTTCTGTAAGATTTGTATTTATTTTTTATCATTTTTATAGCGGGTGTATGCAAATTTGGCCATAGCCATCACAACTGCATCAATCTTAGTGGTGTTCTGTACAGACGTTTAGAAATCCTAGGAAAAAAAGGAAAATTAATTATGACATTATAATTGACTGAGAACTGGATAGTGATTTTGGGAACAGGGCATATCCAAATGTTCCTCAATGGATGATTTAGGACACCAGACGGATACCAGTGCTTTAAATGGAAATATAGAAATACAGGTACTCAGTACGTCGGATACGCATAATTCCGGCAGATGAAATATTTTAAATTGCCATCCATTCAGCAGCACCATCTTCTTCTTCTTGTCTATTTAAAAAATTTTGTTATGATCGTCTTGATTTATTTTTGTTTATGGGACTCTCTGCCCACACGCCACAAAGTTCAAAATGTGTTAGTAATGTATGGAAATGCTTCTTTTTCTCTGTATCCCATTGTCCTATTTTTTCTATTCATGGTCATATTTTTGCCAGGAGGTTTCCATCCCTTCTTCTGAACACTTTATCGTAAGATGCCAGTTCACGCCCATCCGTACCATGAGCAAAACTTCTTATCCCTGTTTTTTAGTTCAGTGCACAGCACCTCACTTTCTTCCGCTCTATCACCCATAATGTCTCATCACCAGTTGTATGTGTGACCATCCGTCACTAGCGTTCTCATATACTGCCAAGTGAGGTGTTCTTCTGTCAAACGTCTAATAAATAAAAATGTTGGGTGGAAGAACAAACATCCAGTAAGGTTACCAGATGATTCTGTGTGATGAGGTACATCAGTTTCCAGTCCTGGGTACTCTTTTAACAATTTATTGCAACCTAGGAATTGTTGTCCTAGTTCAAGGCGACTAAACCAATTGGGCTAAAATACTTGAACACAATGATTTGGAGAAGAAAAGCCTTAGACTGGACCATGGCGTATCTTGTGGCATGGAGTCATCTGGCAGCCCTAACCTTATTGTTGCGCGGCACAAGACCATGGCGTCCCTTGTGACATGAAGTCATATGGTGACCTTAAACCTCCATTTTATGCAGAACTGTACTTTGGTACCTAGTGATGTAGAGTCATCTGGTGGCCTTAACCTCCGTGCTATGCAGAACTGGACCATGCGTTCTTTCATGACGTGTAGTCATCTGGTGACCCTGACCTCCATGTTATGCGATGGAGTCATGTGGCGAGCCTAACCGCCATGCTGCACAGGATTGGACTAGACAGCCTTAACCACCAGGTTATATGACCATAAACACCATGTAATGTGACCTTAACCACCATGTTATGCAGAACTGTACCGTAGTATCTCTAGTGACGTGGAGTCATCTGGCTGCCTTAACCTCCATGTTATGTGACCTTCACTTCCATGTTATATGACCTTAACCTCCATGTTTTGTGGAACTGTACCATAGTATCTCTAGTGACGTGGAGTCACCTGACTGCCTTAACCACCATGTTATGTAGAGCTGGACCATGGCGTCTCTTGTGACGTCTCATCTGGTACTCATCTTGCCTCAGCCTCATCTAGTAACCAAACCGTCCATGTTACGTAAGACTCGCCCAATGTGTCTCTTGTGACATGGAGTTATCTGGTAGCCTTAACCTCAACGTTATGCGGTGCACTTTGGTGTGACTACCTAATATTACACTTTGCAGATCTAGCTCTGTCAAAGCGTCCAGAATTTGGAACATCATCCCTCTTCACCTCAAAAAAGCCCCCTCTGTTTGTAGTTTCAGATCCCTCTTAAATAACTTTCTGTTCGAGGAACACCTACACCTGACAATCTAAGTTTTATGTCTGTGGCCCCACTATTTGTTTCTTGATACTGAACTTACAAGGTAGTCAAGAGCAAGTAGTGTATTTCTCTCCAGCTTATATAATTGCCCCTACTAACTATGTTCTGTGCTGTATAATCCTCTCTCTTCTCCGTCTCATGACCATTGCCATTCTCTTCTGTCTCATCCTACTGGTTCAACTCCGCCACTTCTCTCAAAAACAGTGTTGGCTGCCTCGGGATGGGGGAGGTGGGCAGGGAGGTGTCAGGTATGGATAAAAGAAAAAAAAATGAACTTACCTTCCCTTTGCCGCCGCCGCCGCACGCCTCTCCTCCGTCCTCTTCGTCTGCACTGGCAGCACAGGAAGCAGACTCTCCCAGCCAATCACGACTCTACATGAGCATCGTCGTGATTGGTCTGAGCGGCCTGCTTGGCCTCTCAGGCAGTGCCTGGGAGCCTGGGCATGCTCTTCATTGGACTGTGCAACCCAGCCAGGTGGAGCCCCTGCTAAGTGCGCATGACTGTTTGGCCGGCCCAAGGGGGCCGGCCAAATAGTCATGCGCACTTAGGGAGTGCAAACCACTCCTGACTCTGCTCTGGCGAGCTCAGCCTTGCCCCGTCCCGACCTGGCTCGAGTCTTGCACAGAAAAATAAAATGATAATAGTGTCTTGTTATTATCTTTTTACTTTTGCACTGTTTAAATAGCAGTGGGGCACTGCTCCTCCGCCTTAGCAGAGGAGCCGCCACTGCTCAAAATACCACACCCTGGCACATGCTTTCTCGATACTCATTCTGTTATCCTTTAATGTGTGCTTTTCTGTTTTACCCTCTGTCCTTTACTGGCCACTGGTTGTAGTGCTAACCTAGATTACTTTTTGTAGGGCCAACTTGGTATACGTTAACTGTTGCTCCTCGTTCTGATCTACTTACTGCTCGTTGATACTGACCTTGTGCTGTAGACTGCTGGTAATCGTGTATCTCTTCCTGCTAGAGCATTTATCTCTCATTTACCAATATGTATCTCTTATATATTATAATGATTTCTACTTCTGTAATTAGGGACCACTTTTGACCTCTACCTGTAGTTTTCACACTTTTCTTATCTACAGCAGGCCGAAACCCGGTCTTGAGAAGTTCACGATTTGTAAAAACAAATACAAAATAAACACAAAATTCCATTTTGTCACAGACACTTTCAAGTTCTGTTGTTTTGTGTGACAAACTATTTCATCAAAATCTTCGTTTCTTTACACACCTGATAGCTATTATTTGTAGGAAAAAATCTTAACTTTCCCTGATCGTGCACGGGTAACTCGCCCAGTCCAAGTTTTGATTTGCATTCTGGGATTTGTAGTTCTGTATTCAGCCGTTAGGAACAATTGACACATGAGCCCAGGAGGCTTTGCAGGCTGCAGCAAGATTCAGCAAGAAGGGGAAGAGAAGTCCAGAGCTCACGAGTTTCCAAGTGTCCTTTTCATTCTGCTGTTTGTAGCCTTGCTTTTACAATTGTAAAGAAAGGATTACAAGTCCCAGGATGCAAAGTTAAAAACCTGGACTGGATAAGCATGGACCTGAGAAATGTGAAGTGAACAGATCCCGGAAGTGAAACTACATGGCTTTCCCATTTACAAATGCGACCGACAGGAGTATACTTAGAGATGAGCGTGCTCGAGCGTAGCCAGAGGCCTGTGTCAGGCTCAGCTCGAGGTCCTCTTCTTGGTCCCTTGAGTCCATAACAAGCTTCTGCCTGCTATCCATGCTCTACCATTATCATGCACCAAGAATTGTGAACAAAGCATATTAAACCTGTGGTAATAAAAAGGAGAGAAAGCGCTTACCCACCTAGGCTGGCTTCAAAGTTTGATCAAATTGTGTGATCCTAGGCAAATTTTTTATTTTAAAGAGCCTCCTTTTTCTAAGTTATCACATGCTAGAGCGCCTTCGAGCACGTGGGTTCAGGGTGTGGAGTGTGCAAAAACAATCTGATGTATTAAGGTGAAACGCTTCGGCCTGTTAAGGAAATACTTTTTTCTACTTTTAAAAAGGCTATCATATTTTCACATGATGTTTGTTATGCGATTTCGATGCCAACTAGTTTCAGGGCTCGGTTTGTGCTCGGGGTTTTAAGTACACACATTAGTGGAAGAACAGAGGAGAGGTAGTGTAGTCCCTGGTAACAAACAGAAGGAGGACGGCGCCCTGTTTATTGCACATCCGCGTGACACCGGCAGGATGCGCCAAGGATAACTTGGCAACCGAGGGAGTGCGGTCTTCCCCCAGCCGTCTCAGCGCCCGTGCTCGCCTGAGGCCTATCCGCCGAGCCCAGCGCCTGGCCCGGGGAAACGGACGAACCTGTTGCCGGCCTACAAGTTCGTTAGCAGCTCGGGAGGCTCCAGGCTGACAGGTTAGCAGCGCAGTCGTCAGACTGACCCCAATAAGCCGGGCCCTCGGCACTAGGCAGCCTGGCTGCAGGCTGGCGCTGACCTCGTTGAAGAATGCGCGTGCTGCTCGCATCCGTCCCTAGTGCCGTGTGAGGGCCAGCCCTGCCTCTGGGCGCTGGCTCCACAGACACATTTCTCTTTTTTTGTCAGAGTTAACAAACATATTAGCAGGAATTGCAACTCTTAACACGGAGCAGCGGTTTTTTACAACTTGTCGGTCACTTAAGGTAGATAAATCACCATTAAGCAGTAGGACGGGAAATACAAGGATGTTAGATTCTGACCTGTATGTCGTGTCTGAATTCTATCACTGCGTTTTGAGATGTCTTAAAACACGTTTATTCTAATTCACGCTAGATGTCTAATAAATGACATTCGCGAATATCGCACTTTATTCTGATGAAACGTTTGTTATTGAACTACGCTATTTTTAGACAACATGGACATTGTCCTCCCGGGTAAAGCTGCGAGGCCATACTGGTGGTCACGGAACAGTGAGGTCACAGTTCTGGGTGGAGATCAAGCTTTTTAAAACAGTAAATAAAAAAAGGAAATAGCCACCTCGAAATTAAAGTGCTAACCCCTCCTTTTCCACTCCCACCACCACACACCCTTACTGCAGGGCACAAGTCCTAAAAAAAGAAGTGGGGGGAATAACCTAGTTAATCAGTATGCAAGTGGCATCGCAGCGCGTGGCATCGCAGCGTGTGACATCACGGCGCGTGACATCACAGCGCGTGACATCACAGGAACTGGCATCACAAGAAGTGATATCAGATCTTAAGCCCTCACATATATGTTTAGCAGGTGTATCATGAGTACATTTGAGCACATTTCGAGTATACTTGCAAACCCTCCTGATTTAGGCAGAAGATTCACACTTTTGTACGCTACATATAAAACAATGTTACCTTTTGTCAGCGTTAAGTTTTCTCTAGCCATAGTGCTTTAAAAGAAATAGTGATATTTAAATTATTACGCCTCCTCAGGGGTATAAGCGCTATATAAATGCAATTTATTTTGTGCAAATACTGGGAAAGATCAACATATCTGACGTTCTAACAGTGCATGCAAATCTCCTAAACAGAGCCTGAACAAAGTGAAAAGCTGCCACTCTTAAGTATGTGTGAAGTGCTAACAAGGTGCGAGCCTTTGTTTCCCCTCTGCTGCATTTGCATCAGGTGTGAGGCTCCTAACTGCTGCCAGCCAGGAAACTCCAACAAAAGGAGGCTTGATGACCCCTGAGACTCAGCCTTTGTTATGGCCAAGTATCCCAGCAGGAGTCAGAAATAAGAGAGCCCCGTCCCCGCCTGCACGTTGTTGTGATCAAAGAAGACAACAACGTGCAGGCGCTGCTGAATGTGTCCCGGTGTTTGGAAATTAACGAATTCAGCATCTTTTTTAGTGGGGCCCAACTTCTTGGCAGGGTGGACGGCATCCACCCTGTGAAAGAAGTGGGGGGACGCCGTCCACCCGCGTGGACCCCCCCGACTCGTGCCCTGCCTTACTGAGACTTGTGCATTTTGTCCAGTGAAGGAAGTGAAATCGGAGAGGAGCCAGGCACAGAAGTTACCACTTGCCAGCCGTGGTACCTCGCTCATAACTGACCCTCAACACATCTGCTGTAGTCCCCCCCCCATCAGGCATTCTATCATGCTACTCGCTTAATACAAGTGTCTAATGGTTGGAGGAAACCAAATTGAACTAAGGGGTGGGTAGCACAAGGGGGCCCATACCATCCCGGCAGGGTGCACACTAGGATGGCACACATGCCTCATTGTCTTCGCTTGATGTTGTTCTTGTACAATTTCTTGTTCCGCCACCGATGTCTTGCCATTTCCAAGCACCCTGAATGAGGGCGAATTGCACTTTAGTGTAGTATTTACACCAGCATTGTCCCTTTTTTGAGTTTTTTTAAAGTTCAGAAAGGGCCAGCGAAATTTCCCAAGTATGATCAAGGAAATCAAATTCTTCCCTAGGCAGCTTTCAGTCAATCAATCAGGGACTTGCATAGTGCGGCTACTCACCAGTGACCATGGTCTCCAGGCGCTGGAAGAGGGTGGTGGGGGGGGGGAGGTGGCGCTGCTGTTCCTTTAACATGAATTCTAACTTTGGAGCCGCTAAAGTACTCGTAGCCGGTTGACTTCGAGTTACATGTCTGAACGAGGGCGAGTCCCTCCCTTCTCGCCCTCACTTCAGAAAGACACTTTTACGGATCTGATTGACTCTTTTTTACAGTTTGCCCTCATAATTGACCAGCACCTTACCTGTCCATAGGCTGAAATATTTTTTTAATCCTAAAATGTTTATACTACCAAAGTGGTAATCTTGGAAGTTCGCGGGCTTGCAAAAGAACTGAAATGACTGTCAGAAAAATTGGCATGAAATGTTTTTAAACTTTCTGTCCTAAAAGGTCATCTTAAGCTGTCTACGTTGGCATTGCAAGCAGTTGTTGAAGTCATTGAGGTATTTTTAGGTCTGGCTGGACAGTGCTGCTGCATAGACCAATTGTCACACATTTTTTAAACTGTACATAAAGTAATCTTTGGCTTCACCCTGAGGAGTATGGCTCTCTCATCTCATGCTACTGACTGTTTGGTGCATCATTCCACCTCTGATGTAGCACTTGCTTTGCCTTACACAAGAGACTACACTGCACCTCAAAAATAACTAAATAATCACACATTAAGGGCCTGAATTAGAGTGGTGAACAGGGTGCAAACACTTCAGAGTACCCTGTCCATGAAACTGAGGGTTCCTCCGCCTCATTTTAAGCTGGGTGGACCATAAGCATTTAGTTACCAGAGTCCCCAGTGGTTCATTCGACGGAATACTTCCTCCGACAGAGATGGGGCTGTCTGAGTAAACTCATGGGTTAGTTTTTCTTTTTTGGAAAACAAATTCCCACTTTGTCAGTTTGTTTTTGTGAAATAAAATCTTTTAGAAAAGTGTGATGGCAGACCATCATTTGTTTGTTTGAAGAGTTTTATATAGCCCTGGCAAGACCCGAGGGTATCACAGCGCTTTACAGATAATCACAACAGTTTTAGAACATTGAATACAAAATACAAGATCATTGGAAGCCATATCAAAATAAATCTTTGAGAGAGAGCACATTTTAAGTAACTTTAACGAGGAGGAGAGTCCAGTTGTGAGTTGGGGTCTGAAGGGTTGAAGTGTCAATTGAGAAGATAGATCTTTTATTTGTCTTTTGAAGTTAATGAAGGAGGGGTTTGTCCTGATGTGAACTGGGAGGGGGTTGGGGGGAGTTCCAGATTTTGGGTGCATTGTCCAGAAGGAGTGTGTTTGGGCTTTTTGTTTCTGTTTTTTGGGTGGGATGAAAAGCAGAGTGTTGGTGCTTCTTAGATTTCTTGACTGGCCTGTCTTTGTGAGTTTGGCTGCTAGGTAGACTGGTTTCCCAGTGTGGAGGACTTTGTAAGTGAGGCAGGCCGTTTTGAAGCAGCAGCTGGCTTTGATCAGGAGCCACTTAAGGTTTTTCAAGGATGGAGAGATGTGATTGTTTCTTTTTACTCCAGTGACCATCCTTGCTGCTGCATTTAGTATGGCTCTCAATGGGGCTGGGTGCGATTTAGCGGTACCAGTGAGGGTGATGTTCCCGTAGTCTAGTGTCGATAGTACCATCGCTTGTGTGGCGGTTTTAAGTTATTTGGGGGTAGGAAGGGCTTCATTTTTTGTAGGAGTTTTACGTTGTAAAAAGCACTCTTCCCAGAGTTCTTGATGTGTAAACTCATGTTCAGACTAGAGTCCAGGGTGATCCCTACGGATTTTACGGATTCGGCTAATGTCAATTTGGAATTGAGTGTCAATGGTGTTAATCTATTCTTGGACATGGGATGTCTCTGTTGTTGGATAGGAGCAAGATTTCCGTCTTGTCCTGGTTGAGTTTCAAGTGGTTATGGGAGAACCAGTTTTAGACTTTTACGAGAGTGGTGTTTAGGTTTTGAAAGTCCTCTATTGTTAATACTTTTAGGTAGAGCTGGGTGTCGTCCGCATAGAGGTGGTATAGCATGCTTGCTTGTTTGAGTATGGTGGTGAGGGGTTCCATGCATATATTAAAGAGTGTAGGCGAGAGGACTGAGCCTTGTGAGACACCGCTTGTTATGATGACAGTGTCTGAAGTTGTGTTATTTATTTTTATTTGTTGGGAGTGCTTATGTAGATATGAGGAGAACCATTGTAGAACCAGGCCATCCGTGCCTATCCGTTTTTGTAGAGATTCTACCAGCAGCTTTCGGTCGACCGTGTTGAAGGCCGTGGATAAGTCAAGGAGGATGAGTAGGCAGCAGCTGTCATTGTCCAGCGATTTGTGTATGTCATCCGCTATATTCAGTAATGCAGGTTTCT
This sequence comes from Calotriton arnoldi, assembly GCA_963921515.1. NCBI lineage: Eukaryota > Metazoa > Chordata > Amphibia > Caudata > Salamandridae > Calotriton > Calotriton arnoldi. Next base: position 57,072 of record CAWUFW010009042.1, on the reverse strand, counting down.
GTGCTACATCATTTCCTAAAACCCGATTGGAGTGGGTCAAGAAGATTGTTGGATTCAATGTGATGGTTGAGTTGAGATAGAACGCATTTTTCAAGTATTTTTGCTAGGAATGGAAGGTTGGATACGGGCCTGAAATTGTTGAGGTCGTTTGGGTCAGCAACTGGTTTCTTTAGTAAGGTGGAACGTGTCCTAGTTTTAGGCAGTCAGGCATCAACCCATTGCTCAGGGAGCTATTTATTATTTTAGTCCAGAAAGGCGTTAGAGCATGGTTGAGATTGTTCGCCAGGGAGGTCGGGAGGGGGTCTTCTTCTTGGTGAGAGGAGGGTTAGGAAGTTGCAATCAACTTAGAGATGTTTTCCTCCATGAGCGAATTGAATGTCATCCAGCTCGGTTGATTTTAGGGGGCTCCTAGGATTGAATTGTATCCTGAAGGCTCATGGAGAGTGGCCGCTCTTTGGGGGTTCGAAGTGAGAGCGGTTGTGTTGAATTCCTCCATTTTTAAGGAATGGTTTCCAGTGGATGCTAGAGTATGTTGGTTTACGAAGAGTTTAATCTTTGAGGTTTTCTCATTGAAGGAATACGCACATTTGTCACAGTGATCTTTAGAAACATGAGGATTATGTTTTGTTGGTTTCAAAGTTTGTTGTTTAATGACGTTGAAAAGTTCTTTGGGTTGGTTTTTTGCTTTGTCTAGCGCTCTGTGGAAGAATGTGGCTCTCTTTTTACAATGTGCTTTTTGTATTTTCTGAGTTCCACTCGAAGTTGTAGCAGGTGGGTAGTGGATGGATTTGTTCTCCACAGTCATTCTTAAACTCTCAGTTGTCTAATTTCTGCGTTGAGGTGTTTCCTGAACTAGGGTCATGAGGGAGTAGCTCTGTTTTTTATATTGTTTCAGTGGGGCTAGTTCGTCTAGTATAGACGACATTGTTGAGTTGTAGTGGGATATGAGATTATCACTTGAGAGGTTATCTGTTTGGGAGTAGAGACCTTGTTTTCTCATCTAGATCGCTTAGGGAATTTGACTTATGTTGCGGGACCATTGGTAGGTTTTCTGAGTGTGAGTAGGGGGTATTACCGTTTGATTGATTTGGAATTGAATGATGTGGTGATCCGACCAGTCGACTGGTAGGATGTTGTCAATACATACCGTTTTCTTTTGGGTTCTGATGGCGTCCAGGGTAGCACCTCTGGAATGTGTTTGGCCTTTGTAGTGCTAGAAGAGATTTTTACTGAGTTGGAGATCGTTTTAGGATTGTATAAGTGTATCTTTCTCGTCATTCCAGGGTAGATTGAAGTTGCCTAGGATTAGGTTATCATTAGAGAGTGAACATTGCATAATGAGTTCCGATAAGTGTCCTCCGAAAGAGGGCGTGTTGCCTGGTGTGCGATAGAGGAGGTTAAATTATATTGTATTATTGTTCTTCAACCTTATGTTCGTGCTGAGATGTTAGAATGTGTCTTGGTTGACAGTACCATCTGTCACACTTTTCTTACATTGACAGGAACCGCCATGTCAGTTGTTCCTTTCAATGTAGAGAGTTGTTCTCAGAGTTGGCGGCCATCTCTAAATTTGGCGGGCAGAGGTCCTTCAGGATGGCAGAGGTGTTGCCCTACCCCATCCCGACAGTTAACTTCTTCAGCTAAACTGTAAATCAGGCCCTCAATTCTTTCTCACAGATTTATGCAGAAAACACTCTTTTTTTGTTTTGTTTTTTCACTGCTGAAGGCATTTTGAAATGTCCCAGCCAGGACTCAAAATGCAAGGCAAACCTGTTGGCTTTGTCAGTGCTTGTTATCTGGTGCAGCACAACCAATCCAAAACATTCCTTTAATTAAAGGGTATGTGTGGCCTAGTTCGTGAAAATCTTTGATGCTAAAGAATGCATATGTAAGTAATGTCTCTTTCTCTGCCTTCCATTTTTCAGACCTCCTCTCTGCCCCTCCTCATTTGGCAGTAACCTTCAGGCCGAGGAAGAGCCCTTGTGGCATATCACCAGACCTCCAAGCACCTGCTAACTTTTCTACCTCATGAGAAGCTGTACGTTGCAGAAGGTGCTTGTGGTGTGTGGTCTGGACCTATCTCTAGAAGGCTGTAATAGCGCCGCAGTGAAATCCCCACAAAACCATTGTTTCCTCCAGATAGAAATCAGGGTGATACGGCAGCCGCTGACACTTTCTGTCAACTTCCACCGCTAAACTTCTCTTCTCTGGGGAAGCCAGTCTAGCAAGCACATTGGCGTTTTTTTCCTTCCCTGAAACCCAAACCTTTATGATTAAAGAGAAGCTCGCGTGTTTCATTTCTGTAAACACATATAAAAATTCTTACTCCAGTTTTTGAACTTGGTGTTCACTTTTTTAATGTCTGTTTGGCTTTGTACTATAAAGTTGTTTTTTTAATGTACTTTTTAGTGCGGATGGATGTAACTGCATATTGTGCAGCAGATAACCAGTATATTGTGGATGAGTGGGACATTTTACTGAAAAGGCAGCTTCTAAGGGGTCGATCACAGATTTTAAAAGCTGGGAATGTATATTTGACAGAACACAAAACAGTGGGGGGAGGGTCCAAGGGAAGTATGTTTAAAGACCTGCAAGGAAAATATCCCCTATAAATTTCATGTTCAACACAAACGTATCCTTGGGTCTGTAATGTCAATCGTGAGTATGTAGAGTGACAGACAAGAGTCTCACACAATATGGGAAAGATCCCTTTCAGGACGAATACCCTCACCCACCAGAGGTGGCATGCTTCATCATCTGGGTATCTCCTCTTGGTGGGAAAACCTAGTCCCACCAAGGGCTACAACTCCCTCTCTGAGAGGAAGGAGCTCAGGGATGTTTTTGGGATATCTATTCTATCACGGATATACTAAATCCAACAGATGAGAGATGCTAGAAGAGTGAAGGTAAGAGTGCAGCGCAAAAAATATTTTACAACAAAATGTGAAGTGGTGAAGATTAAAACTGCCTAGTCGGAACAAAAAGATCCTTAGCTTGCTCCCACTGAGAGGATTAAAAGACTGTGCAAAAGCAGTATTTATTTAAACTGCTTATTGTTAGACGAGGGGGTCTACATGTTTCAGGCAAGTCGACCCACGAGGTGTCAAGGCTTTCGTCAGGACCTACAAGATTGCTGCTGCCAGTGACAAAAAAATAAGTAAAGTGATAAGTGCTCTGATATCAAACCAGTAATCCCTTCCTTTTCATATTTTTCGGATTTACTGGTTGTACCCAAAATGTATGGATAAGCGGCCTCACCTCTACCTGGCAACAGCTCAGGGAAGGGGGCCCCGCTCTCTCCGTCGGTACCCCGTCTCGGTACGTGAACTACGACCGGAGGTAAATCCGAAAAATATGAAAAGGAAGGGATTACTGGTTTGATATCAGAGCACTTATCACTTTACTTATTTTTTTGTCACTGGCAGCAGCAATCTTGTAGGTCCTGAGGAAAGCCTTGACACCTCGTGGGTCGACTTGGCTGAAACATGTAGACCCCCTCGTCTAACAATAAGCAGTTTAAATCAATACTGCTATTGCACTGTCTTTTAATCCTGTCAGTGGGAGCAAGCTATTAAAGGATCTTTTTGTTCCGACTAGGCAGTTTTAATCTTCACCACTTCACATTTTGTTGTTAAATATTTTTTGCGCTGCACTCTTACCTTCACTCTTCTAGCATCTCTCATCTGTTGGATTTAGTATATCCGTGATAGAATAGATATCCTAAAAACATCCCTGAGTTCCTTCCTCTCAGAGAGGGAGTTGTAGCCCTTGGTGGGACTAGGTTTTCCCACCAAGAGGAGATACCCAGATGATGAAGCATGCCACCTCTGGTGGGTGAGGGTATTCGTCCTGAAAGGGATCTTTCCCATATTGTGTGAGACTCTTGTCTGTCACTCTACATACTCACGATTGACATTACAGACCCAAGGATACGTTTGTGTTGAAAATGTATATTTGGCTCCAAAAATGTGAGCAAATTCTCAAATACCAGCAAGAGTGGTTTGAAAACTACACAAGTCCTAGATTTCCATGAGAACTGTTGGCACCGTACAGGCCTGCATTTTGTCCTCCACTTTACAGGAGTAAATATAGCAAATTGGGTGCATTTGTCCTCCAATTTTTGTTTTCTTCTCCTCGAGAATAAGATTTTTCCATTCGGGGGAAAAAACATTTTTCATACACCCCACTTTTACACATTTTGATTCCCTTCCTTTTCCCATCTTTGGAAACACAATGAGTGCAACATTTTTTGGAGCATATATACATGTGTATCGGTGACGAGAAAGGTTATACAACACGTTTGTGTTTACCCACAAAGTTCCCAATTTGTGGGTATGGCATGCATTCTACCTGCCCCCCACCTCTTCTAACCAGGTACGGTGACAGAATTGTTGGTGCTCCAGGTATTTAACTGATAGAGCACCTTCTGCCTTTATCAAAGGTTCATTTTTTCGGGCCTCTTCGTGTAATTTGGCGGCACAAGTTGGATGGTAACATTGGTATCCTTCCCTCACATTTTGGAATCTGCAGACCTGGTCTGGTTGCTTAGTGGACTAATGCGTCCACTGTAGGAGCTTGTGTTCGACCTCATGATCACAGGTTCAAATCCCAATGGGTCCACTCATCCTTTCATCCTTCTAAGGTCGATAAAATGATTACCATTGAGTTGGGTAACAATAAACAACTGTTATTCAGCCCCAACATACCCTTCTGGGTGAACGTGCGCTTTACAAATACTAGTTATGTTACCTGCTCTCTGCACTCCTGTTCTGCTGGGTGTAAAGTAGATCCCGATTCTTCAAATCGGGATCTGGTAATCTGCTCATACAATGGGATCGCCCCTGCTACCAGTGAGTCATCTCTTGTACCTTCTTGCCTCAGTTATAGCTGCGCACACCCTGAAACATCGCAGACGCAATGCATTGTGGGTGTTAGCAGCAGGAACAAGCCGAGTTGTGCAAAGGCTGAAAACCAACTATTCAGAGCAAGTTGACATTTAATAAAGAAAATGCTGCAGTACTTGCACGCAAGGGAGTCCAAGAATGAATTGTCTATCAAAGGACAAACAAGCAAGGCTTTTCTTTCCAGCAGCGATGCTACCGAGAATTTCAGACAAGGTAACCGTGTTTTCGTTTGCCATATTCCCCCGCCTCCCCAACCTCCTGCCAAACCTTTCCCCCACTTTCGGTGTAATTATTCTGGATTCGAAGCTATAAATATAGCCACATTGGGCATTGAAGAGGTGCCCAGTTTGTGCTTCACAAGGCCCTTATATTTGGAGTAATTTGAGTGCACAAAATGCGTTCCACTGCCATTCCCATGGATATTCAAAAGCCCCCTGTCCGGTATGTTGTATCCAGTGCTTTAAATGGGCCAGTACTGTCCGGTACTGAGTATCGGCACTTTTTTATTTTGAGAGGTCGAGTACCTGCACTTCTCAAGACTGATGTGATACTTTTAATTAGAGAGTACCGGCACTTCTCAGAAACAAGCAGGTACTCTGTTACAGAGTACCTGGACTTCTGTTTTTCTATTTCAAGCACTGGTTGTATCCTTGTGTGCATGGGCGATAATAAGGCCGGATCTGTTGGCTGTGTCAATGCTTATTTTCTTTTCTTCGCACCCTCTCCTAATTAGCCTGCCTCGTACACCATTTCCCTTTCACTCCTGTTCCTCCCCACCGTTCTCCCTTGCACCTACCTCTCTGCTATACCTTTATTTTTCTTGTCTCCGTCCTACCATTTTCCCACCTTAACCCTTCCCAAGCCTCTCTATTCCTTTAACCCTTTTCTCTCTCTCCACTGCCTCAGCACCACTGTCTTTACCCCCTCTCTAACTTTTATTTGGCTCTCTCTTAGGGCTGCAGTGCTTCACCTGTTTGAGATTTACCCGAACACTTTGGGCAACGTGCTCCATTCGGGCCAGGGCAACGTGCAATGTAGAGTCTTGTGCCTCTGGCTCCTTTAAGGTGTTCGGTTCTGGAGAAGCTTTGCACACCTGGCTTGGACCTGTTGTGTCAACTGAGTTCCCTCTTCCTACCTGTTGATTTGCGGCGAGCCAGGCCTGCGTGTTGCTGATGTAACATGTAAATGTTGATTGGACCAGGTCCTCTGTGCCTTCTCAGACATCGCACTCCTGTCAGATGTCTGCATGCCACGCAACGACATCTTGTCACTGGTAGAGTGCCTGCATGTGTGTGTGTGGTAAGACACTATCCTCTCGTCCAGGCAATTTATGTGTTGCACACACCTGCCTGGTGCGGCCACTATGTGCAGACGGTATATATGTGAGCATGCACCAACATCTTACCGCTGTTTTAGGCTCTGCATATGTGTTAATTCTGAACTCCTATTGAATGTTTGATAGATTTCATTCTTACCTTATCCATGTAAACTGTGGTCTGTGATGATCTGCCTCTCGTGATGGGAACGTGAAGACAGTCCCCAAGACTGTGATCCATGCAACCCATGGCTTGGGTACTGTTGGGATAACTCGCGGTCTGGACCAATTCAAAGTCTCAGTATAATCCATGACTAGGCAAAAAAACGTAATCAATCAATCTGTACTGTATTTACATTTATCTCACAACTGCATACTGTAGGAATCTTTGACCTCATGGCCCCAGATTTAAAACCCCATGAGTCCACTCAGCCATCTACCACCCTGAAGTCAGATTAAATGAATACAATTGAGTTGGGTAACATTATATCATCTCCAAGAGGCCCTTACACAGGTTATGTTGTAAGTAGCCCTATTGCCCCATGTCGATTTTCTTGTTTCCGGCACAAGCGCTACATCTGGCGGCGGGCTCCTTTTTATGACAGATGGAGCGCATCTTTTTCTTACACTCTGTTGGCAGCCTCCGCTTCCTGAGACTTGTCATGACCCTTGGTGCAGTTCACAATGATTTCTTGATGCTATCCGCAGACTGGTGCTCAAGAGCCGGCAGTTGGCAATGGAAGATAGAGAAAACACTGGAAAAGTAATGTCAGAAAAACAGATTAAAGGCTGGTGATGGCCGATGCAGAGATTACAAAAAGGCCTGCTGCTTTAGAAAGGGCAAGCGTGGTGTGGAAACTACATGTCACATCGGATCTCTCTTCAGATCCTCTGCTGCGCCTACAGCCTGATAAGTTTGTAGTGTGCATATTACACTAAAACAAGATAGCGTATAGAGCTCCCATCTCAGTCAGTCACTATACATAATTCTGTCCCCTCTCTCAAAGCCACCACAGACCTCTTTCCTCTGCCCTGAACGTCTCTTTCTAAGAACCTTGCCTAGAGATGGTTTTTTTTTTGTGTTGTTTTAAAAAAAAAAAATTATTTAGCTGTCTCGGTCAGGGGCATAACTGTCACTAGTGCAGCAGGTTATAAGTGCGCTAACGGATTTGTAGATTTATTTTTTTAATGATCTAATTAATCAATGAGTTTTTTTTAGACCGTTTAATTATTGGTGGCTTGTGTATTGTTTATTGACAAAGCAAACACAAGGAGATGATGGACGGAGTGCTGAAACTTTTCAGGCACTCACCCCCAGTCACAGATCTGGGTTGAATCCATCATCATTCTTTAGCTCACTTCGCCACCTCAGTTCAGACCCAGCTATATGCAAATCAGTCTTGACCCTGCGCCTCGTGGGAACAGTCCAGCCCAAACTGCCAAGCCAGGTCTTCCCTGAACCGGAAACAAGCATCCTGGGACCGGTTTCGGGGTAACACCCCTCATCAGCCAGGCTGGCTTGAATCCAGCGGCAAAGTGAGCAAGGGACCCACGTCTGGGCATACCCTGCCGACTTAGGGGGGAACAAAGCAAACACAAGGAGATGATGGACGGAGTGCTGAAACTTTTCAGAAACTCACCCCCAGTCACAGATCTTCTTTATTGTTTATGGACTACACTTTCATTCTTTTTTTAAATAGCTTCTTATTGCGGTTTATTGCAAACATTTTATGGTTAATACAGTAAACTTGACTACTACTACTAATGCATTCGGTGCAACGGCAACAGGACACAAGCTTGAAGGGCACACTGCACCCCAAATATGGTTGAATTCTACTCCTTAACTCATGAAATTACTGATATCTACTTTCCCTGCATTTAGTCTGGAATGCCTTGCCCCTACTAAATGAGAACCAAATTAACCTTAACTGTATTGAAAATATGGGTTCACTTACTAATTCTGGGGAGCAGTGGTGCAAGAGTTTATATGGCATTGAACCTCGATGTGGGATACCTCAAGCGTAGTTGAAAATAATACCTAGTTGAGTCCTGTTCTTAAATTTTTTCTATTGCTTCAATCGTTTTCCCACGTGCGTGCAACCCCGAAATACAAATATAGCAGAATTGTGTATCTAGCATTTGTAGTATTTTATTATATAATTTTCTTTTCTTGTCAGTGAGACATGTCAAACGCACTTTAAAAAAAAAGTCACGTTTCTGCGTCTGTGATTGTTCGGGTCCTCTTTCTTATACATAGAAGTTAATCTTAAACATACATTTTCTTGAATTTGGCATTCTTAGCTCTCTCAAAAACTAAGTGGCTTTTTCTAGACGATATTTGTGATTTGCAAATTTAAAATAATTCTATTTTTTATCACAAGGATTACATGTATCTGGTATGGTGGCGTAAGAGTTCGTTAAGCTGATAGTTAAACGCGCACTTGTGTGCTGCTCCTGGCAGTATCCTCGCATGAAATACGATTGATTGACTTCCGGTGTATGTCACGAGGCCTGGCACGTTCGAGCCGCACAGCCCTCCATGTACGTCAGAGGAGGGGGTGACACCGCGCGCAGGAATGCCGTACAGGTCTTCCTTTGGCTTGGTGTGTGACTAAGCAGCAGACTCGACATGAAGGTATTTTTCAGTGACAAAAAGAGGGCGTGTTTCTGTGCTCTTATGTCATGACGAGGCAAGCTGAGCTCCTTGCTTCTTAGGCGCCAAAACCCAGAAAAGCAACCGGCTCTTCCCGAACACCCTACAGATATGAGGAGTCATGGTAAGGGGTTGGGGTGGGGACAAGGAGCAATAGCAACTTACGTGCATTACCTTAGTGATCATGAGAGGTAGGATCACTATTGCTGACTTCCTCTGCGCAACAGGTAAGATTACCAGCAATGCCATAAAAAATAAAAAAGATTTATCAATATGAAGTGCCTCTACTTGAGTAATGAAATAAAGGGCCTAGCAGCAAGTACCCTCTGAAACCAAGGAAATAACATGAACAAAGAATTTCCAAGAATCATCATTCAGATAGCAGCGATCATTGCCATTCCATTCACCCAGCCCCTCCAAACATGGGCCTCACTCACTAAATCCGCTCTATTATGAAGAAGCCTTTCGTGATTTGCCCCACAGTCGTGCCAACCACTGGCGGATTCTCCTGCCTGCTTCTTGTTACTGCCATTCAGGGCTTTTTCGTAGTCTCTTCTCTTGTGTTACGACCGATAGATCCCGCGTCGACTCGTGCACAGGCCAGCCTGCATAGGAGAAAAGAAGTAAACATATTCGGTCCCCTCCTGAAATACAGGGGTCGTTTCCTTGCTTTTAAACCTGAAAAAAATGCACCAACTGCAGCGGCAAACATTTGCTTGCTGACGGTGACCGAATTTGGGGTGGCAGCTGCATAAATAAAGAGGCCGTAATGACATTTACCTGTATTTTTAAACCTTATTCCCACAGCTGCCCCCGCACCACAATGCCACATGCCAGGCACAGCATCTGGCAGAGGCAGAAATCTTCACCAGGCTGGAAGTGGCTTTGCACTTAGGCCATCTCCAGTGGTCTTAACACCGTGCTCCCCATGCTGGAAAACATGCATTGCTGATGCTTTTTTGTGTTGGACTGTAATACAGACTTTTCTATCATGAAGCACAACTTGGAAATTAGCAATGTTGTTTAGAAATATGCAAAAATGACTGCCTTATACCCAAGAAATACATAATCTCGGAAAAAATACAAAGAAAACCATAACCGTGTTTTTTATGGGTGGGCGGGTGGAAGGAATCAGATTTAATGTACACAAGTATGTGGGCAGCAGACTGAGAGGGGAGTTCAGGAGGCTTTCTTGAATAGCTAAAATGAACTACGGTGAGAAATGTAATATAAATATTGGAGTAATGGTTTCTATGCATTGGGATCGATGTAAAGTGTTTCCAAGTAATGAGTTTCTATATTCTCACATTGATCAATAGTGTTTATGCTTGTGAGTTTTGGGGTTATTGGCTGGACAGTACAGTTATCTCAAGTTAAGCATTTCTCCACAGCTATAGTCTGGTGGCGAGTAAAAACTGGTCAAATAGTACATTAATCTCAGTTCTTGAGTTTATCCACAGCCAGGATCCGTGGTAAATCGAAACTAGTCAGACAGTCCAGTAATCTCAATTCTAGAGCTTATCTGCAGCTAGGGCCCGGTGACGAGGAGAAACTAGTAAGTTAGTACAGTAATCTCAGTTCTAGAGTTTATCCACAGCCAGGATCCGTGGCAAGTCGTAAGTAGTCAGACAGTCCAGTAATCTCAATCCGAGAGTTTACATACAGCCAAGATTTGTGGCGAGTCGAAACTAGTCAGACAGTACAGTTATCTCAATTCCAGAGCTCATCCGTAGCTAGGGCCCGGTGACGATGAGAAACTGGTCTGACAATATAGTCTTCTCAAGTCCAGTGTTTATGTGAAGCTATGGTGCGGTGGTAAGTAGAAACTGGACACCTAACTCCTACACTGGCTAGCCAATGATTACCAGTGAATCATCAGAGGATAGTTTATCCTTCATACACTTCCAGCATTCAACGCTTCTCCGGAATCTCACCACAAGTGAATGATTCAGTGAGTATTTGTACGGACTGGCACCATTGCAAAAATGTCATCTTAGGGTGCAACACAGTACGACGGCCAGTAAAGATTTGGAACAAGTTGATGGACATGACATGAAAAGGTACAAAGAATACTGAACAAAGATTTGCTTGACTGGCCTTCCGAATTTCAAGCTTTTTGGTTAATACGGAGGAGCAGCATGAATACGATTGTACCATTTTGATCCCACAACAGAGTAAGGAGTCCCTCTTTTTCCTCATGTGTCGCATTTTCAATAATCCAGGTGCCCGTATCCATTGATATTCGGACTCTTGCAGGTCTAAACAATGGAAGTTTGCTTCAAACGTATTTAAAGGCCAAAACTGACAGTGTCAAAATCAATAGAGAGTAACTGTTCCTGTGAGTAAGTTCTAGCCTATTCGGCAGCGGAGAGTGTGAGAAAAAGGAAGAAAGTTCATAGTAACCGGTCTTAATAAATGAATATACGGTTGGATGCAAAGGATTTCCTCAAATTTGAAGAGTTGCCCTCACACACCCGTTGAGGTGTCATGCTTCATCATTGGGCGTTTTACTCCTCATGGGGGTGGCGCTGCAGTCCCCCACGGGCCCCGGGAGAGGGCTCTTTAGCGGAGATCTTTTGAGAGGAACGCCACAGTGGTGAGTGCGGGTATATGGGGAGTGTGCAAGTGAATTAAAAATAACGCAACAGTGGCCTTGGTAGTATTTATTCTTGGGTCCGTCCGGTATAATTAAAATCAGGAAAAAGAACTCGTGTAACCTTACTCCAGTGAGGAGGGTCGGTTAGTTTTTTCTAAATAGGTGAGTGGTGATAAAAATTAATAGTGGGGTCGACATGTTTCACGCCCTGTTGGTCCCTATTTGATCCTATGGTGCCACCCCCACGAGGAGCAAAACGCCCAATGATGAAGCATAACACCTCAACGGGTGTGTGAGGGCAACTCTTCAAATTTGAGAAATTCCCTTGCATCCAACCTTATTTTCATTTATTTATTTTTTGTGTGTAAATCTCTTTTATTATTTTCTTGTTTGAGGGAAGTACAATACAAATGACTCCTGCGTGTAAGCAGTAGCAGTTCATGTAACATGCAACATGGGTATGGTATACATACAGTGAAGGTAGATTCATATAAGGATCAAGAGTACAATGTTCATCAAACATTTAGCCGCATTTATCCGAAAGGACGTGTGCATTACAAACTAACTGCCGTTGCGTGCCTTTACACAAGTTAACGCACTGCGTAGATGATCACATTATTGTTATTGGCACCTTGCTAGACTGTACCATAATTTCGGAGCGAGAGATTTAACTTAGATTACATTAACTTAGAAAAGGAAGAACATATAACATCCTTAGTAGCTATTATTCAGCCCTTTAATGTCCCGTCGGGAACAGTGTGCTTACTCATTCATTACCGGAGACTACCAACTATCATTCCCTCTGCTTACAGTTTGCATTGGGCCTTTTATAGAAGTAGTGTGCGATACGACAAGTAAATGTTGCGGTGTACATACAACTCAGTGGCCTCCGGTATCTCCAGGGTGTGGACATGGGGAAGCCCCTCCCACCATATCTACAGGGAGCTGCAGCTCAGCGTATAGGGTGTCCCAGCATGTTGCGACGGGGATCTTGCGTAGCCCCAGTGTTTCCTTGCGTCGTATGGCGATGCTCTCTGCCTTTGCCCAGGCAAGCATTGAGTTCCGCCAGGCCATGACCGTGGGTGGATCGGGTGCCTTCCATTTCTTGGTGATGAGCCGTTTGGCCACTATCAGCCCCAAATCTAGGAATCTCGAGGGGACCTTTGTGGCGGGGGTTCTGTGAAATTTGTGCAGTAGGTAGGTTGGCCAGTCATGTGTTAGTGTTCTGCCTGTGCAGGTGTGCAGGAGAGAGGCCACTTGGTTCCAATAGGCACTCACCCAAATGCAGCCCCAGAGCATGTGAATTAGCCCGGCTCCTCGCTCAGCGCATCTCGGGCACTCGGCGTCTACCCGGCTAAAGTATTGATTGATTTTTTCAGGTGTGAGGTATGCCCTATGTACGATAAAAAGCTGTATTTGCCGGAAATGTGTATTACGAGGGATGCACGTCGGGCTTTCAAGTACCCGAGCCCATTCCGCATCCGTAAACTGGTGCCCCAGATCATGTTCCCACTTATGGCGCAGCGGGTCGAGGCTGATGGCTGCATGCGTCCTCAAAGAAGCTGCAAACCATCGCGTCAGGTGTCTACCCGTCCCCATAACATGCAAATATTGTATGGTGAGATGCGTCTGTGGCTCCGCAGCCATGTCACCCCACTTAGCCGCGAGTGAAGCCACCAATGTGCGATGTGTCAGAAAGTGACCTGGCGGAAGCCCATCTTCCTCCACCAGGGTCGCGTATGGCAAAAGGGCACCCTCTCGATACAAGTCCCCCAGTGTCTGAATGTCGTATTCCTGCCACCTTCTGAGTATCTGCGCGGAGATTACCGTACGGCCAGCGGGTGTCCCTTCCAGAGGTATCGCTGGTGCGTAGGGGGTCACCTTCCATGTAATATACAAGCTTCTGCGGAAGCACCTATAGGCCACTCCTAGTAGTAGAGGCTCTGGCGGTCGGGAGCGTGCACCTGGGTGGAAGAGGCTGACAATATGATGCAGGGGATAGGGCGGTCTCGCAGTGGCAGTATCTGCGCAATGACGGTTTGAGAGCCAGCGGGCCACCCACTGAAGTTGCGAGGCGAGATAGTAATGCTCGAGACAAGGAGCCGCCAGTCCCCCCTGGTCTACTGGCAGGTATAATTTCCGCTGCGCAATCCTATGCCTGGCGTTACCCCAGATAAAATCACGGAGTTGTTTTTCCAGTGGAGTGAAAAAGGAGGCTGGGACGTAGACCGGTAGGTTCGTAAAATAGTACAAGAGTCTCAGTAGCACAACCATTTTAGTGAGTGCAACCCTGCCTGTTACAGATAATGGTAAAGTACTCCAAAACCGCATCTGCGATTTGAGGGACGTCACTGCCCGGCCGAGGTTCCCATCAACAAGGTCGTCTGTACGGTGGTAGATTTGGATGCCTAAATATCGGAACGTGTCCGCGGCCCACTGCACCTTTGTACCACTCATCACGAGGTTAGGATCCTGGAGTCCCTCTTTGAATGAGTAAATACAGGATTTGTCTACGTTGACCGTCAGACCAGACAACGCAGCAAACTCCTCCAATAACTGAGTGAGGCGGGCAGGGACACTGCTAATGTCTCGAACATAAATGAGGTCATCAGCATATAATGACACCTGATGCGTGGCATCCCCCAGAGGCACCCCATCACCCAGCTGGGTACGCAGTGCCTCTGCCAATGGCTCCATTGCGAGCGCAAACAGGAGCAGCGATAAAGGGCACCCCTGTCGTGTACCCCTTTGTATTGGAAGAGAATCAGAGAGGTAAGGTCCCACTTTGACTGTAACTGAGGGGTTAGTGTAGAGGAGACGTGCCAGCTGGATGAACATTGGGCCCAGTTCGAATTTCTCCAGTACCGTGAATAGATGGCTCCATTCTAAGGAGTCAAAGGCCTTTTCTAGGTCCAATACGAGGCAACCCGCCCGAGGCCATGCTTCCACTGCGTATGCTGATACCCTGAAAAAGCGCCGCAAATTGAGGGAGGTGCTACGGGAAGGCACGAAACCGTTTTGATCCGTGTGGACCAGCGATGGAACGACCTGTGCCAGCCTATCTGCTAATACCTTCGCCAATATTTTGTAATCGGTATTGAGTAAAGCTAAGGGCCTATAGGAACCCATCTCCGTGGGATCTTTGTGGGGCTTCAGCAGTGATATCAGGTGCGCCTCACGCATGGAGGGTGGAAGCTGTTGAGACTCCAGTGCAGTGTTATATACAGTGTGGAGATGCTGTACAAGAGAGGCCCTGTATGCTTTATAGTACTCTGCCGGTAGCCCGTCAGGGCCCGGATCCATCCCAGTGGCAAGCGACTGTATGGCATCACCAATCTCCTCCAGTGTAACCTGCGCGTTGAGTGCTTCTCTGTGTTCTCGACCCACTGTGGGCAGCTGCAGAGCATCTAGGAACCCCTCCAGGTCATGTCCAGCGTCACGCCTACGGGAGCGGTAGAGGTTGGCATAGTGGTGTGTCAGTGCGGCATGTATTTCGCTTTGCGTGCATAGCATCTGACCCAACCCATTCCGTAGTGCCCCGATGGGAGCGTGAGTGTGTTCCTGCCGTATTAGCCACGCTAGGAGCCTACCCGCTCGGTCCGCAGTAGCATGTGTACGAGCTGTATGTACAGTATAATTATGGCAGCGAAGACGCTCCAACTGTTCTGCATGTGCCGAGCGCAGCTCCTCAAGACGACTCACATCTCTACCCGTTTCCTCCCCGGTCTGCTCATATCGCGATAGTTGCTGTTCTAGTTTTGTAAGGGAGTTGAAGTGCTGCTTACGGATATTCCAAGTGGCGCCCAGGCAGTGGCCCCTGATTGCTACCTTAAACGCCTCCCATTCAATAAGTGTGTCACTCGCTGTACCTTCGTTGAGCTCGAAATATGTTAAAATTGCCGTTCCCAGCGAGGCACGGAATGCCGAGTCCTCCAGTGCACTGGCCTGGAGTCGCCACGTAGGGACCGGAGGGTGTTGTACCTCCCATCTAAGCTGCAGCAACTGGGGGTTATGATCGGAGTGTGTCCGCCCTAGGTAGTCAATGCCGTGGATCAGGGGAAGAAGTGCCTGTGACCCCACCAGTCTATCTAGGCGTACGTGTAAGTTATGCACTGCGGAGTAATGAGAATAAACCCGGGCAGTGGGATTCAGGGAGCGCCACATGTCCAAAAGAGCCCAGTGTGTGAGCCAATGGGTGAGGGCCCTCGCATTCGACAGGGAAGGGGCCCTATTTAATGGCGGGAATGACCTGTCCAGCTCAACATCTAGGACGGAATTGAAGTCACCACCCAACAGCCAGGGGATGCCATTCCACCGGGCCAGAACCCCAGACATGCGCTCAAGGAAGGAAACTTGGTCAACGTTGGGGGCATAGATGGAGCCCAGCAGCATAATCTGTCCATTTAAACGCCCCTTCACAAAGGTGTATCTACCCTCTGCGTCGTTGAGGACCTCATTGCACACAAACGGAACCCCAGCCCTGATCCACACTAATGTACCTCGCGCATGCGCCGAAAAGGTGGTGCCGAATACCTGACCCCTCCATCTACTGCGCAAGCGCTCCAGCTCAAGGCGTGACATGTGGGTCTCCTGAAGTAATGCTATGTGTGCCTTATGTCGGTGGAGGTACGAATATATGGAATATCTACGGGTGGGCGTATGCATACCGTGTATGTTCCACGTTGTCACATTTACTTGTGTCATGTTTGGGCAATGTAGATTGTCAGTGCGTGCAAGGTGTGTAGTGGCACGTCCGGCACATCAGTAGGATAGGGAACATGGGCTGTTCTTACTGAACTAACATAGAAATTATGAACCCTAACCATAGCAACAATCGGGGCGAACTCCAGAATGATGTTCGTCCAAACTACTACATTGCCTAACGAGGCAGTGACTAGTTCAGTCTGGAGACTGAAGAGTAACGGGGGTGCAGGCGAGGTAAGTTTCGCTACGCCTATTACCTATCCCTCCATGTCTAAAGACCACCACCCGCATCCCCACCTGTATGTCAGTGAGTGTAATACAATAAGACTGTGTTGCAGTGTTTCCATTATACTTTCACATTTTGCGGGCTCTACGCTTAGGGCAACAGCAGCAAAGCGTACTTTGGGGTATTAACATCATCACAATTAATCAACACAAGCCAAACTCTACTTGCGTGTCTGGTCTTCTCATGTGTCTCAGCGACTCGGCAGTCCCTCACATGAGGTCATCCGCAGTTTGCGGGGTAACAACTGGCAGCCGCAGTTCATCTGAGCCATCAGGTCCAGGGGTGGATGAGCCACTAGTGGTCGACAATCCGGAGGAGCTGATCTCTCTCGCCTCTCGGTAGACAGGGGCTCCCAATGTCGCAGCCGCTTCCAGGGCATCACGGCGTTCCATCGCGCTCTGTTCCGGCAGCGGTGCTGCTGTTCGCCTCGACGCGCTGTTCCCCCGCTCACGCCTCCCTCTACGTCGCTTTCTCTTGTTGACCGGCCTAGGTGGATCGTCACTGGAGGTGCGGGGTCCTGTCCATAGGCTGGATTCTTCCAGCCAGTCCCATGTGTCATCGGGCGAGTCTAAGAAGCGTGTAGTGCCTTTAGCCACCACTCTCAGCCTGGCAGGGAACAGCAGAGAATAGGGAAGCTCCAAATTACGCAGCTGTCGCTTCACCGCCGTGAAGGTGCTCCGGCGACTCTGCACCTGAGCCGTGTAATCTGGGAACACCATGACCGGGCTGCCACTGACCTTTAATTCAGAGAGCTTACGGGTCTCACGCAAGATCGTATCCCTGTCTCTGTAGTTCAGAAGTCTGAAGAGGAAAGGACGCGGCCGAGCACCGGGGGGGGGTCGTTGGGCAGGAACGCGGTGAGCCCGTTCCACTACGAAGTGCGGCGATAGTACCCCAGCAGGTAGGATATCATGGAGCCAGCGTTCCACATAAGTCTCCGGGGTCCGTCCTTCCTCTCCTTCTGGGAGGCCTACCACGCGAATGTTGTTGCGGCGTGAGCGCCCCTCTGCATCTTCAACTTTGTCTTCCAGTGTATGCACTCGATCTAGGACATCTTGCAGGGCCGCTGCATGGCTGGTAGTAACGGGCTGCAATTCCGATAATGCCTGAGCTTGCGACTGGACTTTCTCTGCTAAGTTGCGGTGGTCAGCACGTAGTAAAGTGAAATCGGACGCTACCTTGTCGATCCGAGCTTCAAGGGACGAGCGCGTCTGATCCAGCACAGCTCCAATTTTTTCGACTGCTGCGAGTACTGAATCCAGCTTCGTGGCTAGCCCCGTGCCTGGATCGTCGCCAGTTGCATTACCCCCTGCTTGTGGCGGCTCTAG
This sequence comes from Calotriton arnoldi, assembly GCA_963921515.1. Taxonomy (NCBI): domain Eukaryota; kingdom Metazoa; phylum Chordata; class Amphibia; order Caudata; family Salamandridae; genus Calotriton; species Calotriton arnoldi. The sequence goes on along the minus strand of CAWUFW010009042.1, from coordinate 39,286 downwards.
CGTGCTGGCCTGCGCCGTATTCTGCTGCAAGTTGTAACCTTATTTTCATTTTATTAAGACAGGTTACTATCAACTTTCTTCCTTTTTCTCACACTCTCCGCTGCCGAATAGGCTAGCACTTACTCACAGGAACAGTTACTCTCTAGTGATTTTGACGTACTGCCTTGGGAGCACGGGTACTGGACCTCTTTTTTTTAAGCTCCCCGTCCCTCCCTTTGTGCATTAGACAAAACTTACAGCGTCCCTGGTCTAAATTGAGAATTTGAAAATAAGAGCCAGTTTTTCTGGAGGGAAGTGATGGCCTTGGTGTAAGCACACCAAAGCAGAAAATGTTGTTCTTAATCCACCACGACCTCCTAACTGAAACTAGGCTGAATCACGTATATGTCCTCCTATCTGACCTAGACGAACGCTCTTGTTCTACAGGAAAAGAAAGCACATGGTTGAACTCTAACATATACTCCTCAGCTTTACCAGACTTATGTGCTTACTTTTACATCCAAGTACATTGATCAGATGAAGATTTGTCTTTTCCCAAGTCCACCTCAGATATGGTCCTTGACATCAGAGCAGGCTGACTTCCTTAAGCCGCCAGAAGAGGCTCTTGGAGAGCGTTGTGTGGCTTTGTTTATATAAATGCACTCAGGACTGCGCTCCCACAGAAACTATTGAGCTGGTATGATGACGCTATTCAAAAGCAGAGGAAAGTTGTCCTAAAGTCAAAATACCCTTAAAAGGAGAGGTTGCTCAATTGTGCCCCCTGGCAATGGTGGGTCCTAGATAATGGATGAATAGATGATAGATTGAAAGTCCTAGATAGAACAACACAGTAGGTCAGATTTAGAAAACTACAGTGCTTACTTAGCAACCTCTTGCATAGGTAAAGTTGTACTTGACCTCAAGCTTGGAGATGGACTACATCCGCTGACATAACGTTGGTGAATATTGTTGCATGCAGGTTTCAGGTGGCATGGAAGGGAGTTTTCTGCCCTCTTTTGTAGTGACTAGCGTCCTTAATTCGCTCCTGCCAGTCTATATGAACCTGGAGCAGGAAGCCTCCACCAAGAACCTACACGTTCCTAGGAGATCATAGCAATTTAAAAAGATTCCAGCAATAGAAGCACCAAGGACGGAAATAAAAGTTTTAAAAAAACCACGCTGAACCTTTATTGTATACAATTAGGCAAAAGTGTTTTATGTGTGGAAGGAGGTGTGCACTTATGATGTTCTTTGGTTAATGCAGCATGGGTTTGTTTTCTGTATTGTAATAATGACTCTCAGGTGTGATCAGCTTTGCGAAAACACACTTCTACTCTCGCTCTGCTGAACATAAAGCATCAAGAGGGTGTGCAGGTTTTAACCGTAGAACGTTGAACGTAATTGCAGAAAAGATATGTAGTTTATAGGACAGGTAAGATATGGAAAATTTGGAGGATAAGGTCGAACAATAGCAACACTTCTTTGGTGTTAGTCCCTGGGACATACACTTTGCTGATGGCTGACTATCTAAGCATTCAGAGCACTGCATTCTAGGTTGAGCTTACCAAGTAGTGTATGCTGTCTGGTTGGAAAAGACTATTTATGAACTTATATTGGGCTTACCAAAGCTGTACAGCATGGCTAGAAAGCATTGGCAAAGCCAATAGGTCCCAAAAGCAAGACTTGTTGGCTTTGCCAATGCTCCTTCGCAGGAGGCACTGAAGCAGGCACATGTAACCTAATACCAAGGCTGTCTAGTTTTGATTTCCCCCTGATACGCCTCCTTCCACCATCCTGAGCTTCCTGTGTCTGTACCTTCTCACTCTTGCTGGTTCTTTTTCATCCCTACTTTCTTCCTTTGTCACAGTATTTAATTCTTCCTACTTCTTTCTCCCTTGCTGTGGGTCACATCTTTATGATGAAAAAGAAGTCCATGCCTCAAAAGATCCTGCATGTCATCAGGTGCAGCCACTTCAACTCTTTGTGCCTGACTCAGCTCTACGCCGCCAATCAGAGGGGGCTTCATTCAAGTTCAGCACACGTCCTATTGGCCTTGGTGGGTTTGCAGAGGACTGTGATATAATCGTAAATTATTTTTTCCTTATTAGTTAAATTTTTTTTATAGCAATCATTAAACCATCCTAATCTTCTTACTCCAGTGAGAGTTGGCATTCCTTTGCACTATGCTTCTGCAATAAAGGTTTTCCAGTCTGACAGTGTTTCTGGTTATTTTACACAGCGGGGTAGCCTTTTTTGGTAGTCATTCAGTGGCGGCCGACAAAGAAAGACCGGTGTGGCTGGTGGAGCGGGGGGGATGGGCCGACGGAAATCGCGTGCCGCGGAGGGGAGGGGGGGTTAATAATAAAAAAAAATTAAAACAAGACTTACCTGGTGCTGATGGCCGCCTCGTACTCCTCTGTTCCTGGTCCCAGTAGTGACTGGGACAGCATCGGTCTCTCCCTCCAATCCCCACGCTGCTCTCAAACATGAAAGCACCGCGGGGATTGGCCTGAGCGGGCTGGATCAACGCTCGCTCAGGCACAGTGAGCTTGTGCTGTTTTTCCAACCCAGCTGTACAATACAGCCGGGTTAGAGAAACCCAAGTGCGCATGTCACTTTGGCCGGCCTTCAACGGCCAGCCAAACTGACATGTGCACTTAAAAGTGCACATTTACCACTCCTCCTCCCCCCTCCCGTGGCCTGGTCCCGCCCCTCCCAGCACATGCTGGCTCAGAGCCAGCAGCTAAAAAATAAAACAATAGTAAAATATCGTTTTATTTTTCAGCTGCTGTCTCTGAGCCAGTGGGGCTACGCTCCTCGGCCATTGCACAGGAGCCGCCGCTCTAGTCATAAGCCGTTCATAACTACCCTCTGGGTCTGAGCCTTTGTAAAGCAGCCACCTGTATGCACGCTATGAAAATACAAGCCAAGTACGCGTGAAAATAGTTTTGCTCTCCCTCACTTATAATGGTTTGCAAATCCTGCATTGCAAGCAAAAGTGTGAAAATTGCTGCTCTTAAAAATGTGACTTTAAAATGTTCCCAAGGAGACTGAGCGCAAGCATTCCCTCCTAAGGAGGTCCTGCACCCTCATGTGCGTTACCATCTGTCCCAGCACAGTTGGCACACGTTTTTTTCTGCCAAGTATGGTTGGAGCGTGCTTGTGCTTAACAAGGAGATCATTGGATGGGGATGGCAAAGGAGAGAAAGGACAAAATCAATATGATGGTATTTTTTCCTTATTTTATTGCCCTGCATAACGATTTCAGATCTTCATTGCCCACTCCACCCCAAAAAGGCTGAGAGGGGGAGACAGACAATGCCAAATTAGGCTTCAAGCAAACAAGTTGTACCCAACTTCTGCATCTTTGCAGGAAGAGGCCTTCAGTGAGTACGGCTTACAAAAGGCCTGTGCGTAGCCCAGGTGGCTGTCTTAGAAATGTCTTCAATATGCACGTCTTTGGAAAGCTGCCAACACTACTTTGGCTCTGGCGCATGGGCTCATAGGAGGTTGAGCTCATTTTGTATCTAAGTTTTGGATGTACCCAGCCATCTATGAGCAGTAGCTTTTGCAACTTTGTTACCTAGATTTAGACCACCATAAGTGATCTGACTTCCTAATGATAGTTCTTTTCAAGTAGGATGTAAGAGCCCTGAAAACATCCAGGTTTTGTGGAGATTCCTCAGAACAGGAAACATTAGTTCTCAGGTGGAATTATGCTAAAACATTAGGAATAAAAGTGCAAAAGAGGGGTCTGATGTCAGAATCATGGATATATTGATCTTATGAAGAGAGAGCTCTGTGCACATAAATCATTTTGTTGAGGATATACTTGCTAATATGTTTTACATGTTAAGAGGTAAATATGAAAAAATGCCAGAGGTTCATATGTCCTGTACATTAAAGAGGCAAGGTCAAAATTGAGATCTCACTCTGGAGCAGAATTGATACACCACCCAAATGAGTACTTTTTTGTGAGACTACGCCTCTTAGTGCTTTGAAATAGGCAATGATAGCTGCAAAATATTTGCAGTAGTTAACCAGGATTCCTGAATTAAATGAGTATGCTGTAAATGATGACATGACAGAACCTGTAAATAGTTCAGGCCATTTTCAAGAGCACAGTGGCAAAAGTGAAGATATATGCTCTTACCCTGATGCCTAGTGGGGTCGTTCCAGACAACTTGTGACAGAAATGTCCAGTTCTGGCAAACTCGGGTAGGCATACGGTGTTTTTTAGGGAAACAGGTTCTCAAGTTCTGCAGTGGTAGGAAGGGATTTAATATGTGTCCGCCAGCTGAACAAGGATATTCAGAACATGAGAAAGCTCTAGGAAGTTAATATCGAATCAAATCTGAATCCCAAGTCTGTCTTGACCAAACTGGGGGCTACTTGGATCGTCAGTGAGATGCTGGTATTCTTTAACATTTGGCAAGTCTTGTCTGTAAAAGAGAGGAGTTGGTAAAAAAAAAAAAGTGTACAGGAACCACCATGTTCATCCAAGTTGGAATGTATTTCCGAGGAGGATCCTTCCAGAGTTCCGGTGAGAGGTAAAAAGTGGCCACTGGTGATTGTCGTTGTTGCATAAAGAGCTGCCTGCACAAATCATGAATCGTTGAAAGAGGCCTACAAATGGGCTGGTTTACCGCTCACTGATGACTGTTGAACAACCTGCGCACAGTGTCTCCCTGGATAAAACTTCCCCACTACAAGTGGAAGACCACGATGAAGATCGTGTTTTAAAGTACAGGTAACCTCATCTGACTAGTACAGAGAATGAGCCAGTGCTTCCTAATTTAAAACATTGCTTCTGTGTATTAGGGTAAGGACACCTTTCCTTTTGAGAGGAGAAAGCAATTACTTTAGGCTCAGGAGCATTGCTTTCAACTCCAGATCATGTATGTGAAATGTCATCTCTTTAGCTCCTGCCCACAGTCCGTCAGTGTGCATGTTCTGACAGGGAGCTTAGCAGGCATGCAGAGGAAACTCATCATTATAGGAAGAGTTTGCGGCTGTAGAAAGTGACTTTTGAGGGAACTGGATTCTTAAACTCACCAGAGAAGAGAATCCAGAGCATTTTCTGAGATGAGCATCTTCTTTGACCAAGAGTTTCAAGGTTGGTACAGTGTGGGAGCCATTTGGGGTTGCAAAGTTCTCCCTTTTACATCAACTAGTGCCAACATATAAATGGAAGAGGCAATGAGATCAAGGATCCTCTGATACTACCACACTGAGGCACGTGGGTCTTGATCTAAAACGCAAGGTTGCTTGCGTCAATGGCTGTACTGGCCCTGGGGCATGATTGGGACTTTCCCAGTGAAGAGTCCAGCACTGCCCGTCAAACTGAAATATTTAGCAAGGAGCTGCCAGACACTGGTGTGACTACATAAATCAGTGTCATCATGGATGGACACTTTCTATTCCTGAACATTTCAATCACCAGTCATTGCCATAAGGTGTGTGAGTCTCATTTCTTTAATTGAACCACATGCGAGCTACAACCTACACAATGCAGCGAGCTGTCACAGGAAAGTCTTGTACAGGAAACTGTGCCTGTGATGACATGGATGGGGTTTTGGGGAAATCCATAGCAGACAGTTATTGATATATGTTGAGAAACCTAAGTTGAGATGAGTGTTGCACACGAGCTGTAGAATTTTGCCTAAGTCCTCTAGAGACTGTTTTTGTTAGGCAGACTGAGGAAGGGTATTCATGAACATACTTAGAGCCGAAGAAGGGGCAGCATAACCCACTTCAAGCTTCACGTCCTCCGAATCATTGTCCTCCCCATACTCAACAATGGTAATAAATATACTATGCTTTGCACATCTACATGTATACTATATATGAATGCACAATTAATGTTTAGCTGCAATACTTGAACGTGTTTTTTTTATTAAACCTTTATTAGTTTTATATAATATAACATTGCAGTGATGAGAATTACATATGTAGTGTACATCAGGTGGGGAGCGACGAGACTGCCCACCTTGTTACAACGAGCAATTACATGTGGAACCACGTACAAAGTCCGAAAGGGTGTAGGACATTTGGTCGGCTATTCTTGAGTAGGTTTTAAAATAAAAATGAATATGCATACCATATTCTGATATGCTTCTTAAAAATTCTGCCTATGTCCAAAAACATGTGTTGTTTTTGTGGAATAAAATTGAGGTTTAGAAGTGCGTATATGACAAACAATGGCATAGAAATTTCTTAAGAGAACTGTGGGAACCCAGCCCATTTTTTCATGTAACACCATAATTCATGTAATGTAATGTAAATTGCATTTATATAGCGCTTACTACCCCTGACGAGGCGTTGAAGCGCTTTTTCGGCAAGTAGCACGCTACTCCGGGACCCATAGAGGATTAGTGTTGAATTAGTATAGTGAAATATGAAAGTAATTTAAGTGGTGGATAGGATAGTTAGTTATTTGGATTCGGAAGGATAGCAGAAGGATAGAAGAGGAAAAAAGGTTTGTATTTAGATAGCGCTTGTTACCCCTGATGGGGTGTTGAAGCGCTTTTTTTGGCGATTAGCACGCTACTCCGGAAACCCATAAAGGATTAGTGGTGAATTAGTATGGTGAAATATGAAAGTAATTTGAGTGGTGGATATTAGTCAGTTATTTGGAGTGAGAAGGATAGCCGAGGGATAGAAGGGGAAGAAAGGTTTGCATTCATATAGCACCTGTTACCCCTGATGGGTGTTGAAGCGCTTTTCTGGCGAGTAGCACGCTACTCCGGAACCCATAAAGGATTAGTGTTGAAAATTAGTATAGTGAAATATGAAGTAATTTGAGTGGTGGATATGTTATTCAGTTATTTGGATAGAGAAGGGTAGGCGGCGGGATAGAAGAGGGAAAGAGGTTTGTATTTATATAGCGCTTGCTACCCGTGATGGGGTTTTGAAGCGCTTTTTTGGCGAGTAGCACGCTACTCTGGAACCCATAAGGATTAGTGTTGAATTAGTATAGTGAAATATGAAAGTAATTTGAGTGGTGGATATGTTAGTCAGTTATTTGGATTGAGAAGGGTTGGGGAGGGGTAGAAAAGGGAAAAAGGTTTGCATTTATATAGTGCTTGTAACCCTGATGGGGTGTTGAAGCGCTTTATTGGCGAGTAGCACGCTACTCTGGAACCCATAAAGGATTAGTGGTGAATTAGTCTAGTGGAATATGAAATTTGAGAAGTGAACATGTTAGTCTGTTATTTTGATTGAAAAGGATAGTGGAGGGATAGAAGAGTGAAGGATTACATTTTTTTTTTTTTTTTGGGAGGTCATAGCAGTAGGAGGAGGCTTTTGGATGAGTAAAAAGTGGTTGTGGAGGGAAGATTCAGAGGGAAGAGTTTAGAAAGGTTTGTTTTGGGGAATCGGTATAGTAAAAGAGGTGTCAGATGATGCAAGGAGGGGTAGAGTAGGGGAGCGTCTAGACAAAAAAACAACATATCCATGAAAATCATATTAAAGAATACAAAAACGATCATCAAGTTTAAAATTCCAGACAGTGTAACTATGATAAGTCATGTGTTATACCCATTACATTTAACACTCATTGTGTTTATAAAACAGCAGGCTGGCACCAATTTCTGACAGCATGGTTATTTTACAAAAATATATATAAAATGCTTGCATTTCAGTAACTATGCCCATCGTTGTTACTGTATATTTTGAAAGGAGCAAGGGAACCCAAGTAGTCTGAGAGGGACCTGGGATACAAGTAATTATACAGGAACAATGGTCCCTTACAACATAGATAAACGACAGTAATCAACACACTTCAGCTTGAACGTGAGCCTGTACACGAAGATTGAAAAATTGTAGAAATGCTGCGTGGCGGTCAGTCTGTGATACACTCTGCAATATGTGCTGCAGATTTTTAGCCAATAACACTTTGCATGTGGGGATTTTCAAGCTCAAACTTTCAGTGTACAATGTTGAGAGTAAAATGGCAATTCCCAAAATGCATCAAGCCCTGAGGTGGAATGAGAGGGCTTCATTGGGAACGACATTCCGAAGCTTTTTGTAATTTACCAAAGCAGTTCCCATACATTCCTGAACGGTTAATGCTGACAAGTTGCCTTAGGCAGACAGGGAAGGAGGGGGTCTCCTGTACTGTGAAGCAAGAAGAGGTACAGACAACTAAAGAAGAAACAAGTGTTCTCTCATGAAATGTAAAATGTGTGTAATTGTTTAATCAGCACATCTAAAGGTTGTTTGGGAGCCAGCATAACTTTGTCGAATCATTTTTGAGAGGTTAATGAAAACCCTATAACAAAGGTTTGCATTAAAAATATAACTTGTGAAAGCATCATAAGTAATTAAACACAACCTTTTTGCACATTTTGTGGCAGCTTATCTTATACTATCTTGCACTGCGTATAATACATATTTGAAACTGTGGCAGTCTATCTTGTACTGTGTGAAATACATTCTAGATCTCTCCTACTGCACAGCTTGTAGCTATCTGTTTGCAAAAGACCTCTTATGGACCGTACCAGAAACTCACAGTGGGCTTAGAGCCTGCCCATTGCTTACGATTGGTTGACTTCATTTTTTACTCTCGTTTGCATGCTTCTATTTGATTACTTGCCATCCTCATCTTATGCTTGTCCCTTCCCTGGGCCATGGCCTCTTTTTCATTTTTTTTTATTGGCTGCCTTGTATCCTTCCACTGCTTACATGGAGGGAACTACCTTTTTCTTTCTTTTCAGCAGTCCATAAGAATTCACGCATATCTAGCTCTTCTCCCTCATGTACCACCTACAATCTACAAGCCCCCGCCCCCTCAAAAAAGTTCCTCCATTTCAGTGGCGTAACAAACGCTTAAGGTCCGCCCCGCCCCTGCAAGATAGACTAAGTGGGGCCACATACACACAAATACTATATCAACAGAGTAGAAAAATGGGACACTGAAAACCATTTTGTGTGGTATTCATTTACAAAATGACTGCTTACAGTCTCGCTGTTTATTTTGCTCACACAGCAGAAACTCACCTCAAAGCAGTCTTTAGAGAAGAGAATCTTAGAAGACACTCCCTTGCCCCTCAAAAGAACAAGAGAGAAATTGGGAAGTATATTGCAGCACAATATTCCCTAGAGATTAGTTAGTAAACGTAAGGTTTTACAGTCTGTCCTGAAAGAGAGCTTCGAGAGTAGTCCAGTACTTCAGATTTTGCCTCAGAACCCAGAACACTTATTTATTTGCACCCATTAATCATATATGTGCCAATTATATACACAGAACAGAAAGCACAAAAGACAGATATCTCTTCCACGGTGAAAGCAGTATTTGATAATATTTTTACATTATTTTTCATGTGCCAATTATTAGTTCATAAAAATTATATCAGCAGATTGTTTATTTTATGGTATCATCGCAGCAAATCAATATTATGTTTTTTGGCAGTCGGATTGATATTCAAGTGTGCTGTCATGATATTCAACTGTATTTCCAATATATGTGTGTGGTGCCTGAACATTCCAGACTGCTGCTCAAGTATTCAGGGGTGTTGGCATTAACATAATGCATATTGTACTAATTAGCTTGTCCGGGAGTTCTCCAATTGAGAAATGAAAGCCCCTTGTGTCAACAGCTCTATTGAAATATGCCTGGGCTGCTTATTTTGCCCTCGCTGTTAAGGATGTCATGACTAGTTATTGTTACACATTAAACATTTGTAACAAATGTACATGGTTGTCAGCAGTTTTATTTCCTGGGGTGTATATATAAGAACATGATGCTAGTTTGCGCTAAGCCCTAATACAACACACATTGTCATGTAGGCTGCCATACTGCACATCAAGAACTTGACATGCACAAAAGATGAGCACAATAGAACGTCTCGCAGTCATATACACAACACAGGTACATAGAAATCCAATCAACTACAATATAAACACCACACACCCCTTTAATTGGACAGTTTGAAACATACAATATAACCATTTTCAGAGGTGAGGTATTACCTTGCCCAAATATTGTGTGTTTGTATTGTGACAGGAACTCCATAACTCAAACTGAATCTTATTTATTGCCTCTGCTGGAAATCAGTGAGTCCAACTTCAGCCTTCACAGAGAAGCATATTCTGGTGAAGAGCAGGCACATATAGATAGCTAGAACTACCTATGAGAGGGCACTGTGTAAGAGTGTTACCTCTGTGCAGTTGCAAAGTACATTTCCACTGTACCAATACGCTTTGTGTGTGAAGACCTCTTTATCACATTTCTTATGTTCATCTCGCTTAGTGCCTATCTCATATCTATCTCTGTCTCGCCTCTCCTTATTTAACCACCCGAGTGTAGCTAGCATTGCCACTTTCTGTGCTGTACCAATTCTTTAGTCATACAGCCTGCACTGCTGCTTCATATGCGATATCTTTTAGGTGTGAGGGTGCATGCACAGTTGCTTTCCGTAATCTACCTGCTTGTGAAATCAGTTCACACTACTACTAAGCATGCTGTACCTGTTTTGAGTGAGGGGAGCCTGCACGTTTGCTTTCGTTACTGTACCTGTTTTGTGAGGGACACTTGTACTTCTACTTTCTGTAGTGTACCTCTAATATGAGAAGTTGTTTTTTATAGTTGGTGGCCATTCTGTGGCTTTGCTGTGTGGGGCAAGCATTCACTCCCGTTTCTCCTGTGGTGCTCGTTTTGCATTGAGGAAGCTTGTGCAGCTGCTCCATATGTTACCCCTATTGAATGAAGGAACTTCACTGTTGATGCTGAACCTGTCTTGTGTGAGGGAATCTTACAAGTTTGTCTTTGTTGTATCTCCTTTGTGTGTACATGAGGTTCCCAGTACTACTATCCATACAGCACCATTTGTGTGTGTCATGGCAACAAACTTGTACTGCTGTTGCCTGTGCTCTACCTATTCCCTATATCGGAGAAACCTCTTGTAGTGCATCCTGGAGGAGTTACCTTTACGACCTTCACCCCCCTCCCCTCATCACTTTGACCTCAGATATTTATGCTGGCTTCCTTTCTGTCCAGGAACATCATGCAAAGTATGGGCAGAAAAGCTTTCTTGAAATTTCCTGCACACCCCACATAACGTGCTCCAAGCAAATGATGACATTAATTACTGGAGCACTCATTTCTGTGCCATAGAGAACTTAGAACTAGAACAGCCAGTGGGTCCGGCTTTTTACAGTAAAACAGGCAGATGATATATGTGCTTGTCTGCACTTTACGAACTGGTATGAGGTGTTTTTTCCCTTCTAGTGTCCTTTCCAGGCTGCTCTCCAGACACAGCCTTAGTGTAGAGTGATACTCCTAATAGCAGGGTAGTCTCCAGCCTAGAGGCGGTGTGATTTTTCTCACACGACTGTGATCAAATACATTGAACAGTAATCAGGGAAAAGACAAAAGCTAGCTTCATCTAAAGTGTCCCTTTCACCTTGAACAACAGAGACTGCAGTTCCACCCTTCACCCCCACCATCTACCAAATGACAGTCCTCCCAGCAAAATGCCTAAGCGAGTTACTAAAGGAGACTCTTATCTCCCCACTTCATTGTTTAGGTCTCCTTCCTCCAACTTCAGAAATGCCAGCAATACACTTCCACTTTCTTGGTAAACAAGCTCACCTCCACCTTGTGCACACCACCAGACATGGGGCATCCATTTACTCTGTTTCACTTTTACACACAATGCATGTGCCATGGTGGCCACATACAGAACAAGCATTGGCATAGCCAATAGGTCTCGCCTTTGGGACCTTATAAGTGTTTAGTTATCCAGCACAATATCCTTGGTGCAACAATATCAACTGTTGCATGGCTAAACACTTATAAGGTCCCAAAGGCGAGACCTATTGGCTATGCCAAGGCTTGTTTTGGAAGGAGGGGGCTTGGGGCGGGGTGGGGTTCAAAAGTGCCTCGTAGATGCTTCTCGGCACGAGGCCCCACCCCCGCCTTACACGGTGAGATTGTTCTTCAAGCTGGCAGGTATGCAGGTATATTATCGAAAACAATTGCTATGCAGGGGCGTAGCTTCAGAGGGGGTGTTTGGGGTGTTACACCCCCTTAATAAATGTATTATTTAAAAAATAGTTGGGTACAGGAGCTTTCAGTCGAGTATGGTAAGGTGTCTGTGGATTTCACCTTGGAGTTTGAAATACTCACTCAGACAAAAACACACACACCTCCTTTTTGAAGGCCTTAAAACCATCCGAACTCTTCCCTTTCCACTGGCCCTTTCACGTCCCTCAAGCGTTGCTTCTCATATAATGATTAACATTATATGCCAGTGTGATTGTCTGAAAGTCTGAATATTACACCACCCCGAGTCTTACTGACCAAGCTACACCCTTGTTGATATGCATCATTTTATTCAGTGAATTTAGGACTTTGAAACCACGGCGTGGCATTTAATGCCCAATAACAATAGCCAAACACGTGCCACATGGACTAGGCATCTCTGGGGCCATAGAGACATTCCAGCCGGTGTAAAGAGCTCGTAATCGAGTCAGAAGTAGGATTACCAGAGGCTGCATCACCAGTAACGTTACTGCTCACCTGTTGCATCATGTAGGACATGAGGGGGAGGACATAGGCGCGCGCAACACTGCGTACAACCGCAAGGAAGTAGCAACAGCGTGCTATTTGGAGAGCAGAAGTGTATTAAATCGACACTGCCTTAGAGATGTTAATGCGTTCCCCTTTGTTGCAGGAGATGTATGGTCTCTGCAGACTCCGCTGCTGTTAAAAGGCGGGGCGGGGTGAGAAACAAAAGGTGCAAGTGGGTGGGAGCTCGCGAAGGACAGTAGGAAGGCAGAGAGAATGGCAACTTGTGGGGCGAAGCAGGCAAGTAGCCCCCTGATTTATGGACGTACTTCAACAATTGTTTTGGCTTGCATGAGCCGGCCAGCGGCTGGGTGTGAATGAGCACAGCAGGGACCTCTGACTCGAAGGCACTGACATCTGCTGTAATGAACTCCACTTGGGCCCGGCTTCCTAAAATCTGGGGCTAGGAAGTGCCCACCAAGTGTCACCGGGGGCGCGCGCCGCATGTCTTTCCGAACCCTGACTGCGGATATGCCCAGAAGGGGGGCGGTTGAGTGATACATCACCATGCCCTTTAGGTACCCCGAGTTTTCATTATATGTCCAGAATCTACACGTTCAAACTGGCAGAGGGGTGGGGTTGGCGAGGGATGTGGGGCGAGGGGCTTGTTCATCTACAACAAACAATAGGTGAAGTGAAAAACCCGCCAAGAAGAGAGGTATTCATGGGGTTTGGTGTGTAAGTTGTGTTCTGTGTTTCTCCAGATGATCGCAAACAAAAATACACAAGCACTGGAAAAGCCTGCGGGCCTCGGATTTAGGACCTGTTGTCTTTGCCAGTGACTTTTAGCGCTGCTGTTCAACATCGACAAAAAGTGTTTCTTCTTGATACTGTGCAGAATGGTTGTAAGAAAAGAAAAAAAACAATGACCCGGCTTCTAGTGACGGAGTCATTTTGTAGAGGAACATACAGCATGCATCACCATGAACCAACAAAATGACGTGTGTGACATTTTTTTTTATCCATCTGAGACTGATCAGCACATAAATAAAAGTAGAATGTAAGCGGTTTTTTTTTAAGCAGAGTTGGTGGGTGAAAGAAATTTACGGCCTGGTGGTAAAAAAAAATAATATTTTAAAAAATAAGACGATATAGGGGAGGCAATGGAGGCGTAGGTCGGGGAAGCAGGCGGGGAGGTTAAAGTAAAAATTAAGATGGGTGGAGAAGGAGGGAAAACAAGAAAGACCACAAGCATTGGCCGCGCGGCCGTGCGACGCGCTCTGTGGTGGGGAGAGGGGAGGAGCGGGAGAGCAAGTGACGCGCGGCCGTGAAAGTGACACGGCCGCGCGGCCCCGAGAAGCGCTCTGTGGTGGGGGAGGAACAAGTGACATCAAAGGCAGATGGCCTGGAGCATGCGAGGAATGCGCGTTACTGCGCGCGTTCTCGCATGCTCTAGGCCAGCCAAAAGTTGTGGTCGCATTTCTGCAAGCCCACACTACAAAATGTCTCGCCCAGAGCCAGCGCTGGCTTTCAGGGCGAGACCTAAAAATGCACAACATATACTTGGGATGTTAGCGTTAGGATGGATGTTAATGCATAGAAGCGGAACTTTACACAAGTGGGCCAGTGAGTCTTTACTCAGGTGACACAGATAAATCAATCAAATCAATCAATCAGGCGTTTGTTAAGCGCGACTACTCACCCGTAAGGGTCTCAAGGCGCTAGGGATAGGGGGGGTGCAGGTTCCAGTCCGTCAAGGAGGGGGTCTGTCGAAGAGCCAGGTTTTGAGGTTTCTTGCGAAGATGGGGAGCGATGTTGTCTCTGAGGTGGAGCGGAAGGTCGTTCCAGGCTTTGGCCGCGAGGAAGGAGGAGCGGCCTCCCGATCTGGTCTTTCTGGTGCGGGGGACCACGGCATAGGAGAGCTGGGCTGATCGTAGGGTCCTTTGGGGTGCGTGGAATTTGAGTCGGCTGTTCAGGTATGCTGGTCCGGTGTCGTGGAGGGCCTTGTGTGCGTGGGTGAGTATCTTGAAGGTGATTTTAGCCTCGACGGGGAGCCAGTGGAGTGTGCGCAGGTGCTGCGAGATGTGGCAGTGTTTTGGCAGGTTGAGGACCAGTGTTGCGGCGGCGTTCTAGATGTTCTGTTTATTCCGGCGTAGAGTGCGTTGCCGTAGTCGAGTCTGCTGGTGACCAGGGCGTGAGTGACTGTGTTTCTGTGTTCGAGGGGGATCCATTTGAAGGTCTTACGAAGGAGGCGGAGGGTGTGGAAGCAGGAAGACGAGACGGAGTTGATCTGGCGGTCCATTTTGGGCTCGGAGTCCAGGATGATTCCCAGGTTGCGTGCGTGGTCCGTGGGCGTTGGCGGGTTTCCAAGGGCGGGGGGCCACCAGGTGTCGCTCCAGGCGTCGCTGTTTGGGCCCATGATGAGTACTTCTGTTTTGTTGGTGTTTAGTTGTAGGCAGCTGTTTTATATCCATTTGGCGACGGCTTCCATGCCTTCTCGAAAGTTGCGTCTGGCGGTGTTGGGTTCGTTGGATAGGGAGAGGATGAGTTGGGTGTCGTCTGCGTATGACACAATGTTGAGTCCGTAGGTTCTGACGATGGGGGCGAGTGGAACCATGTAGACGTGTGGAGGTGGGTTTTATCTAAAACCCACTGGTGCAGGGTCACCCTTTGTCCACGGGTTCAAAATAAGTAAGGAGGAATCGACACTGGAGTGAAGTACAAATCCAGGATCATTTATTAACATTCATGAATGGGAGCCTCGTCCGACAAGCACCATAGAGATACTCATGGAGGAAGCGCATGGAATAATGGTTACATGGGTTTTTATAGCAAAAGATCGCAAACAAGGGACGCCCAGTGGTATAAACAGAACTTTGAGAAAAACACACAAATGAGGTAATGGTGAGAATTGACAGCCTTGGTGTTTTGAGCAATCTTCGCGTCTTGAGGCTGCACAACAAGATATGCTATCTGTGTAAACTTTATTCAGGACTTAACCATTGTCTGGAAACTTCGAGCAGACACCAGCTGTTCTTTTGCGCTGACTCTGCATGTATACACATCCTGCAATACCCCAATCTAGATTCTTTACAAATGTTTGTGCAGGTGAGGTGTCAAGGATAGAACCGGGGCTGGAAAGGAGGGCAGAGGTAAAATGGATGACACATAGCTCAATTCAAAAACGAGAAGAATCGAATTTTATATTTCAACTGACGTTGAAGAGCGTCGGGCTGAGGGAGGAGTCCTGGGGGACTCCGCAGGTGGTAGGTGTAGGGTCCGAGAGGAAAGGGGGGGGGGGGGAGACTGACCCGCTGCGTTCTGCCGGAGAGGAAGGAGCGGATCCAGTCGAGGGCCTTGTCCTGGATTCCTGCGTCGTGGAGTCTGCGTATTAAGGTGCGGTGAGAGACTATGTCGAACGCCGCTGAGAGGTCGAGGAGGATGAGGGCTACTGTTTCTCCTTTGTCCAGTAGGGTGCGGATGTCGTCTGTTGCGGCGAGGAGGGCGGTTTCCGTACTGTGGTTTTTTCTGAAGCCAGATTGGGAGGAGTCGAGGATGTTGTGCTCTTCGATTAATGTGGCGAGTTGGCTGTTGATGGCTTTCTCGATGACTTTCGCTGGGAACGGGAGCAGGGAGATGGGTCTGTAGTTTTTGAGGTCGGTGGGGTCCGCCGAGGGTTTCTTCAGGAGGGGGTTGACCTCGGCGTGTTTTCAGTCGTTGGGGAACGAGGCGGTCGCCAGGGAGCGGTTGATGGTGTGGCGGAGCATGGGTGCGATGGTGTCGGCGGCTCTGTTGAAGATGTGGTGGGGGCAGGGGTCCGTGGGGGCCCCTGAGTGGATTGACTTCATTGTCTTCAGTGTGTCTTCTGTGGTGAGGGCTGTCCAGTTGTCAATCGCTGGTTTCCGGGTGTCGGGGGTGGTTGGTGAGGGTTCAGTGTGTTGGTTGTCTTCGTCGAAGTTGTCGTAGATGCTCTTGATTTTGTGGTGGAAAAAGGTGCTGAGTTTGTCGCAGAGGTCCTGTGAGGGAGGGATGTCAGTAGACTCGCTGGTGGGTTGGGCGAACTCCTGATGATGTTGAAGAGTTCTTTGCTGTTGTGCGCGTGGGTGGAGATTCTGTCTTCAATCGCTTTTTTCCTTGTTTCTCTGATGAGTTGGTGGTGGGCGTTGGTGGCGGCTCTGAAGTTGTTGTGGGCTTCTGTGGATTTGGTGTTCCTCCAGGCCTTTTCGTGGCGGTGGCAAGTGCGTCTGGACTCTCGAAGTTCGGTGGTAAACCACCTGGCTTTCTTGGCGCGGGTATTGTTGTTTTTCTTGAGGGGGGCTATGGTGTTGGCGCTGTCCGAGATCCATCTATGCAGGGTTCGGGCTGCGGTGCTGGGGTCGTCGTTTTCCGCGATGGTTGGGGTGGAATTGTTGAGTGAGGAGGTGAGCTGGTCGTCGGTGATTTTGGTCCAGTTTCTTCGTGGGAGCAGGTGCTGGTGTCTGTGGATGGTGGGTGTTCTGAAGGTGAAGTGGACGCAACGATGGTCAGTCCATGGGAGTTCGGTGGTGTGGCTGAAGGTGATGGATTTTCCTGTAGTGAAGAGGGGGTCGAGGGTGTGTCCTGCTGAGTGCTTGGGCTCGGTCACGATCTGGCAGAGTCCAATGTTGTGGAGGTTGTCCAGGAGGGATGTGGTGTTGGGGTCCAGTTGGTTGTCGAGGTGGAAGTTGAGGTCTAGTCACAACTATAGTTTCACAAAGCGCGGTATGCTGCCACCACCATTCTATGGACTAAACCCATAACATGGAAGGTAGTCCACTGTCAGTGCAATGAGATCACGCTTGTTGTGTCCTTCCAGGTCACAGGAAAGATCCAGGTCCTCACTCATGTCAAAAGACAAGCCTATCCCTCTGCTCATGCTGTAGATTAGGGTGAGACTAAGGCCAAAATCAAAAACCAGGATACCAGATTCAGACAATCAGTGCTCAGAGGAAGGGAACACGACTGTACACCATGCAAATGATTTTCCCAGTAGCTCTGCACACCACATCTTAAAAACAGGTACAGCATAGGAAATGGGAGTGCAAACGTCCATTATCATATAGGCACAGCATTGCTTTAAGGAAATGTAGGCCTTACTTAACCACCACAGGTAACACAGGGGAAGGGGCATTGCAAACCTTTTTCATGTCAGGTATAGAACAGAAAGGAGTTTCATCACACAAAACAGGTACAGTTCAGGTAGCAAAACATAAATACATCAGTGTCAGCTGAAAAAATGGTAACTTAGTGAAGAGATGATGTGTGCAGCTGCCAAGTGGCCCCTGCCAAATTTTACACCTTCTGCCAGTCTTATTTTTTAGGCAAAACACTTTGCAAGCTTTCCATTTTGTATACTCAGAAACAAGACAGTCCCAGAATGCAATGTAATGTTGGCTTAAATGTTAGGATGCTACAAACATGTCACATATGACATTGGGCCAGTTGTCAGATGTGTGCATTCTCTTGTGCAGATACTCAAACTTAAAATGTGTTAAATAAGCTTCAACACCAAAAATAGCCCCTCCCAAAGTAACACCTGGAGCAGTCAGATTTTAATTTTAAAAGTGCATAGTTTAACGTCAGCTACGGAAATCCGACAGGCATACATAAAAGCTCCTGACTTGCGGTTCTGAATAAGTGCATTTTGAACAAACATCTACATATTTATCTTTGCACAGCTGGGCCTGTGTACTCTGAGAGTTTTAAGGCTCACTTTCACCTTGCCCTTTGACTGTCAGTAGGTCACTGAGAGGAAGTAAAACAAACTTACTTTTGGCTGGAGACACATGGGAAGAAGTAATCCAGGGGTCCGTTAGACTCAGTACTGCCAGATGTGGGTTTTATTTCGGTCTGGGCACACATGGGACAATCCCAAGCAGGCGACAGGAAGATAGAGTGAGACATTCGGCTGTTGTGTACTTCCCCACTTCCCAGTAGGAACTGCGTGTTTGTTGGGCAACATAAATGTAGGGATGGTGCCAGACTCATTCTGTGCACCCCTACAGGATATATTGTCCTAGAGACCAGCTAGCACACAGCGCCACCATATGCACCCCTAAACCTCGATAGGTAGCAAACGGTTTTGGCAACCACAGAACATGACAACCCTGAGCTCTCCCAGGGATCATGGTAACAGATCTAGAACCTTTTCGCTTAGTCATTTGTGCTCTCTTTCTCTCAGAGAATTATACAAGGAATACACAGTGGGGCGTTTTCAATATTTATTGAACTAACGTGATTCTTGTATAGAATATATGTGCTGCAATGATCAGTAGACAGAAGCAGATGAAAGTGATTAACAATATAAGGACAGCGAACAGAATACAAATTTCCACCATCTTGCTAAGACAATGTATATATGCAGGCATAAAAAACACTATATAGGGAGTACTCCTACAACACGTTCCCTAACCTAGGTGCCTAGGGTGTATGTATGTGTTCTGCCAGAAATCCCCCTTTGGATGATCTAACCCCATTATCTAAAGGGAAAGTATGTAGGTTCCCGTTGTGGTCACAAGTTGGACATCCCTTGCCGAGGGACCAACTAACAGCTTTACTGAGGTTGCAGCATGTAGCGACCTCTCAAATGACAGCAAGTGCTCCACTGCCTAAACCCGGAAATGCTTGTTTATTTATAACAGAAAGCATCCTTGCCTTGGGCCGAGATTCTAGTCAGGCCGCCATTGTTTATGTACTATAGACAGCTGTGTCGTCGCATGGACGAAAACAATCACATTTGCACAATGTATGTATAGTCCTTGTACGTGACGTTTAAGGTATCATGATAGTGTTCTTGCGCAGTTGATTTTGTAAGCAAGTATAGTTTCATGGAAACTAATCTGCACTGTCATGCTCGTAAATGTGTGTCAAAAGTCATTGTGTGAGAGTGAAGGCTGGGGAGAGGATGTGGCCTAACGGATAGGGCTGCTGACTTCAAATCTGGGGAACCGGGGTTGAGTCTCAGCAACGACGCTCAATATCCTGTGATTGGGCAAATCACTTAATCTCCTCGTGCCTAACAAAAAATGAATTGTCCTTATGTAAGGCAACTGGTGCTCATGTAAAGCGCTCCGATACCTGCGGGTCACGTTCGTGCTATATAAAACTCCGGAAAAAAAAAAAAGACAAGCAACTTAGGAAAAATAAGTGTGTATGTAAAATGACTGTTTCCCTTTGGGCCCAACAGGGACACATGACACTGCCAGCCTCGTAATTTCACTGTTCTTTTTTAGCTGTTCCTAATGTGTACAGAAGCTACTAAAGTAAAAGCGAAACTGCTGCAGGAAGAGCCGAACTGCTTGCTCTCACTAGGTTAGTGGGCCTCACCTGAAGGGGGCCCCACTTGAGTGCTGGGCACCTTCCCCAGAGAGACAGTAGTGTGCTACTCGCCGAAAAAGCGATTTGACACCTAGTCATGGGTAGTAAGCGCTATATAATTGCAATACAACACATGAGAACCGTGGAGTGAAGGGGTCACTCAACCCTGACAGCTTCGCCTTCTCAGATGAGCAGGAGTCCTATGAGCAATTAAAGTGTTTCTTCTCCTGCAGTTGGGGGACCCCCGAACAGCAGGCCTCCAAGCACATAAGGGGCTGCGGGGGTATTTGTTACGCCCCTGCTCCATTTATTTCCCCACCCTTCCCTTGATTTTAAACAAAAGAAATTGGCACCCATGTCATTCTGTAGGCATGTGCGGTGACACGTGCACATACGTCACAGTAGTTTTTGTAATACATTTTTAAATTAATTAACTTAGTTACAGTGCTTTCTGGCAAAAGGCTTTGACCTTATAGCACTATAAATACATGCCAGTATTCCCCAGTGCATCGATTAGGTTAAACACAGACATCAGAAGCAATCGCAAGAATCAACTGAGCTTTCCCATCAGAACAATGCATTTCCCACAGATTAATTTCAATTGCATTTATTTTTCATTTAAGGTGTGTACATTATATTTTATATGCAGTTGCCTGCAGGTGAAAGGCCAACAAAATACTTGCCAAATATTTTGTTCTATATAGAGCCCATCCCAGTGTGCCCAGCAGGAACACAGGTCCCATACTTTATATGCACTTCGACCACTGACCAAGCCCTATGATAGTAATACTCTGATCTCCTCGATGGCCCTAGTGCAGTGCATCTAACCGTCGTCTGTATGTCACTTAAGAAATGCATGGCCTTTAGTACCCTGCGTGAATATTGCAACAAACGTTGTGTTGATGTGCAGGTAGCAATCAGTGCCTCGGTTTATAACACGCCCCGCGCACATCTGTGACCCGGCCCTCCTTCCGTGCTTCAAGGCCGAGCTTCCCATGTGTTGAATGTAATTAAACTGCCTTGGTAAGCTCCCCGTCGCCGCTGAGGTCACGTCAGCAGCTCCGGTGAACGGGTACACGGCCTCTGCCCCGAGCGCGCCCCTCCGGTGCACTGACACCTCCGCCGGTAATGGCCCGTGTGATCCTTTGCTCTCACGGCCTGTTAGACAAATTACCGCTAGTACCAGGTTAAAACCTGTCAGTCTCGGCAGACCCGGAGCCGCCTCGGTCGCGAGAATCCATCTGCAGCCCAGGCCACAAAGGGGCTCTCAGAGCGCAAGCCAAAGCAAACAGGCCGGGGCATCCTCCAGGCTGCCAGGCCCTTCAATGGGCCACTTCACGAACAGAGCAATTAGCCGTCCGGCGAAGGCCCTGTGTCTGAGCGGGGACACGGGGAGCCCAGCCTGCAGAGGCAGGCAGGCAGCCTGCTTGGGCAGACGGGGCCGCACGAACGGGCCTGTCCAGAGGGGTGGGAGAGGCGAGGAGCAGATGTACCAGGGGTAAGTGAGAGCAGCCATTGACACACGTCCGATTGCCATCCAGAGCACGCGTGCGCCGGTTTGTAGATATTGAAGGCAAGCCTTTCTCACATTGGTGCCAGTTCGGAGTGGTCCTGGTAACACTCATGGTAAGGTTGGCCTCTCTGAGTTACTGATACTACTCTAAAGCTAACTCCGAGGGGTGGAATTCCTAGGGGGGGGCGGGGGGAGTTACTACTGGCACCTTGGTGGACTCACTAGAAATAAAAAATTGTGGTGGTGGTAATTTTCGGTACTATTCTCTGCTAAGTATTAATTTGTCCCTGGATTTTCACCTGGAGATTTCAGCTGCTTTGAGCTATGGCAATGAGTTAAGTGCTCCAAACTAATAATTGTGATTGACCTGCAGGATACAAGTTCAGATCCAGGCAGGCCACCTCACCCCTTCATCCTTCAAAGGTCGATTGAAAGGGTTTCAGTTAAGTTGGCAAATAGAAACAGTGCAGCAAAACTGCAAACAATGCAATTTAAATCATATTATTACTACAGTAAGAGTGACAGTTTTTTTCTTTTCTTCTCCTGTGAGTGACAGAAGAAAGCTGGTTGGTTTCTGTTTTGGTAACTTTTGCACTTGGCAAAACGAAAATTTCTTTTTTGAGCATTACAAGCTATCTTGTGCGTAGGTACAAAAGTGAGCAGCTGTTTTTTTTGCAGCTGTATTTTGCAGTTTTTGAACTTTGCCTGCTGAAGTTACCATGCGTTTTTATTTTTGGCTGACTACAAGCTCCCCTAATCTCAAGAGCCTTATCAACCTCAACTATAGTTCTCCACCGCGACATCATTGTGTAGGTAACTGTTAGAAATGGGATCTCTAGTTGGCAAGGGCTTGCACCTTTGTCCAAGTAGGGACCCTTCTTCCTAGTCAGGGTAAGGGTTGTTACACTCGTGAAGTAACCCCTGCTCACCCTCGTGGTAGCTTGGCACGAGCAGTCAGGCTTAATTCAGAGGCAGTGTGTAAAGCATTTGCACATAACCAACAGTAATACAGTGTAAGCACTACAAACGGACACCACACCAGTTTAGAAAAATAACCAATATTTTATATACTCAAGACAAGACCAATTACAACAAAAATCCACGATACTATACTTTAAAAATGAATGCTTGATACGGTAACTTCTTCTTTGCAGGAATAGCACAAAAGCAAAGTTCGTACGAGTCGGTAGCTCCGTCCGAGCCTACCGTGATGCTGAAAACCACAGAGTCTACAGTTCCAGCCGACCGCGTCGATACGGGCCAGCAGAGTCGTGAACAGACTCGGTTACAGTACCTTTCTCGTTGTGGCTGGTACGGAGTGTACGAGCCGGTCGGCGTTCGTCGCGGTTGCGGTGCAAGACGGAGCGATGCAAGGTGCGGTGTCCCTCGATGCGGTGCAGGCAGCGGCTCGATGAGCGTCGTGCAGACGGAGTCGGTGAGTCCAAGGCGTGCGATGCAGGGTGAGACGGTGCTCGATGCGGTGCTGACAGGTTGCGATGCAGGCGACCAAGCCGGAGTGCGGGAGCTGGCGTCGGACAGCGGTGCGAGTCGGAGCGGTGCGTCGCAGACGTGCGAGCGGTGCCCCAAATGCGATGCGGTCACGACTCTTGAGCCAGTTGCAGCGACAGTGTCGGTCTGGTCCGGCTGGCCCAGTGAAGCGATGCGATGCGAACTGCGGTGCCCACAGGTCACGGTGCAAGCAGCGGCTCGATGTTGGCGGCGTCGGACGTCGCCACGGTGAGACCAGGGTTGCGATGCGAAGCGGGCGATGCGGTCTGCGGTGCAAACAGGTCACCGGCCAGGGATGGATTCGGTTGACGGAGTCGGTTGCAGTTCCCTTCCTCTGTGGCAACTGAAACAGCGTTCCAGAAGCGGTACCCAGAGGCTTGTGAAGTCTTTGTAGTCCCTGAGACTTCTTAACAGGAGGCCAGCTCGGTTTCAGGCCCTTGGAGATACTCAGCACAAGTTTGTAGAAAGTTCAGTCCTTTCACTGCCCAAGGCAGAAGCAGCAGCTGCAGGCCAACCCAACAAAGCAACAACACAGCAACGGGGCAGTACTCCTCCTGGCAGCTCTTCCAGCTCTTCGTCTTGGTAGGTTCCTTGATTCCAGCGAGATCTAAATTCATGGGGTCCGGGCCCCAATATTTATATCCCAAATTCCTTTGTTCTCTGAAGGCAGAGAGGCCTTTGCCTAGTCCAAACCAGTTCTGGAGCACTTTGTTGACAAGTCTCCGTCCCTTCTTTCAGTGAGTAGGCCAGGGACATCAGACGCACCACAGGAGGTGGAGCCAGCATTGTGGAGGGAAGGCACTGTCCTATTCAGGGCCCAGGTGCGACCCATCCCACCCATCTACATGTAGATCTTGCTATTCAGCCCTGTGCTGACTCACCCTGTCTCCTGGCATCCCCCAGCCCCTGTCACTCACATTCCAGACAAGGAATACACAACCTCGCAGAGGCAGGCTTGGATGGTTAGACAAGAAAATACCCACTTTCTAAAAGTGGTATTTTCAAACACAGAATGTTAAAACCAACTTCACTAAAAGATGCATTTTAACATTCTGAGTCCAGGCATACTAAACTCGAATTTCTACCATGTTCCCGGGGTCAGTTAGGATTATAAACTGTAATAATCGAAACTGCCCGCTCTGGCCCAGAGGGAACAGGTAGCCTTGCGATAGTGAAAAACGAACTAGGCTGTAATTCACTATCAGGACATGCCGCACACACCAGGGCATGTCCTACCTTTCGCATACAACGCACCCTGCCCACAGGGGTACCTTGGGCCTACCTTAGGGGTGACTAACATGTAGCAAAGGGAAGGTTTAGGGACTTGCAAGTGTGTGCACTTGCCAAGTCGACATGGCAGCCCCAGGCTGCGCACAGGCTCTGCGTTGGCAGGCCCGAGTTACATTTTACGGGCTGTTTGCGTGGGTGGCACAATCCAGTGCTGCAGCCCACCAACAGCATTTGGTCTATAGGCCCTGGCACTCGCAGTGCACTTTACAAGGGACTGACAGATAAACCAAATAGGCCAATCATGGAAACACCAATCCATAACACATTTTATACAGGAGCACTTGCACTTTCCCACTGGACCTCAGTGAGGAAAGTGCGCAGAATCATTACACCAGCAAAAACAGAGTCAAAACCGGGAGGTCAGAAAGCAAAAAGTCAGGGGAAACACGCCAAAAGATGCCAAGTCTAACACATGTCCCCTCCAGCTGAAAGAAGGGAGAACTACCCAACCCCATTGGAGTTCTCCTCACTAAGGCGGAAGAACCTGGACAGACCATCTGCGTTGGCGTGTTCTGTACCAGGGCGATGTTCCACCGTAAAGTCCATTCCCTGTAGGGAGATGGACCACCTCAGCAGTTTTGGATTCTCACCCCTCATTTGCATCAACCATCTGAGGGGCCTGTGGTCTGTCTGAACCCGGAAGTGAGTCCCAAACAGGTATGGTCTCAACTTCTTCAGCGCCCAGACCACAGCAAAAGCTTCCCTTTCTATGGCACTCCACCTCTGTTCCCTGGGAAGTAGTCTCCTGCTAAGGAAGACTACAGGCTGATCCAGGCCCTCTTCGTTCAGTTGTGAGAGCACCGCTCCCACACATGCTCTGAAGCGTCAGTCTGCACGACAAATTCTTTGGAGAAGTCAGGTGCCTTGAGCACGGGCGCCGTGCACATGGCTGCCTTCAGGGCATCAAAAGCTTTCTGGCAGGACTCAGTCCAGATCACTTTCCTGGGCTGCCTCTTAGAGGTCAGCTCTGTTAAGGGGGCAACGATGGTGCCATAGCCCTTAACAAATCTCCTATAATAGCCGGTGAGACCTAAGAAGGCTCTCACCTCTGTCTGGGTCTTGGGGGCTCCCAAGCCAGAATGGTGTCAATCTTGGGTTGTAGGGGCGCCACCTGGCCGCTTCCTACCTGGTGTCCCAAGTACACCACAGAACCCTGCCCGATCTGGCACTTACTGGCCTTGATCGTGAGGCCTGCACCTTGCAGAGCCCTCAACACTTTCTCAAGGTGCTGTAAATGTTCTTCCCAGCTGGAACTGAACACAGCAATGTCATCCAGGTAGGCGGCACTGAAATCCTCCAGCCCAGCCAACACCTGATTGACCAACCTCTGAAAGCTGGCAGGGGCATTCTTCAACCCAAAGGGCATCACCCGGAATTGGTAATGACCTTCTGGGGTTGAGAATGCTGATCTCTCCTTGGCCCCATCGGTTAAGGCAATCTGCCAGTACCCAGACGTCAAATCAAACGTGCTGAAGAACCGGGCAGCTCCCAACCGATCAATGAGCTCATCAGCTCTGGGGATGGGGTGCGCGTCAGTCCTGGTGACGGCATTGAGCCCACGGTAGTCCACACAAAACCGGAGTTCTGGAGTGGCACCGGGCGCCGCAGCCTTTGGGACCAAGACCACTGGGCTGGCCCAAGGACTGTGGGAGGGCTCAATCACCCCTAACGCCAACATCTTAGAGACCTCCTCCTTGATGCTGGCTCTGACCCGGTCAGTCAACCTGTAAATCTTGTGCTTCACAGGATGGCTGTCACCGGTGTCCACGTCATGGGTACACCAGTGAGTAACACCGGGGTCAGAGAGAACAGTGGGGCGAACTGTCCCAACAACTGGCGACAGTCCCCCTGCTGCTCCTGAGTCAGAGTAGGGGAGAGGATCACACCCTCTACTGACCCATCATGCTCCTTGGTCGACAGGAGGTCAGGAGAGGCTCACTCTCCTCTTCCACCCCATCATCTGTCGCCAAGAGCATACTCACTTCGGACCTCTCGAAGTGGGGCTTGAGGCGGTTCACGTGAAGGACCCTCAAAGGGTTCCTTGGAGCCTGCAAATCCACCAGGTAGGTGCCGTCACTTTTGCGCTCCTTTACCTCATATGGCCCAGTCCACTTGTCCTGCAAGGCACAAGGTGCTACTGGGGCCATGACCCACACTTTTGCCCAGGTTGAAATTCGACCAGAGTGGCATTCTGCTCATACCATCTCTTCATTTCTTCCTGGCTTGCTTCTAGGTTCGCCTGAGCGAGTTTCCTGAAGCGGGCAGTTTGGTTTCTAAAGGCCAGCATGTAGCTAAATACATCCTGGGGAGTTTTCCTGGGAGCTGCCTCCCAGCCTTCCTTTACCAAACTCAGAGGTCCTCTGACAGGGTGGCCATACAGGAGCTCAAAGGGGCTGTACCCAAGAGACTTCTGAGGCACCTCCCTGTACGCAAAGAGTAGGCATGGCAAGAGGACGTCCCACTTACGCCTCATGGGTTCTGTTAGACCCTTGATCATGCCTTTCAAGGTCTGGTTGAATCTCTCCACCAGACCGTTTCCTTGTGGGTGGTAAGGAGTGGTGAACTTGTAGGTTACACCACACTCCTTCCACAGGGATGTCATATACTTCGATATGAAATTGGTTCCCCTATCAGAAACCACCTCTCTGGGGAATCCCACACGGGAAAAGATCCCCATTAACGCCCGGCCCACCACTGGCGCCGTCGTTGTCCTGAGAGGGATTGCCTCCGGGTACCGGGTGGCATGGTCCACCAAGACCAGGATGTACCTGTTGCCCATGGCTGTCTTGGGATCCAGTGGCCCCACAATATCCATCCCTACCCTTTCAAAGGGTGTTCCAACAACAGGAAAAGGTTGGAGAGGAGCTTTGACCTTCCTCCCACTCTTACCACTTGCCTGGCAAGTTTGGCAAGACCTACAGTGTGCATCCGACTGCCTTCGCATTTGGGGCCAAAAGAAGTGGGTGACAAGCCTGTCAAAGGTCTTGTCCTGCCCCAAATGTCCTGCCAAAGGCACGTCATGAGCCAGACCCAGTAGGAAGGTCCTGAAGCGCTGGGGTACCACCAGCACACGGGCTGACCCAGGCTCAGCAACCTTAGGCTCACTGTATAGGAGACCGCTCTCCCAGTAGATCAGATGGGACCCGGACTGATTACCAGCTGCCTGGTCTGCAGCCTGCTGCCGCAGACCCTCCAGAGTAGGGCACTCGTTCTGCTCCCTGCAGAACTCCTCCCTGGTGGGACCCCCTTCTTGCTGCCAATGGGTCAGCTCAGAGATGTCTCCCAGTTCGGCTACCTGCTCCCTGTAGGCACCGGGCGTCCCCTCGAGGTCCGCCTCCTCCCGGTCCGTGGGAACTTCGGGGGCCGGTTTCCCGCGCCCCCTGCCCTTTCTCTTGGCAGGGACTTGGGCCACTGTTTCAGGCTCCAAGTCCTCTTGATCACCCTTTCTGGCTGCCATTGACCGAGTAGACACGCATGCCCACTCTGGCAACCCAAGCATCTCCAAGTGAGACCTGAGCTCAACATCCTTCCATAAGGACTGCTCCAGGTCGTTTCCTAGCAGACAATCTACAGGCATGGTAGGGCTCACAACCACCCTCAAGGGACCTGAGACCCCCCCATTCAAAGGGAACCTGCGCCACCATACATTGGCGCTCTGAGTTGTCTACAGCAACTACTTGGTGGAATGCTCCTGGGACTACTTGCTTCTCAGACACCAGGTGACACCGGACTGAGGTCACACTGGCTCCAGTATCTCTGAGAGCCTCTACCCTGTTCCCATTAATGGTCACCCAGGTGCTATATTTCTTTGTGTTAGGGGCACCTGGTTTCCTGGGACCATCTCACTGTCCCCTAGTGAGACAAGGGTCATTTCTGCGGGATCCCCACCCTCCTGTGGGCACCCCTCCTCCCCAAGCGCTACACTAGCCAACACTTTGGATTGTCCACCGGTGGGTGGCTGTGTCCCCTTCGGGCACTTGGGGTCCCCCTTAAAGTGACCTACCTGGTCACATGCATAACACTTGCGGAGGCCGGTCTCAACAGGCTTCCCTGTAGAGACCCCTTTCTTCTTATCACCGGGGGACTGGGAACCTTTACCCTGGGTACTAGTTTGGGGCCCTTTAGAGAACTCCTGTGCTTTACCCTTGTCCCCCCACCTTTCTGCTGGGGACCCTGCCCACCTTTGGCTGAGTCTCCCCAAATGCTTTCTTGTGGACCCTGGTACTCACCCAGCGGTCCGCTTCCATAGCAAGCTTCCTGGGGTCAGTTAGCTTACTATCCACTAGGTGCTGGCGCAGATCTGCAAAACATAGACTAGACAAGTGCTCCCATGCAATCAAGTTGTAGAGCCCCTGAAAATCTGTTACACTACTGCCCTTCACCCAACCATCCAGAGACCTGCAGAACACATCCACACATTCCAACCAAGTGTTGGCATCAGACTTCTTACTGGACCTGAACTGATCCCTGTACTTTTCAGGAGTAAGACCATACTTCGTGAGAAGGGCATCCTTCATGTCAGCATAGGTGAGGTGATACCCCTTACCCAAAGCTATCAGAGCATCCCTTGCTTCTTCCGGGAAAAGTGGCCACAATCCTGCTCCCCAATTCTCCTCAGGGACCCCATTCATGTGTATGGCTGCCTCATAACCCTGAAACCACCTTTGTATGTCATCCCCCTTCTTGAACTCCTTGCCTACGTTCTTGGGAATGTGCACAATCCTGTCTGCCTTTCTGGACGAATTGCTGCCACCATCTGAGCCTGACTTACTCCTAAGTTCTAGCTCCTTCAGTTCTCTCTCATGCTCTAAGAGCATCTTCCTCTCCTCTATGGCCAATCTCTTCTCCTCCCGCTCACTCTCCAGTCTGAGCTTCTGCAGCTCGAACTGCCTTGCCTCCCACCTGTCCTCCAGCTCCTCTGGGGACAGACTGCTGCTGCCTGATCTGGCGGGTTCCCCCCTACCCAAAAGCACATCCACCCTGGAAATCGGCTCCTCCACCTCCTCACTGAGATCACCAGGCTGCCCATTGGCATGTCTGGCTGCTACCCAGGCCCTCAGCGCCTTCTGTAGCTCCTCCTTCCTTGTGAGGCCTTTAATTTGGACTTTCAGGTTTTTACAAATCGCTCGTAACTCCTTTACGTCGTAGGATTCCAACCTGTCCTCCTCAAAGATACCTTCCAGAGATGCAACGGATGATGCAATTGATTCAGGCATGACAAAAGTCGTGAGTTGAAAACTGGCAAGATCAAAAATAGGCCAAAAGAAAAAGAACCAGTATGTGGTACGTAATGGTCTGCGATATGGTAGTAGTGCACACCAATCACTGTAAGTCAAGTGCAAACGCAAGTCCTATCCTCACCGCTGACAACCAATGTTAGAAATGGGATCTCTAGTTGGCAAGGGCTTGCACCTTTGTCCAAGTAGGGACCCTTCTTCCTAGTCAGGGTAAGGGTTGTTACACTCGTGAAGTAACCCCTGCTCACCCTCGTGGTAGCTTGGCACGAGCAGTCAGGCTTAATTCAGAGGCAGTGTGTAAAGCATTTGCACATAACCAACAGTAATACAGTGTAAGCACTACAAACGGACACCACACCAGTTTAGAAAAATAACCAATATTTTATATACTCAAGACAAGACCAATTACGACAAAAATCCACGATACTATACTTTAAAAATGAATGCTTGATACAGTAACTTCTTCTTTGCAGGAATAGCACAAAAGCAAAGTTCGTACGAGTCGGTAGCTCCGTCCGAGCCTATCGTGATGCTGAAAACCACAGAGTCTAACAGTTCCAGCCGACCGCGTCGATACGGGCCAGCAGAGTCGTGAACAGACTCGGTTACAGTACCTTTCTCGTTGTGGCTGGTACGGAGTGTACGAGCCGGTCGGCGTTCGTCGCGGTTGCGGTGCAAGACGGAGCGATGCAAGGTGCGGTGTCCCTCGATGCGGTGCAGGCAGCGGCTCGATGAGCGTCGTGCAGACGGAGTCGGTGAGTCCAAGGCGTGCGATGCAGGGTGAGACGGTGCTCGATGCGGTGCTGACAGGTTGCGATGCAGGCGACCAAGCCGGAGTGCGGGAGCTGGCGTCGGACAGCGGTGCGAGTCGGAGCGGTGCGTCGCAGACGTGCGAGCGGTGCCCCAAATGCGATGCGGTCACGACTCTTGAGCCAGTTGCAGCGACAGTGTCGGTCTGGTCCGGCTGGCCCAGTGAAGCGATGCGATGCGAACTGCGGTGCCCACAGGTCACGGTGCAAGCAGCGGCTCGATGTTGGCGGCGTCGGACGTCGCCCACGGTGAGACCAGGGTTGCGATGCGAAGCGGGGCGATGCGGTCTGCGGTGCAAACAGGTCACCGGCCAGGGATGGATTCGGTTGACGGAGTCGGTTGCAGTTCCCTTCCTCTGTGGCAACTGAAACAGCGTTCCAGAAGCGGTACCCAGAGGCTTGTGAAGTCTTTGTAGTCCCTGAGACTTCTTAACAGGAGGCCAGCTCGGTTTCAGGCCCTTGGAGATACTCAGCACAAGTTTGTAGAAAGTTCAGTCCTTTCACTGCCCAAGGCAGAAGCAGCAGCTGCAGGCCAACCCAACAAAGCAACAACACAGCAACGGGGCAGTACTCCTCCTGGCAGCTCTTCCAGCTCTTCGTCTTGGCAGGTTCCTTGATTCCAGCGAGATCTAAATTCATGGGGTCCGGGCCCCAATATTTATATCCCAAATTCCTTTGTTCTCTGAAGGCAGAGAGGCCTTTGCCTAGTCCAAACCAGTTCTGGAGCACTTTGTTGACAAGTCTCCGTCCCTTCTTTCAGTGAGTAGGCCAGGGACATCAGACGCACCACAGGAGGTGGAGCCAGCATTGTGGAGGGAAGGCACTGTCCTATTCAGGGCCCAGGTGCGACCCATCCCACCCATCTATATGTAGATCTTGCTATTCAGCCCTGTGCTGACTCACCCTGTCTCCTGGCATCCCCAGCCCCTGTCACTCACATTCCAGACAAGGAATACACAACCTCGCAGAGGCAGGCTTGGATGGTTAGACAAGAAAATACCCACTTTCTAAAAGTGGTATTTTCAAACACAGAATGTTAAAACCAACTTCACTAAAAGATGCATTTTAACATTCTGAGTCCAGGCATACTAAACTCGAATTTCTACCATGTTCCCGGGGTCAGTTAGGATTATAAACTGTAATAATCGAAACTGCCCGCTCTGGCCTAGGGGGAACAGGTAGCCTTGCGATAGTGAATTACAGCCTAGTTCGTTTTTCACTATCAGGACATGCCGCACACACCAGGGCATGTCCTACCTTTCGCATACAACGCACCCTGCTCACAGGGGTACCTTGGGCCTACCTTAGGGGTGACTAACATGTAGCAAAGGGAAGGTTTAGGGACTTGCAAGTGTGTGCACTTGCCAAGTCGACATGGCAGCCCCAGGCTGCGCACAGGCTCTGCGTTGGCAGGCCCGAGTTACATTTTACGGGCTGTTTGCGTGGGTGGCACAATCCAGTGCTGCAGCCCACCAACAGCATTTGGTCTATAGGCCCTGGCACTCGCAGTGCACTTTACAAGGGACTGACAGATAAACCAAATAGGCCAATCATGGAAACACCAATCCATAACACATTTTATACAGGAGCACTTGCACTTTCCCACTGGACCGCAGTGAGGAAAGTGCGCAGAATCATTACACCAGCAAAAACAGAGTCAAAACCGGGAGGTCAGAAAGCAAAAAGTCAGGGGAAACACGCCAAAAGATGCCAAGTCTAACAGTAACTTTAAAAAAAAATTTGCTTGTGTCCTTTCATAGGTGCAGGCATGTGTTGTTACAGATATGCATGCTTCCATGGTGACACTTGCGCACTTGCATGATGAGGCACGTGCATGCATATTTCATCTCATAAATGCGCTCCTATGAAATGATGCGGCTGCGTCATCTCACCTTTTTTTTCTTTTGGTGGATGTTGCACAGCAGTTGTAAACATTTTTTTAAAAAAAAGCTTTTTCCAATGCTGTTCGGTTTCACCAAAAGGCACTGGCAAAACAATAGGTCCCATAGGAGACCTGTTGACTTTGACAATGATAGTTGGGTCTGACCTTTGAAAGGCAGCTGTCACATTTACATATGGCTGACAATATGAATAGGGTAGGACTTGGCTTTGCCCGTTTTAACCAGTGCCTTCTTCAACCAGGTGGTTTCAGCCATTGGCTTGGACTTTGTCAGTCACAACTTAACTCTGCACAATGGAGTGAGTAATTATCTCTCACTGAATGCTAATGGCTGTTTGGCATCATCCTTCCACCTCTATTCCAGATCCTTCAATTGAATTGCATGAGGGACTAATTTACAACTATTGCCTTTGCTGCGTGCTTCTTGTCTCTCAAATGTGCTAATGTTGTTTGAGTCATCAGAGTAAACCCAGACCTGTTGGCCTTGACAGTTTTTGTTCCCTTAATACCCT
The DNA here is from genome assembly GCA_963921515.1 of Calotriton arnoldi. Taxonomy (NCBI): domain Eukaryota; kingdom Metazoa; phylum Chordata; class Amphibia; order Caudata; family Salamandridae; genus Calotriton; species Calotriton arnoldi. The sequence goes on along the minus strand of CAWUFW010009042.1, from coordinate 6,691 downwards.
TAACAGGATTAGTGCAAATCCGGCTTAGAACCCAGTTATGCATGCATTTTCCGACAGGTCCTACCTTGAGGCAATGACTGGCAAAACAGTGTGGAAGGTAGGGGTAACCCAGTTGTAGGGTCTGTTTTTGCAGATAGTTCTCCATTTCAAATTGCAGTAGTAGCAATTGGGCGCAAAAAAAGATCCAATGCGATGCTCAAACAGTAATTCACCAGGCAGTTTTTGCACCTATCACTACAGTGGAATACTAAATGAGGCTGTTAGATCCCTTAAAGGAGTACTTTCCTTTTTTTGTAAAAAAGCAAAGTACATTTCAAGACACATTGCCCCTTCATAGAACAAGGAAAGATTAAAACTACATCCAACCCCGCCGTGGCCCTGGGATGAGAGACAGGTGCAACAGCTGCTTTCTAAATACAGGAGTGCTCTGCAAAGGGAAGGGGCGTGCTTGCTTTGCGTCTACAGTATGTCTGTGCAGTGCCCTGTTGATATATTCTACAATGTCCATGTTAAGTTCTTGATTTTTGGCCTTCGCTAGCTGAGTTTCCTGGTTTCTCTTTGATTTCACCCATGCAGATTGCTTGCCGTCATTTGCCGAGATAGCGTGCTAGTAATGTGCACACAAAGAACCTTACACTGTTTCTCACTGACAGCGCATGTGGGATACTTTCCCTCGCCTATGTTGGCCATACATTTTCATGATGAACGGATGCGCATAATATTTTGGTTGTCAGGGTTGGGAAGGCGCCATACCTACATGCTTCCTTTCCTGACAAGTCAACTGTAAAACCAGACGTGGTTGCATTGCACGGTCTACATTTTTCTTGCATATTTATTAAAATTGAAAAAATGCAAAAGAAGCGTTTCACTAACCCTGCGTATGTTTTAAATGTGTTTTGCAAGAAATGTGTGACCTTCTAGTAAAGCTATACAAATGTGCACATCTGAAATAATTAGTGTTGACACTTACTTCCATATTTGCAGTCTACCATGGCTTGATTCTTACCTTTTATTTCATAACCAAGTGTATTCTGGGAGTTGTGGACTTGCAATCCTTCCCTAGAACCAGAAGGACTACCACACTTAAAAACAATGATTTGTGAAAGTAAACCCAGGGCTGGAAAATGGTTTCCAACCGACATGTGCCATGATGGTAACCCTACCTAGCATGATTCAGTCATACAAATATACTTATTGTTGTGTTTATCCAAAGACAATGAAGTAAACATGGATTAGCCAACTGCAAGTTCTGGGTCTGCAACGACAGTAGTTTGGTGTGGTTTTAGAGCACTTCCGGGTCATATTTTGATTGAGGAAGAACGTTTTCCTCCACTAAGCTGCTACATGACTGATTCATCCCCTGCATGCTACAGCGCTGAGCGCACGATTTGCATCTTCAATTTCGTCTTTCTTTCTTCTTAGGGTATGTTTACTCCTACACATCTGCCTCGTTCCACTTTGATTTAGGTTACTAATTCTGGTCCAGCCCTACTAAAAGAAGACAGTTCTGTCCATGTACTTCACTTCTGTTAGAAGGACCGTTTTAAATTGTGCGGTTTCTGAGCCATGGTTAAAGACAGCGCTTTTGCTCAAATATGCTAATGCCTACATTCACTGTACACGAAGCTGTATTTGAAAGCTGCTACCCCCTTACTTACCTCTTTTACACAGGCGCGGTCGGTGGTAGGAGTGCCGGTCGGGCGGTGACGTGGGGAGGGGCAAGGTGGGGGGTAGTAAACTACGAATTAAGGCCGAATACAGGTGAGTAAACATTGAAATAAATAAAACGAATTTATTTCAATGTTTACTTACCTGTATTCGGCCTTAATTCGTAGTTTACTACCCCCCACCCTGCCCCTCCCCCGCCCCACGTCACCGCCCGACCGGCACTCCTACCACCGACCGCGCCTGCTTTTTCACCATAGACAGTTGTCTTCGCTTCTCTCATGAGAATCTGTATGCAGGCCTCATGTAATCATGGTAACTTTTCCTCAGACTGACTCTTTTCTGATGTCATTTTGGAGATGTGCCCCCAGAACTGGACACAGTCGTGGAGGGGAGGCCTCACAAATGATGAGTACATTGGTAGCTTGTCTAGTTTGGACTCGTAGTCGGAGCTCTTACATGCAGGTGCCAAGTTTTATGTTACCTGCTCTTTACAAAAAATTCAAACTTAACTAACCTTGCCTGCTGGTCCAACCCGTTATTTGTAACTAATTTTATCTTCTGTTGCACCCCGTTATTTGTAACTAATTATATCTGTTCGTGCACCCAGTTATTTGCACCGGTCCCTGCACTTCAATCAATCAATCAGCATTTGTATAGTGTGGCACTGTCACCCCTGGGGGTATCTGGGTGCTGGAGTGCGAGGTCTCTGTCGAAAAGCCAGGTCTTGAGGAAACAGCGGGAAGAGGGAAGAAACGAGCAGAAAAAGTCAAAACAGAGGGCAGAAAGGAAAGGCAAAACAGAGCAGTAGAGGGCAAAACAGAAGGCTGAAAAACGAGCAGAAAAAGCCAGAGGGCAGAAAAATGAGAAGAAAAGGCAAAACAGATGGCAGAAAAACGAGCAGGAAAGTCAAAACAAGGGGCAGAAAAATTCAAAACGGAGGGCAGAAAAGGCAAGAAACAAGCAGAGGAGGCACAAACAGAGGGCAGCAGGTAGACAGGTAGCAGAAGGTAGAGGACTGCGGGCAAGCTGGACAGGAGAACTGTCGCAGGGGGAGCTGGCACGAGGACTTTAGTGTTGCACTGTCTGAGGTGAGTTGAACCAATGATCCCTAGACCAAGGTTAGGTCTGAGCTTTGAGACAGCATTCTTGCCCTATTGTTTAAACAAATATATATCATACATAATATACATACGTAGAGGGACTTTTGGTTAGTGGGCATCATCTATTGGTCTGTTAAATTGTCAATCACATTTTGCTTCTATCCACCACAGCAAACAGCATGGGGGGAGCGGGTCAGCTCACTTTTCCCATTGCCTCCCTTCACTTTGAGTTACTGCACAAAGCCTGTGCACCTGGTTCACATCTGACTAAAAATAGTATTCTTGTATTTTTTACATCTTTAAATAACCACTGCCTGCTTTGCCTGAACTTTGGGTGCCCAGGTATATGGTGATTTATTTTCCACCTCCATTTTAAAGTGGCTTTTATAAAGTGTTTAAGTGACATAGTAACCTTTTAGCTGCTTGTAATTTGAGTGTTTGGTTAGGTATTTATTTTTGATACCTTCACAAATAATAAAAACGCACAGCACAAATGAAAGGTTTTTAATTTAAAAAACACCAGTCGTATACCGGCCACATCAGTGAATATTTTTTAAATTTAGACAAGTGGCCAAGGCACAAGCTCGCAGGCCCCGGATACAGGTGCAGGCCGGATCGGACCGGTCAGGGGCAGTGGCCAACAGAGGCGGTGTTTTTAATTTTTGGCGGTCTCCCGTGGTCAGCAGCGATTGGTTGCCATGGGATCGGTAGAGTCGCCTGAGCGAGCATCAGGGGCAGCACCACAAGTTAAATAATGGGCAAGGCTACCTGATTGCCCTTTCTCTGACAGCTGCCCCTGATGACCACTGACACACCACCTACCCTTTCGCACCAGATTTCTTCTTTTCCTGTTCCTGGACTCTAGGCGCTGTGGTGGGGATCACTGCTGCTTGCTTGTGGCCCTAGCCGCCTGATATTCTTTCCCATCGGCCTGCTGGAGGACACCTCTCTGTAGCTCCAGCAGCAGCGAGGGTGGAGACTTTGGGAAACTTTTTCCTTTTATACTCTGAGGTCCTGCTGGTCGCCAGCGTCAGGGATTTTGTACAGGTGCGGCCGATGCAGGAGGAGCGGTGAGGGGGGGCAGATACTGACATTGAACACTTGGCTAAGTAGTGTTGCCTGCAGGAGAGAACCGGGCATGGGGGTGGCGGCTTCCTCTGAGGCAGCTCTATGTTTTTATTGTTGGTTCTGTATTTTGTTCATTCTTCGTTCCTGGTTTAACAAATTATCACTTTAAGGGCAGTTGTGTTACATACGTAGTTGTTATCATTTGAAGTGGGCATGAGCGCGGCTGCGCTCGTGCCGACTTCAAATGCCATCACGCGTGTGGGGGCATCTTTTAAAATGTTATGGAAGCGATGTAGGCATGGTGGGTGGCGGTTGCGGTAGCTTAACTGTACCTGACTCGGTCCGTACAGGATCAATAAACACCGTGCTGCAATCCTGGAGTTTCCGTCCTTCTTTACTGGCCGTAATTGGTTACCTGGATCTTTCTCTACACTGCCGACGAGGATGGGATAAGGAAATGGAAAAAGATCTGGTGGTGATCTTCGTTTATACATAGACTTACGCAGTCTCAACAATGCTATTTGGGTTGATGCCCACCCCCTGCCTAATTTGCATGAAATGGTATCCACGTTAGCGGGGGCACGTGTATTTTCATGTCTTGATCTGGCTAGTGCATATCATCAAGTTGTTCTACATGAAGAATCCAAAGACTTAACTGCCTTCATAACTCCAGAAGGTCTTTACAGGTTTTGCAGGATGCCTTTTGGCTTAGCCAGCGCAGCTTCCGTTTTCAAAGACTAATGAAGGAAACCTTGGATGGCCTTGCTGGGGCTATAGCCTTCCAAGATGACATTTTAGTTTTTGGTAAAGACGAGGAAGAACACGACCACAATTTAGTTAAAGTATTAAATGCTTTAGTGACCAAAGGTTTGACTCTTCGTGCAGACAAGTGCAAATTCAGGAAGTATGAAGTAGAATATTTAGGGCACCGTATCAGTGGAGATGGGATCAAACCTAAATTGTCCCATTTGGAAAACATCAGTAAAGCTCCTATTCCTGAATCTAAAGAACAGTTGGTTGCCTTTTTGGGACTTGAGTTCTACGCCAAATTCTAATTCCAAACTATGCAACTTTAATTGAACCTTTTAGAAACTTGTTAAAGAAAAATGTGAAATTTACTTGGACAGATGTTATGTCTTCCACTTTTTCCACTGTTAAAAAAATGATCGTGGAGGCTCCATGACGCAAACTTTTCGAGGTTGGCAAGCATTGTATCATAATGGTAGATGCAAGCAACTGTGGTTTAGGTGCAGTGCTGATTCAAGAGGAATGGGGCAAAGAATGGATTGTAGCATATGCTTCTAGGACGTTACGAGAGTCTGAGCGTCATTATTCTGTAATTGAGAGGGAATTATTGGCATGTGTATGGGGTGCAGAACATTTTAGACCATTCTTATGGGGAACAAAATTCAACATCAAAACTGATCATAAACCTTTAGTTCACATATTATCACCAGGTGGTGGGCGCACTTTGTCATCCAGGTTGGCTAGACTTTCTTCCAGATTACAAAATTTCCAATACACTTTAGAGTATGTGCCTGGGAAAACTAATGTCCATGCTGACTGCATGTCAAGATTATCCCTTCCATGCCTCGAATCTGACTGTGTGGATGAGTGCGAAGTAGCACATGTTGTGCATGATGTGAATTTACTAGTGACAGTTCCATAATACAGGAGCAGTAATGGGATAAGGAAATGGAAAAAGATCAGGAACTTAAAGTGGTGAAAGATTTCATATTAAAAGGATGGCCAGAAGAAAGGAAACTTACTGGGAGCCTTGTTAGCTATTTCAAAATTCGGGATGAATTAGCTATAGAGAATGATATTGTTCTGAGGGGAGATAAATTCATCCCACCTTTTGGCCTCCGGAAATTGTTTGTTAATATTGCTCATGAGGGACATTTTGGTATTTCTATGACCAGGAGACGCTTAAAGGAAAGTTTTTGGTGGCCAGGTATTGATTCTTATGTGGAGCATCATGTAAGATCCTGTGATTTGTGTTTTAATAGTGACAAATCAGCTAAGGTTTTAACAGCTAGTCCTCAACCTGTGGAATTGCCTGTTTCACCTTGGTGCAAATTAGGCATTGACATCATTGGTCCATTTAGTGTATTACCTCATCAACACTAGTTTGGTATTGTATTAATGGACTATTTTTCAAAATGGCCTGAGATTAAAATGGTTAAAAAAGTTACTTCAGAGGCAATTATACAATTTTTAGATGATGTTTTTTGCAGGGAAGGTATTCCTCAAGAATTAGTTACGGACAATGGGCCCCAGTTTGTTAGCAAGCAAATGGAGAATTATTTAACAAAATGTGGCATTACTCACAAAAGAATTGCAGTTTTTCATCCCGAGGCCAGTGGTCAAATTGAGAGATTTAACCGAGTGGTTAAGGAGGCTATCCAGTTAGCAGTCAAAGGTGGGTTGTGTTGGAAGAAGTCTTTACAATCTATGTTACTAACCTACAGAACATCTCCCAATGATGTAACTCTGATTAGTCCATTTGAATTACTGAGAGGTTGTAAACCCAGGACCAAATTAGTTCCATGGTGGTTAAAGGGCAAGAACAAGGCACAGGGTGAAGTTGCTGAGATAGATTTCAAAGAAATTAGTCGCAAGGTTGACGCTTACAAAAACAGAATGAAAGAGAATTTGTTAAAAAAGAGACCCGTTAGGAATTATTCTATCCAAATTGGAGATTTAGTGCGGATAAAGAAAGGTGGATTTTACATAAGGGTTTGTCTATCTGGTCAGATCCTGTACGTGTAGTGGAAGTGTTCAAGAATGCTGTACGGGTGGAGGATGGGAATGTCTGGAATTTTAATAGAGTTTCAATTTTTTTCAACACACCC